>OX155639.1:10005000-11245000 GCA_944567765.1 Carterocephalus palaemon | reverse complement strand
GTGTTCAAGGGGATTCGAGAATGGTTTAGATTCACAATTTGGTCCACTGGAAAATTGTTTATTAACACTAATTTAGTATTTTTATATTTAACCGTCCTTCATAGACGTGGTGTCGCGTCATTTTGACATTTCATATGACAGAACAACGTTTGCGGGGTCAGCAAGTAAAATATAAATACATACATATGTTTAATTAATATTCACAAAAATATAAAGCTCTACTGCTTTCAACATACATGGTAGCATAGTAGTAATGGACATTATTTTAATTACTTTAGTAAGGTAGAGTTTACTTAGTAGAGCAGAATTAGAGTTTTATATCAATATTTAATTCTCGCTAGACGCTTACACATTTCGCGAATAGAGAATTCCACAAGATTTTGCGAACTTATTTTGAAACGTCCTCTTTATAGCAATATTCGCCTCTGGGGTTCATCGACCATCGCAAAGAGCCATGTTTGTCGACCGGCGCGCTTTCGTGCAGACGTTTATGGAGGCATTGCCAAAAGCAAAAGGCTAAAGTGCTCGCTTGCCTAATTGTTGGAGCATCCATAAAAGTAAATTTAAATAGAATAGGTATTTCCAAGCAACGCATGATCTTAAAATGTCAGCCAGGTACCTCCGCAGCCACGGTTACTGCGTTATTTTCGCAAGCGAGTTCTACCTCGGGGCCCGTCGAGCATTGACCGCCGCCGCATGAGGTATTTATACAAAACATCAAACATTACGTTATGTGACAAATCGCTACAATTCGTCACGTTACTATTTAATACATTTTTGTTATTTGGCTCTCAGTTCACTCTACCTAAACGGAATGACTTTTAACTAATCGCATTTACAACGGATGATGATGAAGTAAGTACCTACTTATTTATCGCATTATATTTTTTATCTCCTTTATTATGTATATAAATTATTTTTACTATTTTATTACTTGTTCAACTTATTCACAGTTAAACAAACTTACGACTATAATGACAGTCCTGTGTTGATGTAGTAAAGCCGTCCAAGAACAGCAACTTTTATTTAAATCGTAAATAATCAAATTTAGTAATTTGATTGAATAATTTACGAATTCATATAGTACGTACTTACGTATACGTACTTTTAAGTTACGTACTTTACATTAGCTTTTGTAATGTGAATTTTGTAAATTTAACTACCTCCCACACACGGAGAGGGCGAGGGATATATGTTTATGTTTGAAGTAGGTTTATTTGTTGTTATTATATATATTATTGTAAGATGTATGTTGTATTTTGTGTGTTGCATTACAGGAGTGGCATAGTCAAATTGTGACAAAACTCCCAGGAAATAAATAAGATTATAAAAAAAAAAAAACTACCTATAAGATTTTAAACCAAGGCTCATTGGTGAGAAACTGGGAATATGTTTCCTATATTGTTTGACCTATACCTTATCCTACATTAGTACGATATTATGCCCGTCGGTCAGGAAGTTTCATAGGTAGAGCTACTCGTAAGTATGCTTCATTGCAAGAATTGCAACATTATGAATAATAGATAATGCTGTATGATTTATTATTTTTCTATATACACCTACACAATACATAATATTATATTTAAGTAGGTATGTTTGTGTGTAATCCCCTGTTTAATGAATTCCATATATACGTCTCGTTTTGTATTCACCGAATACAATAGAGAAAATACACCCACACTGCATATTCGCCGACAAAGAACGAAAAAGTTTTACCTAATAAATTGTAATCTCTGAGGAGTAGCAAGCTTGCAAAGTTGTTAGAAAACATGTGATCATCTATACAATATAGAAATGAAAGACTTGGCAACGTATGATATCCTTGTCAACAATTTATCGTCCACATCGACACCGTCTCGTTTGAATCTCGAGACCGCCTTAGATGCATTCATGCCTAACAGGATGTTGGAAGATTTTCCTCGTTGAGATGAACGGTCGCGCCGCCGTCCGACACGTTTGTTCGTTATTAACTAGATGCGTCGACGTACTAAATGATACGCCACGAAGCATGTTGAAATGCACTTGCCGCAAATACACTTCTTTACACCGAGTGGCTGACTACGACGGCAGCTATTAATACATGGTCGTGTAGCTGTTGGTGTGACGCTTCACTTTATTTCATCTCATCTAAGGCACAATACATTAATGACGATGTAAGATTATGTACATCATAAATGAAACTCATCCACCCTCGAATGAAGCAGTCATTACTGAACCTCTGTAAATAACTAAACATTGCTTAGTACCTAGAACTACAGAGCCTGGCGTGGATGTGCTTAGATCGTAGTATTTCGGGGCGATGACAGGATAATGGGTTCGTTCATAAAGTTGAAGTGATTCCTGCGGTCACAGGGTACGTTATCAAGTCTGCCTGGCGCGTCGTCGGCTGGTTGGCTGAGCCTGGCGTGGATGTGCTTAGATCGTAGTATTTCAGGGCGATGCCAGGATAATGGGTTCGTTCATAAAATTGAAGTGATTCCTGAGGTCACATGGTATGTTATCAAGTCTGCCTGGCGCTTCGTCGGCTGGCTGGCTGGCTGGCTGGCTGGCTGGCTGTGCTGTGACGCTTGTTTTGTGACTCTGTGACGCAGGTGCGCGATCTCTCCGGCTGCGTGCACGACACTTTCTCTGCACAAACAATCTGTTTTGCAGTAAACATACTTATCGAAAACGAACACATGATATGTGTATTCTGAGACCGGAGAATTTCTTCGTATAATGAATGAAACTCTTTCTTGCAGAACAAGTCTAAATTGATTATCCCCATTAGAACCAGACACTTATATTTAGCCGGACAATCATACATTTGATACATTACATACATTATAATAAAGATTTAATTAACTTATTATAATTTTGTAAAATTTTACGTTGAGCGTAACATTTTGCTCGATTAATCAGAACGCTTCCTTTTGATAACAGAATTTGTGTTGCGGATGTGAGCTTAAAGTCCTGTAATCATAATGTAAATGTTAAGGAAGCCTCGCCCTTGCGAATAATCAACATTATGCAATTACATAGTCGCTAAAGTTGCATCTGCGCGGCGAATGTGGAGTATCTACTCGTACCTACATCCTTATCTTATCTACAATGCGGGATTACACTAATCTTTGGACATCACTAGCCAGGCTAACCACTATCCAAATAGGAATAGTAATAATTATAACAAACCACTTAGTAATGACTACTACAATAATATATAGATATATACTTACAGATTTATTTTGAGATCGTAAATCTCAAAATACATGTTCTAGTTACTTACCTACCTTTATCTATTGGCCAGCTCAAGGGTTTAGATCCGGGAAATCCCGGTACTGGGAAAACAATCAGAACCGGGACTGGATAATTCCAGTCCCGGTTAATTCGGCACTTTCGTAACTTTTAAATTTCGGGTATGTATAGTAGTATGTATGTATTTAGTTGTAAAATCACTGATAGTTAATAAAAAATCATCCAGAATTAAAATAAATATTTAACATAATGTTAAAGTAATTCAAATTGGGTATAACATCGCATCGCATCGTTTGAGTTCGGCTCAAGCTCGCCCAGCATAGTGTCGGATAATACGCTCGCTTGGAATTTATCTTTCTAGATTTGTATGGAAGATAACCAATGATTTTTTGTATAAAAGGTGAATTAAGGTTTTTTGATGAGTTCTCTTAGAGGGTTAAATAGAAGATTTTTACGTCCGGTAGCACTAAAGTCTGATTTTCACGATTGATAGAAGAGAAGTTTTATTAATAACATCCAAACATCCTTCCGAAAGTTTCGTGAATTCCCGGTACCGAAATTCCCGGTTCCACCAAAGAGTACCGGTTCTGGGAACCCTAGCGAGCTGGTGTATCAAATCAAAACTCTACTTTCAGTATGGTCTATAATATTGTACTTACATTATATTCCTACGTATATAATACTGTGTAGGTAATCAAAAGTGTCCATTACTGCGATAACTTGATACTTTGCATTAATTTTTCCGGTAAGTAACTGAAACTGGGTATGAATGTTCTGTTGAATGTTACAGAAATGTGCCTTTAAAAATAATATGTATATGCCTGCTATTGCCTTCGTGTCAGTTCACTACGTAGTAGTGAAATGCAAATCATATTTGCATCAGAAGTTACCAACACCGTAATTTAACATAAAATAAAGATTTCTTGTCGGTGAAGAAGACAAGATTGTTCAATCGAGGTTCAATCGCTCTATGCTAGTAGGTAGGTAGGTACCAACTACCAACCACATGATGTCGATAATCCGACGACGAACTATGTATATGAATTTACAATCATGCAACCGTGAAATTTCTAGCCAGCAGTGGTTAGGAATTAAAAAAATATCATAATTTTTTTATGTCAGGCTTTGAGAGCGATATACATATCCAACATTCAATTATTCTTATTAACATGCACTTTCGTTGTTACTTTTACAACAACTAGTTCCTACATATCGTTCTCGTTCTTTTACTTATAACAGATAGTTAGTAGGTAGTAGGTACTGTACTGACGTACTTTATCGGGGAGATTGTGAATTTATTTTTGTATGTATTACCTATTTATAAATTTATTCTCTTTGACATTTACACATTTACTCGTATATGACCGAACGCGGAGGTTTTATAACTTGCACTCAAGTACGCAAGTACGGTAATAAACCTAATAGGTAATATGTACCATGATTTACCAACACCCATAGAACCACTTAAAAAGTATATAGACAAATCATGTTAAAAAACAGATATTGAATTAAATTCTGCATGCTTAAATAAATTCTAGATATGTTCTCTTACATATCTAGACTAGTGGACGCCCGCAGCTTCGCTCGCGTGGAATTTGACACTCAATAACTTCAAAAACGGCAAAGTTTCATACTAACTTTGCACCCCCGTCTTACCCCCTCAGGGGGTGATTTTTCAAAAATCCTTTCTTAGTGCTCCCCTACGTTATAAAAGGAACCCCTGTGCAAAATTTCATGTTTCTAGCCCTTATAGTTTAGGCCCTGCGTTGATATGTCAGTCAGTCAGTCAGTCAGTCAGTCACCTTCTCCTTTTATATATATATATAGGTAGTAATCTATATGATTACAAAGATAAGTATTGTTTTCAGTTTCATTCATCTCCATGTAGATGTATGTGCCTGTCTGATAAATAATTCAACATTGCGCTTTCTGGCAACTAGACATCGACTGCTTTACATATTGTAATGCACGATCGTTATGAGTATCGATAACAAATCGCGTAGACAGCTGGATAACCGCGAGGGTGGGTGACGCGCGAGATGTAACAAGTGGCGGTGCATAGGGGTTGCGAGGGGCGGCGATCGATAGCGCCCGTGGCCCGGCGCCGCCCACAGTGCACCGGCAGCCGGCTCCCGCCAGCGACGCAAGCCGACCTCCGGACCTCAACTCTTAATACGGTTAACTGTTTTCGACTGCCGTCCACCGACACCGCTCAACTACCGTCTCTAGTGACTACTTTATTAATTGTTTAATATATGTTAAAATACGAAAATATCGATGTCCACTAACGCTGGATTTCGACGTCGACTATTTTCGATGTCGACTAACGCTGGATTTCAATAACCTATCTACAGATAGATTTGGCTATCGGAGATAGAAATTCGACACATTTTATATGGAACTTACGAGTATGTCAAATTTCATTCTTCGATAGCCAAATCTATCGGTTGATAGGTTATTGAAATCCAGCGTAAATAGGCCACAGGTAAGGTATACGCCGAGTCTGTAGACAACATTACTTAATAGTTGCTAAAATGAGAATTTCGATGCAGACTAAATAGGATGAAGTCAGGAGAAGACTAGACTACTTTAGTCCGTAGTACATATACATATTGTAGCTGAGTCTAGATGATTTGATAGATCTCTTGAACAAACGGGCAGTTAGTTTATCTTTTTAAAAATCGCGAGGAGGTTTAATGTTTAGCAGGTGGCCCATCTTGTAAAGTAAAATGGATGCCAAAATATATAAACATAGTCTAATAGAGTGAGGAAGATAAATGATGATACAAAAATGAAGATGTCTTGTAGCTACAAAAATTGATAGTAAGAAAGGTTATAGAAAACTTATGGCAAGCAGATAAGTTAGGTTAGGTTTTTGTTACAAACTAAGTTAAGTTGTAAAGTGTATGGATAGACTTAATCTTATAACGAGTAAAATGCTAGTAATTACTTTATTACAATTATGAGATAGTTTAGTATTAGTTAACTTTTAAGAAAGTTAACCCATTTTAGAAGGTATTAAGTAAAATGCGAAATGTAAAACATTACACTATAACCCAATAGCAAAAATGTTAATCTATGATAGTAACAACAATTCTGAGAATACTGATTACGTGGATGGGAAATTGAGAACCAAACAATAGGCGTTCGTTCATTAGTAAGTACCCCGTTACATATGATTGTAAGGCACTGATGCTGTGATGCTGTGACTGATGATGCTGATCTTTAATTTCCGTTCATAAAGGAAATATTATAATTGATTATCAGGATTTTCGTCTATCCAAATGTCTCACGACAACAATTAGTCCGGATAAGATTATCGAGAATAATGATTGGATATGTTTAAATATATCTTAATAGAATTGCTTCAAGTAAGTAAACGACATATCGGTATTGTCTTTGAGGAAGATGGCAACCAGGTGTAAGCGAAACTAATATTATTTTTAATTCCACGCGAACGAAATTGCGAGACGTCTACTAGTGTTGCGTCTACTTTGTTAAAAACTTCGAGTTTATCTCACATAGAGAAGAAAATGTCCCGCGTTAACGTCATGATTTACAAATTATGCAATGGGAATAAATCAAGCCTACTTTCTCTACCTCGTTAGCTGCTGATACCATTCAATATGTAGGTATATAACTTTATTGTATTTAAACAACACTAATGACACCAACAGAAGCTAAATGATAATTATCTTCCTTTACCATAATTTAATAAGTATATACGTAACAGGGCTTGTATTTAAGTATAACTACAAAACCTGCTGCTTTCAATAAGTCACAGATGCATTGCTAACTAACTCTAGGTAGAGCAATAAAATTTTTATATTTGAATGACCTGCAATTTCATCAAATGTACATGATATTAAATTATTATATCATGGCTAAGATACTTAATGGCAGCCTTACAATACTTAATTTTTCATTTTCCTTCTTCACTTAGAAGACGGCATAGCTCGTTGCAAACAATTTTTGACGTGAATGGTATTGCAATTTCTTTTTCAATTTAATTTCAATTTAATGGTTCGGTTCATTAGTCAGTCACGACCCACGACCCACGACACAAGACCCCACGGCTCACGATATATTTAATTGAGACGTAACGAAACTCTAACTTTGTAAAACTTCCATTAGAAAATAATGTTTTTGTTCCGTTTGTGACTCATTTATTGTCTCTTTTGCAGGTACGTACGACGACTATATAGTGGTGCCTACCGGGACCTACTGGTATCTTGTACGTATATGGTAGTAAATCCTATTTCTGTCGCCGTTTTGGCCGACTGAAACCGAATACGTTAGTAACGGCACGGGCCTCCTCCACAGACACTGCTGCGGGAGGTCTAGAGCATACTCAACCACGCTGCTCCAATGCGGATTGGTGGAGGGGTTAGTGGCCAACCCAGTGTCGAATGTTCTTAAGCTACCCGAAGGTCTTCGACAAGGCTTAACGACTGTTTCCACCATTGAAAACAACCGGGACCGACGGTTTTACGTGTCCTCCGAAGCACGGTAGCGTCCATGAAATTGTGCCACTAGCGGTCACCCATCCACAAACCGACCGTGCCCGTCGTTGCTTAACTCTTTCGATCACATTGAATCGACTCGAGCCATTGGGCTATGGACGCACTATACATACTAATCGCTTTCTTCAAATTATCTTTGTTTTAACGCCAAAAAGGTTACTCATATAAGGTAAATAATATACGTATAGTACATACATATAAGTCGATGAATGCTATGTTAAGGTATCCTGCCATAAGCTGAACACGTGCATATATCAGTCTACTTTATGTAGCAGTTATGCATATATCAAAGATCTTGCCTGGTATAATTACGGCAGTACAATAAATTAATTATCGGATATGTAATTAATTTATTGTACTGCCGTAATTCGGATAGGAATGCCATTTTATTTATAAATGTTAACAAGATAATGTCATCATCATACACAAAGTTTATCTGCCTCAATACTATCTGTATATGTCGTGTCGGCCAATGGTTGAGCGTAAACTAAATGATAATGTAAGAAGCAATATCATTCATTTCATAAACCTCCAAAAAGTACTCCTAAATCTTAGCGTAAGTAAATAAAATGTTTTTATCGTTAGGCTCTAACAATGGCGTCCATCTCGGACTAAATGAGACTGATATACAAATATTATAGAACATGCTCCTATCTTACATGTTTACTTGTTGTGGTTCCAATTACGTTGTAATCTTGGGTTGTGATAGAGATATTTTGTAGTATCTACGAAGGCACGCGACCCGAGTGGACCCGGTGCGTTATAGTTGCTCCACTAGATATGTAATTAACTTTATCAATGGTGAACACGTTCTTATTATCTGAGTTCTTTGTCGTATAATTGCAAAACGATGCATAATGAATCCAATGAATCACTGAGGGCATGACGGCACACAGTGCAGCACTCCCAGATGTAGAGTTAAGCTTGCATGCATGATTGTAATACAATTACAGAACTATCATTGGCCATGTGTATGCCACGTGTTTCGCCACCTTCATAAGTTCATTGTATAGGCGAATAATTGCCTCGATTATAATCATTTATACCACTGCACATGCGAATAGATAAAGAGGAACTTGAGACATTGTAAATGTTGACTGTGATTTTTAAAACATTCGGTAGCAGTATCTACATCTTAAAATACTGATTAAGTAAATTATACCGGAGATTGAATTAAAATCCATAGGACCAAGATTATTTCAGAATCGAACAAACGATTTTCCTTAATATTTTAATTTATTTTGCATGACATTTCCTACTCGGTAACGAGTTTTCATGAATAAAAGTGTACGTCCCCCAGTGTAAAGACATTTATTTTCCTGTGTATCTAGACAACAATAAGATAATTTATCATGGCTCTTTTATGTACGAGTATCTTCGAATGCTACCTTTTGAATTCGAGAATCCATTTAACAGTGGCAAAATTCAGTGTAACTGCCAATGGTTAAGGGATAAGTGCTCTTATTTTGACAGCTCTTGTTAAATACTGTAGATTTAATCATAGTCGTGATCATAAGTAAATTGCCAGAGGGTTAAGTCTCCAGTCATATACGCTTGTAAGTTACTACTTCGCTACTGAGAATCCCTGAGATTAGAGGCATAAATCCGCGGCAAAGAAGGTCACAGCCTCACAGGGTAGGTATCCAAAATCTAAACAATGATTCCAATACTGAAATATGGGTGAACATAAACATCCCTACGGACGTGGTTTTATCGGAATGGGAATCGTTTTTAAAGTTGGTTAATCGGAGTCGGAACCGGAGTTAATCGGAGGTGGTGCCGTCGTTGGTAACAAAAGAGATATTGTTTTATTTAAGGGCAAATAAAACCATTATTCTGTCTAGGTCTTTAACTTTAATGAGAAAATAATAATATCTACACAGGCAATTAAATAAAAATTAACATGTTTTCAATGACAGTTAGCACGGTTAAATCAAATTAATTGACTAGAAAAGTAGTATTATTACATTTAAACTTTGTCTCCGTCCAATCTATTTCTTAACGGGTCCATAGATTAGGCCAGCGTCACTAAATATAGGCATATTTTGAGCATACATTCAGTAAGATTCGCCTTTATCTCCAAGTGACTACGACACTACAGAAATTATTTTGAAGAATGAAAATAAAGAGCCCACTTTAATTCTTACAATCCGAGCGTTTGATTGCAATGACCCCGCAGTTTTATAATATTCATCTCTTCTACCGATGAGTTATATGACTGTCCATTACTAAATCCATACATTCATGCAGTAGATAGGTACTTCGTATCTGGGGTAAGTGCGAAAACCATTAGAGCTTGCAAGCATGTTGGGACCAGCAACGACGGCAGGAGAATAGCTAAAATTAACTGAATGTATATCAATGCGGTGCAGACATCGAGTATGTTATACAAACATGAACATTGTGGAGCACAAAGAAGCTTGCAACAGTTGTAAATGTTCCTTGAATAAGCAAATGCATCGCGAAGGGTCTAGCATCGCGTCATACCGACTATCCACATAATTATCTTAGCCTACTTTGGGTTTTACCCGTTCTATAGATAGATGGGTTTTACCATCCATCACCCTTTTGAGGTCCACTGCTGGACATAAGCTTCTCTTTCTCTCTCTTCTCTTTATCCGTTTAAGAACATACGAGGAATATCTTAGTATCTATTAATTATAGTACCTACCTATAATTAATTTTGAAAACCTCTTTATTTATTTAAAGTCGTGTGAAAGGAAACAATGTGCAAAGTAATTGATGAGTGGATTTCATATTGTAATGTATCCCATATTCATTTGTTCGGCATGAACAAATGACGTGTCAGCTCCATTCACAATCGCGGCGACTTCAAAGACGTGGAGAGATGAGTGCAGCTGCGGCCGCGGCCGCTCAGATTGGAGCTGCGACATTACTCAAACACTGTGACAGCCGTGCCAGACGCTCTGTACTACTTAAAATGTATTTATTATTTCTAATACTTTATGCTGTTTGTTTGTGCATCATCAATGCTTACTTTATTTAAATGATTTCTTTCGTTTTATTTCGACTAACATAAATGAAGCGTGACGACAATATAACGGATGTTATGCTCCGAATAGATTTATCAACATGATTGACTTGCCAGAAGTCGTAGGATGTAAAGTCGATGTAGAATGCAAACAAATCGAGAACTGATGAGCGTAACAGCAGAGCGTCAGCCTCGGCTGCGTGCACCGAAATATAGCCGTGACACCCGCGGCCGAGTGAGTTCATCGCTGCCGTGGTCGCGGAGTACTGAGAGAGATGCGCGAGCGCGGGCTATCGGAGCCCCGCCACGGGCCGGCGCGCAGCGCGACAATTGAGGGGCCCCACGCGCCGCCGCCGAACAATATCTCTGGAACGTATGAGATATTGCGCGGCCGTTTGATCAAATTCTTCCACGAACGCCTTTTCTAAATAACGATTGGAAACTTACGCTCTCAGTCTGTCAATTAAACTACTAATCCGATTATAAATAGATATACCAAGTGCTTCATCATTATCTTCCCTTAGGTGAAGGCGACTGTTTAGTCAGTAGCCATTTATATTCGTACTACAATACCCCAGTATGTGATGATAAAGTTCATAGCTTTTTTGTTCGTGCGCGTTGACGATTGCCACAGCGCAACATTGTTGCTTGATCGGTGTCGGTGGGGTCATCACTTCCTTAATTGATTATATTTTCTCGCATCTCGTCGATATGTATACGTGGCGGTGACATCACGTCACCATCCAGCACAGAAGCATCTTTATAAGGTTTAACAATAATTGTATAAGTTTTTAAATATAATATAATGTATGTATAATAAAACTGATAATGCTAGCTAGAACCAAGGATATCAATGCTGGAGCGGATGTTCGAAAAATTTGAAAATGGTGGTAATTAAAAGATTGGCAGCGAAGGCCGTCAGTTCCGCGTGGTGGTGTGTCGCAAGCGGCGGCCGCTCACCTCGCCGCGGCGGCGCGGCGGCAGGTCACGCGCACCTTCGATTCCTTTCTAAAGTGCTTTCTATGTCTTACACATTCGCATTGCTCGCATCGCTTCAGAGCCCCGTCTCACCTTCACGCTTTTCAAGGCGAATCTTCTCAAATTTCAAGCCCACCAACATCGGGAGTCGAACGAACGCGGCACCTCTTTCTACTTACACTGCACATCAATTATCCGGCGCAGTGTGTTGCGTGCATTTTAAATCAACATTCCGATTGGGACGCGTCATCCCCGATTGTGTTTCGGTGCGGCGTTCTAGACTGCGTAGTTGCTCCGTTACATTGAGTTGAGCGTTTTAAAAGCGTCGTTTCGTCAGACTGTAAGTTTTCTGTTGGAGAGGAAACTGAAAGTATTGAAGTTGGATCTCTTGCATAACCCCATTGTTTCCAATTATATACCATCTTGACAGTATCTGCTCGTAACATGTAATTCACCCGCAGTCGTCGGCCGCCATCCAGTCGCTCGGATACTCTAATTAGAGCCGATAGCAATATAAATCCTATGGCACGTCGTCGCTGTTTTAGAAAGTGCGCGTGATGTAACTGTGCGGTGGAGGCGGATCATGACTTGCTGCGTTCCAAGCAGTCTCACTTTGTTTCCTTCCAATTCTTCCAACATCTCAAATCTCTTAGAGTCTAAGACTTAGACCCATGATTATTACGTTCTAAACATGTAGTTAATTTGCAGTGATCTTTAGCTATTCTTTAAAAGTCCCAATCTGTAGTCAAGCCCAGCATCCTAACATTTGATGTGACTAATTTAGATATAAAATCCATCGTTTTCTGGTTTGCATAAGGGGTTATTGAATAAGAAACGTGTTGGGGTAATGAGAGCCGAGCGTAATATCAACCCGACTGATACATGCGTGAGTGCTCCGTGCCTCTTCCGGGTTCAAGGCCTGGTAATATCAAACGTGCGACAACACAACAGGTGATTGCACGTACGCCGTGGTGGATTAAGCTTGGGAGCATCCACCGATCCACTCACCTCGGCGCAACTTGCACACTCATCATGTTGGAATCTGCGCCGCTGACCGGTTTCCCGTAATATTTATTTGTACCTGTGTATGTATCCTTATTGGTGGAGGAATATCTGGAATTCAAACGTGTATTTTTTACTCTTTAATGTGTTGTTATTTACTTCCATAAAACATACTACCTGTACTATAGGTACTATTGCCTATGTGTGATTATTATCTCTAAACTGATATTAAAGATAAAAGTAATAGGTTATTTAAATGTCCAAAAGCTGAGCAGGCGTTCATGACTAATATTTCTATTTATGGACATCGCTTGCAAAACAGTCGAGGCAGCTCCGTGCGTCAACTGTGCGTTATTACGTCAAGACATAATTTTTAATTACCACTTGAAACAGTATTTAAAGTAACATACAACATAATATTTATATAATACATAATCTGTGAAATGTGTATAAATAAATATTATTGTAATAAAAATTAGCTTGTAAGTAGCTAGAGTTCTCTTGAACCAAGTGAAATTGTTTTATTTATAATTCGATTTGCGATCTAATCTAGTGAATTGGGTTCGTTATCATGCTACAGATTACAGGTTATCGTTTGTCACGTACCTACTCGGTTATGGGTGGCTGCCGCATCTCTTTCGTGCCTCGGTGATTATTATCGAGTCGATGACCTCTATTGTTTTGCTCTGTGTATTAGATTCAGTAGAATAATTCCTAAACATAGATAAGCATTCATTATTTTATTGAGTCCGTAAAATTTGACTTTCCTCAGTTCAGTTTAATTAATTACCCTGAATACTTAACAAATTTGGAATTTGTTAAGTATTCAGGGATGCGTTATCATTTTCACGATATACTCGTAAACAAGTATGTTTGATAGTGACATTTTTCCATTTAGAACCAAAAGTTCGCAATCAAAAACAATCCAAATTGCGTCGAGTGTATCAAACACATACCAATCAATTTATCTTAGTTAATATAATTAATATGTATGTATAATTGTTTATAATCTATATCTATATCTTATACAATATTCGTTTCAATCTTGTATCTTGGTTGGTACGAGTATTTATGTGCATTGTCTAGTCTAGACGATTGCGATGAGCAAACAAGTGTTTGTTGGCATAATTATGAATTCATTTAACCTATTTCTTACAGTTAATGAAGCGCTTTCTAAACAACGATGGCCTAATGAGCCAAAGGCGGGTGCCAATAACTATTAGTTTGTTCAAATCACAACAGTTATTTTATTTCCTTTGCCAAACATCAGTATAGTATTGAATTCAGCAACGCTAGACGTGTTTTACTTCTGACCTTCTTTATTTATTAACACTTACACTCGATGAAAGTCTGCTCTGGATCTCGCTACTTCTGGTTGATCAATTTTATTAATTATCGATTGATTTGGCCTAACACTAAGACAGTCCTGTCTTAGTGTTAGGCCAAATCAATCGATTTGGCCACGTTTGGACAGTAGTTTGGCAAAAACTATGAGGTTTTCATGCTATAAGTACACTTAGGAGTCCACCCACCTGAGAGTAAAAAATATTGTGATGTAAGGTGTACTTTATGTACTTTTTTTACTTTTTTTACTTTTATCACGTGCTTTTATGTCGATTGTCTGAATTTTAAGGTCCTAAATCTTAGCCTACCATTTTCGATTAAATGTCTTTTTATCGTTTTAAATCAAACTCCACAAATACTTATATTATGGAATCCGTCGACATCATCGCTACGTGTCACTGGTTTAATGACATTTTGACATTCAGACTAGGTGTGCGCTACCTGGCACCTCCGCAGTGGATCCGATAATTTTCAACTGTTATAACTGTAAAAAGTGTTATTTTAAATTAAATGCCTGCCTTTACTGATATGTAGAGTAAGTGATGATAGCTTAGGACTTCGTGGCGATTTTAAAGTAAACTTTCAACATGTAAAACAACGAATCATGATAAAACAGACAGCTTTCCACATCTAAAATACATAATATATTTGGCTAGCGTGGTTGCTGGTTGCCTATACCTAACAACTGCTCTTACTCTGAATCACAGTGGGCAGAACGCCAGGACTTTGGATTGATTTTGATAAAATCGGTTACCGTTTGCGTCTGAAATTCAATTACCTACGGTATCTACTTAAATATTTTATCGTACCTATTTATAAATATGTAGCACTATTTAAAACTCGCATACTCGTACACAACAGCAGTTTCTCGTGCTCTATCGCGCTTCGGTTCGCGGAATTCTCTCATTGCCGCTGTCACGTCTTTATCTTTTAACCGGATCCTATGGACATAGTTTAGTTAGATAATAATATACCTACAACATGACTAACTAAATAGTGTTTCAATATTCGCGTTCCGGCTCGTCTGTTTTGCTAAATATGAGTTAAGGTTACGTACTACGCCTAGCCTAGTACCTACTGAACATTACTAAACTGCTTTTCCTAGGACGGTTAAAGAATGTTAGCACTTGCTCACCACGCCAAAGCAATTTTAATTCTGCAGCATGTTTAAAATCAGTTAATAATTCAGTATATTAGTTTTTATTAGTATTATATAAGTATAAAAAAAATTATTGACTTTGGCAGATGAGTTTTAAAAGACATACCTACTACCTAGGTATATGTATTTCGAAATTATTATGCGTAAGTCGATATACCTAATGCGTTTTTTATTCAAGTAAATACTAGGTAGGTAGGTACTACGTCCTTTGCGTCAGATAACCACAAATAAGAATTTAAATTTCGTTAATCATACTTTACCTACTATAGTAAGGGAGTTAGTAGCTATACATTTATTAACAGTCTAATCTTCATAAATATTTAACTTAAAAACAAAGTAAATAAAGTTTCCTAATGGAGGCCAGCATTTACCCATTGTGTACGTAAAAGATATAAGATTTAGGGATGCTACTACAGCCTATCATCACGTGGCCATGTGAAGGGCAAGATTCTTTAACAACCGACGCGACGGGAGTTGATCATCCATATTAGTCCTAAATCTCCCGCCCGAGTTCCCGACCGCACTTTATCTTTTCGGCCGGGCGCCTGGGCGCCACTTGAGATGAGCCAAAGTAAAATCCAAAATTCCCTTTTATTACTTTTAATTTATTACTTTACTCTACTATTTTTACTCTGAGCGCAACAACCGCGGCGTGCCATGTGGCATGGCATGCGCCACCTCTGCACAGTTTTAAACTTATAGGCGGCGCGGCACCGGAAATTTTGAGATTTTTTTTTCGAATAGACTCGTGCTTATAACTTATTGGCCTATAATAAGTCAATGATTGGCCTTTACAGAGTCACTGAATACGATTTTCTATGCACATGTTTTTGTTTATGGAATTATACATAAAAGTAATTTGATTCGCCGATGTGAATCTGGGGTCTCAGTATGACGATTGTATTACTTACTTATTAATATTGTTTACAAACAACACAAACATGCAGCTTAAAGCTTAATGTATACTTTCGTTGCTTAACGCTTACGTCCAAGATACTAAGCAGGCACACCATAGCTACACAAAATGTAATGCCTTTATTCAGAAAGCGTTTATCCGAATAATTTTAAAAGCAAATGAATTTTAAAACCAGCAGTCAAACAGATTTTATTTTCATTCAAGTGGGTTGTAAGTTGTAACGGAAGTGAGCGGCTCGGGCACACCGCCTCGCCACGCTCGTAGACATATCGCGTGGAAGATCGTTAGCGTTTTTTCACTTGCGTCATTGCATTATATATGAATACTACTTACTTCATTGAATACGAGGGTCGCGTGAATGAACTCCATTAAGGGCTGTTAATTGACGGCGACGGTACAATGGGGATGACACGTGAGCCGGGCTTTTGTGAACCATATGGGTACGGTACGCAATGCGTACGTCGCGGTATTCGTATTCTGTTTCAAACCGCATGATTTGATTGTACACAAGTTACACAACTACATACGGTACATGATCTCTGATGGTTATGCTGGATCCTGAATAGTAAAATTCAACTCTTAGTGACATGTCAAGACAGATGGAAGACTCCTCTTACTCGTAAAATTTCTCATTCGACTGGCAAATAAATCTTCTTCAAATTAATGATAAATAGGTACTTAGGTATTGGTATGTTGTTGTAGGGGTATTTAAGTGGAAATATCAAAGGAAACAATCTTCTAAAATATAAATATTTACATATGTATATTCAAAAGTATTCTATGTCATTTCTAATTTAGAATTATGCTAAAAGATTTACAATCACTTAATGAGATTGATTGAGATACTAGACAAAACAATATTAAAACACATCTTGGAGCACTCAGCGTACCTACATAAAACAACGTTTTTTACATAGATAAATGTTATTACAAGGGAATATACCTGTAAGCTGTTAAAATATTGCTTACCAAATTAACTAATTTATAGAGTGAGACATAGTCACTAAATAAGAGACTTAACCTAATCAGAGTACCTATCAGCACAAAACTGACCTGGTGATTATTATTATTATTGTTTTCATGGCTCAACAACAATTAGGTACTTACATTTAGTTAACTAGAGGGTTAACTACGCTTAGCTGCGTTTATATAGTTAAATATATGTAGTAAAATGATACTTTTTAATGTTATTTATTGTTGCCTATTGTAGGTTCTATACAAAAATACAAATGAATATCATCGTTATTTGTTGCATGTTTTATTTGATTTGCGCACGGTTTTAATTTATTTTTATCTATCCTATAACATTTTTATTATTTATTCACTAATAATTTTAATTGATGTTACATGCTTTAGAAGCTTTAGATATCTATTTAAATTTAGTTTATTTGTAAAAGGAAATTATTTTAAATTTGAAATACATACTTCAATTAACTATCTATAGGTATCGCTTATTTAATGCTGAAGATGCTATTGTATTTATTTATATGGTTACGTATAATACATGTTATTATGTATGTGGGAATCCCAAGCATCAGAATTGATACCTTGTTCGCCGCGAAGTACGCTATCAAACATGATAACATAGCATAACTACTACCCCTATGCCATCGCAAAATATGTTTACGCTCACGATTGAGCACAAGATAACAGCTAAAGTACATATTTAGTAAGTACTTACATACTGGAATAGGTAGAGTAAAATACGTTCTATTGTATATTATGTATGTATTTTGCAATAGCTCGATCTGTTGAATCATAATCTTAATTTAAAAACAAAATACCCTCTACTTAATTATTGTTGAGTTGAGATTTGACCAAATTAAAACATTTTGTTTTTAAATTGAGATAGATATTGACAAGCTATTCCAAAATAAATTGTAGCTCGCCGTAATCGATGCTACGTTATAAATGCATGCGACTATTTGCTAAGAGCAATATGTATTTGTAAGTTTAACTTTAATCCATTAGAAGCCTACAGGGCAAGGAATCTTTACTGAGAAGGCCTGAAGCGTACTCCACCACACTGCTCCAGCGTGGATTGTTGGTGGGGTTAGTGGCCAATCTGATTGAAAGATGATTTCAGGTTGCACGAAGGCCTCTGAGATAGCTTTTTAGCATCTCATATAATCTTATGTTAATAATAGGCATGATGACAGTATTAAAAATAATTATAGGTACCGTTAATTTTTTAATAATAATAATAGCAATAATTTGCGTTAAAACTCAAATTATTGCTGAAATAATGTTTTTTTTTTTAAATATTGGATATGTACCTACATACATTACAGAAGGCAATTTCAAAATCTGTCATCATGCCTATTGGAACTCACGGCTTTTGCGTGCCTGAGATAACTGAAACACAGCAGCACTGAAAAAAGATAGCCATTGAGCAAGTGATCAGAAAGCTGCCGTTCGACTCCGGTGCCGCACTATCGATCGGTCGACAAAGTCTCAAGCCGTGCGACTTTAATTAATTTATTATTAAGTGCAATCGGCATCTTAATTATTAAGTGCCATTTTTTCGATAGCTGTGCGATTGAAATTTCAGTTCATTCAGCTCATTGTATTGCGATTACAATAGTCGCGGAGGTGCGGTCGCCCGGGCGGCGTAGGAGGCGCGTGGCTATCGCCGGAAGTCGCGCCGTATCCTGCGGAAGATAACCGCTCAGCCTCATCTGCGCGCACCGATTGATCAACGGCGCCAATTGTTTTAGGTACTTGTTGCGTATAAGCACCTACACTAAGCTACTGCAATATGTACAGAATCTACCTATCTATTATATACACATCTGAGTGAGTTTCGATAAAAGTTAATAAGTACAGCTGAAAACCATAAGAACACTGGTCTTATACTGTAACCCATGTACCTTTTTGCGGACTAAGAGGAACTAAATTCAATGTAAAAAGGCGAACGCACTGAAATTCGATAAGGATGTCCTAATTTTCATTTAGTAGAATCATGGATGAATGAATATTAAGTAATCTTCCAGCGACAGATACTATGTGTTACATTATCCCTGAAGTTAACGCAAAACAAAGGCTTCGCAAAAGTTTAGCTTTTAGCACAAAATACTTAATAGTACAAGTTTTAGTGCGACGAAAACGACCACCAAATTAGAACAATTTCCGCGGGGTAAAATTGATGTGGGTGGAATCTGAGACTTTGGCGAGTGGTGCGTTGGCGTAATGCTGATAAACGAAAACGTGATTTGTGGTAATGTCAAAGGTCCATCGAGTGATCGCCCAGTCAGAGTATATTAAAACCGAAAATAGATCTTTATCATTATCTTGAGTGACATGAAAATGTTACATTATTTTTTTCTACTATACTTATTTCCAAATTTTACAGTTTAACAAAAGTTTGCCAGTACCTAACTGCCAAAAAAGGCTATCGGTTGCAATGCGATCGAAGTTTATAATTATAACCCTGTACCATATACCCTAAATTATTTTGTATATTTATTTATATATGTATCAATTACAGCGAATTTTATTTTATCGAAGTTGGCATCCTTTTCCATTTATGTTTTACAGATCCAGCTTTCTAACCTATTACTTATACTGTATTTTTTTTGTATCTGTATGTAAAAATGTCTTAAGAAAACTACAAATTTGCTATACCACTCCTAGGAATTGTATGCATTACCTAGGTAAAGTTTATGAGCACAAATGGACATTAAAAAGTGTAATCGTTAAGAATTTGTGCCATTTGTTGACGGTGTGTCAGACAACTTTCCAATAAACTTGCCTAGCATCCCAAGGGAACATATTTTCGGGATGAAAAGTATCCTATGTGCTAATCTAGGTTACCTTCTACCTATGTGTAAGTTTCATGCAAATCCGTTTTGTAATTTAAGCGTGCTTGAGTAACAATCATTCAAACTTTCACATTTATAATATTATTAGCATAGCCTGAACGGCCCATTTATTCTATAACTACATTGACTGAGTATTGTATAGTACACCTGAATTACACAGATTGCCGGTAACATATGTATACAACTATTGAAGTGTAAGTAGTATCTATTATCGGACGGAGTCGCGAGCAAAAGCTAGTACTATATAAATGCATAAATAAATGTTAATGACATTTTTTCGCGCCGGCTCCATGTGATTGCGTACACGCATTCTGCTGCATATTGTAAATAATGTATGCGGCACAGTTCGTGCTCCATTTACGTTATCGGGCTGGTCTTGTTATTTTGATTCACGATATTTCGAAATATGTACTTAATATTGATGACTATTTTACTCAATGTGACTGTTTATTTTCCATGACTTAATTCTATCGATGGAAATTAGCTTTAGTTTTTTCTTCATTTTCACTGTACCTAGATATATTATAGTATATAGGATACTAATTTGTTATTTAGGCACGAAGAAAAAGCCCTTTTGCGTCCGTTCAATTCTTTCCGGTTCAAATAGGCGATTATTTAAAAATAGTTTCAATTATTTTTAATAACAAATTCTTGTTTCAGTAAAACTACTACCTATCTGTATTATAAGGCTCAAAATGTTTTTTAACTATGCAAGTAATTATAACGCTTATGTAGTACCCTACTTAGTGTATCGCTAGAGTTGTACGGATGTCGTATATAAGCTTGGAGGCAGTAAATTAATTTACTTATAATGATGTTTCTTTAACATTACGTAACTGTATATATTTATCCATGTTCGCAACACCTGGTTACAATTTTCGCATCATCAACAAAATTAGATATATTTTGTCGAACTGTCATTATTATTTCAGAATGATTTCGTTCCTGTGCTTAAATGAAAAATTTTGCACGCTACGTCAACAAAACAACTTTATGAATGCCCGGCTGGTTCTTATATTGGAGAACCTTTCCTCAGCGCTTGTAGAGGACTCCGAGATATCTGTAAGAACGCACTGTGGCGCTCTCCAAGACTGCTACTCACGATTCACGAATGAGAAGTCGACGTACGCATCTACAACGTCGTGCAGCTGCACACAGTATCGTCTTTCGCGGAACATTTTCTATCTTTCTACCGAAGCGTATTTTGTGATTTTGGTCTCGAGCTACTAGGGTATCTACTTACCTAATATCAGATTTTCCATTAGAATCCGACCAATCGATATGACGGTTTAACAAACGAAAACATACAAGTGTTACTCTTTTCAGTTCTTCAACAAATATTAGGACTTACAAAAAAAGTGCACTTAGTAGAGCCGTCAGCAAGAAGTGCTTATTTGATTGTTATTCAGTTCACTCGTGAGACATGATCGAATCGTGTCTTCTAGCGCACGAATGATTCGGAGGTTCGGAGAACTTCGGAGGTCGACGCACGGTCCGCCCGGGGCGGTGAGATGCCGAGGTGACATTACCCGATATACTTTTTATTATTTATTATTACCAACAGTATGTACGTAGGAGTTTGGGCAAATACTCTTTAATGTTTATACCAAAAAGCGAGGGCTGACTGGCAGATGAAGTTATGTTGAATCCTGTTATGCAATGTTAGTATAATGATTAATTACATTGTAAATGATTAGTCTTTTATGTAATACAAAAATAAGTATAAATTATAGTTACGGCCTTATAACCGATAACTTGCTGTTGCGAATCGCAGGCATTAATCTTGTAGCTTTAGTGTTCTTTGATTATCCGACATGCAATCGGAACAAATAGATTATTTATAAAATAATAAATGGAGGTACATTGCATACGTGTATATCTATATGTATTTACAACAGTCACGATACGATAGAACCAGGGAGTCAGTACGTGCGAATGCGCGGGAACGTTGTGTAATGCAAATGTGACTTCAGACTTCCTACTTCCTAGTAATTAGATTCCCACTTAACTGGTCTTTCTAATGAATATACGTATAGTTTGTATTTATTTGTCTGTGGCATCATACCAGATAATATATTACTTACTATACTTATTATAAAGAGGAATGATTTGTTTGTAATGTTTTCGCCCTAAAACTACTGGACCGATTTCAAAAAATCTTTCACCATTAGAAAGCTGCTTCATTACTGAGTGACATAGGCTATATAATATTACTAGGTGTAAACGAAACTATTGTAATGTCTTATTCCACGCGAGCGATGCGCGTCCACTAGTTACAAGACAAAGTTCAAATTAATATTTTGCTAATTACCTAGCATAAGTTAATGTATGTATATCGAACTAAAGTCAAAGCGAGACTAATATGACAGACGCACCTAATGCATCTAAAATGGCTCCCGTCCGACCTAGGTTAACTTTGCCTAATTTGCATAATTGATCGATCTGCAACGCGACCAGTCATGCCAAGCGATTCTTTTATAAGTAGGTATGGGACATTAATTTATACCTACTAGTAACGTATAATGTACTATTTATTATACATTAATATATTATGTGACTTGCTGCTTTTATTGAATTGTACGCAATTTTGCGATGTACGAAAATGGCCACGACACGAACACGAATGAAAAATTTGTCATTTGTGGTTTTCTGTTCATAATTTTTTTAAGAGAAAAGGTTGTAAAATTCGAAACAGGTGGTGACCCTATTTTGATGTCTAGTCTAGAGACTATCCTTCTGATTTGATGTCTAGTCTAGAGAGAGACTATCCCCTTAAATTTGTTTGACAGTTATTGTACCTAACCTATCCACCAATCCTATAGGCACAAAGTAGGTACGTTACACTAAGACGCTATATTATTATGTGCACTGTACACTACGGTAAGTAACTTATAATTTTTATTTTAAATGTTTAGTCGAGATTATTCAGCTCCTGGCACTTCGACAATAATTGATCGTTTGTGCCCACAGCTTATTAAAGTTCACTGTCTAGTCCAAGCTTTGAGGAAAGGCTTGTCTTGTTGGCCTGTCCAAGCTTTGACATAAGCGAAGGTGATAGATTTGACTTCATCTGGATGCAATTCGTGCGCTCCTAAATGAATGCTCCTCAGGTGTCCTAGAGCACATCATAGTATGATGAGTAGCTCTGGACTCTAGGCCATCCATACCGTACCTGCAAACCTCAGAGATACTAAGCCCTAGTACATACATATGCCTACATATGCCTTCTTAGTTTGCAATAGCCCGTGAGTGCCCTAGTTATCATTCTGATCTTGGGTCTGCTGAGTTTTAGTAACTCTTCAGATAATTTCCTGTCGCAGCCTCTTATCAGAGCTTTGGAGTGAGATTGACAGGGCTCTTTAACCCTTGATTCAAGAGATTCCTCTCTACACTGTTGCAGAAGCTTGTGACGGATATTACCTCTTTGGAATACCACATAAGCGTTCCGGTCCTATGAAGGGAGGTGAGGTGCTGAATGCCCCGTAGTGACCCATAATTAGCGTAGTCTTCAAATCGATGAGGTTAAGTACGTGTAAGCTAGGTTTGTATCGTGTTCGTCATATCATAAAAATAACACCACCACAATAAAATTTGATTTCTTTGTCGATAGTGACTTAATGCTTTTATGATTGGTATCGATTATACCTGATTTTATTGAAAGGTATTTAGTGATTACATAGTTGTTATGTATTGATTTTTAAACGTTTTTTCATTGTGTGCCTTTGAAGAGAATCCGTAACAATTTAAGTAGGTACCTAGCAAGTAGCAGCAATTTTGCCAAGGTCTACAGTTAATAAATATTAGGTCCGTAGGTAAGTATATTCTATATATAGGTAGGTATATATTCTACCGATACCTATTTTTATGACGGGAAATTCTTCGGAGGATTCCCAGCCGCCGGACAAAGAGGCCGGGGGTATGTGAGATTCCTACTAAGTAAAATTCCCTCCTGCGCATATTGGATTGGAAGACTCCGGGATCATCTACAGAATGCACCGGTGCATTCTACCGATACTTAACTGAAACAAAATTACATTATCGTAGATGATTCTTCAATACTGTGGTATTAGCGTATTAGCGTCTACCTGTGAGAGGTATGAAGCTTCTAATAACCGTTTAATGCAAAATGTTATGAGGTAGATACTAATTACATGAACTATGCCAATTATTCCGTAAATCTCTGTAAGTACTATAAGTTTCGTGTGTAGAGTAGGTATTAGGTATGTAGGTAGGTTTATATCACTCACTCTCTCTATTCGCTGCGACCCATAGAGGTCTCACTGCTGGGCACGGGTCTCCCCCACAGACACTGCTGCGGGAGGTCTAGAGCATACTCCACTACGCTGTCCCAATGCGGATTGGTGGAGGGGTTAGTGGCCAACCCAGTGTCGAATGTTCTCAAGCCACCCAAAAGTCTTCGACAAGGCTTAACGACTGTTTCCAGCATTGAAAACCTCCGAAGCACGGTAGCGTCCATGAAATATTGCCACGAGCTGACACCCATCCACAAACCGACCGCGCCCGTCGTTGCTTAACTCTTTCGATCAATTGAATCGACGCGAGCCATAGGGCTATGGACACTACATCTCTCTACTATACTGTGCTTTTATTCTATTCTAGTGGACGCCCGCAGCTTCGCTCGCATGAATTAGTTAAAAATATAGCAACAGTTTTTTTTAAAAGCTTTTATATATTTTTTTTTTAATTTCACTCGTATGTATGTCCTGGAATCTTGCAATCAATATTTCACCCACTTCCACTGAAGCTATCGAGCTGAAATTTGGCACACATATTAGGTTCCGATGACAAAGCATGAAAATAAAATAAAAAGTTATAAAAGCTTTTTAAAAAAAAAATTTTACAGTATATAATTTTACCACTAATTACCGTCCTTAATTTTACCACTAATTACCGCTCTTAATAGATCCCAATGACCCCAACGTCTCCCCACACCATGGGATGGGTATTCGAGAAAAAAATCATCACTATTTATTTATTTAACCCATTTTTTATTTTAAGTACCTACCACTTTGATATATGTATACCTACTAAACTAATTTACAGCTTTCTAGCACTAAGATTCTCGGAGATATAGATATCTCTGACTCTGAGTCTATCTCTGATAGACAGACGGACGGAGGGACGGACGAACATGGCGATCGGTAATCGGCCAAATCACAATTTGGTGCGTTTCTCTCCAGTCATAGTCATAACAAGCATACATAGGTACTCATTTTAATATAATCCATGTATATACCTATTACATTACTTACCTTGTTACTGATAGCCTCCGAACTATCTATATTATTATGTACTAATATTATAAAGAGGAAAATTTGTTTGTTATGTTTTCACACAAAAACTGGACCGATTTCAAAAATTCTTTCACCATTAGAAATCTGCATCTTCACTGAGTGACATAGGCTATATAATATAACTAGGTGTAAAATAAACTTGGTCTAATTCCACACCAGCGAATCTGCGGGCGTCCACTAGTCATTAATAATGCGCTCGACCTTGCTATTTGCCGAGACGAGCTTACAGATATTATTATCCGGTTTACCTTCTCATCGAAACGTGGTTGGTGCAACACTAAAAGTTTTATTTCTTGATTTTCGTGCTAAACATGTTTGACTTAAGTGTCCAAGATTAATTATCTAAAATATATGTAAGTATTACATATAGTTTGTAGTACTACAAAGTACACAGCGAAATGATCTTGTCAATCGCGAAAGTTTGATTCGTCTCGGGGAATGTAGTTTGCTTGCGTGACGTAGCAGTATGGCTTCGTTTTTAAGCAACCAACAGTGATGGTAGGCTGAATAGGCGACTTGCATTGGCCCCGATCCAGGAATAGGACATTTACAGTTCAAGTGTACGTTATATCCGGTTTAGCTATATCATGCGTAGCATTACACTCAGCCGGGTGGCGCCATCACGTGTTCAGTCCTGTCCTGGCCGATAAGTAGGTATGTTCAATTTTTTTTACTGTAAGCTCTAACATTTCCTAAAAGGTATACTTACTTTCAAAAAACAGTCAAAAGTTTTACTGAAATATTTTTTTTGTTTTTCTTTTTTTTATACACTTGCTTGTGTTGTGGGTAGCAGACTCACACAGAACTTTAAGAACACAATTTTACATCCATAACCCGAGCAAATATTTATTTGCGAAATAAATATCTGTCCCGGCCGGAATTTGAATCCGCGACCTGCGGTTCGGAAATCAGCATCATCAGTCAATCAATCTACAACCTATAGGTACATAAAGACCATTCCTATAAACCCAAACCCAAACAATACCTTTGTTGTAAGTTACGAATGAGGATGCTAATGATTCCTGGCCTCAACATCAATGGTACTTATAATCTTCTATATAATAAAAATGAATCGCAAAATGTGTTGGTAAGCGCATAACTCAACAACGCCTGGACCAATTTGACCAATTCTTTTTTTTAAATGTTCGTTGAAGTTCAAGGATGGTTTTTACGGCGAGAAAAATTTGAAAAAGTGCAAAGTTAGTATGAAGCTTTGCCGTTTTTGAAGTTAGTGAATGTGTAACGCGAGCGAAGCTGCGGGCGTCCACTAGTTTTTTAATACATATCATTGCAGTGATCAAACTCATAATTTCGAATCGGTCAGAAAAATAAATGCTGGATGGATGCTATATCAGAGTTCTGTTGTCAATAGATAGGAAATATTACATGTGATAAAATGCTTAACTGTAAGGATTTCCAAAAGAAGCTATGTTGTGAGGTAATATATTGGAATTTATCTAATTACAGGAAGTTTAGGGAAATCCAACAACTCTTTGTTTATCTGACTGGCGGATTTATTACATGTTGTTGCTTTTGTTTCATATTGTTGAAGTCCGATAAGAGTAATTCAACAGGTATATCGACGGCGAGTGGGTAATTGGCATTCATTCTACACTGATCCGATAACAAAACAACATGGGTCGACATTCTAGCCGCGACGGCGACCCGACGCGCTTCTCACTCACTGCATATTGTGCTAATGAGGCTACGTGCAATTTGGCACCCATCACATTACCGCTGCTATATTTTCATGTCTGTACAAAATACTTACAAGAAAGCTTTTTTTCTCAATTTTATTTCACGAACTAGACTTAATTCATACGCACTTCTTAATCTAGGTTACGTATAGTACCTACATTGAAGATATAAATGTCTTTAGATAGGAAACGTTCGAATGATTAAGTGGAATATATATTTTGGTGATATTTTTTATCACACCATGTAAACACTTTGAAAGAGCCCAGTCAATTCTATGTTGAGCGTGTGTGAGAACATGTTGGTTGAAGGACGCGACAAATAAATAACAATGGGTACGTGAAGTGATGGTTGATGCGATTTGAGTCTGTCGAGGTTCCCGTCTGGTGCCCATCCAACACTCAACAACAACGTGCAACGCGGTTCATCCTACCTAGTAGTACCTACCACTAACAATATTAAGCTAACCGCAATCACGACACAACATACACGATTTACTTAGAAGATTATTATAATGCATTTACGGATAACTTCGCTTTATTTTGTCCTTGTTTACAATTGCGAGCGCAGTTTAATTAACGTATAACGTGATAAAGTTATTATCCGTCCTTTCAACAACAATATTAATTTGCAACGTTAGTTAGAGCTCGTGCTCTATCTAGAATTTAACATCTGATTCTGTCCAACATCGTTGTTGGACAGAATCAGATGTAAAATTAAGGATATCTAAATAAATACCTACCTATGTATGTATAGTACGTGTATATTAAAAATTGAAACATCCTGATCAGATCACGGACACAACAATCAACAATCAATACAATAATGTTGGATTCGAATGGGGATATGGGAAAATGACCTTTTCAATCTGCGATCGATCTGGCGATATATTATGCGATATGACTTTGTCTGCTTCCAATGTCACGAGTTGAATTTTAGAAATGAAATCGTTCCTTTTATAGTTTTGTACGTAAGTAACTGCTTTTGGTGTTCTGAGACAAGCACAATTTTTACCAATCAGAAGTTCAGGTAAGTACTTTAAATATTTCTTAGGTAAAAGAGTTATTGTTCCTATGTTTTATTTGAACCAAGCGAGTTTTGTTAGTTCAATTGTCTTCTCTTCCATTCTGGGAGTAGACTGCTCAACGAAGAACTCTACACGCGTCTACAATTTTCGTCACGAGTGACTCAGGCGATGGTCCCAAATCATCATTGACTCTGCTCACGCCAATAGACAGCATTCGTCATATCATAAGTGTCAGTTATCTTGATAAAGGTCCATCACATTATCCTACCATGCTGACGAGGAAATGACCAGTAACATAAAGTGTGATTCCGGATCATTGTCTTGTTTTCTGTTAAGACATCGCAGTGGCCGGCGTTTAAGGATAATCTAGGAATGGTGAAAAAAGTCTCGAGAAATATTTGTGAGGCGGTTTTCGCGCTAACGCGTGACGTCGTCCTCGATGTCGGTATGTAAATGAGTTCTCAGAATGTCTCGAAGAGACCCGCCGCGGTGCAGTTCGTACCTTTTGGGTTCGGAAAGCCTGGCCCCGACAGATCAAAAGAAAGCGCTGCTGCGCAGTTAGGATCAGTCGGAGACCAAGACCCACTTTAGGTACTCGCCACAAGACTTGAGGTATTAGGTAAGTACGTAGTCTACTTAGTCAAATTTCAAATTTGCAAATGACTTAAGGATGAAAATGGACAATGATATGATTCGTTTTTATTTTAATATGGCATGTTTGTTTGTGTATAATTAATATTAAAAAATGTTAATAAAACAATTGTTAATCATGTTCACCATGGAAGAGTCAAAAGAAATTGTATTAGTGTTAAAACATACAGTACGACTTTTTGTAAATCGATGTTTAAGTAACGTCAACGTTTATTATGTGCATTATTGATCGAAGTTTATTATGTATAATATTGCGAACACCTGACTAAATGTGCGTAAAGACAGAGGCAGTGTCGTCATGATTCCAATATCACGTAGTTTACTTATCTAAATAATTTTTACTGATGCGTTCAGCAATTGCAACATTTAAACATTTAATGTAACATAGCTTCACGCATGTATTTCCTCAAAGGAGGTGTATAATACACCTATTCACCAGTTATGTTTAGGTCCCATCTGGTGGTGTAAGCCTATTGCCAATATCCCCATGCACCGGACACATATATCCAGGCTTTAAGCTACTACGAGTAGGTACCTACTTACTAGGAATTAAAGAAAGGAAAAACTAGGAAAGAAACCCCAGTTAGAGAAACCGAATAATAGGTATGTACTTTCTTCGAGGATCGAATCCATCTTGCTTACCACTCGTCATTGCACGCCTTGGTCGCACTAGACAAACGAGACGGTTAATAGTTTTATACAGATAGGCCTATAGCACACTATAGGTACCTCATTGCTTCCAGGCATTGCTGAGTTTGTGCGTATGTGCGTACGTCACTCAGTAGTCAGTAGCAAAATTGATACCTACAGTCTACACACTCTACACGTTTCAATTTATCAGCCTATGTCGTTAGGTAAGTCATAAAATTATTCTCGCTGAATTGATTCTGGCTAACGTGCCTTCGCCTTCCTATTATAAACAACACAAAGAGTCATGATGTTAACCTTTTTTTGTTTTCTCTCTGACCAGAAGCCTTGCAAACTTATGATTCGGAGTTAAGAAAGCTTGCTTATATACTCGTATACTCCAAGAAGAATTGGAGTTTATAGGTCAAACATATTATAAATACTCGAAATCTTTGAAACTGAAACCCGCACACTGGTATTGTTAAAAATATTTATTTCCGTTTTATTCAAATAATTTTTCTTTTATTTTCATAATGAAAACGTGACTCCTTTGGTTATAAAACGGGTTGTTGTTATTGTGTTTATTTTTTTTTTTAATATGCTACTTACGAATGCTTGTGTCTGCCTGTGTGTTAAATATACGTAGTAAATAAGAGTCCTTCGAACTCTTATGAATAATAATACCTACTTCGTAGGAAGTAGGTATTGGTATAGGTTTAGGTTATTATTGGTATAGGTAGTAAGAAGGTTCATAACATTCTTCATAACATAGAGAACCTTGTAGAGTCTTGTAGAATGGGCCGTGACCCTTCTACTGGACGAGGAGGCTGGCCACGACTCTATTTACATAACAACGTCTACAGAGGCGTAGGAACTGCGACCACGCTGCGCTGGTGCTCGTTTATTCAATTGAAAACGATCGACCGCACCAGTGAATGATCGTCCTTTCCTCACAATCTTGTATTTTAAATAGGTACATGAGTACCTATGTCGCTTGAGAATGCTAATTTGATATCTCTCTGTAATATCTAGAAATGTTACATATACACAAACACATCTACAGTTCAATGAAGAACACTAAGCTTGGTATCCTTTTTAGATTATTTATGTTCTTCTACATTTTCTATGTACTAGGTACTCTTAATTTTTTTTTTAATCTCGCACGGTTACTTCGATATCGATTAACTAGCGTTCGAAATTATTTGTGTTAAGATTTGAATTCGGGGAACGCTTTGTTCTGTTTTACCGATGAATCATGAATGCGTAGTCGAGTGTGTGTTACGTCTCCGCCGATCCCAAAAGGTGGGCGTACGTCCATTCGTGATAGGAATTATACTGGCCATTATTACTCTAGTTAACGTCCCTTTCCGTTACACCAATTTTAATATTTTCGCTACAGTAAAACTGTGACAGGTTCTAAATTAGTTAATAGTACATTATGATACAAGTGCGGTAAGTTTAAAAATTACAGCCGAGGCGATATTGCTAGCCCGAGCCGTAGGCGAGGGCTACAAGAAAGCAGAGGCTGTAATTATCAAAGCGCACGCGTGTCATACGACGTTTTATAACATATTTGCGAGGAAATAAATTAATAAATTCATCAATACTTGACGACATTTTCAAATAAAAACACTACAGCGAAAAGAAAAAGCGCGCGGAACACCACAGAACCACGACAGAACAGTCATATCGTACGATTTCACTGATCAATATTGTTCTTATGATATGCATCGTTATTTTCGATGATTGAGTGGATTATTTGATTTTTTTCTCAGCCATTTACAGCAAATTCGAATTGTCTACAGTTTTCATTTTATAATTTAAATAATTTTTACTTGTACACAAATTAGCAATGCGCCCGCATCAGAGCTTTTTCTAAGGCAAAGTCACAAAAACAGCCGATATTATTATTAAAGTAAATTGATATTTTTTTGTTTTTGGTACAGATAAATTATTTTAATTTATTGTCAAAATTAATTAAATTAAAGAATTAAATGTTTATTTTTTATATTTTATCCCCCAAAGTTAATTTTATTCATAAAATGTTGACCACTTTTTGACATAAAAACTCTTTGCTAAGATTGAAAAAGTACCGTTCGTTTTAGACGGAGCATCTTGTTAGACCGTGCGTTTTACCTTATTAAAAAAAACCCGTGCGTTTTACATTACATTACCGCACAAGTGCTGTAATGTAATTTAAAACGCACAAGTGCGGTAATTAGTTACATTACGATATTGAAATTGGTGAAATAAGGGGCCCTTTACGAGCAAATGTGTTAATAATAGTGCAATAAATTAAAAAGCATTAAATATCCAAAAAATTTGCACAACTTCCTCATCATTATGCTGTCTCGTATTTCGTTGTCGAATCGAGTCCCTAAGTCCTAAGTTATCAAACATTCGCCTACAAGAAGTCTTGATCAGATTGACCCGATTCCGAACAACTGATAACAACGACAACTACATTGTTACAGATTGAGAGGCGTGTAGCGGGTGCGCGGACGCAACGCATGCGTCGCGGGCGACGGGCCATGCCCTGTTAGAGGTCGCGATGGTGGGCGTGGGCGTGGCCGAGGGCGGGGGCGGCGGCGGCCCCGAGGGATACTACGGCGAGTACTACCCGCCCGAGTACTTCGTGCCGCAAGAGATGTGCCCGCACCCGCAGCAACACCCGCAGCACGCGCATATGTGCGCTGTGCACACTGATTACGGTATGTACCTACCTTCAAATCAAAAGAGCATGCAACACATATCCACACAGCCTTCCGTGACAACTGTGGCAGACAATGAACGAGACTCTATGACTCATAATAAACTTGTTTACAGATGTGTTGCTATTTTGCTTTGCTACCTTTGTGGATTAAGGTGGCGGGTGGTTAATTAAAAAAGAGTAATAATATAATATATGACCATGCCCCGATATATCATTTGATACACAAGAGATTAATCCAGGTTTTTTTACTCCCCAGTAGCGTTCAGCTTTCATTAATTTGAATATCAATTTTCTTCCATTCATTCATACGGCTTCATTCATATTCATTCATGAAGCTTCAAAGTCCACTGCTGGAAATAAGGCTCTCTTAATCGGTGCAACTCCTCCCGGTCCTGTCCTTTCTGAATTCAGTAGTTACCCGCAGACTTTATCCACGATACAATTTTACAAATGCAGCAAGCCGGACTTAATGCTAAAAGCATAATTTGACTTGAGTCACCTAGTTGGAAGGCGGCCTGGGGCTCTATTTTTGAACCGACTCATATTCGTTAAACAGAAATAATACCGTACCATCTATCTTTTGGTCTGCTATTGGAGTGTTTGATACCACTTGTTACATTGTAGTGACATAAAAATACGGAATTTCCCCATTTTATATTATAACGAAGTAGATGTCTCAAAACTCATACGAATACATCAGCCAAACAGCTTGGATTAAACAGCCAACAGTTTAAAAAAACTACACAGCGCATTTCCGCCGGTATTTGTAATCGGATGAGCCTCGCCATAGCTGTTTCTACTAAATCACAAAATAACTAAAATAAGTTTCATTCATAAACCGAAGAATTACGAGGCGGAACGGTCGTCTCGTCAGTGTCAAAATTAAGCAAACCTAGCCGCCCGTGACGGCAGGCGGCACCGGCGCCCGCAAAGCGTCCGCCCTACACATTGCATACCTACACATGAACACAACAAACACCATTCGTCATTCAGAAAAAGGCACAGCACCATCTAGTTTATATTTGGGAATCAATGCTACAATTTCTAATAATTTTTCTTATGACGTTATTACGTAAAATTATCGTCCCTAAACCGACTTTACAACCATTATTTTTTAAAATTAATAATCATCAATTGCTTATCATCTCACCGGCTCTTAAGGGTTGGGCCGGATGGTGTGGGATTTGCATTCAGAATGTCTCATACATCTGCCGCGCTCGTTTTATTTAAACTAACATTGAATTATATTGTTAGGAGGCATGCCAGTGGTGACATCAGCGGCGATGATGCCGCAGCTCATGCAGCCGGTGCTGGACGAGGGAATGCGGCACTACCTCGTACACCCGCACCACCCGTCGCACCACCCGCCGCATCACCAGCCGCCTCACCACCAACCGCCGCACCACCAGCCGCAGCACCATCAACCGCCGCACCACTACGTAAGGACTACATATAGTATATACTATCTACTGCTTAAAGGAGCTACAAAAACCTCTGGCTTCCAAATTATCTAAGTTTAAAAACTTCAATCAATAAAAAGAATACAGAAAAAAAACTATTATAGAAATTTGTTGTCTGTGGAAGTTCTGAGTGACAGATGAACTGTCAGTGTCAAATCGTGCTTTACATTATTTTTTTTCGTTTTGTTCAATTATATCAATGTCAGTCAGTTCAGCCATGCGATATTTTTGGATTTTAATAATTGTTTGATGCTAGATTGAATCATAGATTAATATATTGTATACCTATTTGATTGAATTGGGATGTGAATTTAGTTGTAAAGAAACAATATTTTTACTGATTTTATCATAATTAGGGGTTGTGAAGTAAGAGAAAAGAATAGTAGTATGTACCCCGTTTATATAGCCTCTCCCTGCTAGAGTCGCGTAATTTTTGTTTACGACGCCTTTTTATCGGAAATAATTTCGATAGTGTAGTAACTCAACACAGAAGTTACGTATAATTTGGAATCGGTATGGATCGTCATCAATGATCACATTTTTACAAATTTTTAGAACAGCTAACGACATGTCGACGGACTTTTTAAACATAGCAAACCTGAACCGAACCTAACATAACTTGGAGCCTTGGGCCTTGGGGGTTGATTGTGTGTGTCGTTTTTTCTTCGTTGCTTTTTTCGTTCGTCGCTTTGCCCTCCGAGCCCCCGTCCCCTCAAACTCTCAAACCATCATCACTTTAAAATTCAACCGCAATAAATAGAAAGACAAGCCACCGTACAGTCTGTGCAAACAATTCCGTTGATTTGATCGATTGTTTCTTTTGTAAATCAACTGAATTCGTGGAAGTTTCGCGTCGTGTTATCGGAATTATGCGACTGATTGTAGTGAGCACTGCTCCGTGTGTTATATTCGTCGATATAGCGTTAATATGATCGCAGCTGCGTTGTAAAATAGTCGTGTTTGTGTCGGTAGCCGTTATCCGTTATCACCGTCGAACGAACCATTCGGCAGTACGTGGCAAGTCCAGGTGGCATTGACGTTTTTAACTGCAACTAAACTGGTAAAAAGGTGGCTGTTTTAAATTGCAAATAAATGCACTAGTCACAAACAATGAGCGTTCCAGATCCAAATAACGAATCAAACAACAAATATAATTTAAAGGTCAGTGTTAGTAGAAAATTAGGAATTTTAGTTGGTTGTGTTAGTTGTGTTATTTTAATAAAAATGTGTACAAAGCTTTAGGACCCACACTCGCTTTCACTTCAAAAATAGGGAATATAAAACCTCATTTGGGCTTAAAAAAATTAACTAGAACAAGGTTTTCAAAGGTTATTTTGTCGAGGAGTGTTAGCATATGTGAGAACCAAAGTAATTAAACTTACTATATAGGTATAGTACCTACTTGATATTGATGGTAACAATACAAACACAGTTATTCTTACTTGAGATAGGACCACACCAAACATTGCTCACTTAGTAGTGAAATTAAATATTTTATTAACCATTGTATAGCTTAGAAAGGTGATAAGGCTTTTTCTTAATTGTTTTAGGACTACTACATATTTATTATTTCTTTCCATGGAGTTCCAATAAATATTTAAATATTTGTTTAATTCATTTCAATCTTTAGGATTACTACAAATACAAAAAAAATTAAGAATATCTATGGATTAATTGATGAATGTTTGTTTATTTCCAGGGTCCTACTAATGGTGCTGGAGGGCCTCAACATTTTTATGGCACTGGGTATCCACCACATTACCATCATGTACCTCCCCACCACATGCAACATTCCCCCCCACCGCCAGTCTATCAAAAAGATGAGAGAACTCAACGACAGTATTCCAAACTCAAACAAAAATTGGAACGAAAACAAAATAACAGGAACAATGGTATAGGTGAGTGGTCTTAGTATATTTTGGTATTCTGATGATTGGTTTCTGTACCAATTAGGTGAAAAACTGAACCCTATCCCTCTACCACAGGGTTCTATCTCTTGAATGGAAATAACTAGACACCTAAAATTTTCACACACTGTTTTCTGTGACCACTATCACAACAAAAAGTAAAAGAATTGGATCCCCATACAAGTAACCTTGAAAAAATTGGGGTTTTCTTCATCTTTCCATTTTTGTATGACTTGGAATTTAATCATAAAGCCATCACAATAAAGTGTCAATAAATTTCTATCCAAGGTTGGCAGCAAACAAGAAACTAACACATTATTCGAATTTCGCAAAAAAAATTATATGCTTCGTATCAAACTTTGTGGATATTTGAATACGAAACATTTTCGTTTTGCTAATTTCATAACAAGTTGATATGGTTGCTTACGAAAAGTAAAAATTAAACTTAAACACTGCGAATAAAATTTATTAAAGACATTCTATGACCGCGGAAGAATTTGATAAATGGAGACAACATGAAATTCATAGCCACTTTGAGGATTTTCGTATGCCAGTGATATTCAAAAATACGGCCTCAGATGCCAATAGACCATGGTACTCCCGGTACGGAAACCTACGTGTGCGAGTTCCGTTTCGTACTTGATTTGTTTTAAGTAAGTTTTGAGACCTTAGGGATAAATAAAATTATGTTTATTGTGCAAGTGACCCAAAAAAAATAGTTAAGAAATGTATAATTCTTTCTAAGCATTCATGAACTTGATTAAAGAAGGTTCACTAAACTGCTGATTGAATACAAAATTAATTATATTGGCAATAGGTATATGTGCCTCAAAATATTTGCTCACTAAATGTAATCGTAATATAATATACTTATGTGTATCATAATATTACGCAAGTAATGCGATATGTATACAAAAGATTTGCATTGCTTACAGAATATGCATTTGTACTGCAGAATATGCAATGAACTGCTAAAGCAAATTTTGTACTGATTTTCATAAAGATTTTGGTACCTGCAGGAATTAAAAGCAAGCATTAGCATTAGCAATACTATTGTGAATTCTGTTGTATTTAGGTGGTAGAGTTCACGCAGCAGCGATGGTAGTACGGGCGGTGGTACTACCAACAACGGTAGTACTAGCAACGTACCTAAAATGGATGGATGGCTGGATGGATTGATTCGCATTGGAACGAAAACGAAGAAGTTAACGTAGCTGTGTATGTGGCGGAAACTGTGTTGTCTATGGGTAATGAGTTGTATGTAGCTAGCTGTCTATGTTTTTTTTTTATTATTTCATAGGACCTAACCTTCGCGGAATCACAGATGTCATGTTATGTTATGTTAAAGAAAAGTAATGTATGTATATCAGAGGTGAACTCGGGCGCGAGCACGCCGTCGCTATCGCCGCGGAAGGAGCTGAACGGGCGCGGCGGCGGCAGCGGCGGCGCGTCGTCCGGCGCCTGGTCCGAGGGCGAGGGCTCCTCTGCCGGCGCCTCGCTGCAGGGCGACGACGACAGCGACACGCAGGCCCTGCTCGACCTGCTCTCCGCGACGCGCACCCCTCAGGTCTGTGGGTTTTTAACAGGATTATGAAGGTGCTTCTGTATTTGTTATCTGTTAATATACCAACCTACATCTCCACCAATCAGCATTGGAGCAGCGTGGAGGAGTCTGCTCTAGAGTACCTGCAGCTCTGTCTGTGGGGGAGATACAGGTTGTAGCTACCTCTGTATTTGACCCGTTGTCCGTATGTGTGTATTATATTTGTATGGTCGTCATTTTTAAATTGTGGTACCATGCGGGTAAATGCATATTTCTCGGGAAAGTATTTAGTATTATAGAATAATTAATTAATTAAATTATAGATAGCAAATTGGGGATCTATTTTGAAAATCATATGCAATTATGTTAATAACCCTATTATAACATTCAAACTGCCGCCAGGGCCAGGGCGCCAGTAATATCTATACTTCTTTTTTGTATTTGATAGCCCTATTCTGGAGAAAGTTTTTAACATCATGTTAGGTATTTAAAAAGACCTGTATAAAATGAAATGCCAGCATAATTACTGCAGGTAGTAAAAATGATACTGATTTATAATATAGTTTTGTATGTATTTTAGGTGAGTGACATGACACCAACAAGTGCATTAGTGCAATGGAACTCGCCATTGCCTGAGGGCGTCACACCGCCCAATGTGGATTTAACATACGACTTGCTCCTGGGAGACAGAGGGCGATACAAGGCGATCTACAGCGGATCTTCTCTCTCATGCCGGTAAAAATCAAATTTTTATCCTATTCTTGTTTAATTTATCAATTTTAAACAATCCCGAATGCATTATAAGCATAAAATTTTATAGATTTTTTTACATATGTTCCTATTTTTTGTGTATTCACAGAGTGCGAGATCTACGACCGGGTTGCGAATACTCAGTGTGCCTGCAAATTCGCGCGGGAGAGCTGACCGGAGCGGCGAGCGAGGCGGCCACGTTTCGCGCGCCCGCCGCGCCGCCCGACCGGCCGCCGCCGCCGCGCGTCTCGCACCGCGCGCGCGCTTCGCTACTGCTGCGCTGGCCGCCCGCCGCCGACAACGGCGCCCGCGTCTCGCACTACGTCCTAGAGATGGACGACGGCGAGGGCTTCGTCGAAATCGCCAAGCCCCGCATGCGCCAGCACACCGCCAACGGCCTCCGCCCGCAGACGCGCTACCGCTTCCGCGTGGCGGCCGTCAACGAGTGCGGCCGCGGCGAGTGGAGCGACGAGGCCGTCGCCTGGACCGCGGGCTCCCCGCCGCCCGCGCCCGCCCCGCCCGCGCTGCGCGCCGCCACCGCCACCTCGCTCGCGCTCTCCTGGGAACGCCGCGCGGACGAGGAGTTCACCCTCCAGATGGACGACGCGACTCGCGGCCACGGCTTCCTCCCCGTATACAGCGGACCCGACCGGACGTACGTCTGCGAGGGGCTCCGCCGCGCCACCGAGTATCGGTTTCGCCTTCGGTGCGAAACGGCCGACGGTCAGGGCCCCTGGTCGATGGATATCGCGTACCGCACGTCGCCCGAGCGACCCGGCCCGCCCGGCCGCCCGGTCCCCCGCGGGAAGATCCATTCGCGAGCTTTTCGCCTGAGGTGGGACCCGCCCGCCGAGGACGGAGGGGCGACCGTCGAGTCCTACACGCTGGAGATAGACGGAGGGGAGGGCTATCGAGCCGCATACTCCGGCTCCGAGAGGGAGGCGCATTGCGACCGACTAGCGCCGGGAACTCAGTACAAGGCGCGAGTGCGCTGCGCCAACGTGGCCGGCGACAGCGACTGGTCGCCGGCGGAGACGGTCACCACGGAGTCGACGGCGCCGAGCGCCTGCGCGGCCCCCGAGATCGCCGCCGAGCCCCGCGCCACGCTCGTGTCGATACGGTGGCGCGCGCCCGACTGCACCGGCGGGGCGCCGCTGACGGAGTACCGGGTGGAGCTCTCCGATGCGGACGGCGGCGTGCGCCTGGCCTACTGCGGCGCGGCGACCGAATGCGTAGTGCGCGAGTTGCAGCCCGGCCGCGACTACTCGCTCGCGGTGATCGCTTGCAACCGCGCCGGCGCCAGTGCGCCTTCCCCCGCACTCGCCTTCGCCACCGCGCCCGCTCCACCCGACGCGCCCGACGCTCCCGCCATCTCCGCGGAGACCCCCCGCTCCGCTCGTCTCGAGTGGATTGCGCCGGGGGCGAACGGAGCGCCGATCCTCGATTACCGACTCGAGATGAGCTCCACGAACATCGACGAAAACTTCGCAGAGGTGTACCGCGGCGGGGACACGTCGTTCGTCGTCACGAAGCTGATGCCGTTTTCGCCCTACTTCTTCCGGGTGTGCGCGACGAATGCGGCGGGGCGCGGAGCGTGGTCGGCCGCTCGCGATCTGCTGACGGCGCGGGCGGCTCCCGGCGCGCCCGCCGCCCTTCGCCACGACGCGACCGCCGAGAGCCTCCGGCTGCACTGGCGCGCGCCGCCCGCGCACGGCGCCGATATCCTGCGGTACCGCGTCGAGGTCGGAGACGTCGCCTACGAAACGGACGGACCGACTCCGGAGCGGTCGATCGAGGACCTCGAGCCGGACACCGTGTACCGCGTGCGCGTGGCGGCCCTCAACGAGCTCGGGCTGGGGGAATGGTCGGAGGAAGCGCGCGCGGCGACGCGGCCGCGGCCGCCGGAGCCTCCCGCGCTGCGCGTGGCGCAGGCCGCGCACAACCACCTGCGGCTGGAGTGGGACGCGCTCCCCGAGGGCACCCAGTACTGCGTGGAGATGCGGGCGACAGACGCTCGAGACTTCCGCCCAGTGTACCGTGGCTCCGCGAGATCTTGTAAGGTGAGAAATGTTTTAATTGTATTTCGATTTGTGTTTGCTTGTTACTTGCAGGAATGCATGCTTGGCATTTTTTCCTGGCTAATACGCAGGGGTATATATAATTCGTGATATAATGCATAGATGCATTACAATTTACACAACTCATCACCTTTTTACACATTTCATAAAATATCGATTTGTTCTACAAAGCTTGCTCCACTCTTACTGTTGCTTATCAGTTACTTTGCGATCCAGGTAAAGAAGCTGCGCGAAGCGACCTCGTACTCGTTTCGCATCCGCGCAAGTGACGAGCGCGGCGGGCGCGGCGCGTGGGGCGGTCCGCTGCGCGCGCGCACGCTGGCCGCGCCGCCGCCCGCGCCGCGCGCCCCCGCCGTGTCGCTGCCCGCGCCGCGCACCGCGCTGCTCTCCTGGGACCACATCGACGACGCCGAGTATATCTTGCAGTGCGCGCGCGCCAAGGATGCAAAGGACGCCGTATTCAAGCAGGTTTGGAGATTTGTTTTACATATTATTTCACACTTAGTTAAATTTATATGAATTTTTGTTTATTTATCTACTATATAAAAATAAGTCGGGTTTTCCTTCCTGACGCTATAACTCCAGAACGCACGAACCGATTTCCACGGTTTTGCATTCGTTGGAAAGGTCTCGGGCTCCGTGAGGTTTATAGCAAAGAAAATTCAGGAAAAATTTCAACAGAAAAGCGAGAAAATCTTTTTTCACATACAGCGCCATCTCTGATAGGTACATAGCATGTACTACAAACCAATATTTTAAGTAGATGGCGCCGGTGCGTGATAGGTAGTGGTAGGGGTAGTGGTAGATGTAGGGGTAGTGTTAGTGGTAGGGGTAGTGGTATGGGTAGTGTTAGTGGTAGGGGTAGTGGTAATGGTAGTGGTAGGGGTAGGGGTGGTGGTAGGGGTAGGGGTAGTGGTAGGAGTAGTGGTAGGGGTAGTGGTAGGGGTAGGGGTAGTGGTAGGGGTAGTGGTAGTAGTAGTGGTATTGGTAGTGGTAGTTGTAGTCCACACACTTACATGAAGTTCTCCCAAAATATTCAGTAAAAAATATTTATATGGCAAAACAACGTTTGCCGGGTCAGCTAGTCTCGAATAAAAGCCACATCTTTTCTCACCTCGGTCCGTATCGCCAACACTAGGTATCGCGTTGATTCTTAGTACTGATGGAAATGGATCGCGAGTCAAATTCCTACGTCCGCTGGAAATTTCTTCGAGGTATATAAAAATGTTTTTATTTTGCTCCAGGTGTACTGCGGGTGCGAGGCGCAGTTCCAGTTGGAGGAACTGGAGCAGGGCGGCGAGTACCAGGTGCGCGTGTGCGCCGTGCGCGGCGGGCTGGCCGGCGCGTGGTCGGGCGCGGCGCGGCTGGCGCTGCCCCCGGCGGCCGCGCCGCGCGCGCGCCGCGTGCGGGCGCCGCGCTCGCTGTCGCCGAGCCACGCCGCCGTGCTGATGGCCGCCTGCTTCCTGCTCGTGGCCGTGTTCGTGGCGGTGCTCGTGCAGCGGCTCGTGGAGCCCGCCGCCCCGTGACGCGCGCTCGCCGCGGCCCGCCCGCGCGCCCTCGCCCGTCTCTAGCCCGGGAGCTCCTAATAGGTACTATATTTATATGTATATGTTATTCGACCGTGCCGTGCCCCCCGGGACGTTAGGCTCGATCCGTGATCGCCGTCATACTTACGATGTGTACCTATATTTTAGTAAGTGAATGTAAACGTGCAGACCTCCGCTCGCGCGGCCGCCGCGTGGTCGTGGCCCGCGTTTTGTCATAGTTGTCGCTTATGATGTCGATAATATGCTCTCGAAATGTATAGCTTCATGTGTGCTTTATTTGTGAAGTGGCCGTTTCGAAGATGTACTTTCCAAACATATTGTCTCTTTTATTGGTGTGTCTATAAACTTTCGAAAATTTTCATGTCTAGTCTATGCTGTTACTTGTTTCGTTTACTTTTCCAGCGAAACGTTTACGTTCAGACAAAATATATAATATACTTATTTTTAGTGATATGAGGTGTACTTCCATTTAATATTGTTAGTCTTCATGGCTTCGTATGTTTTCCGTACATTTAATACTTTTATATTAAATCAATTCATTGGTCTGTTGCATGTCTTTTATCATATTTAAGTATAGCAAGTTAGCAACCAAGGTGCTCTATTAATTATTATTATAAAAGTTCTTTTGTGAGGGACATGGCCCCTCGCTCTGCAACGAGTTTCCAGTGTGTGTGCTGTGATCACTTCCTTATGCGAATGAGACTGATTTTTAAAAATAAATGCTTTCTCTCTATGGTATTGTTTCTAAACGCTTTCATAGTAAATTTTGATGATAATCTGTAACTTTGCTATGTACTTTTATGAATGAATGGTATCCAGATGAGCGCCACGGCTCAACTACTCAGTACAGGTCGACAGACCCGAGTTATCTTAGTAAATAGTACAGGACCACAAAATTAGAAGTGGGCTATTTAAAAGTATAACATTAATTTTTATATACTCTAAACTAAATAATTGTTTGATACCCATGTACCTATTATCATTTCTTTAAATCGATTATTTTGTTATTATACGTATAATGTGACTTTTTATTGATGACTTTGTGTAATATAGAGTAAATTGTTTATGAATTTAGAGATTATAAATTTATTGAGATTGTTACCACCTGGTTAAAAAGGAATTGTCGAATTCGGCGATTCCAGTAAAGAACTTTGTTCCAACAAAGTGTTGAACGAGATCCCATATTGGACTTTGTTATTTTATTATTGAATTATTGATTATTATATTACATTAGAAAATGACTTAGACATGACATTAGTAAACGATATCTGTCTAAATATTTTAATTTTAAATAAAATACACTATAGATAAGCGAAATATCTTTGAATTGTTTATAAAAATATTAGGAAATAATAAATATGGGATTTACATTGATGTTCTTGGTGTCATTATTCACGAATTGATGTTGTATAAGGTTTTTGTGAGTTAATCTCTCATTTATACAGTAACATTAAATATTGTTATATTAATAGGCCTTATTGCATTCGATGTTTGCTCGAGCCGCCATTGTAAGGTCATTTGTTTGTCATGGACAAGGAAGCACTTGCATAGGCATATAATACTTCGTAAATATATAATATTTACTTCTGTGATCCGCTTATTCTGTTCTTACTATGTGTTTTTAATGTTATCCGAAACATTCCTAGGATTTTATTTTTCGTTTGCAAATATAGATATGATGTGAGAGATGTGCCGAGGAGAATGTAACCGGTACTCGAAGGCAAGGCAGCATTTCGGAGTCGCAAGCTAGGCTTACGTCGCAAGATTGTTTTAATGTTCATAAATTTTATCATAATGTGCAATTAACAATTTATTTATTCCTATGGCTTAATATGATATTTATTTTTTAGAAATTATATCGAGATTTTATAGTGTCAAGTATAAAGGAATCGATGTTCCTAGATGAGTTTTACATATTGTACAATACACTGCAGCGTTGATGTGAACTACGGTCAAGCATTCCAACTTTATTCCACTTGTAAATAGGCCTAATAAATTCTACGACTTTAATGTACATGTCGCTGTAATACGGGAATGTAAATACATCTGAACTTCATGAGCTTTGTGTAAGATGAAGCATGTTTAGGTACTGAACATGTAGTATGCCAATCGAAATTATTATACTGTTTTTAAAGTAAATGTTTATTCATTCATGAAACATAATTATAAATAATGGGGATAACATCTCATATTGTATTTGTGTTTGAATTAGTAACGTATAACGAAATGTATATGTTTATAATATAATATTTGATGATGTTATGTATACAATTTATTAAACATGAATATATCAATAAAACTATATTTTGTGTACGATAAATCTTAATTTTATTTTTCATCATGCAACATATATCATTAAACTAATTCCTTAGTCATTTCTTAAAAATTTTACTATAAAACTTTTAAGTAATTAAACTTTACATAGAATAAAAATATTTCAATAAAAGTGGACAAGTATTACAACTACTTATTAAACTACTTTTGTAAGAGGACTAGAAAGGTTTTGTACTGTGAGTATTCAATATGGACTACTTAACTACCTACATACATAATATAAAATACCCTAAATAATGGCAACACATTTTATAAGTACAGAGGTTTCACACGTAAGAACAGAAACTAACAAAAGAAAGAAAAAATGTTATGTTGAAGGGAACCATTGGCACGACTTAATATTTTCACTGTACACACTAGTATAGTCGGTGAGATAGCTCACTTCACTAGTGGTTATGTGGTCGATACAGCCTTTGAAGTTTTGGGGGAATAATTTTCGAATTGTGGTCCCGCTTTCTGTACTTTCTGTAGCGAATCCTCCTGCAATAAAACAGCGTAAGTAAAAAATGGGAGCCCAAATAAATTTATGGTAGAATTCGATAGACATTTTGGCGTTCGAATGTCGTTTAGTTTAGTGCTTTCTGACATAATTCAGTTAGGGAAAGCAAAAGTTTATTGATTACTGAAACAAATTAATTAAAAAATGCCTTACCTATAAAAATTTCTACCTCTTCATATCTTGAGAAACTCTTGAAGCACGTTTCCTCATAAATAATAGATTGATCAAAGCGTAGTGTTATGTTATGTTCTGCTAAGTTCAGATGAAGAGAGTGCCACCGGCCGTCTGCCACGAAGCCCGCTTGCGGTAGGAGGCTGGAGGAGTTGGTCTGCTGCTTGCTGGCGCAGCTGAGAGACCACACCAATCTGATGTATCCATCTTCGAGACCGATGCCAATGTAATCGCTGTCCTGTGGACAGAAAGCAGAGTATAGGTAAAAAATACTTAATTCATCTAGCTTACAGCCTGGCTGGTCTAATGGTCGTGCTAAATGTCCTGGGTACGATCCCCGTGTGGGTCAAAGTATTATTGGTTTTAGATTTTTCTGAGTTGAAATTCCCAGTAGGTATGTAGTAGCTCTGAGTTTTAATTGATACCTCTTTAGGACCTAAATATTACTTCTAAATCTTTGCCTACCCTTCCGGGAAATATAGAGTGACTTTATTTTATGACTTAAACACGGACTACATTACTAGTTAAAAGTAGTTACGTAGTTTCATTTATCAAGTGATGCAGGTACACGCATAGGTTCACCAACCCTATTGGAGTTGCGAAGTGTGACCTGTACAATCTAACAAACACCACACTTACCAAAGTGGTCCACGCTAGCAGTCCGTCCGGGTCGGCAGTGGTGAAGTTGAGCGCCACGTACAACGGGGGCGTTGTCTCGCTGCGCAGGCGCAGCCCGCGCCTGCCGCGCGTCGGTGATATGAGCGCGTCGCCGTCAAATTGCGGTATCGTGATGTTTATGTCTTCATAAAACATTAAATATGAATAAGTCCAGGCATTTTGCAGCGATAATAAAAATACTAGTGATAAACGATATACCTACAACGTTCATTTGTTTATGAGCACATTTTTGTAGCACTGAATTTTATGAAGGTGGCATATTTAAAGTACAAAAAATCATTGCTGTCATCCGTAATTAATTGCAGTGTTAATTTTTCAAAATATGAATTGAAAACTATAAGTGTGTACAAAAGATGATGTAGCGTATGCGCCGGCGTCAGTCACTAGCGGTGAGCCAGTACGGACGTGGGCCAGACGCATTAACTACTTCACCTATTGAGTGATCAAAGGCGTGTTTTATCCATACTAATATTATAAATGGGAAAGTGTGTTTGTTTGTTTGTTTGTCCGGCTTTCACGTCGCAACGAAGCTATTATATGGTATGGTTTTTGTGTGTGGAGATAGTGAGGAGGGTGGAGAGTGTCGTAGGCTACTTTTTACCGTGGTAAAACATCCCCATGGGAAAATATCGATGTTTTGTTATTTGCTAGATATTTAGTTCCGGATGTTGTTAATAGATGGCGTTAGTAAAATTCATTTGCAAGTTCTGAATTTCGCTTACAAATTATACGTCATGTATGATAAACAACTCCTTATTAATTCCCTTTGACCACGCGGGCGGAGCCGCGGGTAAAAGCTAGTTTACTATAATGGACACCCAAACACTACAGGTGACTATTCATTCTATTATATTGAGTACTCACAGTGTTGACAGTGTTCCCCCGCGCGGCCGGCTGAGCACACGCAGCGCGCGGCGCGGCAGCGGCCGGCGGGCGGCGCGCAGCGGGCCGTGCACGCGCCGCGCCGACAACGCGCGCCCGCGCCGCCTGCGCCGGCGCCGCACGCCGCACCCTCGCACGCGTAAACGTTCTGTCCCTCTGGAACGTTTAAAATAGTATATTTCATTACAAGTGCGGAAAGCCTGTCATTGCAAAGAGTTCCGACAAATGTCTACCCGAGCCGAAGGCGAGGGTAGACAGTCGGAACAAGTTGCAATGACGGTTCCGCACGTGTACTGAACAACTATTTTTAATACAGTTGCGAAAAAATGAAGCAATTTAATAAAATAATAAAAACACAAACTAAACTCGCAAAGAACATTTTTGGAAAATGGCGCCAACCGTAAAAGAATACAGAGTATTGCAGAGATTTTTTTTTGTTTTCTTCACCCATTCTGGGTAGGCAAAGGGAACTATGCCCATACAGCCAAGTCTTCAGAAGAATTTTTTTATTGACATGAAATTTAATGAGATGAAATGAAATGAAACCTAACCTAACTCATTGAATCAAATCATTAAATCTGATATTGAAACAAATTAGTAGCTTCTTTTTAGAAATATTTGCATGAATCATAAAAACTTCTATGAATTTTTTTTTAGTAAAAACTTCGTGGTTGGTTTTTTCTTTTTAATAGACATTATTTTGACAGTTGGGAAAGAGAACGCACGAGTTCGGGAAAGGTAAAGAAAAAGCACGAGTGTGTAATAGCTCACTTCCCGAACGCTATACGTCCCTGTAATATGCCACTTTTTGAGCAACTGTATTAAAAATATATTTTTAACACAGTTGCTCAAAAAGTGGCGTATTACAGGGACGTTTAGCGTTCGGGAAGTGAGCTATTACACACTCGTGCTTTTTCTTTACCTTTTCCGAACTCGTGCGTTCTCTTTCCCAACTGTCAAAATAATGTCTATTAAAAAGAAAAAACCAACCACGAAGTTTTTACTAAAAAAAAATTCATAGAAGTTTTTATGATTCATGCAAATATTTCTATACGTCCCTGTAATATGCCACTTTTTGAGCAACTGTATTAAAAATATATTTTTAACACAGTTGCTCAAAAAGTGGCGTATTACAGGGACGTTTAGCGTTCGGGAAGTGAGCTATTACACACTCGTGCTTTTTCTTTACCTTTTCCGAACTCGTGCGTTCTCTTTCCCAACTGTCAAAATAATGTCTATTAAAAAGAAAAAACCAACCAAGAAGATTTTACTAAAAAAAAAATTCATAGAAGTTTTTATGATTCATGCAAATATTTCTAAAAAGAAGGTACTAATTTGTTTCAATATCAGATTTAATGATTTGATTCAATGAGTTAGGTTAGGTTTCATTTCATTTCATCTCATTAAATTTCATGTCAATAAAAAAATTCTACTGAAGACTTGGCTGTATGGGCATAGTTCCCTTTGCCTACCCAGAATGGGTGAAGAAAACAAAAAATAATCTGTGCAATACTCTGTATTCTTTTACGGTTGGCGCCATTTTCCAAAAATGTTCTTTGCGAGTTTAGGTTGTGTTTTTATTATTTTATTAAATTGCTTCATTTTTTCGCAACTGTATTAAAAATAGTTGTTCAGTACACGTGCGGAACCGTCATTGCAACTTGTTCCGACTGTCAACCCTCGCCTTCGGCTCGGGTAGACATTTGTCGGAACTCTTTGCAATGACAGGCTTTCCGCACTTGTAGCGAAATATACTAATTCGTAATCGCTGCGACCCATAGACGTCCCACTGTTGGGCACGGGTCTCCCCCACAGACACTTCTGCGGAAGGTCTAGAGCATACTCCACCACGCTGCTCCAATGCGGATTGGTGGAGTAATACTCGTAATACTACACTACATTATATATTTAGTATTCGTAATACTACACTACATTATATTTCTCGCCTTTAATACAACCTATCATTGAATTTTAAAATTCTTCATTCTTCATTCATTCTAAAATTCTTAATTGAATACAAAACAATTTGACATTCATGAAACTAACGTGTAATAAATATTTGACCCAACCAGGATTCGAACCCTCAACTTAACCATCAATTCGGGACAATGTGTTCACTCAGGTATTCATGTTCATACCTATATGTCCATTAGATAATATTTGTATGGACCACAATCGATCAATCTTTTTCTTTACAATGGATCAATAAGTAGGTATCAATATTCAATAACAACACTGACACCCCACTGTCTCACGTCTCACTGTGCTGCAAGTGGGACTGTTCTGTGGTACTACACGTCTTTGCCTACCACTTTGGGGAAATAAAGGCGTGATGTTATGTTAGTAAAAAAATAACTTACTTACCTTCAATATTAAGAGGCTCCATTGAAATGGGGACATTGTTAATATGAACATTTTTCAGACATCCGGCGTATGACTCTACAGGTCCTGACATAGCATCAAACGGTAGGGTTGCTAAGTCTTTCGCTCCACCTAAAACGAAACAAATTGTAAGTAAGGCGAATTCATTCATCAGAAAAACTGATTCGGGATTCAAATCCGGGACCCGCGGTTGGGCAGTCAAAGTCACCACCGGCGCGGTGGTCGTCAAAAGCGTGTTAAGTATGCCCAGTAACATACCCAAAATGATGGTCGCGTCGCTGGCAGTGTGAGGGTAGGCGTGGGCCAGCATGGGCTCGGTGGCCAGCGCGCCGTCCACCCACACGTACAGGCGGTCGCCGTAGCGGCCCGCGCGCACCCCGTGCCACTGCGCCAGCGACACCACCACGCCGCTGCGGACCACTGACGTCAAGCCCGACAGGCGATCTGACAAAATATAAATAAATGAAAAGATATAGATAGACATATAGGATGAAAGCGTAAATCACAGCTCAAAACATTGATAACTCAGTGGCTCAAAACCATACATATTTAAGAAAACATTATAATATGTCGCTGTTTCCACAGTTGTAAATGTTTTTTTAATACAGTTGCTCAAAAAGTGGCATATTACAGGGACGTATAGCGTTCGGGAAGTGAGCTATTACACACTCGTGCTTTTTCTTTACCTTTTCCGAACTCGTGCGTTCTCTTTCCCAACTGTCAAAATAATGTCTATTAAAAAGAAAAAACCAACCACGAAAAAAAAAAATCATAGAAGTTTTTATGTTTCATGCAAATATTTCTAAAAAGAAGCTACTAATTTGTTTCAATATCAGATTTAATGATTTGATTCAATGAATTAGGTTAGGTTTCATTTCATTTCATCTCATTAAATTTCATGTCAATAAAAAAATTCTACTGAAGACTTGGCTGTATGGGCATAGTTCCCTTTGCTTACCCAGAATGGGTGAAGAAAACAAAAAAAAATCTCTGCAATACTCTGTATTCTTTTACGGTTGGCGCCATTTTCCAAAAATGTTCGCTGCGAGTTTAGTTTGTGTTTATTATTTTATCAAATTGCTTCGTTTTTTCGCAACTGTATTAAAAATAGTTGTTCAGTACACATGCGGAACCGTCATTGCAACTTGTTCCGACTGTCAACCCTCGCCTTCGGCTCGGGTAGACATTTGTCGGAACTCTTTGCAATGACAGGCTTTCCGCACTTGTAATGAAATATACTATTTTAATACAGTTGCTCAAAAAGTGGCATATTACAGGGACGTATAGCGTTCGGGAAGTGAGCTATTACACACTCGTGCTTTTTCTTTACCTTTTCCGAACTCGTGCGTTCTCTTTCCCAACTGTCAAAATAATGTCTATTAAAAAGAAAAACCAACCACGAAGTTATTAAAAAAAAAAAAATTCATAGAAGTTTTTATGATTCATGCAAATATTTCTAAAAAGAAGCTACTAATTTGTTTTAATATCAGATTTAATGATTTGATTCAATGAGTTAGGTTAGGTTTCACTTCATTTCATCTCATTAAATTTCATGTCAATAAAAAAATTCTACTGAAGACTTGGCTGTATGGGCATAGTTCCCTTTGCCTACCCAGAATGGGTGAAGAAAACAAAAAAAAATCTCTGTAATACTCTGTATTCTTTTACGGTTGGCGCCATTTTCCAAAAATGTTCTTTGCGAGTTTAGTTTGTGTTTTTATTATTTTATTAAATTGCTTAATTTTTTCGCAACTGTATTAAAAATAGTTGTTCAGTACACGTGCGGAACCGTCATTGCAACTTGTTCCGACTGTCAACCCTCGCCTTCGGCTCGGGTAGACATTTGTCGGAACTCTTTGCAATGACAGGCTTTCCGCACTTGTAGCGAAATATACTATTTTATGTCGATTGATGTAATAATTTATCTGTCCATTTGTACTATTAGGGAGCGTCGAGAGGTGCAGGGACTAGACCTTATTAAATAATTTGTGGGAGTTCGTCTCCTAAGAATCGGCCATCATGACATACGGTCGGTGGAGTCATGAGTGGAGGAGGGTTAGTGTCCAAAAATACTACAAAAAGCCACCCTGCACATCCAGGGCAGCGTATCACACATGGCTAATCACCTGTCCATCTGTATTCCAACAAGCCGCCCTGCAGCGACAGGGCGGAGTAGAAGTGCGGCGTGTCCACGAACCCGACGAGCCCGCGCTCGCGTGTCGGCCTGATTTCCGCCTCCAGCGACAGGCTCACGCTCGACACCGACCGCCGCCGGAGCTTTACGAACGACCTAGTGCCGCTAAACAGCAAATCTATTGGAAGCAAATCTGAAACCCAGAGAATGCAAGACAATACCTTAAATTTTGACTTCTGCAAATTCAAGGTTAAAATCTTTACTTTCGTGCCGTTTTGTATGGTATGTACACTTACACTTTAAAAAAAACTCGGCATAAGCTTATGTCTAAGAATAGGACTAATTATGACTGGATTAGACTATCATCATCAGCAGGTGGCTTTGATTTGAATGCAAAGAGAAAGAGGGATTAATATTATACACCTTACGTTGTAAATGAGTGTACCTAAGCTTCATATACAACTTTACCTTGATCACAATAAGGACCAGTCTTCCCATAGGGACAGTCACACTGCGGCTCGTCCACCGTAACGACGCAGTGGCCGCGGCAGCGCGACGTGGCCCGGTCGCAAGGACCCCGCTCGCTGGCGCACGTCGCCCCGAACCACCCCTCGTTGCATATGCACCTGTAAACGACAGAAGGGGCTTGAGTTAGTCAGAATATGTACTGAAGCAACCCGTATGACGCTGATCATAATGGCTGACCTTGTTGTCCAACTTTTACATCGGAACCAAATTTTCAGCTCGATAGCTTCAGTGGAAGTGGGTGAAATATTGATTGCAAGATTCCAGGACATCATACCATACATACATAGATACATCTTATAATAGAAGTAAAATGTCCAGAAATGGGTATGCGAAGGGTATTCGAATTAAAGATTTTAAAACATGCATGCCGATATGCAGCAGACTAACCCACCGTATTGCTGGAACAATGGTCTACCATTTGATGGTGGTGCTCATAAGTCACAGGCAATCAAGCGAATAATATGTAGTGTAGACTCGTCTGGCGCGTTGGAGAACTTGACTGCACTGTGTCACGCCGCACTGGCCGGCTTACCACCGGAGGGTGTTCTTACCCATAAGTAGCCGGCGAGTGTATGCAGACTCCTCTGGGCGCGTTGCAGGACTTGGCGGTGCACTGGGCCACGCCGCACTGGCCGACCCCGCGGCCGCCCAGCGCCTTGCCGGGCCCGATGGCCTGCCCGCCCACCTCCCACACGCAGCCGCGCCAGCCGCTGTGCAGAGGCAGGTCGTGTGGCAAGCTTTGGAAGTCACGGGACGGGTGCCCGCCTGAAGACGGCAATTGAAATTGAATACGTATTAAAAATTGAAAAGTCATGTCATGAACATCCATTAGATTAGAGACGTACATTATATAGGCTAGGCTGTGTGAGTTAACATTAAATTTTCTCTCTGTAGGATACAATTTCTCATCATCTTTGATTCGATAAAAAATCTCTGTACATAAATTAACATTCCGTATTCACGGTTTCTGTATTCGCGGCATATTTACGGAACGTATACCCCGCGAATAAAACTTTTACTGTACCTATTGTGTGGTTTCAGGTAATGTTAAAGATTAAAGTAGGCTGGGCCCAACCTCAATTTCGAAACACAATAAAATACAATTTTTAATGTGATTTTAATATTAAGATGCTATTACGACTGCCTTGGCTCTGCAGCGCATCTGAGCTATTTATGACAGCTCGTTCTAATATCTCGTCCCAATGCCATCCTGAAGACAATAGCTGGTAGATTGGATGGCCCCTACCTACCAGAACCACTCGAACGCGATAACACTTAATATATTGAAATTGTATTATAAGGACTTAGGTATACCATTGTAGTCCGACATAAATGACAATTTAATTTAATTTAATAACAATAGACAGGTACCTACAACGTTTGCAACTTCAACTTAGAAGGTCACAATCTATAGTTACTTTTTTGAAAGGCTTCTAAGAAGTCTAGCCTCGAAGGTCGAGAAACTATTAGAGATGTCGCTATTAGATTGTTTCAAAATTACATTACATCATTCTGCTTGAATGTTTACCTTCAGACTGCGGGAGAACTGCTATCAACACAACAGCTTCAAAACGGGTTGATTGATGGGCTTGGCCCATCAATAGGTACCAGCCAGGTAAGATAGCAAACGAGCTTGCAGCACCACACATCTACTGCCGCCCATAACTACTGTGACTGACTTTGAACAAGACTCAATTAAGGACATGGATGGTTAACTGAGAGAGTTAATTAGAACATTAGTTGATCAGTTGGTTATAGTTAGTCCTGTTAGTTAGAGTTAGCTATAGTCCAGTTAGTAATTGTTAGTAAGAGTCTCATTCCAAGTCAGTCACAGATGTGTTGCTACCCTTGAGGACTAAGGTTGTCGCCTCCAAAGAAGTGTAACCGGAAACCACACCTTTCCAACCGGACCACAATTGCTTTAAAAACAATTACTACACGGCAGAAATGGTAGGTACTAACAAGGTACCGCGGGTATACATATATATGGAACAAAATAGGTTTCATATAAAACCTATTTGGTTCCCTATAGTCTCTACCGCCGACAAAAGTGAATCATGTAGTCCATGTAAACTTATCACCACTCACCGATATACACATAGGGCAGGAGAGCGATCTTTGTGTGATGCGCGGGCGCATTCCCTGAGACATTGTGGCGGCCGTCTACGCTGAGACCGGCCGCGCGACCGCGTCGCCACACGCGCACCGCGTGCCCGCCTCGCCGCGCGCTCAATGCCCGCGACGTGAATATGCGACGAGAGCCTGGTCACAAAGTTAATGCTACCGAGAAGAACAAGGCAAGAAACTCTTCACCCATCCATCCATCGGCATTTCATAGTCCACTGATAGACATATTCAGATAGACAGATAGACTTCAATTCGGTGTCACTCCTCCCGGTCCTGTGCCTTTTGAATCCAGATGTTACCCGCTGACTTCCTAAGGTCATCATTTTCCCGAGTCGCGGTCTCTACTTATGGACACCAGCAGTTGTCGGTCCTGTAGTCCGGTCAATTTAGACATAAAAATAGTGGTGAAATAACAAAAATTCCCGGAGAGCCAAATATTGGTGGAGAGCTTGGGTTTATAATTCCAAAAAGTTTTAAAAATCCCCATCGATCCTATGCGTGCTACAAAAGTTATTCGGGGGTCAAAGGTCAAAATTTGAGGTTTCTCAATCTGGATAAAAAAAAATTTTTATTTGCATGTTGTACACAAGGGTCCATTACCCTCTATAACACAGTGCAAGTTAAAATACACGGTAGAGATTCTACCACAAACAATTCAAGTTTCAATAAAAAAATTTACCGCTTCCCATATTCCAAGTGAGCATCAGATATCCCTTGACAAAGGTCAGCGCTAGGTGAGGGCTCCGGGCGTCGTGGCGTCCATGCTGGCCCACAAATACAAGCAACGCAATCTGGTCCATGTCAGAGGTCTGGAAGCGCAGGCGCAAGTCGAGACGATCCGAGCTCGCTGCGGCAGCGGACAGCGGATAAATGACGTAAGAGGACACTCCTGTACTGATAGGTGCCAGCGATGGACGGGTTATTTCCACATCTGAAAGTAGTTCTTTTCAGTTGAATGGTACACAGAAATTGTCAAATTACCCAAACATTAATTTATTTCAAATCTCTAAAATTAGTCTAGTTTTCATATCTATCGGTATTAGATAAATCGTGACGGTAACGCGGTGACTAATATACAATCCCCATCTCAAAGAAGCTTGTAGCTGTTTTCGCTATAAAAATCATCAATGTCAAAATATCAGCCTATTTTATTTAGGGATAGAAAACGAAAGGGCGGAGTAAGATCGAAAAACAACAACTTACTGTACTCGCAGAAGATGCCATGCTTCCCGTAGGGGCAGAGGCAGAGAAAACCGCTGCCGGGGTGCCGCACGCAGCTGCCGCCAGAGCGGCACGGGTTGTGCTCGCACACCGACTGGTTGCAGTGCTCGCCCGTCCATCTGAAAATGTCATAGAAAAGGTCCATAACAGAGCGACAATACAACGAAATTCATCATCAGAACCTTTGTTTCATAAAATCACAACCAGTTAAATTTTGAGGACCAAAGAGTTGTTTCTGGTTTGCACTACAGATTGCTTATAGGAATATTTGACCGTATATACCCATTAGCACAAGAACACACGTAGCCGTCGCCGCGGTCACCGCAGGACCCGCCGTTCAAGCACGGGCCAGACAAGCAGGACAGCGACGAGCACTCCGACACGTCAGCGGCATCGAACGCTTCACTGAAAACTTCTCGGGGCTCACCATTTATCTGTTAAGGATAAGATTTAAACATTCTAAACATAAGTGGGTATTCAAAACTTCTCAACCCTGGGAGCTGATATGTTGAATTAACAGAATACCGTCATATAGATTGGATTTTATTGATTTGATGTCTCAGATAAATGTTTACAGTGCTTTGCTGTGATTACACTTTTCAAATGTCTAGAACAGACGATACCTTTAAATCTCTTATGCACCCAATGAACGGTTTATACTCGGAATAATTGCTTTTTATTTTGTTCCCAAAATACAAAGTAGAATTGTGGTCGAGAGAGCTGATGTTTGCTACTTGTCCACCGCTCATAGCTACAGTGTCGTTGAGGCGAAGAGTTGCATTGCAGTATTGTTCTTTCAAATATAAATCCAATCTGAAAACATTAAAATTAATATTCCTCACAATTCTCTATTCAATATTGGCTTATGCTATATTATATTAAATTTAAAAAAATCTTACCGCGTTTCAATTTTCATGAGATATCCTTTATTCACAAAAGTTTTCAGTTCGCTCAATAGCATTGTTTGATATCCACAGGAAAATTTAAATTTTAACAAACCCATATTCATAAATAGTTCCATATAAACACCCCTAGTAATGTCCACCAACATTATCTGACCATCGGTTATTAAAGTCTTGGCACTAAATTCTATACTTATGAAAGTGGTATTTGTCAAATGGTGTGCAATAAAAGAATTTCCATTAAAAGCTGCAGACGCAATAATTATCTTATCTTCGCAGAAACGTCCTCCATAGTTGAACAAACAATGACACTGGAGAAAAAAAAATTATGACATACTAATTTTTTTCTATGACTAGGTGCATAGTTAAAGTACTTATAATCAAAACAAAAACTTACTCTGATTCCATGAAGACCAGAAACACAAGTCCCATGATTGTTGCAAATAAAACTAGTGCATTCAGATGATAATGTTGTGTATGCGTAAGTTGTGACGTCAAGGAGAGTGGTAGTTTCAATGGCTTCTGTTATTGGAGATACAGGCAAAGTTCTATCACTTTGACCTGTAGGAGTGTCAGTAAACATTTTTTCTGTTGCGGTGTCAATTTTAGATGTTGTAGCTACCTCCGTTGTTACAGATTCTGTTACCAATTCCGTATAAATTTGCACTGTTGTGATACTTCCATCAAAATGTTTAGCTGTGGTGATATCAGAGCTCACAGAGCTTATTTCACTACCCATGTCAGTCGCATTAGCCAAGAAATTTAATTGGGTAGTTTCTTCCTGTGCACTGGTTGTAGCAATATATTTAGGAGTGGTCAGATTAACGGTGGTAGTGTTAAATTTTATGCATTCTTCGAAGCAATCCGTTGTAGATTCTGCCATTGAATTTCCAGTTGGAATGCTTTGGTGTTCTTGTGCTGGTAAATATGTCATTGTTGTTTTTTGCTCTTCAATGTCTTCAGTCACAGAATTGGTTGATAATGTTGTCCCAATTGTACTATCTTCGGAACTGGTAATTTTGCTTGTTTCATTTGGGTAATCTGTTTCGGTTGGTGCGTGTGGTGAAATTTCGGTAACACTTGTTATTGTTGTACTTTTATCAATAGTAAATGTGGTTATGTCTACAATAGTAGAGCTAGACGTCTCGGAAGTTGAATCCTCGTTTAAAGTAGTGACAGAAACTGATTGGGTAACGTTGAAATAAGGAGTTGGGCTGACATATTCACAATCGTAACTGTTATCATCTAATATAAGACATTCACATAGAGACCCAGTAAGTCTAGGTGGACAGGAGCAAGTAAAATTATCCACTCCATCGATACATGTTCCTCCGTTCATACATCTGTAAAAAAATAAATTAGTTGTAATAATAATTTTAAGGTTTGATTCTTTACAAATAAAGTAGTAGTTAAATTGAGACCTGGGTCCTAGTAAGCATTCATCATATTGCAACTCGCATCTTTCTCCGTGGAAGTCGGGTACGCAGTAGCACATCCGAATGCCATCTTCTACCACGCAAAGTGCGTCGTTGCTACATGAATTTTCGTCACAAAATTCTATTTGAACTTCACAATTTTTACCGGTGTACCCTAGAACAAAAAAATATTTTAGTTTTCATTCTAAGTATTGAGGTTGTGATCAATATACAGGATCCTTGTGACCTAGCTGACTATTCTGTCCCAAATACTTTTGAGACGACGTTAGTTAGACGACGACGTTGAAGTATTAGAAATGATAGATTATTATGTGCTAGTGGAATAAAAGATTTTTCAAGATTTGTCAATGTAGGTACAGACGCGGACTAGTTAGAATTTTATTTATTACTATTGGACGCCCGCAGCTTCGCTCGCGTAGAATTAGACCCATTAACGACGTCTACCCGTCTAAAGACTTCAAAAACGGCAAAGTTTCATACTAACTTTGCACCCCCGTTTTACCCCCTTAGGGGGTGAATTTTCAGAAATCCTTTCTTAGTGCTCCCCTACATTATAAAAGGAACCCCTGAGCAAAATTTCAAGTTTCTAGCCCTTATAGTTTAGGCCCTGCGTTGATATGTCAGTCAGTCAGTCAGTCAGTCAGTCAGTCAGTCAGTCACCTTCTCCTTTTATATATATAGATATATATAAGAAACGTAGATCTAGCATATAAGTAAATACCTATGTTTAAAAAAAAATTTTTGACGCATCATACGAATTTTTAACAATCTACTCGTGATAAGATTTAATCAATACATCAAAATTAGCTTACCATAGGTACATGCACACATGAAGTCAGCATGGACATCAATACAAACGCCGCCGTTTTCACACGGATTTGATTCACATTCGTCGATTTGGTCTTCGCATTTTGGACCAGTCCAACCTATAATAAACAAATATGTAAGCCACAATGAGCACATGAAAGTTATTTAGCCCCAGTCCAATAATTTAGTTCATTCATCATAATCATCGCGACCCAAATAAACCATCACTATTTATTGCTATACTATTGAGCAAAGATCTTCTCTAAAAATACTCATTTATACCATTTTGCAATGCAAGTCAAACGTTTATACCAGGTACTTCAGCAGTACCTATCCTATCTCTTTAACTACCTACCTAATAAAAATACCTTCTATCTAACAATATTAAGACTGCTATAAAACCGAAGTCTAGCCTCTGACGTTGGAGACGATGCACTCTGCGCCATTAAAACAGTGGACCTAGGGTAAACACTCGCAGCAAAATTTGAAGCCTGGTTCTTCGATGCACTCTCCACCATTATATTTAGCGGAACTTGGTACTGTTGCTTAAAGCGAAAAAAAAAGCGTAGTTATACTCGCAATGGTCCCATGGAAGCCAGGTGACCAGTGGCACACGTATTCGTTGGTTGAGTCGATGCACGTGAGATTGCTCCCAAAGTGTTCAATATTAACATTAACCCTACCCGGTAAGCACTTGCAGTAAAACTTGAAGCCCGGTCCCTCGATGCACTCTCCGCCATTATAGCAGCGGACCTCAGTACTGTTGCATACAGCGATGTCCAACTCGCAATGGTCCCCGGAGAAGCCAGGTGAGCAGTGGCACACGTACTCGTTGGTTAAGTCGATGCACGTGCCGTTGTTCATGCACGGGTTCGATTCACATTCGTTGTAGTTCGTCTCGCAGTTGTCACCTGGGTAGAAAATAATAAGTTTTGTATGCTGAGCTACTCAAGTTGCGGTTCCCCCATTAAACAGTTATATAGCGGGTAAATTTCAATTACTATTTTATACTGGGGCTATGGCTGGTATGGTAGGGCCAAGAAGACTTTTAAAAGTCTGCTTCCCGCCAAAGCGTTGATTTAAGAAATGACACAATTACATTTACTCGTTTGTCTTGCGATTTCTAAACGAGCGACGTGGCATGCCCAGTCACTTCACCTTGCTGACTCAGGAAAGCTGTGCCAGTAACCTTTGTTGGTTTACGGAACTGATCGTTACGAATCCTAACTCGTATCGAAATACCGAAAATCCTTAGAGTTCTGAACTACTCCGAGCTTGCGAATGAGGCCAATGGTAAAAAACACGCTTCGGAGCCTTAAGTCATGCATCACTTACAATAGGATTTATGGAGGTAGTTTCGATGGCATGATTTATCAAAACTATAGAAACGCTGCCTAGTGTAGCATAAGCCTACCAATAAATCCATCTGGACAGGAGCAGTTGTAAGAAGCGACGCCGTCTACGCAGGTGCCGCCGTTCTGGCAAGGGTCTGACCAACACTCGTCCCAGTTGGTTTGGCACTGCACTCCAGTATAACCGTCAATGCAGTAACATGAATATGTGCTGTGAAGATATAATTTTTTTTAGTAAAATCCGACAGGGCGAGGAGAGTAACTTATGCTACTTTTCATTCTGAAAAATTGCATGGTTCCTGTGAAACGGACGCCACACGGAAATAATCGTTCGATTTTTAATCGATAATAATTATTAATTCAATTCCTTGTTCGTAAACAAATAATAACATAACCACACGATCAGAACCAAGGTAGACTGATCTAAAGGTTCTAACAAATTGTCTTTTTTAAGTTGCAATAACTAAGTACAGTGTATCAAAAATGTATCACTTACCTGTTGATATCGTCGATGCAAATGCCATGAAGGCATGGGTTGGCGAGGCAGGCAATACCAGCGTAGGCGGCTGGCACTACTACCACCAAGAGCCACCAGAGCGATCTCAACCGACACTCTTCCGAAAACATCACTGCATTACTTGAATACTAACGAGTGGCTAAGTTTGGAACATTGTCTCCATTAACTGAAAAAGGATAGGTACCTATATATAATTAAGGTCATATGTATTTTTTTGATAGGTTTAATCGTAATATACTTTAAGCACTTGGAAACTCTGTGGCTCCTGTTAAAACTAGAAAAAAGATTTAGTTAAAGAACTCACCTAATTTGATATTTGGAAAGCTAGAGTTTAGCATAGCACAAGTTGACATAAAAGAATTTTAAAAATCGATTACGGTTTATGGTAAACAAAAAAAACACTCAATAATTATGTGCCGATTTATTTTGACATACTCGTAAGTCACCTACTTATTTATTTAATTGAAAACAACTTCTATCTTTACTGAATTAAAAAAATTCATTAAGTTTCCATTTCACACAGAGTTTTGTACGAAACAAACTCATGCTCATCGGAATGAAAACTAGGTCTCGAGTTTTAGGTGTGGTTGATCACTGCCACCCACCGTTGTCATGGCAACCTCTACTCGTACACACAATACGCGACACTTTAACTAGGTATGTATCTGTTTATCTGTTATTGACTAAATTCATCAATTCCTCATCGGGACGCCCTCAATATAGTCCGATATTTAAAAGATTATCATAGCCTATCATCGAAATCAATATTAAATTGAAATTAAGTTTAATCTACCTACTCGTATCTACATACAACTTCGGACAATTTTATTTTCAAAGCTGCCACAATGTCGGTCCAAGTACACGACTAAAGCACGAACCAAATTAAATTGCAGAGAGGTGTCAAGCAAGGAGATGTAATCTCCCCAAACCTTTTCACCACTGCATTGGAAGACGTGTACAAGCTGATGCAGTGCGAAGGGCACGGCATAAACATCAGCGAACACCTTACACACCTCCAATTTGCCGATGATATAGTCATCTTGGCGGAATTGCTTGATGAGCTCAGCACCATGCTAGGAGATCTGAACAGTGCCTCACAACGGTTGGGTCTGAAAATGAACATGGACATGTCACACTTATACCGGTGGTTGTTGATGGCACTGCTCTCGAGGTTGTCAACGAGTACATTTAACTAGGACTTAAAGAGGTCACCATCGGATGAAGATTTTCGTATCTATCATCGTTTAAATCAACATACCAAAACATTTATCCCTACAAAATAAAAGGATTTATGCCTCGTTGGTATAATGGTCGCTAACGCTACTGCTAAGCTGTAGGGCCTGGGTTCGATCCACGGGTCGAGCAAAGTCGGCGACAAGTCGTCAGGTTTTTTAACTAAACGGTTTTAGTCGTTTTTAATGTAAAGGCCACCATCGCCACAACCCTTTCCTTGTCCCACTGTTAGGCACGAGTCTCCTCGCAGAATGGGAGGGATTAGGCCTTAGTCCACCACGCTAGCCAAGTGCAGATTGGTAGACTTCACATGCCTTCGAGAACATGAACGAAGAAGAACTCTCAGGCATACAGGCTTCATCAGATGTGTCCTTCACCGTTTCAGCAAGTGATATTTAATTTCTAAAATCGCATATAACTTAGAAAAGTCACTGGTGCGTGCCACTTGGGTTTAAATCGGGACTGGTAGAGTGAGAGGCGAGTTCGATAGCCAGTGGGCATTCATCGCTAGTGTAAAGGCAGTCACAGAATAGGTGTGATAACGGTAGAAAGCCTACGTAGGATTTATAACCAAACACCCCTCCCTTACCATAGTTAGACAATTGAGATCTACCTGGCACAATTAGTTCCTCAAAGGTAGAATGAATATGTAATTTATTTTCCCGCTGCTGGAAGGTTCGTGTCAAAGACTGAGTACACAGATTTATTTATATATACATATAGAACGACGCAGGTAACCGAGAGTGAAATCTACATTTTGTCATTTTAGGATTTTAAAAAATGTACTTTGTGGTTGAATAGATTGGAGTTACCATGTAACAGTCCTATTCCATGGGAATAACCAATGAATGCTTGCCGATATTCGAACTACCAATAGAAACGTGGCAAAATACGATCATATGTTGGCTTCTGTCAATTTTAACCTGACGTACGTGACATTGCTTGAGTTCGGAATCATAAAATTTTTACCACTTATTTGTGTACTCTGAAATATTGAACCTCACTTTTTACGAAGAAATTACTCAAATTTGACAATATTTGCTTTAAAAAGTGTCAATTACGTGATTAACTATTGTCGACAACTGGAACATTTATACAAATATTAATAATTATTGGTCACAAAGTTAAACACTTTCATATTTTGAACAAAAGTGAAGTGAGCGAATGAAAAAAGTTAGGAGGTACCATAACCAGCCATTCAGTCAGTCTGTGTTGCTGGCTGTCTGTCAGTCAGGCTGCCGCGGCTAGCTCGACTTCGTGCGATTGAAGTAGAACAATAGACTTTCTAATAAGATTTTACAATTTGTCCTTGTGATATTCTTCTGTAGATTAGATGTAATAGCATTTGCTCAAAACAGTCTGTTTACACTGTCTCACCAAAAGCATTAAAATCGAAGTTAAAAATACAGAGAAATTGAGAAAGTAAAAATGGATCCGGGTATCCTTTGTTTCCACCATTGTGATCACAAAGTTTTTTGTACCATAATTCCAGAACAATGCCCCGTGTGTAAACAGAAACTAGATCGATATGACTACAATTTGTTGCCATTTAGGTAAGTGCACATAAAAACCTTATAACTTAGCTTTGCTGGTGGTAAAAATGGAAGTTGGTTAAAGGCCTATTTTTGTTGCAGGGTGCCGTATCCTTTCGTGAAAGCGTCTCAGCACCCTCGAGCGATAGTCATGAAACCAACACATGGGGATTTTCTTAAGTATGTGCATTGCATTGGGTCAATTCTGTATTTATTGTGAGTCATTTCCTTTATAGATATTGCCACAACTAAATCGTATTTTTACATTTACAGTGACTATTACAACTCTAAGGACCTACACATAGGGGTGACAAATTCGCAAGGACACATTGTGGAGTTTAGTGAGGAAGGCATAAGGGCCATTGACCCTTTAACAAAGAAATGGAGTGATTGTGACTCAAGTTCTGACTGGGACCAATGTTTATTGCTCGAACAATTTGATGAACTCTGGAATGAAATTTGGGATGATGTTCTTTTAAAGGTTGGTGTGGTTTTGTTTGTATCCTACTTAAACTTAATTGTCTGAACCTTCTTGGAAGTTGATTAACTTCTATGAATTATGACTGTTGCATAGTGATTCAACATAACAACAAACTGAAACAATTGCCAGGAAATTGAGTAATCAATATTACTCAATTTCCTTCCTTTCCAATGGAGATTTAAGTGCTATTGTCTGTGATTTTTATTATTTTTTATTAATGTATATAATATAAACCTTTTTTTAAAAACAAATTATGTATTACAATAATATTAACTTTTACAACAATACATATTATTCAACTGCAATTGTTTGTTGTCATTTGGCTCAGTAGTATTCAGATTTTTGTTGAAATCTGAACAAATTTATATATCTAAAAAAATTAAGATTATCATATTCCAAGCCTGCTGCTGGTGGACTTAAAAGTTTCTACTCTCTATTGGTTAATTTGTTTCTCGTTTTAAAATAATTAATAGCAAATATCATCACTTTCTTCGAACTAACATAGAAATATAATACTTCTTACAGGTAAGCCTGAGCCCTCTTTGGGAACCAAAACGATACAATGAAGACCGACACAACTGCTTCACTTTTGTGCTAGCGTTCTTGAGAGCACTGGATTGTGGTGAGCTATCGGAGAAGGCACAGGATCCAAAGCTCTTTTGTAAGCAATATGTAGTTCCTAGAACATCTGCTGCTGGAAAGTACATCTCCCTCTATAGACAACTGAAAAGACAGAACTATTTTATACAGAATCAATGATAGCCCTAACATCTATGATTTCTTCTGTGTTTTAATTTGTTCAGTATTAACTGTGATGTTAAAATCTAGGCATAGTAGTATTTTTAGATTGAAGTGCATTTATTTAAGACCAATGATATTTTAGTTTATAATTTAAACTTGATATTTGTGTTTATTTCTATGTTTTCATTTTTATGCAGTGATTGCCGATGGTGAATCTTTCCAGTAGATATAGTTTTAATTTATTGTATGGTTTGTCCTTATTAAGAAATTAGAAATGGGTATATTACTTAATCAAAAATATATACAATAAGAGGTCAGCATTTGTTATTTGACTAAACCAAAGAATCTTCAGATATTCAGTACACATTCATACATTTACATTTAATGTAGCCTTTGAATTTACCTAGAAGATTTAATTTTTAACTTTTTATCTTTGAAGTTTTAAGAATGAATCCCAATTAATCATTATAACAACGCAATATTCACGTCCAGTAGTTGTAAATTCATGCTTCAAATGTAGATACTTTAGTAGCGTTCATTAGATTACTAATCGAAAATGATGTATGTACTTTAAATTGAGAAAGGTGTTTACAACTCAAATATATTCAGTAGATTCACATATCCTTTTTCAGTCTCCTTATCATGTAAGTGTATACAAGCATTTTTATATACATAATACAATTTAGAACCATTTACTTGGAGGCTTTATATTATAAAGGAATTGTAATGTAGTAAGTTAATTAGTGTTTTCTAAACATTTATATTCTCATAATCAATAATGGATCTGCTCACTTCGATAAACATTTTTGATCACCATCAGTTTATGAAATGGATATTGTTGATGTGGATATTGATGATTAATTAGAAATATCAGAATGTTGCCTACAACGGACTATTATTCCCTGTATTGCGGGTGTCGTAAATACAGGAAACAACACAATCCATGACCAGTGCAATAATTTATCTGCACTCAGGGTCATTGACCACCGCGCCGCCAATTTGATGTTCAATAGTATCTCAATATGGTATTGTAATAAATAATACCTGACCAGTAATGTTTGAATTAAAATATTGCATAGAACCATTCTTAGTGCAATTTAATTTTAGGCTATTTTTCATTCTGTGCCCCCAAAGGTGGCCTTTTTATAAAACTAGGGAGTGAATGAAACAAAGTTAAGTACCTACATGAAATGCATTTCAAATTAAAACCAGTTATTTTCTTTTTTAGATTATGTTATGTTGCTATGCACGTTGGTTCACGCCAATTACAAATTCATTACACTGAGTGGACGATCCTTGAGTGTGCTTGGTTTCCATGTAGTTCAATTAAAAGCCATTGTCGACATGCACTGTGTAATGATTGAAGTATTCCGTAACATACGCTCTGTTTATTTAGACAGGAAAACGAGTATATTTTTGTAATTACAGAATTTAACTTGCGGAGTAGTATTAATTTTAGAAAATATTACAATTAACACTACCTGAGTCACCTACCACATGAAATTCATCTTGTGAACATACTATACTACCAAAAACTACAATGCATTTCTACAAACACTGTGATAACTGCCAATATAAAAAGCAGAGCTAGTGTGCACGTGCACTATTATCATAATTTTAACAGTGCAATGGCATGCTCTAACTTTGTCCCTTCAGGTGATACTGACAGATGCTGTAAAGGCCAATCCAACAGTACCATCAGCAAGTTGAGTAGATTCGGAATTTTCCATTTTACATCCATTCTTGAACTGATGGCGCGTTTATCCTTATCTCCCTAAGTCCCTACAAAAGCTAGATAACCCTTAGGTATTTTGTAATTTTTTAATTGTAATCTCATCTAAATTTGAATAATGTTTGTAAGGGTATTTAAGGAATTGTATGATTTTATGTATGTAGGTTATGATTACATATTGTATTTAAGTAGGTACTATTCTATGCAATCCATATTTATTACTTGCTCATATCTAACCATTTAATTTAAAAAAATAGATTTTAGATAAACTACCAAATGTACTGCCATGTTTAAGACTAAAGGCAAATAGTAATAAATAGATAAAATATGAAATTATTACTGTAATAGATAATAATTTTATATGGATTATTGACTTAAATATTTACTATAAGTATCAAAAGTTATACATAAATTGTCCAAATAAGGCTTAGTGGCACTTGTAATGGGAAAAAGTATAGCAAATAATTTTTACCACAGTGACCTGGATGGAATGATAACGCTGCGCTAGTTACTGATATAGTTAAAGGGCCCTAATTACTTACAGTTAGTCCGTTAGTGCGTAAAATCTAAGCAAATTGCCGTCCGTTGATAGAAATGTACTCTCGACAGTAAGCATGTCCTGGACAAGTGGCCGTTGCGATGGACGTCGTATTTCCGATATCTGGATAGTATCAATTTTCGTGTAAACCATTGACAATTTTATTTGCAAATTATCCATTGAAAAACGTTTTTCACACAACAATAAATGTAAGATATTCATAAAAAACATGCTTTTGGATTCCTTGCTTTATGTGTGTATTCGGGATTTAGATTTCACATTATAATTACCTAGTAAGCATCAAATGTGTATTTTTTTTCATATATTACATATCTATCTAATGTATTTGTCGACATGTAGGTAGGTAAAAACTACAGGAAAAAATGTCTCGAAATGTATTAAATGGAGCTATGTTCTGACGACATTGGTATATTGTTAGGCTTTAATAATATGGGTGTCTGTTCCTATTAAGAATGTTTGTTTCTTTATGATTAATATACACGTAATAATATTAACATTTATCTTTGGTATGATTACCTGCATAAGTGACAATTCTAGCTTCTAGCCATTATACATAACGTTTTCGGGAAGTAATATCACGAATATTGAGCGCCACCACCATGCACCATGGTGCAAGTTTGGCACAATTACTTTAGAATTTAAAGTTCTTTTTGACATCCATATACACTATAAGGGTCGACCCACATTGGCGCAGAGTCGAAGCGACGTGACGCGTCATGTTTTTCCGCCTACAGCATATTCAGCTCTATTGCTCTATTATTTAAGTACTTACACATTTCTGCTATGTAAATATGGTGGCGCGCGTCGACGCGCGGCTGGCGTCGAGTGGGCTGGAGTCGAGCTGTGCTTTAATAATAGAGCAATAGAGCTGAATATGCTGTAGGCGGAAAAACATGACGCGTCGCGTCGCTTCGACGCGCCAGTGTGAGTCGACCCTAATACAGAAGACCCACGTGATGGTCCAGTTTCATTAAATTAGGTTTGGGTTTGATACACGGATTGGCGCGTACATAGCCCAATGGCTCGGGTCGATTCAATGTGATCGAAAGAGTTAAGCAACGACGCGCGCGGTCGGTTTGCGGATGGGTGACCGCTAGTGGCAAAATTTTCATGGGCGCTACCGTGCTTCGGGCACGTAAAGCCGTCGGTCCCGGTTGTTTTCAATTTTGGAAACAGTCGTTAAGCCTTGTCGAATACCTTCGGGTGGCTTGAGAACATTCGACAGTGGGTTGAGCACTAACCCCTCCACCAATCCGCATTGGAGCAGCGTGGTGGAGTATGCTCTAGACCTCCCGCAGCGCGTCTATGGGGGAGACCCGTGCCCAGCAGTGGGACGTCAATGGGTCGCAGCGATATACAGATTGGGCCGTTTTGTCACGGTTATGAGTTTATGGATAATGACTAGGAGTAAACCAAATGTAACAAAATGTATAAACTATTTTGAACCAATAGGCCTAAAATTAATTAAGTCACACCAAGAAGTAATAACTACTTACTTTTTTTAATCATAAATATTCATTCAGTAACTTGTTGCGATATGTATTTTGTGAATGGATATCTAAGACAAATTTCCTAGGTGCTATGATTAGAATAAAAATAGTGAAATTAACTATCCGAGTTTTATTTTGACTTAACAATTATTATAAAGTAAATTAAAAGTGATTAAAATGTAATTATTTATTAAATTAAATAGGTTCATGTTATTTATATTCATAAATGAAGAATTATTACAAAAATAATACTTTTATTCATTAACACTATCATAGGCATCATGGTAATTAAGCGGTAACTTTGACGGGGGCGGATTCTACACCAACCCAGAATACAGCTCCGTTGTAAGCGATCGTGGCTCTGAAAATAAACAATACATTACTCAATGTATTTTGGAGCACATAGGTTTTTTGTATATGTAGTAGTTTCTTATACGTTACTACCTATGTTTTTAATTTACTGCGTTCCAAATGTAGGTTATGACATTATCGACTTAAACTGCCTCTATTCACATATTTGCGAGTACATCAAAGTAACTATGCATCAATGTGTTTATATCGCTATGCTAAGCATATTCAGATAGACAAAACTTTGTGCGTATATCTCATTCAATGGCGGCAGCTTTAATTAGGTAGCACATTAAACGCATATTTCGAAACAGCGTGATGTTTATTTAAAACTCGTCTAATTGAAAAGCCATACCAAGACGATATTCAATCTTGTGACACTATCTAGACTAGACAAAGCTACAGAATACAAGTAGTACCTACAGACTGACCCGTTTTCACTACTCCAAATTCTTTGGAGTCACATTTCAATAGATAATAAACAAATTATCTGAATGGCCAGTTTTTAAAAGTGCTGTAGTTATGAGTAGCTCTTTTTTTTACTACTTTTTGTTCCTTACGCGTACGAGTTAAATGCTAGGTACACTGTAGTCAAGCATCATGTTGGTAGTTAAAAGACAATTAGGTTGAGAACCTACCTGAACTTAATAACGTCGTTGAAGCCGGCTGGTGGTGTCCAGGTGAAGGTAACGCTTTGTGGGTCGCTTTTGCCGTCGGTTTTCTTGTGTGTCACAGCGTTCTGTAAACAGAAAATCACGATTTTTTTTACGTGCAAGGTATATTGGGGAACTATAAATCCCATAATCTTATAAATATTAAGGATAGTTTTTGCAGGTAGAAATGGACTTTGACGACTACGACTGAATAGTGTGTGATTCGCAAGAGCGAAATTCAAAAGGGTGTTGCTACAGAATGTAATATGCGCGACATGTAGTTAGGTCTTGGGTAGAGACGATTTCGTGTCTGTTCCCAAAGGAGCCTGCCATATAGTTGCAATGAGCTGGTGTGACACATTACCAGATTCCGCACGATCCCTAGGTAGGTTCTACAAACTTCGCACTATAAAGGTTTCCCATTCGTAAAACAAATAAAGGTTCTGGCGTCGATAGCGCCTCCTTGCAGATACGCAGATCTTGTAACATTGATGAAGAAGTAAATACATATTATGTTAACCTCCATAGAGTTCAATGATGGAAAATGGGCACATGACAATGAACATCGCGTTGTGCTTGTTACCCTGCGCGACGTTAACTCCCAATGGGATGTATTCGAGTCTTCACTTCGCGCGCCCTTTTAACATACCTGCTTATTTTTAAAGGTATTGTTTTAAACATTACCTAGGTTTAACCTAACCTAACTTTTCGAGCACTAACACATAGGTATACTAACTATCTAGAATTGAGTCTTCTCGCCCAATGAGAAATATTTAGTTAAATATCTACCTAATGATCCAAACAAGTATAGGTATTGAATTTGCAGACTTGGAAACAGTCAGGCATGTAGGTAATTACCGTTATTGCAACGCAGGTTTGTAACTGCCACAAACAAAGTCAAATTATTATGTAATGTTACGGGGCTATGCAATCGACGGAGGTGGAGTGTTTCCCGTCCTGCTACAAAGGATGGGGGGACAATTTTCAAAATTCGATAGAACGCACTTTCATCGCGGAGCGTGTTATTTGCGATGTTATAGCTGTGATTAAAGTCACGGGTAAATCAATGCGCTATTTATGATCTGCGACCTTTGTTTGAGAATTTGCCGAGTGTGCGCGGCTCGAGGAGTCGCCGCTTGCAACACCAAGGTTGTTCTCCATAAGAGGTCATTTGTAGAGCCGAGTTAGTTATCTACTATGGTGCCTTTAAATCTATCTAAACGATTAAATACTGCCGGATAAAAAACATTAGCCATCTGTACGGTTGAATTTTTTGTACAAGGTACCTACTGTTAGCAGTATGTAATTGGCAGTGGCACTATCCTTTTTCAGCAGTGCAGCACGACCCCGTCACAAATGAGGTAACTTTCAATTCAAATGTGAAAGGTAACTTTGTATCTATATTAAATCTGTAAGAATACATATCTGTTGTGTAATATTAAATTGTTTCCAAGATTTGGGTACGAAAGGTTACACCGATTCCGGTTACCTTCGAGTACCTACACATTTATCACTAGACCTTAGACGCGTTTATCTTAGGCCTCAAGCATAGTATAATGTAGAGCGGAGCGACTCTTTATTCTATGCCTCAAGGGTAGCGCAGCATCTCTGATTTTAACACGACCCTGCCACAGACGGCAATAGATGGTTGCTGCTGCATGTTCGTTTGCTATAAATAAAAATCAATGGCAACCTACCTTTATTTCGTCCTATAAAATTGTTTTCAATCTCTTTATGTAGCTAAGATTGATTGAGGGCTTGATAACGACATGCCTCTAAAATGACCAAATCTAACGGAAATAAATATTATCTATTTGTATTTAATTTGACAGACAACGACCGAGTCATCATCATATTATCATCATCACTACTACACTAACTACTATTATAAAACAAAGTTGCGTCCCGCTGTCTGTCTGCCCCTATGCTTAGATCTATAATAAAACTACGCAACGGATATTGTTGCGGATTTTTTAATAGATATAATTTTTCAAGAGGAAGGTTTGTTAAAATCATAATGACATAAATGAAACTGAATATGAAATTAATAACACAATTAATCAATTATAACATGGCTGACCAATAATAACCTGTCAATTAATCTACTAAAAACCAATTACGGACAATTTAAAACTAAAAACAAACAATTACCAAAAAAGCTTAACATTATCTATGAAGGACAAATTATTGAAGAAATAGAAAAAACTAAATTTTTAGGTATAATTATAGAGCAGTCACTAAACTGGAGTGCTCATATTGACTCTGTCTGTAGCAAAGCAAACAGAGTTGTTTACTTACTGGCAAGGCTACGAAAAATAGCAAGTTTTGAAACTGCCTTATCTTCTTATTACGGCTATGTAGCATCCATTTTTACTTATATTATATAACGCTATAGCTTATTTATATCAAATACCTTGGTAGAGTTACATACTTGAAATAGATACTACATACATACTACATCACTGACGAACTCCAAGCAAGATTTCTTTCAACGTCTGGTTGGTACGTACCCGCCTATCTCAGACATAGAATAAAGAGTCGCTGTAGTCTTTATACTATGTCTCAGATGTTTAACACGTGTAACGAAATATTCGAAACAAGTCAATTTCTACTAGTATGCATTATATATGACCCCCAAACAAATCAGTAGGTACATGTCGGTACCCAGCATCTACTTGATATAACATCATGCATCATATTTCCGCATGTGCCGCTACCATTTCCGGTAAGCATTTATAGAACGGGACAGTAGGTGTATGTTACTTTTCTGTAGTTTGTATCTTATTATTGATTTTAAGGTAGGTTACTTACCTACATAAAGCTATTGCATTAGGCTTAAGCATTAGGAGGAGTTTGTCTCCTCCCTAGCTAGAGGTTGATAGCCACATGTGCGCTTGATCCTACGCACTAACTGCCTGCAATATTTCGTGGACACAAAATCAAGGAAGTGGTCTATTTTTTTCTGTTTTGTTGATAATGTAGTGCATTTCCTCTTCAAGTTAGTTTATTTAATGAGCTTTGATAGCCCAGCGGCCGAAATTCGACCTCTCGCTCTACAGATCTCAAATAACATTACAAATGAAAACAGAGTTCTCAATGATGTTCTCAAAGCCAGCGCGGTGGACTAAGGCCTTGCTCACATTGCCCCACATTCCGAAACACCACCACACAGTGACAGTATTGACAATGACTGTGGGAATTTGTTACTGCCTAGACCTAACGGCAAACTGTATATACATATTTCGGCTCTAACGTCTATTGACTAACATAATATTTATTACGTCCCGACATACAAAGAGTTACATATTTCGGCTCTAACGTCTATTGACTAACATAATATTTATTACGTCCCGACATACAAAGAGTCAAGACTCTACCTACAATAATGACGAGAATATTTTTTGACCAGTTTCCTTGATAAATACACACGTACAATTATTCGTCGTAATTGTAGTAAAAAAACGAAAGCCTTTATGGGCTTCCTAAGAACTCCAAGGTTTTCTTTTAACAATAGAACAATAATTAGAATCTAGTTAACTTTTTGTCATGAAGTGACGAAATTGTACAAGGAAGTGTTTTTGACAGTAACTCCTAGAACTTGCTATAAGCTGTAGATTGATGCAATGCTCTAATCTAAGTAAATTCAATAGTCATGTGTATATATTTTTCGCATTTAGAATTCACTGTAAACTTCATGCTAAAGTTGGTAGTGATTGTATATTTTAATGACGAACCTTCACCTTGTAGGCTTTATTTAATTAAAGTAATAAGCATAAGCAATAGGAATGTCAAAGTCTCTGTGACCGGCCATGAAAAGAAGTTTAGATAGGTATAATTAACCGCTTTTTAAATTGGCTTTTGATTCAAGGCATTAGCATTTGAGACTTTACTGCCAAAAGTCTGTCAGTTAAAGGATTTTTGGTTGTAAGTGGCTAATAAGTCTAAAAGCACAGCTTAGGTATTTGAGTCCTTAACTAGGTACAAACACTTACAAAAAAATTTTTTACTAAACTACTAAGAAATTTTGATAAAGCGTGGTGATATACTGTGAAAAAAGAAGATCTATGTAACTACTTTACTGTGTTAATTAAGCCTGTTGTTACAACTATGTAATAAAACTGACCCACTATTGAGTGTGGATCTCAGAAATAATTTATACTAAGTATCTATAGTCAATCTGATAACGGCTGATCTAGATGTACGCCTATCTAGATACTACCACATAGCAACAAATGTAATGGTACCTTCTTAATTTTTAAAAGCTTTTATTTAACTTCGCTCGTATGTATCTATGTATGTATGTATGTATGTCCTGGAATCTTACAATCAATATTTCACCCAATTCCACTGAAGCTATCGAGCTGAAATTTGGCAAACATAATATTTGGTTCCGATGACAATGCACGAAAATAAAATAGTTTTAAAAAGCTTTTTTTATTTAAAAAAAAATTACTTATTTATTGTTACACCACAGAGGAAGGAAAATTATATAATTATACTGTGGTTAAACTATATATTACGGAAACAAAGTATAGATAGTAGGAATAAGTAGATAGAAGGAGGTCCTTATACTTTCCTACCATACTGCTATTACTGACGGTAGCATACGTGCTACCGTCGGTAATAGCAGTAGTAGATACGGTACGCCGTATCTACCGACACCAATGCAATGCTAATTCACACACATTATACGAATCCACTACTAGCTAACCGTGTATTACCTATTAAAAGTTTGATAATATCTGTTTTACTAATAGGTATAGTTAAGGACATTTCATTACCATTGTCATTAGTAATTACCTACTGTAGGTACATAATATATCGATGAAGCAAATTAAGTTGCAAAACCTATGAATGAGCATTTTGCATACAATGTCTTCAAGTAGGTAAGTACTACTTGATAATTACAAAGAAGACACAATTAACTTATGCAATTGCCAATCTTAACAGTTGGAATTTATTGCCAGGCTGTCAAAGCAATAAGACAGCCTTTTGCAAAACTTTTATTCATTTTTGTAAAATAATTTATGGACCTCAATAACTCAAAGACTAATAAAGATTTTGTAATTAAATTGGAATAGCTGCTTTCGGAAGTCAACTAGAAATACAAAAAAAAAATTTAAAAAAAACTCGCTGCCGTCGTCGTCGCCTTCACTTCGCTTTGGCCCACTGCCATGGGTCTCGATAAGTGCTACTTACCCCCGGAGTGCCACAGTTGAGAAGCTTGAAGGGGTCGCTGGCGGCCACGGCGAAGGTGCCCACGGGCTTGTCGCCCTGGCGCGCCTGCAGCAGCAGCCCGCGGATGGTGTCGCTCGAGCTTTTACCCGCGATCACCACCTCCATCGGCGTGCCCGCTTTCACTGCCTGCCAGATAAGTCTCAAGTTCAATAATCAATTTTTTTTATATTAATTAAACGTTACACACTCGTCTCCGCGATAGTCCACTTTGTGTTGCGGATGGCGCATTTAACATCATGACGATGACATTTATTAGGGAAATAAATATCTGCCCCTGCCGGGATTCGAACCCGGAACCCGCGGATCGGCAATCAGGGTCACTCACCGCGCCACGGAGTCATCGTCATTCACACTACAGTAGGAGCACGGACTACAATGTCACTCATTGTCCTTCCTCTGAGGAAAAGCCATTCAAATACATAATAATATTATATGTGAATAAACGCATCGGGTGTGATGACGTCACATTAAATCGCGTGCGTGTGATGAAGTCGTCTCATCAGTCAAATCTCAAACTCAAAGCTCTTAGATAAAAAACAAATTAGTTGATTTAATAACTTTTCAATCTTTATATGATGTTGTACCTATTGCCACAGAATAGGTACATAAGTATTGCTAAGGTTTGAGTATCTACTGTCGTGGTGCCAACTTTCATTAATGATACCTAAGAAAGAAAATGTGAGTAAATAATTTATCGTTTTCCTTCTGTCTTTATGACTACCTTTCTGCATTTTGTTATGGTTAACGTTTGCCAATCATTGCTAGGTGCAAGCCTATTTGACACGTGATACAGCTTGGAAGGCAAGGTTATTACGCTCTGTTATTTGAAATGCTTTTACCTTTGTGCTTGTGGTAATGATGTACGGTGCAGGTGACTTCTGGGGGTCCACAGGGTGTTGAGGGACCATGTCGGTGCAGGCACTGGAGGGCGCTCCGTCGCCGAACCCGTACACGGTCGCTACCGCCATTGCAACCACTACAACGGAACTCCACATTGCGTCTTGCGACTTAAACGCCTTCCTGAAAAAGTATCTGTGTTTTATTTATTTGAATTTGCGAGTGAGCCCTTTTTTCAAGTGTCGGATAGTCAGGATTAATTATGGTCTGTCTGTCTTAAATTAATTATGGCACTAATCTCATTTTCCATGTGAGATGGCATGGAGTGGAGCGTACATAATCTACTCCACCACGCTGCTCCAATGCTAATAGGAAATTTTGTTATGAGATCTAAAATTGATTAAAGATATCAAATGCAATGTAGAGTCTTGTTCAAAGTCAGTCACAGTTCTGTTGTCATGGGCGGCAGCGGATGGGTGGTGCTGCAAGCTCGTTTGCTATCTTGTATCCATTAAAAAAAAATATGTAATTAATGTAATACAAAAAAGATAAATGTGACTAAAATGTTAAAAAATCTAAAACGTTTTTCTTACTAGTTATGTGTCAAATAATATTAAAATAAAGAATTTCATATAACTGTACATAGAAATACATGTAGATACATTGAAAGGGGGTCATGGATCTTCTGTTCTTCAGATCTCAAGTTCTTGCAAAGCTTTACGTTCACACACAGACAGGTTCTTTGTAAAGTGTCGAAATTGAACACGATCGTCTCAAGATACCTATGTTAATACATATTTCAAATATTTAAATTCTATAGGCATAAGTGACGCGGTTTTTGAACATATCGGCTCGACGTATTTTTTGCTGATCATTATGTGAAAAAAATATACTCAATAATTATTTAATACTAATATACCCCTTATAGGCGTGATGTTATGTTATGTTAATTAATACTATTATTATTTATATGGCTAAATATAATTACATACTTATAATTATTATAATTACTTTAACACTTGAGTTTTTAGCTAGATAGTGAAAATAAAAACTGATTATTCTTACACGGCAAATACAATAAAAATAAATTGAATTATAAAATTATGGCTTATATTATGAAATTATTTTAAATTATTATTCATGTGTCTTAGTTATTTACTAATTTGATAAATGATTTTACCTTGGTCTAAAGTTACAAACGGTGCGAGCCGCAAGTCGTAGTGCGTGAAATGTGCAGGAATGGCGCGACCTCGCTGGTTCAAAGGTATATATTGCCGCACCGGGTAGGCGTGGAAGGGCGAAATATCATAGAATATTTTGTTGGTAATTATTTCTGCAACATATACATAATTGTAGAACAAATAATTAATGTAGGATTATTAGTTTTTCTACCCCGGTTATGGTACCTAATTGGCTCACCCCATATTACAGATTCGCTTATTTTTTATTAAGTACTTAAATGATATTTATACACGCTTAATTAACGTCATTCCAACTAAGATAAAAAATACTCTTCTTTAGAGTTCGTTTTTCTAAAATAAAGATGGTATCAATGTCAGCAGCACTATACCACAGTAAGATGCCATAAGACATAATACTGTGATAGTAACAAAAGTAAACGAGTCGACTCGTTGTAATATCCGCGAGTTGTCTGATCTTTTTGACAGCGTTAGCAGCTTAACTTGGTTTCCTAGACAATTCAACAATGTGGGCACCCCACTATAAATATCTATAAACATCTTGGACATTCTCACACACGGCCATCTTATCCCAAAGTAGGCGCTAGCCTGTAATTGTCAGAGACTGATATACATACATCGATTTTCTTAAATACATACATAAATAGATAATATTAACATCCAGACACAGACCAAATACAAGTATTTGTCACACGAATATTTGTCCTGAGTGGGATTCGAACCCACGACCCCTGGCGCAACAGGCAGGGTCACTACCGAATGCGCCAACCGGCATGTCAATAATATACCTAAGAAAACTGTTTGGTCCACAAATTGCAGTGTTTCATTATTAAGGCACCATTGCAAAAATTTTACATTGGGCAAAACAAATGTTTTTTTTTTATTTAGTCCAAGATCATCAAATCAAAATGTGGAATCAAACCAGTTTGATCATATTATTTAGTGTTCATTTTCTTCTGACTTGCGTTTAACGTTTTAACTTTAAATATAAGTGACTAGCTTTTACCCGCGGCTCCGCCCGCGTGGTCAAAGGGAATTAACAATGAGTTGTTTATTCATACATGACACATTTGTGGTGGATGAATAGGACAGTTCCACGATTAAAAGATACTTAGAGGAACCAGAGGTAATGCTGACCGCAGATAAAGTGTACGTACACTGACATACTGAAGCTTTAAGCTAACTTCAATAGAAGTGTACTGGTGAAGATTTATGCAGGATCCACCGATCCTGCTTACGTGTACAGGCAATACTAACGTGGAGAGCACATATAAGTGTGATTTATTTTCCAAATGGTTGTGAATCAAATGAATTTTACTAACGCCATATGTTAAGAACATCCGGCCGGAACTAAATATCTAACAAATAACAAAACATCGATCTTCCCATGGATGGGGATGTTTAACCGCGGTAAAAAGTAGCCTACGTCACTCTCCACCCTCCTCACTATTTCCACACACAAAAACCATACCATATAATAGCTTCGTTGCGACGTGAAAGCCGGACAAACAAACAAACACACTTTCACATTTATAATATTAAGTATGTCTATGTCCAGCAGTGGACCTCAAAAGGCTGATGGATGGATGGATGGAATATTAGTATGGATGTGTCGTCGGCATACAAATTGATTTTAGAAAACTTTTCCACAGTAAAGGGAATTTATGTAAACAATTATGGTCATTTATTTATTTATTTATTAGTGGTAATTTATGTAAACAAAAAATAAAAACGGGCCTACGATAGAACCTTGCGGAACCCCTAGATTTAGAAAAACTCAGAGGAAGAACACCCGTTGACTTGAACTCGTTGCACTCTATTTCATAAATACGATCTAACCAGACAAAATACATGGGTGGTAATGGGTACCATAATATAACTGGCGAAAGTGTGTAGCCATACTCTGCATTTTTCTTTGGGGAAATAAAAGTGTAATGGGGATGTTGTTATTAGTTTTCTTTCCTCAGATTAGACTCCTTGATACTAAACTTCTCGAAGAATGTAGGTGTTATGGATATCCTAATTTATCAGAATCTCATATACTTACCTACTACTAACAGAAATATTTTAGATCGATTGAAGGAACTCTATTGAAGCTCTCCAAAAAAGATTTCATATCATGCTTTTCAACAGATTTCCAGAAGAAAATCTTTTCAAGGACTAGGCCAGATCTCAGTAGCATTCCTGTGCAAGTACGAGTATATAGGGAAGGCTCCGAGATCGAGATCTAAGGATCACACTAGTGCGATGACAATGATGAATCAATTTATGCTTTGAAGGTAGGATAGATCGATTCAATCCATCCATCCATCCATCAGCCTTTTGAAGTCCACTGCTGGACATAGGCCACTCCTAAACGACACAACTCCGACCGGTCCTGTGACTTTGAAACCAGCGGTTTCCCCGTTGTCTTCTTCAAGTCGTCTGTCCGCCTTGTAGATGCGACCTATGCTCCTTCTTCAAAGACGTGGTCGCCATTCGAGGACTTTTCTCCTCCACCGGTTGTCCTGCGAACGACGTGCGTGCCCATTGCCACTTCAACTAACTAAACTCTGCGAACTATTTCGGTGAGCTTTGTTCGCCTACGGCTTTGATCATTCCTGTCTCGTAGCGAAATACCAAGCATAGTTCTCTCCATAGCACGTTGAGTGACTTTGAGCTTGTGCAAGAGGCTCTACTGTAATTGTAATGTGTATGTATGATATATTCGATATTGTAGTGTGACGTAGCACGCTACCTACCAATGTATGTGTGTGTGCGCGAGATTCCAGAATTGTTAAGTTCGTGTAATGTGAGGAGTGCTAATAAACGCCTAAGCAAATGCGGGCGTATATTATTTGTCTTCCCTAGTCATCAATTGCATCACCCGCCTATTAGCACAAGGTCGTTATGTTTGTCCTATGTGCCGCAATGTTTTTTTCTTATTAACAATCACGGACTACATACTTTACTCTATGTTAACAATCATTGACTTACTACTACTATGGTATGGAATGGACGTAGAGCCCGCGGTAAAAAATGTCCGAGAAAAATGACATACCTACAAAATTTTTTACAAAACGCAAAAAGACTACAATTCCACGACAGTAAATGAATACGTAAGTCCCATCGCAAGATATAGAACAAAATTTCATAGAGTCGCTTTGTTGTTTTTTTTTTAAATATCTTGTTTTTGTTTAAGGTTTGAATTTTATAAAATATATTTATTCTAGATTTCCTCGAGACCCAATAAAAACAATTAGATAAAATAAAATCAAAACGTTAACTATGTAATTAATTAAATTTATATCAAGAAAATCGAAATATTATAATGCATATAATTGTATCCCTAAATCAACCTGTTGATGTTTTATATATTAAGAAGCGAGCGATTTATCTCTCGATAAATAGAAGTCATATTGTGTGGACCCTCTCTTATAGTTCTCTTTTTAATTAGGTACTCTTTTTCGTTTCATATAATCCAATTCATAACGTTTCAAAAAAAGGTTTCGCTTTAAAAATGTAAAATGTAGGTACAATTTATGTAAAATAATATAAATATATATATATATATATATATATATATAAATACAAGGTGTCCCAAAATTCAACGATAATCCTGAACCAGAGGATGGACCTGCTAATGACTACTCCAGGAAAAAAAAGAAAAAAAATTATCTCGATTTTTTTTCAAATTACATAATAAAAATGGAAATTCTTAGTAAATTGACACCCCTCATGATATTTTTAACTATCATGACCACAATTTTTGAGATATTTCTGATTTTTTTTTTGTATCCGTGACCTAAGTAGTACTGCTATCTACCACTAATCTTAAAATTCCTATAATGTCTGTAGTTTTTACACAATAAACAATTAAAATCATTGTTTTCCCTAAAAATTTTAATCAAATTTACTTTCAGTCCACTTTCACTCATTGTGGTGTAAAAAAAAAGTATGGACACTACTATGGCAAGTTTTTTAAAAAGTTGACGCAACTAATCAAGATTCCAAAACGGTATAATACTCTTGGAAAACTAGTCACAAAAAAAAGTATATTATTTCTAAACAAGAACCAAATTTCATAAATTGTACCTGTTGATAGCATAACCAAGTACAGCCGAGGGAAGGCCTCAAAAGAGGGCTGGCAATATACCGACAGAAAATCGGTTCCACTGGAACCGCCAATCATGATCCGGGACCGACAGGCTTCATCAAGTTAGTACCTTACTACTAATTACTAAGTAATTAAGCTTTTAAAGCTTACCACCATGTTGGGCGACATATAAGGGCGAAAAATAGCATACTAATTAGCTATAGAATAGACTAATAGAATTGAAACCTCATACTAGAATTATACAAATATTTTCCTTATTTTTTGAAATATGTACACACATAAGTGAATCAAGGTTTACATTATTTTCCTTTATCGTGGAAAAACCTAACTATTTCTCTATCTATTTTACCTATGATTTAGGTCGTCGACACGATAGCAGATTAGTAATCTAAGTACCGAAATGAAATTATGAAACGTATGTAATAGTAGGAGAGCTGGCACCAATTTTTCGGTAGGTATTTGAGGCAAGCTGAAAACTTGTCCTTTGTACTTTTTTTGAAGTAAAACTTCTTTAAGCGCAACTAGGGAGTAACTCAGATTTTTGATTCTGACGGAAGTTCTGACGTTTATTTTCTGACGGATGTGACGCTTATTTTCTGACGCATTAAACTATTAATTTATTTTAATCAAACGAGTACTTTCTACTTATGGAACGAAGTTCCTTATCGCGTGTTGCGAAAGGGGGCTAGACGGAAAAAATTAAGACTAAAAGTTCTGACACTTTGGTGGTAGAACCTATTTACGGTGCGCTTGCTGTTTTATTTTGAACTAGCTTTTACCCGCGGTTCCGCCCGCGTGGTCAAAGGGAATTAACAATGAGTTGCTTATCATACATGACACATTTGTGGTGGATAAATAGTGACAGTTCCACGATTAAAAGATACCTACATAAAGGAACCAGAGGTAATGTTGACCGCAGATAAAGTGTACGTATACTGACATAATGGAGCTTTAGGCTAACTTCAATAGAAGTGTGCTGGTGAAGATTGATGTAGGATCCACCGATCCTGATTACGTGTACAGGCAATGCTAACGTGGAGAGCACATATTGTGTGATTTGTTCTTTTGAAGTGTTTCCAGCCATACACGGCTTGGGACACAGAACAGCGCACTATTTTATTACGCTACTGTAGACGATATTATATATCTTTCCATTTGGGGATAGAATGTAAAGATTCTGGGCATTGGACACACGCGGACATGCTACATATAATTGTCCATGGGAGAAGCACGGTTTTTCTAAGTTCACCCCCGCTACCTTTACGCTCCTTTCACACGGCAGTCCAGTTTTTTGCAGGGTCCCGTTTTCTGCAGGATCCCGTTTGATGACGAATGTGTTTATATGCTAGCGTTCACACGAGCATCCCGCATGCGGGATCCTGCAGGATACAGTAAAAAGCCGGTCCTGCAAAACTGGACTGCCGTGTGAAAGGGGCGTTAGTGTATTATTGATAAATATTGTGTCGTATCTCCTGCTACTTCACTCAATATGTGTGAATTTATTTTGTTTACAATATCGTTTTTAGGTGCTAAAATCGTCCGTTCACATATATATTGATCTTCATATATATTGTTTTGTAAACCTGGGTAAACACTTGCAATCAGTTCTGAATTACTCTGTATTAAGTTACAAAAATTTCCCGTTAGTGTCACACAACCCTCGGCATCAGTTTCCAATCGCCCATCTCCAATTTTCAAGAGTGTTTCAGCATAGTTTTCAGCATTCATGTCATTGTACAGATCCACCCTCATATTCGTTGTGAGGCTGAATTTTTTTACCTTGTTCCATAGAGTATGCGACTTATGTCATTATTATTTTAAGCCAAAACAACAACAGTCGACAAAACCAATTCAAGAAGCGAACCAAATTCCAAAACCAAAATCAAAGCGGATGTCCTTTACCATATTAATTTTAAACCAAAACAACAATTTATCCAGCGCGAATTCAAAATTCAGTTCAATTTATTAGTTGCTTAAGACTTAATGAATTTACATGTCATTGTATCATTTGTTAGCGTGATTCAGAGCTTGCAAATGAAATTTAATAACGCCATCTATTAACAACATCCGGAACTAAATATCTAGTAAAATAACAAAACATCGATTATCTTCCCATGGGGATGTTTTACCGCGGTAAAAAGAAGCCTACGTCACTCTCCACCCTCCTCACTATCTTCACACACAAAAACCATACCATTTAATAGCTTCGTTGCGACGTGAAATCCGGACAAACAAACAAACACACTTTCACATTTATCTATATATAAGGTTAAGGTTACTTATTAAATAATAAAAATAACAATAACAATAACATAAAATAAGTTTTACTTCAGTCGCGCTTAAAAGGTTACACATTAATTAATAATATACTCTTTGGGTTACACGCATACACTTTTTTTTTTTCTTCTGTTTTGGCATTGGCGCATGATACGCTCGGCCAATTGTGATCGCGCGCGACTGCAAGCATATAAAATGTACTCTGTGCTGCAAGCTGGAGTCGCTGGATGAGTTTGTGGTCCGCTTGGCGCGTGTTATGTATAACCGCGCCGACAATGGGCCGCATCCTCATCTGAGGGGGATAGCGCCGCTGCATGCACGCCCCCCGGAAGGCCGACCGCTCCCTAGAGAGCTGTTGGACCTTCTTCCCCCCGACCATCAGGGGGGAAACAGCGACTAACGGCTGCAGTTCCGCGCGCGCGGTACGCGTGCGCGATGACACACCGTCTCCCACGCTCAACAGCGGGGAGGTCACCGACGGGGTTCACCCCTGGAGCAATTGCCCGGATAGAAGGACCATCCTTACATCCGAATTCCCTCACGCAGGAGCGCTCACAGCGCCGCGAAAGAGGAGGAAAGGTTTCGTTCGTTCGCTCGGCCAACGACAAGCTATAAATTCCTACACTGTTGTAATTGTTAGCAAGTTTGTGTACTCTGTGTTAATACCCTAAATCATATATATCAATGCTATATTATGTGTGAAAAACTTCGATCATTATGTGAAAAAGGAGAATTGACGTCTGTATTAGAAACTTCAAAGTATTCTACAGTACAGATAACTAATCACAGACAACAGACAATTATTAGTAGTATTTATTTTGACAGTTCCCTATTTCGGAGCCATGGAACCGCCAATGTTGTCGTGTGTAAAATTAATTTATTGAAAATAATTTCTCTGGAGAGAACCGCTCATTTAAATTTTTTTTAATATTTTTCTGTGAATCAGTATATTTTTCTCTTTTTATGCTGGAATGTACAAAAAAACACAACTTTTTCATATGCACTGTCGATGTTCATCAATTTTTTATACAAAAGTAGCTACTTTTATATCTGTGGTAATACCATAGATAGGTAGACAAAAAAACGCTCTGATTTATAATTTGACATTTACAAAAATTTTATGTGTCTATGTTTGTGGTGTGGTGGTCGATTTAGCAATATTTTTCGTGAATTATTTATTGAATTAGGCGGGAAGTCAGATTTTGTAATAAAATCATACATAATGAGTGTCGAGGAGGATGTAATGAAAATACAGAAAAAATTAACAAAGATGATATCTGATGATGGGACGGTACGTACGGGTTGTGGAATGATATTAAAATTAAACACCTTCGTACTTTGTAGAGTAGATACTTACCCGGGCATCTATTATTGAGAAACTTGTGGAACCTCTGTCTGATATAACTATATTAACATATTGTTTGGTTTTCGTTTTATTCCATACCATTAAAATATAGATTCCTGCGTCTGGTTTGTTGTTAATTAGATCGATAAACCGGCCCCATTGTTGTTATTAATATCTCGCTGTTTCTATGAGTGATTTAGTATTTTGTACATTATAGGGTCAAGAAGATGCGTTAGACCTTTTGAAGGCTCTTCAGACAATGGCTATCAATTTAGAGGTCCTAACTAAGACTAGGATTGGGATGACAGTGAATGGTTTACGAAAATCGAGTAAAGATGAGGAAGTTATATCTCTGTGCAAAACATTAATTAAAAACTGGAAGAAATTCTTATCTGCTCCAAGTACACCATCTAAGGAGTCCAGTGGTTCATCTAAGTCCAAGAAAGATTCTTCCAAAGATAAGGAGAAGAAGGATGATAAAGAGAAGAACAAGAAACTGCCAGCATCTTTTCCCCCTCAGTCTAATACCACCGATGCAATCAGGTTAAAGTGTCGTGAACTTCTCATGCAGGCATTGAAATCAGATACAGAATCTGCTAATGCATGTGCATCTCCCGAGGAGCTTGCTGAAGAATTAGAGGAGTGCATCTATGCTGAATTTAAAAACACGGACATGAGATACAAGAATAGGGTAAGATCTAGAGTTGCAAATCTAAAGGATCCCAAGAATCCAACATTACGCACAAATTTTTTAAATGGTGTAATTGCAGCTTCTCGTCTTGCTAAGATGACACCTGAAGAGATGGCCAGTGATGAAATGAAAAAATTGAGGGAGAAATTTATCAAGGAAGCAATTGATGATGCCCAACTGGCTACTGTACAGGGTACTAAAACAGACATGCTTAAATGTGGCAAATGCAAAAAGAGGAATTGTACATACAACCAGCTGCAGACAAGGAGCTCTGATGAGCCCATGACTACCTTTGTACTCTGTAATGAGTGTGGCAATCGCTGGAAATTCTGTTAAGACTGCATGTAATTACATTAAAAAATGTGTTTCATTTACACTATGGTACCATGAATGTATCAGTTAATTTACTCTACATTATGAATTTACACATTTAATTACATTAAAAAAATGTGTATCATTTACACTATGGTACCATGAATGTATCAGTTAATTTACTCTACATTATGAATTTACACTTTCCTATTTGATTGCATTGACCTTACTGCTACCATTGACAATGGAATATGGAATCATGTTAAGTAGATAAGGGAAACTTAGTTTTAACATTAATAAATTAATCTGCATAAGAGAGGTTTCTAAGTTTTATTTATTGACTCTTCAGAATGTTACCTACTACATATTTAAAATGTCAGCATTTATTGAATAGTGAAGGTAAATAAAATTCCAATTTTTAATATACTTGTATTTTAATGAATTATCTAATTTAAACAGGAATGTACCCTATAGGACAAATCAAATTAATTACTGTTTCTTATGAACTATAAAACTAGTATTTCACAATAAATTATATTATAATAGTTAAGAATATACTTGAGAAAGCAAGTGTAACAGAAAGATGTTAAAAATATTGCATGTATGTTGCCAGTTCTTGAGGTTAAAATTAAAATATTCAGATCGTTTTATTAATTTCTCTATATTCTTATGACAATTAAGCCATTTTATCTGCGTTTATACAAAGTAATAAATAATAGGTATACAACATAGAAGTACATAGATACAATGTATGTATTTATAAAATAAATAAATGTTACTAATTGATACATATTATTGCAGTTGAATATTATTAAAATAACTGAAAACTACAAGTGAATTAAATGCAATTTTTTAAAATAAATCACGACACTGTCTCATTGACTGCAAATTGGTATGGTAACATTTTGGCAGGGCCGGATTTAGGGAAGGGCAACCGGGGCTACAGCCCCGGGCCCCCACAAAAGAGGGGCCCCCACAATACACTTTCGAAAAAAAATGTTGCATATTCCGACTAGTATGAGTAAACATTAGTATACAACTTTTCTTTTTCGCTGTTTCACCTTCACCTTTACCTTTGTACAAACATGATTAAATTGTTCTTAAATATTAACAGAAATCATTTATCTTTATTTTTATATGTTTGTTAAATACTAAAATAATCTACTCGATTTCACAATAAATTATTGATTCGACTGAAAAAAGTTGTTCATCTGATTTGGAAAATAATTTGGGGCCAGGGGGCCTCCACTCCTTTGTTGCCCGAGGCCTCCACACCTCTAAATCCGGCCCTGCATTTTGGCATAGTTGATTTGATATTATTTAGTGTTTAAAACTAAAATCACATTATAACCATAGTAAGTATTAATCAATTGGTTAAAATTTATAAATGGGTCTTTTTAGACCACCTTCATTTCAAGCATAATATTTTAATTTAAGGTTTGGTCTGAGAAACATTAAATAATGGTCTTTATTCTTCACACTAGTTACTAGATACAATATGACCATTGCATCGATTTATAAAGAGTGAATCAAATGTATGCACTTATTGCTTAGTTACGCGTTACATAGCTATAATTAAATTGTAAAACCCACTCCCTAGGGCTATTAGATATATTTGCGCAATCTATCAAACATTTCCCATTGCTTCCTTAACATTTAAGTAGGTCTGTAGGGTATAGTTTGAGCTACATATGGTACATATACCTACTTACATACAGTCATTTATTATATTTGGTATGTCAAAACATGATCCAAGTAAAGGTTAGAAGTCTGTCTATTGCGTTTATGTCTGTCTATTGCGTTATGTATGGGTATCGGCGAAAAATGAATTCCATAAAATGTATAAATGTCGGTAGAACCTTTATATCAACATCAACATTCATACAATATTTTATGTAACATAACTAATCTGTAAAAAACTTACTTTCTTTTTGTAAGACATAAAAAACACGTCTCATTTGAAGTTGGCAAACATCCTCACACAATTTTTTTAAAGCTTTATGCATCCAAACGTACTCGTATGCTATGATGTGAAGACCATTAGAACCAGGTAAAAAAATATTTTACAGACCTGCTGCATGAAACCTCCTAATTCATGTTGCCCAAACATTTCAGCCTACTACAATAACATGAGTTACCTATACTGAACATGGCCAGGTTATCTCTATTATCTAATATGGCAAGCTATCCTTTGGTGAATATCAACAGTTTCTCTTTTTTGGCTCTCACCGAGGCTTTACAATTTCCACATCTGTTTGCTTAAATCACTTAAGTACTTTAGGACCTAATTGTTTTACCTTAATATATACATAGGTACATGTTAATATTATATACATAGTTTACATGCAGTTAGATAATTTTTAGTTATTCAGCTACAGCCAGTTTCCCTGATTTAATTTTTACAAATATCTTTTCGTCATTGCACGACTTTATCTTACATTCCAAATCTAATTTGAGATCACTAGACACATTGTCTACTTCTTCTTCCATTTTCGTAACAGTGAAACTTACGTCCTCATTAGCTACAAAACACTCAGGGGTTAGATTCTTTTGATAATTAAAGTGAGATTTCAAATGGTCACGCAAAAAGTGCGACTGAATTACGACCAAGTCACAGAAAGAGCACTTGTTGTGTACTGAAGTATCTGGATCGTCATGCCTTCTGTAATGATTTGTTAAAGCATCCTGCCTCTGGTTCGTGTACGGACACAATAAGCACATATGTAGTTTACGATCCTTTGTAGGGGATGCATCGGTTGGTCCATCTTTTCCTGAATTATTGGCAGAGTGGCGTCGCTGAAGAAGACGAAGCGTTTGCTGGTCACTTATAGAAAATTGTTGAAAATCGGATTTTGGAAGCCTTCTAGGCATCGTTTTTATTGCAAGCTTAATATTATCATCACCGTCCTCAGGTTTATTTTCATGGTTTTCTAGTTCTGTGTCTGCTACACCATTGCTTTCTTTTTTTCTTTCAGCTTGAGCTTCATCATTCATTTGATGCTTCCGCATGTGTTGGACATAGTTGGCATAATATTTTACGGAATAATCACAAAGTTCACATTTGTATCGTTGCTTAGAACCATGTAAAGACAAGTGAATTTTGTATTGTTCTCTTTTTTCAAAAGCTGAAGGGCACTTATGACATTTGTAGCGTTTTTCTTTTTGTCTTCCATTTTTTAAATATGTGGGATATATGAATTCTGGGTTACCATGCATTAGATATCCAAATTGTGGATCCGCCTGAAGCACAGGCGGAAAATGATCGTTTGGCTTCACTAGTTTATCTTTATCCGTCAAAACTCTCTTTTGAGCTTCCGTCTTTCTTTGAAATAGATCTGTTCCTGATAATGGTACGTTCTTATAGTCTGGGTCGTCGCCTGACTCATAATCACACGCAGATGGTTTTCCTTCGTTTTCATGTAATAATTCATGTTTAGCTAAGTTCCCAATATTCTTTACAGCGTAGCTACATTTCTTACATTTATGTTCAGCATCACTTCCGTGCAATCCCATATGGTAACTTAGAGCAGAACTTTTAAAGAATTTCGCTGGGCATTCCTTACATAAAAATTGTCTTGGTACATGTTTGGTGTCGCAGTTCTTTTTTATGTTCGTTTCCAAAAAGTTTTTGCCGGGACTCGTAACAACCCATGTTACTGTCGACGTCGTTGAGCAGTGTGCAGATTCCAGGCGTGGTTCCCTATGTACTGGATCGACATTGTGTATAAATTTAAGCATTTTTGTTTTCGTATGATATTCATCAGAATGTACAAATGTGTGGGCCGTCAATTCGTTGTCATTTGGCACGGAGAATTCACAAGTATTGCATTTATTTGCAAATGTTAAATCATGAAATTTATCATGCAATTTTAATTCACTGTCTGAGAAAAATCTAGCTGGACATTTTTGACAAAAGCTTAGAATTTTGGTTTCTTTAAGCTCATTTCCGGTATTTCCGTCTTTTGAGGCATCGTCTGTGATATTTATCTTTTCTCTTTCGATTACAACTCGCAATTTATCGATCTGTTCCTCATCTGGAACATCCGGCTCTACTGGGCAATAAATTCGACCATATATTTCACTGTGTGTTTTAGAATGTTCCGCTAATCTTGCCTTATTGTCACAAGTAAATTTACATTCCAAACATTTATAAATTATTACATCACTATTATCAAAAACGATGTAGTGAATCTTTTCATGATTTGGTATCTTACATTCTTGCGAATTAACATATGAACAATACCGACATTTATACATTTTATGGAATTCATTTTTCGCCGATACCCATACATATGGAATTTCATCCAGGCTCTGTGAATTTACTTGTCTCATTTCGCTAGAACTTTGAGGAGAATCTGCTTCCAATTCAATTTCCATTTCACTCTTCTTTGAAAAAATACCATGAACCCTCATATGCTGATGAAGAAGATGTCTTTTGGATACACTATAATTACATTCTTGACACTTGTATGGCGTGTCTGCTGGAAGACGATGAAATTGTTCGTGATACATAAATTGCGATTTGCTGTTAGTTTCATATGGACATTCAATACATTTGTGCCGTTTTGTACCTGGTGGAATGCTGCCAGAGTTTTCTGGTAATGGAGATTTGCATCCCATAGCTTTTGCTATATAGTCTTCTGGATCTTCAACGCCATGTAAGGTCAAATGTTGTATTAATTCGTGTTCATCCTTTACAAAGAATGGACAAAAGTAACATTTGAATATAGACAGTGGTGAAGGTTGATGTTGTTGGATATGCGCAATAAATAAATTCTTGTCAGATGATTTAAAAGGACACTTTGTACATGTATCGCCAACAATGTCATTCAATACCGCAGTTGGTTTTGGTTTCACTGTTGTTATAACTTTAATAACTCCAGCATGCTTCAACCGACAGTGTCTCTGTAAAAGAAAATTAAACTTTAACAATAATATGTTTAAGATAATTATGACAATCATACAATGTTTCATGCAACCCTGGCAAGAATATGCTGGTTGGTACCTATTCTGAACCTATTTTTTTTAATGAGTCTTAACGAATCTTCGTGAGCAGGTTCGGTTCGACGAGACGCCCAAGTTTTTCCTCTGTCAATTCTCGATAGAGGTAGCTAATGTAGTGCGCATGTATAAAACATGTCGATTCGGTGGGGTGTCGAAATTGTCTGAATAACTGTAAGGATTTTTTTTAATATTGAGGTAATTGGACGATAAACTCCGAAAAACAATTGTCTACAAAACGGACGGCTTGACTGGAGCGTCCTACACTCTGAATACGTTTAAATAACGATGTCATCAAAATTATTGATAACAAGCAAAATTTTTGTATGAAGCCTAATAAATATTTACAATCAAATAGTCTTACGTTTAGAAGTTGTTCATTCTACGGTAAGACTTTTTTCATCATTGACGAATAGACTACGGCCAAAACGAGACACAAGTGCAGTGTTGGGCCAACAATCATATGATGCTAAACTAAAACCACAAAACTGAGACACATTGGAGTTGATGTTGTAATTATCAAATCCTGTTGGAGATTGCTACTATTTGTCAATCTATATTTTATGATTAGAAGAAATATATAAAACAAAGTACCTGAATAACATGCTTCCAATTAGAGAGCTGATTACAGTGTCCGCATCGGTACGCTAAATCTGCAGGATCTGGGGCATTTTCAGGTCTTTTAGATGTATTAGGATGTGGTTTTGGCTCTTCCATTACTTCAGTAGACCTAGAATGCCCGCGAACATGTTCTAATAAAGCTTCTCTGGATGTATCCCTGAAAATAAAAATAAAATTATATTTAAAATAAGCTAATTGATAATAAATTGTTATAACATGTCGGCCAATAGGTAAACTCTAATTTTCATTAAAAAATATGTTTTGGTTTTACTTTGCTGCCATATTCTTAGTGTTTATTATTTTTAAATTACATATAACAGACCTACTTTCTACGATACAAAGCAATTATTTATAAGTAAGTGAATTAATATTACTTACTTGTAATTGCACTTTTTACATTTCCATAACGTCTTTTTCGGTTTTTTCATATCATGATTTTGTTCTTGTATTATTTCATTTTTATTTTCCATAAGTTGATTCTGCAGGTTTAGTGGGTGTATTTCCAAAGTTAAGTTAGTAGATTTATTACTATCATTAAACGATTCAAAGTCTAATGATGTATCAATAGAAGTATTGGCATCTATGTAGTGAAATTCTGTCTCACCATTATCATTTGTAATAGGCATTGCTAGAAATTTGTTGTACTTAGTGTAATTTCTTCTACCAGTCTCGTCCGTCATATGAACTTTAGCTTCTGCGTGGTAAGGATCTCTAGCTGACTTCAGTTTAATATGCTTAGTTATATCCCATCGCCAGTTTGATTTGTATTTACACAATGAACATTCAAACGGTTTCTTATTTAGATGTCCTACAATATGTACATGAAATCTGGATGCAGTTGAAGCCCAAAACAAGCAATGTGGACATTTAAAAACTTTCTTTCCTAAAGCTTGACTCGGTGATAAATTCATGCCATCATTATCATCAATTATTTCGAGATCAAAACTTCTATAAGTTTCTGGTAGTGTCGAATCATCATTAATGTTGATATCCAGAGGTGTATCAAATTTAGTAGGTTCCTGGTTAATATTATTCCAAACAAAAACAACATTTTCCATTGGATGGGGTTCGGATTCTTTTTCTTCGTTTAGAGTTTCTGTTTCATTGCTATCTTGATTCAATGCTTCAGAGTTTTGTTCGCTAGAAGCTGTTTCATATTTGCGGCAACTTTGCATGTGTATGTATAAGTCTGCACTTGACTTACATCGATGTCTACAATTTTGGCATCGGGTTGAGCTTAAAGTTGGAAGCAACGCATTTGATAATATGCGATTTCCCTGTGGCGTACAATTTTTTTCGTGCACAGAATGTTCTGATAAACATTTGCTTTCAAATCCGCAGATTTTGCATTTCAGTGAACCTTCTTCACCGGTTTCGGTTAAGAGCCTTTCTTTAAGTCGATCGAAAAATGATGATTCATTTTTCTTTCGCACTACAGTATCTTTTTGTGATACATTATTTACTGGTATTAAGGTAATGTCAACCGGTAAATGATCAAACTTTTTAGTACTCAAATCTGCTGCTTTAGACGATGGTAATTCCTTAAATTTTTTTGCTGGTGGTTCACCATTAGGTTTGGTTTGAGTTGGCGTAGACGTATTCAGAGGTATGAGTTGAGGGATAGGCCTAGCTGGCCTCTTGTTATTTTGTTTTTGTTTTTGTTCATCAGACTTAGAATTAGGTGTGTGCTGTGTTTTTTGGTCTTGAGTCTCATTGTTTTTAATAGCACTTTCTGATGAATTTGCTTCATTAGAATCACTGTTACAAGTAATCATTTCTTGTTCTGCATACTGAAGACCCATATCCTGGAATTAAAAAAAGGAATTCATTTAGTTTAATATTTTTTGAACTAACAATGTATAGGTACGGTGTACAAGTATCAATTTTACTTTAATTATTTACTTTAAAGTGTCATAGGAAGCAGGTGGCAGACTTTCCAAATAAAATTCCAAATTTATAATGCTCTAAATATAGTCACTAATTTTTTATTTGGAATTTAACTATATGTGGAATGTTAAAAGATTTTATAAGAAATAATGACCAGCAGGTATAGCTTCTTGGCAGTTTTTTAGATTCCAACATATGTATAAATAAATGGACTATAAAAAAAAAATTATAGTGCCTATTAAATGGCTACCTACTTTGCGCCAGACACAATTGATTCAAAATATGTTTAAAAAAAAGAAATAATAATTTTACAAAATAGCTAATTATCCATGAGAACATAAATAAAAATTTACCTAGTTTAGAAAAAATGTGGTCAGATTTATCTCGAGATATACACAGTCATGTAAATGATGTTATTGTTGTTGTATTTTTTTGTGTAAGTTTATCCGTCGACACCTGCTTCTACCGTAGTGAAGCAATATGCGTTTCGCTCGGAAGGGTGTGGTCACCGACATACCTACTTGGGTATAGTATACCCGAGGGCGATTTCAATTAAGTAGGTAGTTAAAGTAGTTTTCCGTTTCGTATGAGCATAGGAGTCTCTAAAATGCAGTATGCCTTAATATTCTTACATAACCGTTTGCATTTAATTGATACTCGCTGCTACCTACTTCTACTACTAGCAGCGAGACCTACCTACTTTCATTCCACATGTGTATGTACCTCTAATCTATTCTAATTGTTAATATGTCTTGTTCTTATGTCTTGCCGGCGGCAGCGGATAGGTACATGCTCGTTTGCTAACAAATATCAATAAGGATGTGTTTGTGTTACAAGTAATGGAATTCAAAAAAATAATTTGAAGAGAAATTAGCTCTTATGGCGGTGGCATAGGATCTATATTATTGTACCACTAATGTCAGTGTATAAATTGCATCGACAAGATAAATATGAAATTGTTTCTTCCGTGCAAATGCCCATCCCTGGGGCAGCAGTAAAATATTACACTTCATTGGATATGAATGATACATCTGCGTATCAGCGTATAAGTAATCTACCTACTAATAATATTATCACACCTGTATTTCTCCGAAGGGGTAGGCTCAGGTGTGTAGTATAGTATGGTGAGCCTATAGCCGCACACCGGGCACAAATCCCGCATACCTTTAATTCAGTATGTAAGTAACGCGTGTACCTTCTTAACTACTGATAATTAAATTCCATTGTTAGTGAAGTAAGCCAATAAGAATAATTCATGCACTTAATAGTGTGAGGATAGCATGCATAAGTGTAAGTGGTAGACTACGGAACTGCCGAGCGGACGGTACAATCACAGTGAAAAATGATAACACGGCCTGACGTCACCTGCCGCTGCGGCTGCCCCTAGGCGCGGCCCCTCCACTTATCATGGTACTCACCGAGTATGAGGAACGCGAATCCCCGCTTCCCTCTTCCTCCTTGGTGATAAGCGCGTTGGCCTCCTCCTCTGCCAATAGCAAGTCACTAGCGCCCACTCGGTTGCGGCGACGGTTCGGTTTCGAGTGACCCTGAATGGACGTGTGGTGATTCAACTCGTGCACGGTCAGACTCTGCCTGATGTCTGCGGTGAAGTTACATATCGTGCAATGGTAGTTGCCGTTGCCGCCGTGGTTTCTATTGTGCCGATCTAAATTAAACTTGTACGATGTACGGAAGTCGCACTGGTTACACTTAATCATCGGCATGGAATGATATTTTACATGCTTCGTGTATCTCGCTTTAATGTGTGTAACATAATTACATTTATCGCACGAAAAAACTTTGTTCTTGTCTCTAGCCAAGTCAGGGGGGATTTCCTCTTCGAGGATCTCTTCTTCCTCTTTACATTCTTCGATATCCATTTGGATGTCTTCACTATCTTCTACTTCTTCCATTAAATCTTCCACCCGCTCAACAGGTTCCGGGGGCCCAGGTTCAAAGACGGCGGGTAAAATTGCCGGTTTAGGAGCAGGTGCTAAGCCTTCGTGTACAATTTTAACGTGTCTTTGTAACTTCTGTTGGTGTCTCGAAGCATAAATACAATGGGGACAGTCGTGGATCTTGAACCTTTCGAAGTGAACGTCGCGGGTGTGCAGAAGGTAAGCACGAGGGTTTTGAGTGTAGAAGGTGCACTTGGTGCAGCTGTAGTTTCGTCTGATCTTACAGTGTGGGAGTTCCGGGTCCTCCGCTGCGTCCGAAGACGCCTCAGAGGAGCCGTCGCCGCACACGCGGCCTTTGAGGGGGCGCACGAGAGTTGCGACCTCGCCGACTAGCGCGCTCGGCGACGAGGACATCTGTTGGAGCATACTCCGCTGCAACAAACAATGCTCGATGTCGGTTAAACGTTCCGAGACGGCGGATCGCGGCGCGACGGGTGGGTCGCGGGGCGCGGGGTGCGCGGGGGGCGTGCGGGCGCTGCAGCGGACGCGTGTGCGGAGCGCGAGAACGTCGGCGACGGAGTGAGGCGGCGCGGTCGCGGGTGCGACCGGCTGGCGGGCACGCGGGCAGGCGAGCGGCAGGCGGCAGCGCCGGTGGCGGCTGGCGACCGGCCCCGAGGCGTGTGGGCGCGGGACGAGACGGAGGGCTCGATGTGATGCTTCAATGTTTTTCATCCTCCTTGACACCGAACGGCAAGGGGTGCAGCCGCGTCAGAGGCGACGCCGCTAGCGCCAAAATAAAAATCAAAACCTATTCTCGAATGCAGCGATGTTAAAATATTTTAGCTTTGATTGAATGTTAGTCTTGCTTGGTTGAATTTATTGAGATGAAGATTAGTATTGTCCCTTATGCCTGGCAGTTAAATATTTTTTATTAGTGATCAAAGCTTGCCCACTCCCACACAGTGGCATAAAAGCAAAGGATTCAAAGTTTAGTTTTGTACTGACTAAGTTAAAATGTTACCTAAGTTTTATTTCTGAAGATAAGCAGGACCGTGGTATATACATACCTACTTAATGCTATTATGAGCAACAAGTACCTATCAGGTACATACCGTACTCCGTACATATTAATATTAAATGTAAATATCTATTAAAACACTATAAAGTTGAACTTGCGAGGCAATGTCAAAGTTAAGTAAGTTCCTATGAGTAAGTTGTACCAGCGTAATTACAAATAAAATCAACGAAGTAACTACGTATTTAGTAATCTGTGCTTATAGCTCTTCTTATAAATGTCCGTTTCAGATAATACGTCTAACCTGCTGTAGCAAGTTCATTGTTTCGTACAAAAACAACCTACACCAAAACGTATCAGTCCTAATAGTTTTGATATAATGCCTGTATATTGGTCTTAGCGGAAACAAATAATTAGGATTATTAATGGACTGATTTTTCTTTCTAGGCAGACTAGGAAACTTTTCTAATAACCTGATTTGATAAAGGACCTACTTTTCAATTCAGGATTTACTTTTCTTTTTTCACTAGTGGAAGCCCGCAGCTTCGCTCGCGTGGAATTAGACATTACAATAGTTTCGTTTACACCTAGTAATATTTTATAATAGCCTATGTCACTCGTTGAAGGTGCAGCTTTTTTATGTGTTAAAACAGCTAGTTTTTGTGTAAAGACATTACTAACAAATCTTTCCTCTTTAATATTAATTAAGTAGAGTATTCAAAATAAATTAGTGAGGAAAAACCTCGTCTTTTTAAGTATCAATAATATATTTTGGTACTTCACAGTTTACGAGTAAATTTTTAAATGACAAACGATACTACTACATACAGCACTAACTCAGCAATTATATGTCACTTGTTAAAGTAAGTCAGAAGAGCTTCTCGTGAAAAGCACAGAAATATGGCTTGGCGTCGGCGGCGGTTCGCCGTCGGTTCGGCGTGGGTCGTCACACAGCTTCGTTCATCGTCTATCGTCTACCTACACGAAGTATCCTTTGCACAACTCCCCTCCGGGTCGGGTCGTCGTGATATTTTATGTAATATGTATCTACCAGCAGTGCTAGTAGATACAGTTGGGTAGAACCGTTGGTACACCTTTAACAGTTTTAATAGTTTATTTTATATTTCTGTAGATTGTACAGAATCTAAAACGGCGTAGGTAGGGGTAAAGTAAATTTCATTCGCATACAAATCTACGGAAGGACAACGAATTGAATGTTCATATCATTACTTTGCTACGAACTAACAGAATAAATTTTTTGTCGTACCGAAGTTAAGCCAGTCTTATACCGTACAGACTTAGCTGAGCATTAGACATGCGATAATTTTATTCGCCCCTATTTTTATAGAGACCCGTCACCCGTCGTCATTCGTGGTGCTTCGTAGCAGCAGCGTACCTACGTTACGTACGTAGTAGCCCGATCGACGTAGTAGCCCGATCGAGCTTTTTGTGTGAGGTTTTTAATTCTTACTAATATATTAATGGGAAAGTCTGTTTGTCGGTTAGTCCATCTTCTCCGCTTTAACGAAATGATGGATCGATGTGATTTTTTTCATAAATGTATTGTAGAGCCTGGAGGCTTAAGCTACTTTTATCACAGCAAGTGGTAATGGACAAAAACCTGTAATTATCATTCGATTTTTTGTTGCATCGTCCTTCTCTTACTCTACAGAATGATGTATCGAAGTGATTTTTTTTGCATTATTATAGTGTATGGCTAGGAAAGTGACATAGGCTACTTTTTATCCCGGAAAATTGCTCGTTTCACGAGGAAACGGTTTGTGACGACAAACCTGTAATAATAATTCGATTTTTAATCGATAGTTAACTATTGATTGATGGTTAATCTCTGATTATAATCGGCCGGACAGCTGCGGTTGTAATAAAATTGTTATTTAGATCACGCTTTCGGTCAAATAGAAAATGCTTGAGTTAAAGAAAGAAAACAACATTTAGAAGTTTTTTAATGCCAACCCCTTCGTATAAAATACTCTTTTTCGGTCACTGATCGGTGATTATAAGAAAATATTAAAAAAAATTTAATTGTGTGGTTTTATGAAACCGGTAAAAGTGAAACTTTTTTTCACATTAGGTATAGACATTTAACTAAAAATTTTTGGATTAATAAGGGTATAAAAATCGCTTTATCAATCTTAATTTTATACTTAGAAAATTGGAATGATAATGGGAAATAAAATAACAAGCGCCACTACACTACACTATTAGCCGTTGGAAATATATGTATCTAAATTAGGTACAACAAATTCTATTAAGTACGCTTGGTCGAACGGTCGAACGGTTGGTAAAAACAACTTTCTACGCCGAGAGTCCCGGTTCGCACCCAGTGTCTCAACAAAAAAATAAAATTTTAGATTCAATTTTAAAATGTAATGCGACATAATTTTTGCGACAAAATTTTCAGAACGATGTAATAAAAGTTTCACTTTAAAATAACGTATAAAGGACTACCTGGTTGTATTTATATTTATACGTTATTTTTTTTCCTACCCTATTTAAAAGAGCTGCTAGCGTCGCGTATTGAGTCACATTATAATTACAGCACTAAGGTCTATCGTCTGTCTCTCTACAATTCTCAAACACATCTCATAAGCAAAAATATGTATAAAGTTTTATTACACCTCCATCATGTATGAGTAAAGATTCCATTAATTATTGTTTAAGGACTTCTGATCATCTCTCACGATCTCTATTAAGAATAATATAATAATTAACATACACTTCATAAAATAGTTGAAACGATTTTTTTCCATTGCGTGTTGGGTTGGTTTGTTACCACACACACCCCACAACCGAAACTAAATGATGGTGGCAAAATTAGGTGTGGCAGTCTACTAAGGCGGTACTTCACCTAGCCAAACAGAAATAGTCAAATGAAATCTAGATACAATTAAAAATAGGAAATAATAACGAGGTTCAAAAATATTAAATTGAGCATCTGTTTACTAATTTAAGTTTCAGGTAATAATTTAATTAATTTATTTATTACGGAGAAATCAGGATGGATCTACCTACATATCGTTTCCTATCCTAAGGTCCTCCTAACGAAGTTTGCTAACAACAATATTTTCTGATGTTGTGTAGATCGTAGCCACCAGGTTGCCGAGCGAGGTAAATCGCGACGTCTTTCTTTCGTACCTAGCACATACGGTTTCGGTTCGTCGCTCGAGATCCAGTTTCTTACCTGCCAGACACCAACCGTATGGTATGACAAATTGTACGTTCGCGATGAAACTCTGGGGATCATTTTCAAAAAGGTTTTATTGCGTTTTTGATTTTGATTAAAGGAAAAATCTTATGAGCCCAAGAACTCTGTTTCACTTTTAGTAGTTAGTGTGAGCTTTTGAACTATAATTCCATGTTTTGTGTTTAATCATTCATGTCGTTAAGTGAATTATTACTGTGTGACTATGTACGTAGTTAATCATTAATTTTAGTATTCAATAGGATGGAAGAAAACTACATTTTCTTTCAATTTGATTGTAAGATGATATAAAGTCGTCAATAGGATAGAAGAAAACTACATTTTCTTTCAATTTGATTGTAAGATGATATAAAGTCGCTATACATATTCTACAAACTAGTCTGTAGCCGCTGTAGTCCTTTTGGTTTAGTAAAAAATAAAAAACATAGTGTTATTGAGAACTTCTTAAATTTTTTGGAAGTCGTCTAAAATACCTTTCCAACAATTTTGTATGAGCTAACTAGGTACCATAACCATAGGCATCTTACATAATTGACATATAGAGATTGATTCTGAACGAGAGTGCTATTATTTCACAACGCTACTATACTATACTATAAGGATTACTGTAACCTTGACTCTATTTAGTAGAGCTACCCTTATAAACGTAAATATAGAGTTGCTTTTTCAATGACCTCCCCTGCGTTTAGGAGCGAAATTTTTGTGAATCTATATTAAGTGTGTGTGGATAAAGCTAAGCATGCATAACTTCACATATTGTACCAAAATTAATAATGAGAATTGCAAATGTTGTGGATGTTTAATGAGATCATTGCAAACGCGAATGGACGTAAACCTAAATCAATTTTTCAATGCATGTTTATGTATCCAATTGTAAATACATATATAAAATACTTGTAATGTAACATTGTGATCGGTGTAAACTCCGATACGGATGTAAATGTAGAGGTCCTATTTGCTTAACGGCCGTTGTTATTCGGCTTGTTATGTTAATTACTTCGAATGCGTTCTTGCTTACGCGTATCAGTTGTATTCATTGGCGACCAATAAAGTTGTTGCACTTCTAGTCGTCTCTAGCAAGCATAGTCTATGACCATTGAACAACATTGTCGACGTCGGCGCAATCGTATGAGTAGTATCGGCAATATCGGAATGGCTGCTATTAATATTTATAAGCAGGTTGGCCGAGTAGCGTGCATAGAACGTCGAGTACGTCGCATTGGAAATTGGAAGCAGCCGGGAGGTCGGGCGGCCGGGCCCTCCAGGACGTCCGCCGAGCCGGCGACGCAGACAACTCGACGGGCAGGAAACGGCCGGAGAAGGCATCCCAACCCGAGCACAATGGAGGCGCGCCGCGCCGCAGGGGGAGCCCTCGCAATCGATATGGCGTCGCTAAGGTCCGTTGGCCGCTGCGAGCGGTTTGGAGCGCTGCAGAGGCGGATGCCCCCGGCCCGCGCGCCCCGCGCCCCCCGCTACCACACCTGCTGTGTATTTATAGAGCGGCACGACGCGCGACGGCGAAGCCCGGGGATGCAGGGATGTCGACGCTACCACGAGATTCCATGCCTACGTGCTACGTGTGCAGCTCTCCGCACGCACACCGGCCCGCCGAGCGGGTGACGCCTGCCTGTTTATTATTTGTCACAATGAATTTAAAAATAGCGGCCGCGCGCTTACCATGTTGCTAAAAGCAATCCGCAAGTCTGTTTCAGAAGACAGTAAAATATCAGCTGCTATGATTTCCGACTAGGTACTCTAGTCATTGGCAAGTGCGATTATTACACACTGTCTAAGGTCCCTTACTAAGTATACCTATAAACAGTCACATAAAGTAAATTCCTATAAAATGTAACCTATCCAAAGCAAACGAAAACAATGAAATAAATATATAAATACATGACTCTACATTAACATTACTTACTATGCGATACAATTAAACAATCATATACCTTTCACTCTCGTTTCTTTCAAGTTCAACTTCCCATCGGTTCGGCTATCAGCCATATCGAGTCATTTGGAGTTATGGAGGACGCGAATACTTTTGCTTTCATTTTGTTAGCCGGCTGCTTACCGGTATTTTGTCTACCTACGACTGACATTGGATATAAGACAACCAAAATAATCACATCATCGTTACAGAAACAATTGAATTTTAATCATAAAAGCGACTTATTTTTTCTAAACTCTCATGAGCATTTCAATGAGTTGCATGACAGTAAAATTGTCATAATAAATTAACAAAATCATATTTTTTCAGCTAATTGATTGTATTATATCTAATTATTATATTATATTAGGTTTTAATGCGCGAGAATCAGCATAAAGATAGATACAGTGTTGAGTTGAACAGGTGGAAGCATTGTCAAACGACTCTTAACATAATTGCATTAAAAAGCCCTACGAAGTAAGAGTTGCCGTTTAGTAATACCACGTACAATGCCAGTTTAATTCAATGTATGCTATACTGAGTATTCACGCTTAGTCGTCAATGTACTTTCAAGTGATTATTTTGTCGTGGGTTAATCGTGAGCGTTCGCCGTTGTTAAATTTGTGCTATTGTTTGGAGGGTAAGGGTAACCGTTCACCAAAGCGTCAAACAAAGCAACAACGCGAAGACTTTTTATGCGAAGGCTCGGGTCTCGTAAGTGGTCGGTCGGTTTCTGCTTCGATATTCATCGTCCCTTCCGCACAAGGATGTCTATAATCTACATATATATAATCATGATGGGTAGGTATACGTTACTTGTTCCTCGCAATAATGGGTTGGAAGGAAGGTCGCAACTGTACGCGTACCGCAATAAGTATTAGTGCCTGTGAGTTTCTTTGAGTGGTTTACAGTACCTACCTATGTTGTCTTTATATGACCTTAATCTTGCAAATTCTATCATATCCTTCGACCATCTATTTAACCTATCTATCACAGACAAATCTGCGGGAGATCTAGAGCAAACTCCACCACGCTGCTCCAATACCGGCTGTTCATGCTCCGATACCTATACTACCACACATAAAAACGTCATAGAATAGCATGTAGGCATATATTAGAATCACAAATTTATTAATTAGATAGGTATAAAGCTACCGAGATAAGCGAGGTTATCTAGCATAGGATTAGGACGGTTAACACCGAAATAAGTCCGCGTTCCTAAACATTTCGCTTCAAAGCAATTCCCTATAAAAAGGAGACTACTTACTGATTTTATGATGCACCTAGTCTTAAGTATGTACCTACAAAACTTGGTATAAGTAAGTGGTAATTGCCTTTTACAGTACCTAACTACAGGGCCTACAGGCAATTTACAAATTTTTATCCCTGAGCCTACGCTTGTCGCTGACGCAATGAAAGGCAAGTAAAATCTATGCAACCCGCATCAACACGTGTGATTGTGTAACCGATCGTGCTCCACTATAACGACATACAGTTACTCCGAACAAATCAAAGACAATAATAATAGCAAATAGATTGGACGTTATCTACCGACTAATAATACAGAGCTTGTTGTGACAGCAGGATGGTGCAGCGCCGTTGCGGATTTTGCGACGCAAATAATTTGCGCGCCAATTGACCTTTCGTCGACGGCCGTCAACGGCGCGGTGCGGCGGCGGCGGCGGGCGCGGCCGCAGTTCGGCAACACAACATGCGCTATATATAGCCGCCACAACACCACTCGGCCGGGCCGCACTCCGCCCGACCCGAACACCCGCCAGGGGCCGCCCGGCCGGCCACGCAGCCAGTTTCCCTTTATCAACCGTCAGACAGCCTCTGGCGTGGAATTTACGGAACCGACGCTAGAGCAGTCGACTCGACGGCGAAGGCGGCGGGATAACGACCCACATTTCCCTCTCGGGATCGATATCTTACAGATGCTTGCCACGTAATTTCTGGTAGGAAGTCAATTCGACTGAAGCCAAATATTTGTGACTAGTGACGTTGTCGTCTTGCTTCAACGTCGTCATAAACATGAGCGATGTAGAAAATATGCAACGAAGTATGTCCATCGGTAGATGTCCTATTTCAACAGATATAGGCAAGTAGGATTTTATTGTGATGAGTCGCATTTGCGAGCATGTCACCATCACCGGTCTGACTGGTAATTAGCGCGACCTTGAGGGAGGTGGCCGTTGCTCGCTCGGCGCGCCGCGGCCGCGGCAAGGAGTACCGCCATCGACGACCATCGCGGCGACCGTTCGAATGGAATTCGTACCGAGCGGCGGGTGGCGTGCGGCGTGCTCGTTTAAAGATGGCTACGATAAGGCGCAGTGACGCTCCTCGGGCGCGGGCGTCGTGTCAGCGGCGCGCGTGTGTGCGTGCCGGCAGCCGGTGTGCTGACGCCGTCCCAGGCGCTCCCGCCCCTCGGCCCCTCGCCCCGCTCCCTCACGTTCCGCAACATGTGCGAGCGACGACGACTTCGCCCCGACACGCCACGCAATGTACTTCCACGCAACAGTCGCTGCACTAGGTGTCCTCTCGGGTTGCCAGATAAAACGTTATCGAACCAGCAGATAGCGGAGGTGCTGCGCGCTCGTTTAGGTGTCATGGACGCGGCTCGCTGACCGCCGCCGGTTGACTCGTGCACGGCACAATGCGCCGACCAATGATTTACAATAATGAGTCAGTTCATATCGACATTAGTCGAAAACACTGAAAATAATTGTCCACACCAATGCTGTTCCGCTGCGCTGCTTCGTGTATTCGAAACTCAGAGCAAAGTCATAAGGACGCGATTGCTGCGAACGACCGACGGCGACGGTTCGAAGGCAGGACAAATCCCATTAACTGGTGGTAGTGTATCAAATAATTCTTACTACTACTACTGTACCTACTGTACTTAACTCACCCTTACCCGTCGCAAGCACGAAATAAATCATTTCAATAATTAACATCAGATAAATAATTAGTCACTAATTAAACATGTCCTTAGGTCAAGCCAAAATTTTTCGCATCAACATAATATTCATTCCCTATGGAACTTGAATTATGTAGAGTTTGTGACGTGAGAGAGTTCGCCGTAAGTAGAACTCGTAATAATCTCAAATTAGCCGTATTAAAGCAGCTTTTCAAACAAAATTGTATATCCGAGCTGTATTTAATCTGGAGGCCTCTGAGACCAAAATACAATGACACACCTACGGGTTGGTAGACATATATTTAGGGATGGTTCCAGATGGTTTAAAATAGTTGTAAGAGTCAATCAGTCTATCTACAATGTGTAGGACAAAATGGTATATAATCATAAGACTACCTGTTTTGGCACAAGACAATTTGGTGAATTAGATTTCAGTTATCTTACTTAACCGAACATTTTAAGAGAAATAACTTATCTTACATTACATATTACGTTCATCATACTATCATCATGACGACAGAGTCATCGGCAGAGACGATTTCTATCCGCCTTCACAATACTTCAGATTATGTATACAAATGTGTTAAAATCCATAACTTTTCTTCTGATCGAAGGTTAAAACAACTTCTTTGTGTTATAAATTAGCACATTTTTCTTTGTATACGTCATGAACTTAGACGCTACTTAACGAAGTCTTATAGGTAGCAAAACGCTTGCACAATAATAGAATCAACCCGGGCCTTCCAAGGATCAAACCGCAAAAGGAGATGAAACTAGGCATACCATTACAATTTAAGTGCGTGTTGGAAACAGTAGGCATCCAGGAAAGTTGCTACTACATGTCGCAAGAAGCCGTTGAAGTAACATAAGCGCAGCAAATTATCAGGGTCGTGCGACGACGCCGTCGATCGCCGCGGGCCGCGCGGTCGTCGCTGCCTACGCGTACCTATGTACATAGCTATACAGCGGGCAGCTATGTACCCGCAACCTACCTACCTACCCGAGTATACGAGCGAGGGTGCCGCGGCTCTTGCTCGCAGCATCGGCGGAAAAATACGATCACGGACGTACCAAAGGGCGGCCACTCAACAATGCGCTCAGACAACAAAACGAGCCAAGATTCACGCGGTCCGTTCTTAGAATAATACCGGTTGCACGAAGACAAGAATATCTTTGTCTTACGTGTTTACCTGACTTGACACGGCAATAACGAACGTCGCTGTTGCTACTCATGCGGGCGATAACACAATCTGTGGTAGACAGATATGCAAGGCATAATCTAACTCAAGGTGGTGATCGCGAATTTTTTGCCTCGGCAAATCGTTGGTGGCCCGGCGTTTTAAATCGTCTGCCTGCTTCAAAACGAGTTTCGTTGTGCGCAAGCGCAAGCAGCCGGTCGCCAGCTGCTTTCGAGTCAGGTGGTGAGTGGCTTCGCTGATTCCACGCAAGAAGTGTGTCACATCTATTGCACTTGCACTAAAGAGCGACTGGCCGCAAGTAAATTTAGATGCCTACGTAAAGTGGAGTCAATTAGTGGACGACACTGTCGCTAACGATCATGATACTGCACACATCTAATGTGGTCTGACGCCAAACACCACAGTTTGGCTATGAAAATTATGATCACAGTAGCATTTTTAGCGTTTTAACAACATACTGATTCACAGATATGCAGAGGTTATAAAGTTATCGGAAAGATTCACCTCTTGCTATAATCTTAAGGCCTATCTTACTAATGAGTAAACCCTCGTACCGAGGTTCCCAATGAAGCGAAAAAACAATGGTTCGTCAGTCGCGGTTAGGTCATATTTAGATGGTTCGCTCGGCGCCAGCGGAGTGAGGTCACTGCGGAGCGAGTGCGACGCCCGTCCGCAGTCATGGATATGGAGTCGGCTGAGCAACCACGCGCACATTACGTGCCGCCTACAAAGCACCGCGCCACCGCGCCACCACGCGACGGACGTATATCTGCACACAGATAATTATGTGTGTAATATGTTGAATATAGCACTGGCAACGCGCCGCTCTTCATTGTTGGCCGGCTGCGTGATGGCTGGCGAACACGACCGGCCTCTTTTCATTTCAGCGACGCGGATACAGAAAGACGGGGCTTCGGGCGGACATTACTGAATTACATTGCCTCCCAGCAATTATCTTTATGTATGAAGGACTCTACCGTATGAGAGTTACCAATACGTGGCAGTTACTTATTCACTGGATAAAGTTTTCCCTGATTAAATTGATAGACGTAACCCCGAAGGTGACCAGACATTCCCTTCGATATTCTCGTAAATCGATTACCGTATATGGCAGCGATTGCGCCAAGTTCCAACAGCGTTCAATATGCGGAGTTCCGAAGAACACGAGCGCGCAGTAATAGGTTATCCTATGTGGCTTCACAGAATCCCCTCGGCAAGGCTATCGCTGATAACGTTATCTCGCCCCAGCGGCGGCGACGGCTGGCAGTTCAGCGTAACAGCATCTTACCGCTGCCAACGATTTTCTCTGTTTCTCACTTACGTAATATAAGTGGGAAAACCGCATAAAACATGGATTCACAGGGGTGACGTAAATTTCAGAATAAATGATTGCAACGTGTTATTAAAAGAGCTAGCTAGTTTATAGTCTACAGTTAATGTATTGTTTTGAAGGGAACGATCAATCTGATTTTTTAATCATAATCATCTTCTGAGTGTTCAGTCAAATAATACAGTAGGTATATACAGACAGACGCTATGCGGCGGAAATAGGTGTGGCCCCGTAGTAGTACTTTCGCACATACACTTGAAATTCTTTATTTTTACCATAGGAGTCCTGATATATCTAGGTGGCACTGAAACTTTAGAACTGGCCAGTTAGAAACATTGCCAACGAAATCTTCTTTTAAATATCGATTATAGAACTCATAAGTTACCTACCTAATGTGATCTAAGTATTATTCATTTGTCATTGGCGGCAATTCCAAATTTTGTTACACCTCGAAATTTTTGTGCCTTTCGTTATGGTTATAATCAACAACAAGGCTATGATAAGACTTCGATTGGCATTTAATAATGAAGCCCCATCTCGCTATACTGTTTACAATTGGTTTAATGAGTTTAAACGTGGGCGTAGCAATCTCAGTGACGATCTGCGTGAGAGACGTCCTTCAACAGCGACATAAGGTAACGAAAGGATGAAGTCAAGGAAAAAAGCCTCGTTCTTTAGTCGGATAGGTCATTTCGCGACATGTGTGCTGGAAGTGGAAGGACAGTTACTGTAGGTGGTAATTGTTAATTGTTGTTAGTCCGTGGCTGTGGTGACTGACCCCGACCGACGTAGCGCGGTTTCCGGTTACACTTTTTAGAAATTTGTCCTTAAGGGTAGAAATATACCTGTGATGAGTTGAAAACGAGACCCGTGAATCTCCTTCAGGGTATATCACGGGTGCCCTGAGCGACAGTGAAGGGTAGTGTTGTACGCTTGTTTGCTATTAGTACCCATTAAAAAAAGCGCCACCGCCGCGGCCTCTGATTTCAACTACCTGCCTACTAGTTAAGTTGACGTATATAGTTCATTCCAACATTTGCCTCCAATTATTTTGCAACGAGACAATTACAAGCGAACCTCGCAAATAAAAAATAAAATATGCGTTTTTTTTATGTATATTTAATTAGGTATTTTATTAATTAAGTCTACATTTCAATCAGCAACGTTGCTAGACACAATATTCACACAATCAATTAACTCAATCCTCGGTACTGTCTCCTGCCCTGCGACCTAATTGAAGATCCGTGTGAAGCCTACGAGTATAAGCAGGGTATCTATAGTATGGGGATAAAGCAGTCAAGCAACCCCCTACCTCGCCCGAGCCCCCGGGAACGACGGGAGGCCGCAACGAACTACTCTTCGAGAATCTAACCTCGGCTTAGGGTTCTTATATAACGCGGCTATTTACACGTTATACATAGAATCGGTCTTTTCCTGTACTGTACGCCGTTAAAACCATTCGAATACTCAGGATTAAATGTTACTCATCCACGAATGCAAAGGCGTACCTATTGCATAATTAAATCAAAATTACATTGATGATTGATTTTTTTGGATTCGATGAAGTGATTAATGAAAGACGTGTACCTACAACTTATTAATATTAAATTGGTCTCGCACATAAAGAATTTTCAAAAATATACATGACTTAATATTTTCGTTACTACGCACGGGTACCATGCCAATCGTCAGTACTGAGAAGCTTATTCAACCAAGCTGTTTTATTCATCTGAGGTTCCAGTGTTGAATAGTTAGTTAGATAAAATTTGTGCCCAACAGTGGACGTCAATGGGTTGTAGGTAATTATGTTAAAATACACTGGTATTGCAGGATTAACAAAACTTGGCACAAACAACACATTCATTTAGGTGGTAGAGCCTATGAATATGTTATGTAGAGAGTTTTCCCGGGGCATCACCACGACTTGCCACGGTACTAAGTACCATTTCTACATGTAACAATTGTTTTTAGAGTAATTGTGTTCCGGCTGGAAAGGTGTGGTTTCGGCTCTAAGACGAATGTAAATAAATGGCAACCCCATTCTTCGTTTTGAACTTTGAACACTTACATATTTCGAAGAATTCGAACTATAGCGCGATGATTTATTTTAGCATATATGTATTTTATATTAAAGTACTAGTGGACGCCCGCAGCTTCGCTCGCGTTACACATTCACTAACTTCAAAAACGGCAAAACTTCAAACTAACTTTGCACCCCCGTTTTACCCCCTTAGGGGATGAATTTTCAAATTTTTCTCGCCGTAAAAACCATCCTTGAACTTCAACGAACATTTTAAAAAAAGAATTGGCCAAATTGGTCCAGGCGTTGTTGAGTTATGCGCTTACCAACACATTTTGCGATTCATTTTTATATTATAGATTTACTATGGTTAGAAATACGCTACTGCGGATACTACCGTAAGAAGATTACGACGGCAATCTACTAGAGTCAATTCGAGTGAAGTTAACGCTAAGTGTAGTAGAATATATGGATGAAGTAAATATACCTAACGCAAGGGACAGCATTGATTTTTTTTGTAGAGCACTTCTGACTTATCCTTCTATTACGTTTTGTTCGTAGGTATACTTTGCCAGATTCACTTGGTAAGTAATTAAAAATGAATGCTTCTGTCCACTGCCTAACTGCTACTGCTAACTCTTAATGAGTCATAACATTCATCATTAGTATCAAACAATATATTGTGGTTTGCTTTATTCAGAAGAGATTATAATTAATTTATGTGTCTTTTATGTAACTATGTAACAAAAAATTATCTTTAAGTCTTATTTTGACATTGGCTTATTATAGATATGAAAAGAAGTGTTGAAGTTAATTAAATTTTATATAGTGCAGAAGTGAATTTAGATTTAGGTAATATGATTAAAAGTAGGTACTGTATTGAATATGACAGCTTAATCGGTTGATTAGATGAGACAACACTGATTTTCCTTTACTTTTAGAATAGAGTAAGGACCACAAGTCCTTTTAGCTAGGTATCGCGTTTCCGGCTACAGAATTTTTTAGTTTTCTAGATTCTTATTTTAATCACTATACCGTTTCGATTATTCCTGGGACCCTGAGTAATGCATAACATCAGCAAATTCAGTAACGATCGCGATAAACATTACGTTACGCCAGATGTCGGCGACCAGTTAGACGCTAGAGTCGTCGGACGCGCCGTGTCGGTGAGTGCAGTCTGTGGCCCCAATTATAGCGCATACATGTAGTATGGCTGTACGTGGTGGCAGGGTTGTGGTAAAACGAGCAAAAGCACTCGCCCCGCCGCCAGCTGCGATACAGCTGCCACGCGACGTTGCCTCTAAAAATCTTAACATGGGGTGCTCTCATTCCCGCTGCTTACACGGTACGATGCATAGGAACGTATAGCCAATTTATCATTTACACCTGAGACAAGAACGTTTTTTAATGTTTTTAAGTCTTAGGCGTTTATACTGTCGAGTAATATCTAACTACAAGTTATGAGTTCCGGAACTAATTGACCGTAAGGAAGTTGTCACATGAGTTTTTATATGTACATACACGATTAATATTTATACAAAACATTGTGTGCCGTTTTTTGTTTTAACTAATAATATGTAGGTACAAAAAAAATCAAAAATATACACACCTACAAGAAGTAACAGAAGAACAATCGTGTGTCTGTTTAAAATCGGTGGTAAAAATCTGACTAAATGCGCTATCGAATGACGTCATCTAATATCTAATTAATGACGCTTCGCTTCGGCAGCAGCCATATCAAGGGAAACGGGACGAACGGCGTGGCGTGGCGTGGCGCGACCGTGGGGGAGAAGCAATGTACTCGTACCAATGTAGAGTTGCAAATCTTGCAAGGGAACAACATCGCATATGTACAGTATCCACTGCAATGTTTCTGCCGTAATGCTTAATTTGCATCTAACGATAGGACTACCTATCTTGAATTTTAGAATATACATAGACATATTATTTTAGATACTTTCTCACTGTGCTAATTAATATCTACATTCTTTACTATTGGTAATGAAATGCGCGTGTAACCGAAACCGTGTAACGTATGGGGTAGATAATTCCTCAAACTATCCATTCTTTGCAGATGTTAGATTATGGCAGGTATATTCCAATAGCTACTCGTAGCAATGTAGCTGAAACATTTTAGATGCCAAGATTTTTAACACAAAATACATTTTTGGTGCCAACATTTCCCTAGTCTTAAGTTTCGTTCCGAACATGATCCGAACTAAAAATTTAAGCAATAAATTAGACCAAGCAATATATAAGGGACTTAGAAAATAATTATTTATAACCAAAATTATGACGAGAAGCTTAACCCGAACTGAGTGGATATCGTCCTTCATGACGAGATGTCCCCAACCCGATACGCATGAACGATTACCCGGAAGGAGAGAGGACGGCAGAGACGTAATTTTGTTAGCCACATGTGCACTGGACTTTTATTCCGATGAAAGAACAAGCCAGAACTCAGCAGAAGTGTGCAGTAGTTGCACAAGAATAAATACCAAACAGAAAGAAGACTTCTTTCTAATGTCGTGAAGCGAGAACAACAACTACATGCACAGCTGGGTGCGTGTCATGTCACTGAAAAGGTGCGGGGGCGCGCGCTTACGGCCGCCTGGGTACGAACCAGTTTAAACCAGCTCGGTTAGTGGACAAGTGTAGATGTGCTAGCGTCAAAGATAGACAAAACTCGACGATTTGTGACTATCACCTAGAAATCGTCTTGTTATGATGTCTAACTTTTGTACAGTTTGTTTAAACAAGGGTAAGAAAAGCAAGACGATTTCCTTTGGATATCCAAAGGTCAGATAGGTAATAATCAATATCCCTATATAATAAGGTAGAAAACGTGGCGATAGTGTTATTATTTATTATTCATAAGCGTTACAGCCTATAAGGATTATTGTACTGCCTCGTTTGTCTAGTGGTTCTAAGCGCGACTGTCAAGCTAGAGGTCCTGGGTTCGATTTCCGGGTCGGGCAAAGTATAATAAGTTTTATCAAGTTTAAAATTCTAAGTAGTAGCTCGGAGACTGGTACTTATTTAGTTTTACATTTCAATAACCGAGGGACAGCCCTATTAAAGTAGGAATGTTTTTTTTTCTCTCTTGAAGTTTTCATTCTGCTTGGTCTTTATTCTTGTGGTAGTAGTGTGTAGGTACTCCCACCTGTCACCAAATACCTACAGATATTAAATAATTGTAGACATTTTATTAGGTCTAAGTGATTTTTTTTACACATTCTTTCCGTCCTTATGCGAAGCCGTAGGAACCAATGAACAAGGGTGTTTCTAAGGAAAACCAGACGCTAGCAAAGCTGCTGCAAGCGCTGACTTTTTTAAAAGCTTTTATTTAACTTCACTCGTATGTATCTATGTATGTATGTATGTATGTCCTGGAATCTTGCAATACATATTTCACCCACTTCCACTGAAGCTATCGAGCTGAAATTTGGCACACATGTTTGGTTCCGATGACAATGCATGAAAAAAAATTTAAAAAAATAATTATAAAAAGATTAAAAAGGATTTTTTAAAAACAATTTTTTTTGAAGTCATTACTATCAAACTATTCAACTGTCTACCCTACCAACCACCCAAGGACCCCCTCACTGGCTAGCGTCTTTTTGTTTAAACCTACTTGGATGAGCTTTTCTTTATGGACACGAATTATACGCTTCGTTAAGCATGACTGATACGATTAGAAGTTTACTAATAAAATTATTTTGTTTTAATATAAAGTTATCATTGTTAAACAGTAATTTTGCCTATCATAACAACACAAGTGTTGAAAAAGAAAACGTTATACGACCGGTCGTAATTAGATAGGGCGACGAAGCTTAAAATCAGCACAATAACTAGAAATTATTATCTATACATATTACAAATATTTTTAGATTCTTTAAACGATGATGTTATTTTTTCGCACCGTTACCAAATAAAGTCTGCCGTTAACATAGGCACCTTTATCTTTAGTTTTCACTTCTTTCCCATAACTGAAAGAGTTAACTGAAAGGTATTCGTAGGTGAAAGCACGGGGGATGGGCTGGATCAATACCACCGTCACCGTAACACGTCGCTGCTGTGATCCGCTGAAGTATCCATATCCGTTCTAAGCGTTCGTCGAAGGCTTTCCAATTTAAATTTAGTTCACCTGTAGAGTCGTGGTTATGTGAAAACTTACGCCTATACATAGTTCCTAAAACACCATTCGATAGAAGCTCTAATTTGTATTTGTTTTGATTTGAAAGTTGTTTCATTTTCTCACAACACAAAACCGTTTATGCAATGTTATTACAAAACGTGGCTCATCATCATCATTGTGACAAGAGATGAACACTGATGAAAAATTATAGGTACGTGACTTATATTGTTACGTGCCGGAAAGAAAGCAACTTCTCTATGGGTTTTCGAAGGTGACAACAAACCAACAAAACTATGGCAGGCGAGAAACTGATTGCGTTTTATTTCTCCCGGATGGGTCATGTCTGCACGATCTCACTTTAAAACCAAAATACAGTTAATGAGTAACACATAGTGTTACACCACAATTTGTTTGTCGAGGGTCTTTGAAAAAGTTAGGGAAAAACGACCAAGAAATCGCATCCTATTGCACCATGACAATGCTTCGGCTTACACCGCGTCCAAGAGAAAGTCATTATTGGCTTCTGAAAAGGTAGAGCTTCCCGCACCCATAGATAGACCCCCCGAGACCCATCCCGCACATAGGCCAGACATTTTTTTTTATCGCTGGGAAATGCAATTACTCATCCCACTCATAACCTTGTCGGACAGGTGGTTATGTGGGACTCGCTGATATCAGAATACCCACTAAAACCCAGCGGCACCCTCAGCGTTGATAAGAGACGCCACGGATCGCTAGCGCATTACTATTTCTTTATTTTTCCAAAAAATTTAGATTTGACGAAAGGTTTATTTCATTTACGGGACCGGAAGAGACCGTCATAGTTTTGGTCCAATGGTGTGGTGATACCAATCCTCATCTCCTCAGCATGGTGATACCAGGCCTCATATTTTATGTTTAATATGCAATAATAATACGTATTTCTCCGTTTTTAGAAGAGACGAGAATAGATACGAATAAGTCGTCAATGTATCTTAGTTTATCTTTTAAACCCTTTGCACTCGTTTAATAGGATATAGACCAGTCTCGATAGCTTTTAAAACAAAAAAAAATAGTAGTAGAAAATAACCTATTAGAAAAGGAGGAGAGTATTATAAACATTAAAGGAAAAATAAATTCCGGGAGATCTGAGGTAGGGAACGGGAAGGGCCCCCCCCCTTCCCGTTCCCTACCTCAGATATAGACTCAATATATTAAAAATCTATATAAAGTGTATAGTGATGTAAAAAATGTATATGTGTAAGACAAAAAAAAGCAAAGGATGGAAAAGAAGTAATTAAAGATTGCATTTTCTGAGAAGATTTACTATTGTAAGATATTTTTTTTTTTTCACCATCGGAAAGTAGAGGTTTCAACGAACAGAAAGCATACCAACTTTTTGAAAAAAGCTGATATTTTGACGGGTGAATTTTCGATTGAAAATTAGGGTTCTTTTTCGATATTAATTCAAAATAAGGTTGAAAAAATAAATATTTCTAATCAAATAAATTACAGCGTATTTGGGACATAAAAAGGTAAGTTTTCACCAAATTTCGTGAAAAAGAAAAATTATTTGTAAAAGATAAAAATAAAAAACCAAAAACTTGGTTTTTTGAACTTTTCACATACATTTTGAGGTTATGTGAAAAAAGTGTAAATACAAAAGTTTTAGATCTTTTTACTATCTACAACTTTGCCATTTGACTTTTTTCCATAGGACTTTTAGTTTTGCCGGAAATCGACATAAACCGTTTTTCCCCCTTAAACACCTCCCCTTCCCGTTCCCTACCTCAGATCTCCCGGAATTTATTTTTCCTTTAATGTTTATAATACTCTCCTCCTTTTCTAATAGGTTATTTTCTACTACTATTTTTTTTTCACTTTTTATTATTTTTAAAGGCTTCTGCACTGGTCTAATATGCATTATTCAATGTAGGGAATTTACCCGTGCATGTTCGTTTGGATAATATAATGCTAGCTGTCTTTCAGCATAGATTTTGAAAGACGTCCGCTGACGCCCTTGAATCAAACTTAGTATAAAGGCAGCCGCAGGTGTGTGTGTGTTGCCTGCCGAAGGATAAGATTACATACCATACCATGTCTTATCAGAACTCGGAGACATACTCGTACATGTATACAATGTGCTTTAAAATTACATCACACAGAACAGAAACAAATTGTCAACATTCACTTCAATCATTACTTGTTGATTTTAGTTTATTAGTTATCGAAGAAGAAATCTTGAGTTCCAATGAATGAATGCTAGCGTAACATTACTAGACCTTAGCTCGCTAAGTTTAAATAGCCTGTTGACAATTACCTACCCAATTCAAAGGGGGAGAGCTATAAGTTTTCAAAGCTTTTTGGACTTAAAAGTTCTAATATGATGTTACTTGTCTGCCCTTGCCTGTATAAAATGTATACACGTAATCCGGTGTAATACAACATAATATAGCTAGGTGCCTGCCTACCTAACATGTACAGTTTCGAGTCGAGCCACGCACCGAATTAACTAATTTAACAGGTGTGTCAGGGGCGCACCGCGGGGCTAGCACATGAATTCTTCTGCAGTGTTCGTGAACTTGAAATAGGTTCTAAAATATTCTAGATGTACCAGGCCACTCAGAAAGTTTTGTGAAAAAAAGTTTTTTTGTATAAGGCACTGGACACTTGTAATTATTTTGTGTAACTTGTTGTACTTGTAACTATTTATTTGAAGTCGATTAAATGACTTTTATGGATGAAGCACCTTCAAAAGCAACCCATCTACCGTATGCATAACGAGTTCCAGCGCGGTCGCTTTGAATTTTGACGGGATATCTGGTTTCAATTCCATTACGAGACCAAAGCAGCATCAACGCCGAATGGTATACCACAAAATGCCTGCCAGAAGTTTTGTCTGCAATGAGCAACAAGCCACCGAACACCGGACTCCGCGGGGTAGGTACTGCTTCACCATGACAACGCGCCCGCGCACTCATCGCTCAAAAAGAGGGACTTCCTGGATACCACACCTGTCAGAGTCTTGGGTCACCCTCCTTACAGTCCTGATCTGGCATCGTGTGACTTCTTTTTATTCCCTAAAATAAAAGGGATACAGTTTTCATCGCCAGAAGACGCGCTAGCAGAGATCGAGAAAGCCTTGGAAGAGGTGTCTGCAGCAGACTGGAAAAAATGTTTCGAAAATTGGTTCAGACGCATGAAACTTTGTATAGAGGCGAGTTCTTCGAAAAGATTTAGGTAATTAAAATATTATACATAGAAGTTCGTTTTTTAGTTTCTCAAAACATTCTGAGTGTCCCACGTAGAGTGTGACGTGGCATTAGACATTACAATAGTTTAGTTTAGGTATACCTAGTTACACCTAAACTACCACCCCCCCAAGGGTCAAAGACACTACCGTACCAATCGAATTCTATCTATAGAACTTCCGTATCTAGCTTTCTAGGGAAATCACCGGTATAAAAAGAACTTAAATCATACCCTATGTTCTTATTCATTAAACCGGTAAACATTTTGCAAATATGAAGCAATTCTATTGATATTCAAGAAATATTCAAACCTTGGTTTATTTATATGACATATAATTAATCTATGATTCAAACAAACCTCCACCCCGTATTCAAAGGACTCATTATTTTATGGGTTATTTGTCACAAAGGTTAACAAAAAAGGTTTAGAGTACATATAGGTTTATTTTGAATAAAGTATGTATATAAAGTAGACTTACCTATAGAGTTTATCTGGTTATTTCATTGAAAAGAACAGGAAGTATAAACGAAACTACTAATAACTTACAGAAGTGGTTCGTTCATCTACGTATCTATCAGTCGCCAAACTAGCACCAACTAAACAATTTGAAAAAATATTAAACGACTTTACCCAATCTCTACGTTCGCAGCTTGCTACTTAGCTTACCATACAAAACTAGGTTTAAGTACCTACAAGTCTACCTATATAATATCTTGATTTCAAAGGTTCTATGCTCTAGTTGTCCATAAAATTTTTCTCTACGTACCTACCTAGGTAGTAAGTATCTACCTAGTCGCAAAAGTCTACGTCGCAAATTGAAACTTCCTTTTTGTCGGCGACAGCCTAAAAGCAGCGAATTTAGCAAATCCTAGTTGGAAGTCCCGAGTCGACCACTCCTGCGGGGAGTGCCACCACACACCCTTCATGTCACCCACCCCCAACTTTCACTCTTGTGCGTCGGGAATGTCGGGATCTCGACCCGGGTACAACTACGGAAAACTGTTAACGCCCAGGTTGGTTCAAACAGTTAAATATCCAATACTGGTAGGTTTAAGAACGAATTTCGCACAGGACGATCGCATCGAGGCCGAGAGCGGTTTGAGCGGTGCGTGTAAGTCGTGGTAAAGCGGCAGGGGATTATGCGACATCGCAGTACCGGATAGAGGCTAGATTCCTGTGACTCCGCCGCTTATGTTTCCACGCACCGTGCGCTGTTGGTGAAGACAACACCGGACGAACGCCGGATCCCTCGTCAGCGGGCAACTACCGCTAACATCGTCTCGCATCGCTAACATATTTTCATGTAACGCCCGATGAGTAAACGACAATGAAACTATCTTTCTCGGTGAAAAAACACGGCTTAAATCTGAAGTCGCACATTGCACCAGTTGCACTTACAAAACGTCATTGATACAAACAGCGTACGTTACGTTACGTTACGGTTGTAGAGTAATATTTTAGACTTAACGAGTATAAATAGGTAAGTCACGTTTCCGCTTACCGGCCATCGAAAACCTACTGAAGTATGGCATATAATTGTGCTAAAAGAGTACCAGAGTACATCTACGAATAGGCTGTACGCTATGCTGAGATGACAGACCTAATACCTAACTTCTTACTATCTGAGAACAGAGACAGTCTAGTACTTCTGTCTTTGCTCAGATAGTAAGAAGTTACTAGGAACTTATTTAATATTAAATACAAATTGTAGATAGGTAATTTGTGTATTCATAGTGTCCATAGCAATCAGTAAGTATTACCTACTTTTTATCCAAAACTACACCAATACTAGGTAGGTTAGTTACTGTAACGATATGGTCAATCAATTAGAGTAATAACGTAAGAACTTCATTCATTCATTCGATTCATAAAAACAAAAATCAACAATCCACCTCGTTACAACTGAAGCACCTACCAGCCTAAACCAGCTACGAGTAGGTACACGATCTGTGCTGTGATTGTCGAGAAGTTTGGTAGATTTATGTAGAAACGAAGACGACTGCTAGCACGATGAGCAGCAAATATTACTTGTATACAACCAATTTAAGTTATTGGCTACGTAGGTGTCTGTATCTTATATACCTACCTATTGTAAATAGGAACGACGACGCAAGAGCAGAGCAAAGACAGAGCAGGGTCGGTCGCCACCGCAGCGGCCGCGCGAGCGCGACCCTACGCCTCACGCGATAAGGCGCACATCGCCGCGCGCGCTCGCTGACCTCACCGCACCGACAAATAATAAATATGTAACACTGATAAAGCCGCAGAAGCGTTGACCGGTAAGTATTTAGGGATTCTCGTTTGGCAAACGGTCGACGGGTCATCGTTCCGCGGCGCCGTCGGGGACCGCCGGTTTCCAAGAGGAAGACACCGGCACGGTCGACCACCGGCTATTTCTGGGCGACTGGATCGAGACGAAATATTCGGCGAAGTCGGCGTCGGCCCGACGCGCTGTCCCCGCGCGGTCGGACTCGAAGAGACGCAAAGCGAAGAAATAATGTGAAGGTCGAGTGCTATACGTACCTGTGCGCGGGCGGAGGTGGTGTCGCACGGCCGGCTCGAACAACACTCGTGTCGGGTGGCGCGCGGCGGACTGGCGTGGCGGGCAGCACGGAGCGTCGCCGCGGCAGCAGCTGCCCGCGCCCGCCCCCCGCGCCGCGCTGCATTCCGTGCGAGCGTCCGCCACCGGCCCTCGGGAGAGCCGCCGCTCGCCACTCGAGCCTCATCCATGACCACATCGCCACTAAGCCCCGACCGAATCCACCATATGCCCGGCCCGTATATCACATCACCAGTGTAACTTCTGCGTCATTCTGATCCACCATCACTGTCGATTCTTTACTGCTTTTACTACCCAATAAGCACTTACACCATTTTTTAAATGGTTGCATTATCATACCAGACTGCTGGAATGGCTTAGACTTCGAAAAGGAGAATAGGAAGCTTATTAATTTGAATTACCTTCACTACCAATCATTTAATGCCGTAGAATTCAACATCTGCAGGGAAACAACTAACTACTAAACTAAGTAGTAACTTAGTAAAATCTACAACAACCACTGCACCTCATCACGGCTACGTTGGCCACTAGGACACAATAATACATATTATCAAAACTATGACTGCAATCAAATAATCTACAGACAAATAAAGCTGAGCTCTATAACTTTGAGAACTCAGTGTCATATCCAGGGCTCACACCTTAGCATGGCACACCAATTTTTTTTTCACTTTCATCCCTTGAGTTGAGTAATTTTCAGTCCTTGAGTTCATAAAGCGGCCAATAACGATTAACGTGTCTCCGAAAATGTTACCACCCTAATATACTCCGAGCTACTCCAAGTCCTAAACTAGAAAATATTATGATAAGACTTCGATTATATTTTAGTTCAAGTTGATGTCTGTTATTGTCTTGGTGCACAAATTACTATCACTAAAAGAGGAGGAACAATTAATGTAGTCCGTGCTACCATCTGACCGGGAGAGCCACCCGGGAAAATATGTTTTTTTTTCTTTTGTTTTTCTTTTAAAGCTTTACCTATTTCCCAAATAAGCCACTGGCAAAATTCTATGGCTGGTTAGGTTGGATGGTAAATTAATTGTAATAAAGCCTCAAACGAAGTAGGTAAGTTAACTTAGTCTGAGCTGAGGCTTTATTACCAACATAAAAAGTAACTAGTAAGTTTAGTATATCCATATACATAAAAAACAAAGACTGAAATGTTTATCCTTCAAAATTATACTGTAACAAACTAGTCACAAGTAATTGTGGTGCGTTTCTAGACACGCAGTAGAATAAACAAGCATGTTTCATTTACGAGTAGAACGAGTTACTTGTAATACCTATTCTAGTAAGTTACTACTTAGTACTTAGATTGAAATACGTAGGTAGGTACTTCAATATTTATATATAACTATGTAATGTAGGCCGGAATTGTAGATCTGTAAGGCGAGTAGATACAATAAACATGTATGTATATAGGAAGTGGCAAAAATCCTTGTCTCGGAGTTCTGGGTGACGGCCTAAATTCCTCTAACTCGGATTAATCACTAACCCCTTTATTATTTGCGCAGAAGCTGTGTAAAGTACCTACGCTCCAATCCATAGCTTTCAGTTTCGCTAATGGGCAGATTTGTGTATTTTTATAATATTGGGAATATCATGTTTCCTTGCCTGATTCTCGCGTCCTAGTTAGTACCACGGACTACATTACTCCTTCCTCTATAGTTAGTAGTAAAACTCATGCACGAATATTTTCAATAATTATCAAGGACTACATCACAGGACGATGATCCGTGACATGCTCATTCATAACCTCAAAGTACCTCAGCGACCGATAGGAGATAGTATTTGATACGATGAAATCCGTACACAAACGAGTTTCCGATATAGCTTAGCGAGTTAGCAAGCTGAAAGGGCAATCAATGGGCAGGTCACGTTGCTCGCAGGACCGACAACCGATGGGTAAGAAAGGTCCTTGAGTGGAGAGGACGATCGGGAAACGGAACACAGGCCGCCCTCGAACTAGGTGGACTGAAGACACGATGAAGTCATTGGCGCCGATTGAGGTAGGCCTATGTCCAGCAGTGGACTATGAAAGCCTGATGAATGGACATCACATGAATTCATTACTAAATAAAGTCTTCCTATATGATTTATTACCATTAGTTGCAAAAAGCTTGAAGCTTGTGGTGGCATCTATATAAGGTTTCGCAGTTAATTCTTTAGTTTTAGTTTATTTAATCTAGATGGCAGTACTTGGAGTGTTTCAATCGTCCATCTGCCGGGCTTTGCTACATCTACTGTGAAGGGAAATACAGCCGTAATCATACTAACATAGACATGTATAAGACGTTTTAAAAAAGAATAATTGGGCGTAATCTTATGTTTTTTCCTTTATGGTATTAGTATTATCCATTCATCAGTCTTTTATGGGCCATGCTAAACATAGGTCTCCCACACCTCAATTGCCACTCCTCGCCATTCAGAGCCATAGAAATCCAACGTCGGTTTCCAGTTTCTTCGTCAGTCTTATTCCTCTATGGTCAGTCCATATCGTCGGAGGGTGGCCAACATACTCCGTGTGACTCCGTTTACCGAGTCTGTCGAGTGTCTCCAACAAGTTTTATTTCTAAATGGTTAATGTGGAAAAAAGAGGTCCAAAGCTGGGTATACAGTTATATTACACACCGGCCTAACGAACGCCAGCGATGGATATTTTGCGTTGGCTACCGCACACGCAACCGTACGGCTTTCTAATATACGTCCACTCTAAATATGTATATTTAGTGGTCGAGCAAATGATCCTTGGGAAGTGATTCCGGCTCGCATTCGCAATGAACGACGACGAAGTAATAATAACTGTTAGTTTTATAATAAATTATTTTATGTTAGCAAGCGGTGACAGCCCAGTGGCTATCGAACTCGCCTCTCACTCGAGCGGTCCGGGTTTAAACCCCAGTGGCACGCACCAATGACTTTTCTAAGTTTAAGAAATTAAATGTCACACTCGCTATAACGGTGAATGACACATCGTGAGGAAACCTGCATGCCTGAGAGTTCATCATAACGTTCTCGAAGTTATGTGAAGTCTGCCAATCCGCACTTGGCCAGCGTGGTGGACTAAGGCCTAATCCCTCCCATTTTGAGAGGAGACCCGAGCCCAACAGTGGGACAAAGAAAGGGTTCTGACGATGTTAGCAAGAACAAGAAAAGATAGAATAATAAAATAAAGGAAATCTCACACTAGGCCACGTGAGCCCAAACTAGGCAGAGCCTGTACTATGGGTGTCAGATACTGATATAAATACATTTATATTTTTAAATATAAATGTACTTAGATAGATATTAACATCCAGACACAGAACAAACACAAGTGTTAGTCACAATGTTTGACCTACGTGGGATTCGAACGCACGACCCATGGCCCAGAAGGCAGGCCGCAGGATCACTACCGACTCGACTACCGATTGCGCCGATTTGCGCCAACAACATCAAAGCAAACGAAAGTGGATGGTGGTGACAGTGACATATTTTAAAATTTGAAATTGCCATCTTAGTTTCAATCACTTCTTTTCATTTTTATTTTATACTCCTTATCCGTATTACTAGGTTCCCAATGATCCGGTTTTTTTATACACCTGTAAATGGGTACAGGTACAATTAATCAAAACATGTTAGCATTATGTACTCTACTCATTTTTATTTACAACTTTGTTTTTCTTCGTAATTGACACTCGTCAATTGCAAAATAAATAAGGTACACGAAAAGGATAGCAGCAGAAATAGTCATTAGTCAACAGGGTTAACACGAAGGCCAGCGACGAAACCTATTCGTTACACAGATTCGGTGGCCGTTGGGCCGGTGTGTACGCAGCATTGCGATTTCTCGTTAGTCTGTGATGAGAATCTCTCGCGCGCAATTTGTCAATAATTTGACATTTTTTAAATTTTAAAAGCATGGCATTGGCATGGTTTGATTTTGGTATGTTTTTCATACTTGCTCCTTTTAATAAATATAATACATATGCTTTGATTGAGTCTTAGACTCACAGAACATAATACTCCTTGCTTTGACTAGTTTGACTTGCAATCGAGGTTTAATTTTAATTTTTCATATTTGCGGACGGTGTGGAAAAGGTTGTAGATAAATAAAACTGATTATAACATTTTAACATAATGAATGGATTAATTAACGTTAAAATCACGAAATTCATGAACCCGTTTTGTTTTTTTTGTGTAATCGCCGACAAATCGTCAAAGGACGATAGTAATGCTTTTGAAAATAGTTTTGAAAATAGGTCTAAAGTTACGAAAAGTTGTCTAACTGATATGAATCACGGTCAAGTAAGTTATTATATTCTATTTATTTTTTGTAGTATGTGCCTATTTACCTACTAACTTAATTATTTTCTAACCTAATACAAGTTACAAACGCAAAAACCTTATAAAAAATATGCTTCATCAAAATCTCATCAATCATTTAAAATCTACCTACTTTTAATTTTAATCTTACCTAGCTGGATGAATATTTTGCTTGCCTCTTATAAATTGTATTTGTTGTAAAATAATTTAAACTCAATTAAAAAATGTATAATTTAAAATTAACTTCCATGATATACCTACGTCCTACTCATAGACATACTATCATTACTGTCCCTGTGTCCGTGAGTTAGAAGTTCACAGATTTTTTGTTGAATTAAATTACTTATTTATTTTGCAATGCCAAGATGCCCTGATGTCTCCCGCCCTGATGTCTCCCACCATATAAAACCGAAACATTGTAACATTAAGGATTGTTAAGTTAGTGTTAGGGTGTCTTTAATTTGAGAAAATGAACCCTGTGAAGTGGATTTCCATCTACTAAATTTCAGTCTTAATTGTTGTATTCATGACAGTAGTTATAATTATGGTGATGACCCTGTGCAAGTTATGCATGATATGTGTTCCCTTTGGTCGGGAATGGGATTGGGGGGTACTGGGCTTTACCCTCACCCATCCATCTATCTCCATAACCTAAAATCAGGGGATAATAATTTACAGTTTGACAGGCCCATTGGTCAGTGATCCTGCCTGTTACTCCAGGGGTTGTGGGTTCAAATCCCACTCAAGACAAACATTAGTGTGACTAACACTTGTGTTTGTTCTGTGTATGTCTGGATGTTAATATTATGTATTTTAGTATGTATTTAATAAAATCTATGTATGTTGTATCAGTCTCTCACACCCATAGTAAAGGCTTGCACCTAGTTTGGGGTTAGGTGGCAGTGTGTGAGAATCTTCATGATACTTATTTGATATTTATATTTGGTCTTAGCATGTCTCGGGCCACAACCAGAACCTCTTTGCAGATATAATGCCACTTTTCAATTATCAAATTGCAGTATGTTGCAGTAATGTGGAACAAAAAATGGACACGTGGTATAATATCAATGGAGCAGCAATGCTCTATTTGGCTTATTGATTATGGAATATTCATTGTACCAGACGACAGATCAGTTTTCACTGACCTACCTATTGATTACAAGAAACTTCCAACTAAAGTTTTTGAGGCAGCAGTTCATGGAGTCAATCCTCTACAGAAAGTTAGTACAACTCTAGTTATTTATTCATGTTTTGACAATTTTATTTCAATAATTTCTTTGAAAATGTTTGTTTTAGTTTACAGTATTTTTTTTATTTCATTATTCTAAGGGTTCTACTGAAACATTTTTTTGTTTGTATTAACAGTATATCAGCGATGAATTTCAATTAGAAAACAAACTTTCTACATCATGGGATAAAGGTGCTTTAGAGAAGTGTCATGAACTTTTAAAAAGTGCTGTCAGGATATATTTGTCACCCCTTGCACTTATGTCTACTAAGTGTAATGATATTGTGAGTTTTTATTCTTTTACTCAAATTTTTTCTTATTTAATTTATTTTTGACAAATAACAACCAACAATATTAAATTACATGATTTAAAAAACAAAGAAAATGATGCATGGCCCGTTGCTCCTGGCAATATTGACAGTGCAATAATGTATATGTATATATTACACATAATAAATCTACATTTTTGTATATATTTTTCATACATATTCCAAAGGAGATAGTTCAAAAAAAAAAATTTATATATGTGTATATAAATTCGAAACAATACTAAAGTCGAATGTGAAGAAATTCAAAATTATTCTGATTATAATTTTAATATAAGTAATTTAAATCCCAAACAAAAATAATAAAATAATTCACTCTAATCATTGAAACTCAATATTTAAGTTCATATGAATGACACACACAATTCTTATTATCTGTTTCTTTGAGATGAATTCATACAATAGTATGAATTCATCTCAAGACAACCCTAAATAAGCTCAATCAAAAGACCTATTAAATAAGCTTTCAAATGAGGTTTATGACATTGCTGTTTGATTTTTTTTGGAATAAAGTACCACATTTGAACCTTTCACATTATTTAAAAAAAGAGGTACAATTTTCTCTGCTTAAGTCCAATAGTCTTAAAATTTTTCCCTTCAAATACATATTAAAATATACCTGTTGTATAAAACCTTACATTTTCTTTAACAAATTCATTTGTAAACCTTCTAGTAGTTGATTTAAAATGGAACTGAAGATGGAAAATAATTCTTTGGTAAGCTAATCATTAAACAGCTCATTTGGTTTATTCCAGTAATTTCAAATTTCCAGGTGCTGGGAGATCTATATCTGGAGATGCCTGGGAAGAAAATAGTCAATATTGTTGATGAGCTAGAGTTGTGGCCAGTGTTCCTGGAGAAGAATAAGCAAGTTTATGTCGAAAGTAAGTAGTTTGTTAACTACGTCATTACTAGCTGATGCCCACGACATTGTTCTCTTGGACAATGTTTTTTTATGAAAATAGCATGTAGCGTGTTAAAACCTGCCTTAAGAATAGGGCTATTGAATGGAAAATAATATTTTTAATAAATACTGCAAAATGAATTATTGATAGCCAAATTTTTAAGTAGTTTAAAATAAATTATACAAATTAATTTCAGATTTGTCGAATTACTACGTGTCCCGTAATAAACACAGAGCGTGTCCTCTTAAGCCCGAGCTGGCTTCGAGACTGCCGACAGTGTCGCTCGATATGACGCTGCAGCAGTACACAGCTCTCGCAGACGACCCTGAACGGTCAGGCCCCTTGCCACTGTCCGAGCCGGAGGACAGTGATTCTGACCTCGAATCCGAAGTCGCCAAACAGAGAGCTAACGACGCCTATACCTTAACACCGGCCGATATTGAGAAATACTCCCAAATGTACGTCACAGTGCATGGCGAGAAGTGCAACCTGCTGAATACTCTGGTGAACAAGGCACGCGTGCTAAGGATGTGCGAGCGATACAAGGATCACGATCTCAAGTCTATCGGGCGCGGCATATCGTCCCGACGGTCTTTTTATGATAGGGATTTCTGAATGTATATATTCTATAGTATACATTATATATATCTCCACCAATCCGCATTGGAGCAGCGTGGTGGAGTATGCTCTAGACCTCCCGCAGCTGCGTCTGTGGGGAGACCCGTGCCCAGCAGTGGGACGTCTATGGGTCGCAGCGATACATTATAGAATAGGTTTGGCACTGTTTTTACGAATAGTGTTCAGTCCTTTTTTGTCTGAGTTTTTTAGTCATTACCTTAAAAGAGTGTGGACAATAAGGTGCTGTGATTTAAAACTTAATGTTAAAACACTGTTTTTTTTTAAGATAAACTTGTCATGTATTTAGTGGTATGATTTTGGTTATATTAATAAGGTCTATTACTAATTCTTCTATATTTCACATTAAAGTGACAGTAGAATAAGAATAAAACTTATCTGTAACTATTTGTTCATAGAAGTAAGTGTACATATAAATTAAGATCTTGTTACATTGTGTCTTTATTAATATACAAGATATTTTGTAACATGGCCTAATATAATTCAAATCTACCTGTACCTTTACATATTTTTCAGTGTTCCTGCAGTTGAGGTATATATTATGAGTATCAGTACTTCATAGACTATCTCCTTATACAGGTACTTAATAAATAAAATTTAGACTATCTCCTTATACCTACTAATTAGGGTAAGCTTTGTGGCTGTGTATTATTTTCTGTGATTTCTGTGTGATGTTTAGTGTTTTAAGCATTCCTAATTTTCTGTCAAAGACAAAAAAATTAGAGTAAAAATAATATAATATTATAACGGAAATTTTGTATGGAAAATCGTCTAACTGACATGCTTTACAACACTGTCATTTCAGCCATCGCTACTTCGTATTACTTTTAATAGATGGCGATCTTGACATACAATGTTTATAATAGTAATTCATACTAAAGTTACATACTTTAATTGAAAATGTTATTGCTCGAACTTGCACAAATCCAAAAAAAAATAAGTTTTAATTGTTTTATGCGCGTTTTGTACAAATTCAAATCTAACGCCATGTTACTTGCACGCGGGCTTCTTGCGTATTAGAAACTTTGATGTAATCCAAAACGTGATGTTGACCCTTTAAATATACGAATAATTTTTTTATATTCTCTTATACATATTAGTTTTTTAGTTACTTTTTTTTGTTTCTTTATAAATAATTGTTTTCGTTTAGTTTGTCGCATTGTTTTGACGTTGCCTATTTTTTTCTTCTTTCTTATTAATTAAGTTTCTGCTACCTGGGTATTCGGCTGGAAGCTTTGTAGTTTGTAAGTTTAAAATTAATTAAGAAGAATATACAAAATGTGTTCAAATATACTCGTCGTTCTGAAAAGTAGAATGTAAGAAAGCTAGATGATAACTATCAGTCAGAAATAACACTTAATTGCTCAGAGGAATTGATCTGAACTAGTAAAACTCATTATACTTTCGTTTTAAAATAGATATACGAAATGTCGACCTTTGAGTCAAATGTTTTGTTAATTTTAGAATATAATAAATTTTTAATTAAATTATAATTACTTCAGACAATAAGGCTTACTTACTTATGTATACTGTTAAGTGTAAACGTAGGTGCTAAATTAAAAACTAATAGCTGTGCCATATTCGAGACATAGATTATGATTTTAATAATATAATATTAACACGGACTACATTACTAAAGATATTATTAATATTATCTGTGTTTTTACTTGTATCATCTATGTGAGGCATGATTTTTTCCATATAAATAATTTTTCTAGCCAACTCGTGAAGTTGATATGAAAACTGTAACGTACAATTTAACTCTCATAAACTTCTTGTGATATTTTCTGCTAGTGTGATAGATAGCGTTGAGTAGAGAATATTATGACGTACCCATTTCAAAGTATTACCACAGCCTCATCATCTCATCATCATAAGTAGTGTATAATACTTTGTGGTAATACTTTGAAATTGGTCGGCCATGGGAAACGTCAGAAAGAGCAAAGGGCGGGGTTCGCGGGCGAGATAAAGGTGAATCGCACTCCAGGTACCAAACACTCACTGGGCCGGTAAGTGTCACATTTGAGTGACGCATTGACAAATATGGAACAGACTAACCAAAAAACAATATTTTCATAATTACATCCTTGCTGTATAAATAAAGGCATTTCACCGGACTTGCGATGAAAGGAAGGCGATGCCCACTGTAGTTCCCTTGTGTAATTACCATCTGTATGCTAACAGTGAAAGCCAAGCTTATGGACTGAACACAATGATTAAAAATAATTTTCTAACCTTTTAAGGATTAATATTTATGCAACTACTATATATAATTGTCTACTAATTCCGATTGAAATAATATAAAAGTAGTAGTATCTGTCTCTGTAAAGGTATTCAATTACCTAGATTTATTTCCATAGATGTAGGCAGACCTTAGGAGGCAGATGCCTCCTAAGGTCTACCTAAAATGTTTTTTTTATAGTACTACCTAGTACAACACTGTTGATTTACTACAAGAGTTTTAACTGCTCAGTTTTTTTTATAACTACTGTTTACTAAAGAAGTATTATTATAACTGTTATTTGTTTATCTCATTTTCAAGGCGTAAGCGTTATTCAGAAAAGTAATATTATATTTGCCAGTATAAATATGTTACGAGATAAGTTATGTCTCGTTTTCATCATTTTCGCTTTCTCATGTTTTTTCTTTCAGAGAATTTACAACTTCGATCAAAAAATTGTTTTAATAATAAAATAACCATTATTTTTGTACCATGTGCTCAAGATTAGCTAGTATTATTTTGGGTTGAATTAATGTTAAGTAATTAAATAAAAAATAAATTTGGAAAAAAAAAATATTTGGTTGTGCCACAAGTATTGCTACTTGATTAAAAAATATTTCGTAATATTTGTTTTATTTTATATACAAATAAAAATTTCTTCCCTTAGGTAAATAATCTTAGTTAAACTTAATTTTAACTTATCACTAATCTGTACATCAGTTGTACGACGGAATTAAGGCAGTGGATAAAGAAGAGATCACTACATAATGGTGATATGGCAAGTCCGGAAACGACGTGCAAGTGTTTTAATAAATATGGTGATACTCGAGTATTACGTGGGGAGTGTGGTTGAGATACTGGCTTGTGAGACATTTAGCGGAATAGGCATTTTAACAGACCAAAATGTATGTGGAAAATGACAATTTCTATCATATTCTGCCGTGCAGGTCACAAACACTCGTTGTTAAGTTCGTGGAAACAAGTTGTAATTTAGAGACTATTCTCCTATTGTAGACAAAACGTGCAATTATGTATACCTAGTTACTCGTAAATCTAAACCACATGTTAAGCGTTTAGGTAATTAAGACTCTTGTTTGTTTTAGTGTTACGTAGCATACATTATGGCGGTTAAAGCGACAAGTAGGAAAATGTCTCGGTTATGTTAGATTTAATCATAGACGGAGGCCGGGGTTAGTGCTGGCGACATAGTTGAGGAGTTCATCGGAGTCTTCGCACACGATCGGCTTCTCGTGGTAGCAGGCCACGTCGTGCCACGCGATGCCGTCGTTGTAAACGTTGTTGAGGATGCTCAAGCAGGATTCTGACGTGCCGTTGATGTCGAACTCGGCGTTGTCGGGCTGACGCTGTTTCTTGTGGCCGGTTTGCGACCACGGGTTGTAGCCCCAACCGTTAGGGATCTGCCAAGGAAAATACGAGATTATTAAAAACATAAGTAGCTATTAAGTTTTTATGGTCAGATTGCCTTGGATTTGATCCAAGCGGCATGCACCAATGACTTATGTAATGTGCGATTTAAGAAATTAAATGTCACCTGCTGTAACTGTGAAGGAGGTGTGCCTGAGAGTTGCCATAATGTTCTCGAAGAAATTTGAAGTCTGCCAATCAGCACTTGGCCAGCGTGGTGTACTAAGGCCTAACTCCTCCATTACATTGTGCCGAACAGAGGGACAAATAAAGGATAGGGGAGAAGACAATCGGGCTGACCACTAATCCCGCTTCGAATTTTCACTGGAGTAGCGTGGTAAAGTACGCTCAATAGCACAACTTCTCAGTGGTGAGAAGAGAGCCAGGCCCAGTAGTGGGCCGCTGTTGAATTGCAGTCAGTCATATAAAAACTTTGATCGATGAATCTTTAAGTAAGAAGGACCTATTAAAGTTATGCGGGATCCCGTTAGTTTGGCCCACCAATTGCATGTGTTTGTAATTTAGGATTCCGATTTCTCTACTCAGCATGAGCGTGATTGAGTGTACTCATAAAATGTACCGGGTTCTGTAAAATTAAAGATATTTAGTTATCGTTGAGAATAGGAAGTAGGATCAGCGAGAAAAACTATTCATACTGGCCATATGTCCTACTACATGTCAGTAGGACTAACGAGAAACGGCCGATTTCGTTCAGGTTCTTAAGTACCTACCTAGCAATTTCAAATTGGAACGTAGCAAGAGTGAAGGGTAATTTATTTTTATAATACCTAATTTCACGAACGCGAACTGTTGTGTTATCTCATAACAAATATAATTTGGTACATTTTAATTTTGATAAATAAAAACTGGACGATACCACAGAATACTTAGTAATACAAGGACGATACTTTAATTTAGACTGCCATCTAATTAACGGACTTTTTTTCTATTGTTGTGTCCAATTCTATTTCATTCGATGACAACAGCAACTATACTGCTACTCTTAAAAAGATAATGTAAAAAAAACAATATGCACCTGGTTGGTTGGTGAGATCTTTTCCCTGTTGGCGGACCAGAACCACCCGAAGAGGTTCTTGGGTTCCAAATCCTTACGCGACTCGCAACCTTTGAAGTCACACAGGCGTCCAGAAGTCCAAATGTAAGGAACGTCGTCTGTGAATAAGATACAAGATATTTTACTAAAATCATAACAGATACGAGTATATACGAGTACCTATCAATTATTTATCACATAATAAACTAATGAACTCTGTGAATCTGAACGTGTCGCTTTCAGGGTGAATAGTCTAAACGTGAGTTGATATAGGCCTATCTAGGTACTCAGTATATTACTATTTGAATTAGTTACTTATGTTATTTATGCTGCTATATATATATATTCCATATTTCAGGTTGGTAAAGTAATCAATCGATTAGGATAATCTAACTGAATACGGTTTACGCTATGGTCGTGCTCTAAACGTTGCTATATCTACTAATAGGTACTTTCGTGATTCGTATCAAATAATGTTTGAGAAAGAGGAAAATTAATTTAAAAAAGTCTTTTATACACGGAAAATAGCAAAATCAATAGGTGTGTGTACAAGCCACAAATACTTACTCTGCTGAATAAGCTTGAAGATCAGATTATTTTCCTCCTGGGTCTCCATGGAGACGAGGTCCATACAGTACTCTCTGCAAATATTACGGCCATCCAGCCAGTCCACTTTCCTATTGGCAAGTGCGGGAACATGGCCGCTGTAGAAGTAGTTGTGACCGCGGTAGAAGAATTCCTTCGGCCCTGGAAACAAATGTTTTATTTTGTAATTAGACAGTTTAGCTTTGTGTGCATATGATTCATATCGACGCTAACCGCTTGAAAATTGGTATTATAAAATACAAGGCTACATAATTTGACCTCACGTGGCAGACGGCACAAAAAATGTCAGTTAATAACAATTCACACGGCACTGTTAGTGCAACGTTTATTATACATATATAACTACGATCGACGACCCTCAGGCTGCAAGCATGTCCCATCACAGAGGTCCACGGTCGCGACATTGACGCCTCTAGCCGAATTAACGATTACACTCGTGATTACGCTCAATTGTGTCTCCGATGGTTGGCGTGTCGCAACAGTGCAGTGGAACATGTCTTTACATAACTACATCCCCACGACCTTTCCGTATTGTGCAACACGAAAATATGGAAACGTTAACGCCCGACTGCTTAAATTAGCAAGAAATGATCAAATTTTATTCAGCTTTCATTATTTATGCAAACTGATTCACATATGCCACATTCTTGGTGACTTGGCGTCCTCGATTTTTGTAATGATGTTCTCACATTTAGAAGTAGATTTTTAATATAAAATCAAATTTCATTAAGTAGGTAGACCCACCCTAGGGTAGAGGCACCATTAAATGACCGGTTAAGCGTTTTTGACAACTTTGAATAGCGATTACTCAGTTATTTTATTACATTGAAGCTTGCTGATGTTTTTCTATAAATTTATGTATTCTCAACTTGAGAACACAAATCATAAACCATATATTTAGGTACCCGAAAGTGGTACATTTTTATGTTAACCAAATGACAATATAATTAAATTAATGGGTCACTTAGGACTGGATTGGACTCTGATTATACACCTAACACATTTAAGAAATTAATTATGATTATTAATTGTATTAGATTAATTAATTGTATATCTCTTTAGAGGTGTCAATAAAGTTGAAAAATAAAATAAAAAATAAATAATTAATTACTAGGTACGTTCCTCCGTAGTAAAAAGGATTTTCTTTTTATAAATTAATTTACTGGCAAGATTTGTATAGTTTCGGGTATTTTATTATATATTCTAATTGATCTAAGAGTTTTACAAGATTTCTTGCTTTATTTTTCACTTTAGGTAACTACTAACGATACAAACAAAAAAACTCTATAAATCAAATATACAAATAGTCTATCGCTTAATTTGCATATTATTAGATTATTTAGGTAGGTATGTGATAGATGTCAATATGAAGACCTATTTGGCAAGAATAAAATTCCAATGCATGCAGAATGATGCGTCTATCACGCGTCCAAGTGGGCCAAGGATCGGTACCGGATGCGCTTTTTATATCTAAGTAATCTCAGGCTTGTCTTTATCTGCATGTAGACAATTCAAAGCTTTGGCTACCCAAAGCGAAGCTTGATGACTTTTTTATTAATAAGAAAAAAGTCATGAAGCTTCTTTCAGTTTAGTTCTTTATGCTAAACAGTAGATAATCATCACTAGCATATTTTACTATAATTTAATTTCAATTATTCCTATTATTTACCTTTTTTTTATAATATAGAATAGACGGACTGACTGGACGGACTTATTTAATCAATGATTCTTATATCCATGCCCTGCCTTTCATACATTAAACAAAAAACAATGGATGAGGTAGTTCGACACTGGCTGAGTTTTTCAGTAATATCTTGGAACTCCGTCATAGAACACGTCCAGCACCTGTGAAGATTTGCTTTACCTACTTATGAGTTTATCGATTATCGTAATAAATGAAAAGGTCAATAAAAAAGACCGGTTGACGTTTACTTAATCGGTTAAAAAGTAATACCCTATTAAAGTAACATTAGCATTTTAAGTTTTCGTAAGTGGTAATCTTTATTCAAGTCTACGTAGGAGTCATGCAATCAAATTGCTTTGTTACAACAATTCTTTGGTAGTTCCGTATACCTACTATACGATACAATGACAAAATGACACTTGAAATAAACCATTTTCGTAGGACTCACTTAGGCTTTGGTTGGAAAAGCACAAGGGATGCAATAATGCGTCTAGAATGTCTGGGATTTGAAGACTAGTCCACCAACGTATTTCTATTAAACATAGTATTGATTGTGCGATGCCATTTTTGGGATATCCGCTTTGATTTAATTGTTGGTTAGATTGGTATCTACATATGTATGTAGTAAGTAATAAGATTCGTATATGATGGCGCTTAAGATTCGCACGGCCGCACGGTAGACAATTGTATACAGGACCTTGCTCAGTGACAAACAAACGGATGTGTGATTGTATAATAGCGATCAAGTATACCAACAATGGGAGTTGTTTGGCTCCCATACACCTTTTTGCATCGGCAGTGGGCCACGACGTCACAAGTCGCTAACTCACTATCTACTTATGTTATTCCTTGATTTGCCTGCGAAGGATTTTCCAGGCCAAAATAAACAATTATACTGGAAAAATCCGCTTTAAGAACATCCCCGACGGGCTGGGAAAAATAAGAAAAGATCTAACCTAACCAAATCAGTACAAAATGGCGAGGGTCGTCTGAATCTAAAATAATGAAAGTTATAAACCTAAAATCATAAAATAAGTACGAGTATGATTGTGATATTGAAAGGTTTTATGAAGGCTGCGTTGCATCATCATCAATTTTGACTAGGTACCTGCTTAGATCTTAAATGATCGCAAATATCAGAATGTATATATTGCATCAGATATAGAATATATATATTGCAAGTATATTGCATCAGATTTGCGTTCATTTTATGGACGGGAGCGATGGTCTCTTGCCAATTCAGGTACAGATAAGAGAGGACGCATAAGATTTCACTGCAAATTGGATAAAGTAGGTACCTATTGTATCTATCTATATCTATTGTATCTATAATATCATGTATTTAGGTAACCTTAATTTTTAGGGTTCCGTACCCAATAGTAAAACGGGACCCTATTAATAGAGCTCCGTTGTCCATCTGTTCGTTTGTCACCAGGCTGTATCTCATGAACCGTGATAGTAGACAGTTGAGATTTTCATAGAAGATGTATTTCTGTTACCGCTATAACATCAAATACTAAAAAACAGAAAAAAATAATTAATTTATCCACACAACAGACATCATATTTTTTGCCGTTTTATATGATGGTACGGAACCCTTGGTGCGCGAAGCCGACTCGCACTTGGCCAGTTTTACATTTGGCAAACGTAGATAGGTCCAATGATATCATCTATCGATCAGTCTTTTAAGATCCACTGTTAATATGGTATAATTAACACCCCTCAGAGCCGTAGTGTTCATTACGATCAAAATCTGTTTGTTATATCACATCGAAGCGACTACTCATAATAATATATTGTAGTCGTTAAAATATATGTATAATATATTTTTATCGTACATAAACCGATAGTCGTAATAACTGTTGATGTTTTCGAGGTACAAAATATTCATGTTTATAATAAAACTACACTGTTTTTTACATAAACGTATACTAACTTATGAAAGACCATTTTAATTTTCTCTATTAAAATCTGTAATTTTAGTCATAAAGAGTTTGATTTCCTCTTTTTATACTCTCTCTCTTTTTTTTCTCTTGATAAGACACCATATTCTTTTGAAATTCCGCTCTTCATCTTTGATATTGTTTACGATTTTTCTTAAATATTTATTTGTTTTCTTTTTCTTAGCAACATGTTAAATGTTTCACAAATAACTTGAAAATATGTTTTGGTGCGTAGGTATTGTTTACAAATAAGTGAAAAACTGACTCATGAGATATGAAGAAACGGAGTTTGATTAGACTCGTTTTTGTTTACTTTTCGATTTTAATAGCGACTGTCCATTAGTAGAGTGTCAGATTTGCTATGCTATTACCTATTAAATTTGTTAATAATACAGCTGAGCTAGTCGTTCTAACAAATATAATTCTCTGAATTTGTTAGTAATGTGCAATGGCTTTATCAGGTATGTCGTAAAAAGCAATGTTTTTGGTGAGGAGATCATTATATTACCTATAGCATTAAGCCGGATCTTTGATTTTTGTCATTTTAACTGGTGTTGTTTTAAACGATGTTGTCATAAACGGTTTTGACTGTATTCTCAGAATAATAACACCCCTCTTTTTGTGTCGGGGCTCAAAAAAGGGTCAGGCCATCTTACAGCACGCTGGCCTACGAAATCCTGCAGACTTTAATCGCTACCGTGATTAGGTATTTTGTAGGTTTATTAAACCCTACTAAGGAATCTTTCACTTTTACTTCTAAACTACTTGGCTACCATCGCTGTTAATTAATAATAAGTTGAAATGAATTTTTATCAAGTGCCATTAAAATCGTCACGCGTTCGACGTAAAAAATTCTAAGACATAAGACATAAGGCAAGCAAACCACATTTTTTCTTGTACAAACATGCGATTGTTTGAGAATTAGTAGGTAGGGAAGTAGTAGATTACATTAGGTAGGTAGGTACATACGTTTCGTGTCGATTCGTCCAGCTGTGTTTGGGACACGCGGCTTCAATCATAACATAGATAGAAGTATACATACACTACTATAATACACTGTTAACGTCTCTAAGGTGTGTTTGCCTTCCAAACAAAAGAGTTGCAACATTGGAGCTAGCTCGCGGCGTTCTTCTGTCATTAATTTGCAGTGGTAGGTAGGTAGTACGCCATGCGCTAGTCAGAGGGCGCTGTGATTCGCTGTTGCCACATTTTGAAAGCTTGAACACGTAGTCAACCTTAACTTATGAAATAATTAATAACTACTCATCTTTTATGTACTTTAGTAATGCGTGTAACCAATAAGTACTTGATATTTACTAGAAATCACTGAAGATAATATACCAATACCAACTAAGCTGTTCACCGGTGAGTTTCGGGCTTCACTCGGTAATTAATTACAGTACCTAACTATATACACTTATAGAACTAATTACTTGGTAGTAGACTATTATTCTGTGGTAGTAGTAGTAAATGTAGAAAAGTTTATTCCAGATTATTAACATCGATGAATTTGTCGTTAGTCAATTTTAATTCGTGTTTGCAACCTTTTGAAGTTATTTTGCATTTTACGTGTTTCTTAGCACTGGTACTGGTAGTCAAGACTTAGTAGTTAATTTAATCACTGTTTTGGTAATAACCGACTCCAAGACAGATATTACGGTCTGTTTATATCATTAGCTCACCAGGGTCTTGGTTTTTGCGCGAAATACGGTAGCAACTTTTCTAGAATGGATGTTGGTTGACCCTCTATTGTATGTAGTAAGTATATTATTTTCTCTGTGGTCGTATAAACAGTCTAGGTATCAGAAAAATAAAAAAATATTATAATACTAATAAAAATAACAGGCATCTCCGAATACATATTTATCTTAGTCCATTTCAGATACATATATATCTACTTATTAAAGTTTATTTACCCCGCCACTATATGCCATCTGACTTAAAATGTTAATTAACTAGCTAGAATCCGGTTTTAAAAATGGAAAATTTCCTGAACATTGTCACCACATTAAGATCGACCCGAGATGAGTGGGTAGGTATATAAGTTTTAGGTAATAATTTAAAAGGACGATGTCGCGATAGAATCCTCAGCATACAATAATGATGGTCATTAAGCGTAATAAAACCGGTATGTTTTGTGGAACAAGTTTCGTATGACCCGCCGACGTGTGCTCCCGTGATGGACGGCCGCGATCCGAGAGTCACGCGGTCCCATCGCAAAGTTATTAAATACACAAAAGTTAAGGTTATATTAATATATGTACCTTCAACATTATTGCTACTAGTAAATGACCTTTAAGTATGTACATAGCAGCGGCGCTGTAGCCGGAATCGGCTCTGAGGCATCATCTTACGGGTAGCAGCGTATTTTATTAATTTAGGAGACGAAAAACTGACGGTCTTCCTTTGTAGGTCTAGTATTTGTTGTCCTAGTATTATATTCACAGTTTAATTATATAAAGTAATATTATTCATCTGTGTTATAAGATTGTCTTGATTGAAATCGTATTGCCAATCAAATAACTTCTTTAAAGAATTAAACATTTACCTACACCACAGAAAAATTCTGGTCTTGTAAACCCCAGCTGTTTTTGTGTTGTGTATAAGTTTATTTTAATAACGTTCACAATCACATACGAGTATAGGTATTTTCTGTTTATCTGTTGTTTATTATTTAGAAAAGGAAGGAAAAGATTAATGTTCAAAAGTATAAGAATTCAGTTTCAGAAATAAATAAGCGTTTGTAAGGACGCGTATTGTTCAAAATCTTATTCAGAATCACAGTTCTAGTCATAATAATAAATCTTCATCGCTAATGCTATAAACAAATTTAAATGTATTTTGTTTGGTTCCTTAATCTATAGGTACTGTTTGCTGTTTGTGCTTCTGAGTTTAAATGTTATTATGATATTCTGTGGTTTATTGTTTAGCTAAATGCGCTAAATGCCCTTGATTTATTTCGTTGACATATTCAAATGCTTTTGATCTACGAGATTTTCCGATAACATGGCTAATTGAATACGAACTTCGATAACTATGTCTAAGAATTCCTTTATAGACAGTTCTTAATGAAAAGTAAGTTGTTACATAAAATTTTGTACAATTATTGTGTAGAAATAAGTTGTTATATGGTGGTTATATGTATAAAAATGTCACCTTCTTAGTTTTCTGTACTTATGTTAAAATAAATAGTACCTATACCTACCTATGTACCTACGTGAAGGTATTACAACAAAATGCGAAACTTATGATTTAAAGCTTCCTACAGTAAACGTAATAGAATGTTGCCATCTGTGGTTTATGTAGAACTGTTTGTCACTTCCTATTTTCATTCCGGTGTGATTGTTTCGTGGTATTTCTTCTGTTATACGTTGGCTGTCGCCTAAACAATATACGGAAAACAGTAATGCTATGTTAGGATTATTCTTCATATTTATTATATGGTTGGTTCGGTACGGCTAAGAGAGATTTCGTATCTACTTATACCGAGGGCTTTATAATCGACAAAGTAATAGCATTTTCAATATAGACTATTGAAAAACTGTTAAGTATAACGCTAATTAACTGAAAACTAAGGTATAGTTTTCAGTTAAATTAACGTTTAATTAGCGTATATTTACTGCAAATGTTATATTCATAAATATAAGTATTTGTTTCAATTTAATCCATACCTTCTACTTTAGTTTCACTGTCTTGCAGAGGGTAGTGTGAAGGTGCCTTAATTTAAGTATTAACGTCGATACATAGCATTAACATATTATTACAGTCGTTTGGTTCAGAATATAATTTGGTCCTCAGAACACGTCAGACTAGAGCATAATGATACCTTACTTTACAAAGTCTACTACGACCTACCTGAATTTATCAATGCTTTTAAAGCGTCCAGATATTATTGTTTGTTGTTCTCATACTACGATAAAATCTTAATGTTTGTGTTGATTTTCAGCATTTTTTAAATTTACCATTTGCCTTATTTTAAATCCATTCCAATCGAGAAAATGAAATAATGTTAATAAATCATTATAGATATAGAACGTTGTGTTGCGAAGTAGCATTTAAAGTCAGTCGTGTTATAACTTTGTTATAACAACAACGCCATAACCAGGCACATGTTTTATTGGCCATGAGTTATGGGGCTCTTGGCACAAGGGGACAACCTGACCGGTTGTACGCTGTTGTTACGTGATTCATTCATTTTCACCGCTTCTCGTAATCGTTGTGTAACTAAATTTCACCCAGAAAACTGTTTTACTATAACCACTTATCGTTTATTATACTAAGATCATCATGTCCTTGATCTTTGTAAAGTTTAATCAGTTTCACGAGCTTCAATATTTATTTATAGAATGTGTAAAAAATCACTTCGAATAGTCGAGTAGACATAGTAGACAGTAGACATTTTTAAGGATTTTTATATTAAATTTATTGTAAACCTAATTTATGCATAATATCTAACTTAAGGGAACTGAAGTTACTCTACTGAAACATTTGTGCCATATCTTTTGAATTATATTTTAATAGCACAAACAATTAAACTCATAAAACCGCGACAGAAGCGAGTAAGTACGAGCAATACTTAAGTACTATACAGAACGTCCTCGATCGCCCGTGACCTTGACGGATCAACGACCGCGGATGCTTTCCTTTTCTATGAGAAAGTTCTGTATTGGTGTCAAGTTAAGCAATTGAACGCAACCTATTACATCTATGTCGGTCCGCATCTTCGCGCTCTAGTAACGAAACCGTGCTATATTTAAACAACTGAATAATCATACAATTTTCATAACAATAACATTTACATAATAAGAGAAGAATAAGAAATTCACTAAAAGATTTGTGGTACGCAATAAGGAATCCTATATGTATAGGAATGAGGGCTACGTGGTCAGTTGACTCGTGACCGCCTGATACCATTGAAATAACTTCATTGAAGATATACGAGTAAAGTAGTATCATATCATTACACTTTTTTTTTAAATATTATTTACCCATAAATAGTATCCGGGACACCACCCAGTACAAAAGCCCTCATGACTGGTTTAAAACTTTTGTTAGGTCAATTAAATATTTTGTATTTGTATATAAGTTATCAATAAAAAAATATCAAGTAGATAATAAGCCTTTATTGAATAAGTTGAGCTATTAAATTAACATCCGGTTATTTTTGGACCTGTTCCATTATAACGGTGAGTATCGAGACCATGAATACTCTGTAATATCATTAAGGAGGTCGCATTCGCATAATCTGTTGCACTAACACGAAATAAGGAAAATCATTATGGTTGCTTGTTTGTTAAGGTGTTTGTCCTGATAATCTTCAACTACCGATTAAGGGAGGTCAAGATTTCAATTAATATTCAACTACGATCTTCTAGGTCTTTCAAGTATAGTAAGATAATTCTCAAAGGCGAGTGATTCCAACACTACACTCCACGAGCTCGAAGGAGTTATTATTGACATCTATTTTCCTACGCTAGCTACAGGAGTAATTTTATTGTAAGTGACAGTTAATTTATATGCAAACATAGTCGTGGATATTTTAATATACTTATATACTCGTCGTATAATCCATTAATTAATAAAAAGCTACATAATGCTAATGGATCCATTAATTTGGCAGGCTTGTATATAAATCTAGGATCGATTTACGAATAACTTTGGACGTGTGAGACAGTATTGTGCAAAGGAAGAGTAAGACTAATGTACTCGTATCTAAACTTGTTTGAAGTTTAAGTCTTTTACTAACGATAAAATTACTAACTCGAAATAATAGCCACTAACATTCCCTCTTCCTAACCAACTAATATTTCTACTAACCTTCCAATCATCTCAAACTGAGAAGTCTATAAAAAATAAATATAAATCCTGTTCAACGTATTCACAGATATCATCCGCGACGCATGCTTAATTACTATCAAATTGTATTATAAAAAAAAAATGTGTATATAAATACAGTTAGCGGCACGAAAGCGTAGCGTAGTCTGACCTTGAATGCGCATAAGTCGAAATTTAAGGTTCGGTTCCGGCTCGTCTTGAACGGGGCGAGCGGATTGTCAGTCGTGTCATGAGCGCTTGTATCCCACACGAAGCTGACCGTTTCGAATTTTATGCCGACATTTATACACATTATTTTTTTAATTAGGCTTATGGGCAACACTCACTGCTGGCACATTTTTGCGGGTTGGGGAGGGAGAGGAAGCGGCCAGGCTTCTGGGCAGAGGCCAGCGCTGCCAGCAACGCGGCGCACGCCACCAGCAACCACGTCTGCATCTGGGGACAACCAAAACTTCTAACTATAAATCTGTAAATGTACCTTGCATTTGACAAAGATCCAAAGAAAAAAAAATTATATGGACTGATAATCTATATATATAAAAGGAGAAGGTGACTGACTGACTGACTGACTGACTGACTGACTGACTGACATATCAACGCAGGGCCTAAACTATAAGGGCTAGAAACTTGAAATTTTGCACAGGGGTTCCTTTTATAACGTAGGGGAGCACTAAGAAAGGATTTTTGAAAATTCACCCCCTAAGGGGGTAAAACGGGGGTGCAAAGTTAGTATGAAAATTTGCCGTTTTTGAAGTAGTTAGACGGGTAGACGTCATTAATGGGTCTAATTCTACGCGAGCGAAGCTGCGGGCGTCCACTAGTATTTGCATATGGACTGAACCTTACTCCTTACTCATAGACTTAATTTGTGCTTGTACAATTATAACAAAGGGTAGGATTATGTCGATTACACAAATCATTATCCACCAGTAGGAGTTGACACTTTATTCCTATGTAAAGCGTTTCCGAAAAATATATGTTTATATATATTTAATAATTCTTATATGTGTGAGAACTACGATTATTTTCTTATTAGGTATGTATTATTTTGAATGTAATGTCACTGATATTAAAACCCATACACACAGTTGAAAGCACTCTATCGCCTATCTAAGCTTATTTACGAATAAGTATGCAGAGAATCAACAGCAGATGACGAGATGGGATTACGCATAACGTAACCGACCAGCAATGTTGATAATTGATGTGACACAGGACAGATCGAGCTTGCTCATAGCCAGCAATTTGTTGCATAAATGACATCATAAGATCCTTCTCTTAGCATTAAGACTTGGGTATATATATTATGTTTTCTTTGTTCAAAAGATGTAAATAATATTTTAAAAAGTATTTGAATATAATTTCTATCTATACCGAAATTCTAGAACATATCAAAAACTGTCATTTATTTTCGCTAATAGTAAAATTACTAGCTATACCCACGGTTTCATTCACGTTAAATTGTTTATCATGCAGAATTTTACTATAACCTCTATCAATAAGGGTCGGATTTAAAGTAAAGCCGGTTTTTCGCGCGGTAAGTTTCACCAAATGCTTTAATCAAAATCCGTAGTTAATATTCGATTAAAACACCAACGATTATTTTTTGTCCACTTCACAGGAACCGTGTCTTCTCCCGAGATAAATGATAATCAATGGTCACTCTCTAGACAATTGAGATTTTGCCACTCTTTAAATTAGTATTCTCTCTAGACTACTACGACATATTACAAAAATTACATACTCTGTGCAAAAAAAGGTGGTGTGAGGTGGAGAACCATCTAAACGGATTATGTTTATCGACTATCGACAAACAAACCAACAAACACACTTTCCCATTTATATATTAGTAAATATAAGGCTAGTGATCCTGTCTTATTGAATTAAAAATATCTATCTTAACCTAAGATGATTTATATTTGATGATGATCTTAAATAAAGTGATCAGCGATCACACTTCATTTATATGCCAGCGCGGTTTGGTTCATAGATTAGTTAACTGAATTAATTTATTATGTGTCGAAGGGTAATCGAACGAGTCTCACGAGTGACTTTTGGTGTCAATCTGCGTTCGTGTCTTGGTGGCGCAACGCTGTCGCGTATGCTCGTAGTTAATTAAAACCTTAATTTCATCGTCAGCGTGAGAAGTATAAGAACCAGCTGTTTTTGTTACCTACATCATAAAATTGATTGCCTAATTCTGAGATCAATATGAACTACTAACCCGAATTGACAATGTGAGCTGGGAAATCCTTAGATCAAATTTTTTAGACTGGTGAAAGGTAGAAAACAATATTTGTATTCAAGTTAATAAACTGTGCTGCGTGATTTTGCGTGTTCGAAGATTATATTAGAATTTATTAGATGAAAAGAACTACTAGAATATTTTACGTACTACCAATTCACCAGTGTATCCGAACGGATATTTAGTTAACTGCCTGTAGCCACTTGTAATAAGCATTATTTACATACGAACTCGTAAGTGACCATTGAGCATATATGCAATACATATATAATTTCAACACATTTTTCACGTCAAGTGCAATAAAATCTGTCGCCCACATGAACGTTTCGTTAAAAAAATGCCTGACACTAGTATAGTTGGGCAATATATACACACAGTTCCACTGTTATTTAAATAAGTAGCGACTTAACGCTGCAAGCGCGAATACTAAGTAAATACATAGATTTTATGGATGGAATTTTTAGCTTTTCTAGAAATAAGTATTATTAATTAAGTATAATTTAGCTAATTGTATCTTTAGTTCAGAAATGCTGATTCTAGCTGTAATATTTTGAAGAAATACATACTCGTATCATTATATAAACAGATTCGCGACAAATAGTCTCTACAGTGTAAAGTACTAATAAACAATATAGATTGCAATAAATTCAATACTTTTAGCCAATACAAGATAATTATAAGATGATTCTTATAATTCTTTTTCTCGTTTCTTTCTCTCGTTTTCTTGATAGAAACTAATCAGTCTTTCGACATTTTATCTGTTTCTGGTCGCCAACTCTACGAGTAATCTATGTATTTCTCTTGACGGGACTTGGCCAGCATTATTTAATATTTAACATTTTACTATGTATATAGTTACTAGGCATAGGTTATTCGTAAACTCTGTCTGAATCCCAACTTTTACTTCTTATCGCTTGACAAGCGACTCAACAAATAAAATTAAAATAAAAGTTGGTAAAACAATTAAAATTAATTCAAAAACTAAAATGGTATCCGAGGTAGGTTGCCACTCCTCATAAAAAAATGGACTCCAATTGTTATTAAACAAAAGTATTTTACAATTTACAAGTTTCATAATGAAAATTATTCCGGTTTGATTTGCATCAACGAGACGCCATGTGTCAGCTTGAGTCTGGCAGGACATTGATCAACCGGCGCCACTCGGCTGTCGCATCGTTGCGTACTCGTAAATTGGAGTGTTCGGCTGGTCCGAGTGTCCGGCGCGGAGCGCGACGATTCGGCGCGCCCCGAAGACGCCTCGAGCGACCTCTATAGCGACGCATGCCAACGAAAAACATCGACCTAATTTATAAACAAGCGTAAAACTTTCAACCATGTCACGACACGTGAACGACTCACTTGACAATGCAATCGTTAAGATAACAAAAGCCTCCTTAACGCATCATTTTTTTTGCAATCGAACTCGTTGCGATTAGCAAACGCTTTTGTACGAGTATATTTCTAGATGGCTTAATCGTGTAGGTAGGTTGGGTCTTAACACAAATAATATTGTTTGATGGCTTGAAAAAATTTGATTGAGACTAACAAAGGATGGCTATGTCAATAAGCAAAAATCGCGTAGTCGTGTGATGTGGTTGTAAAACAGCGATAGGACATCACGCGCGTCATTGAAGCGCGCACGCGAGCTGAGGATCCGAGTTTCCCGTAATAGAAACGGATGGTTGTCGTCAGGCGGAATACCATGAGCGGTAAGCGCGCGTATTTAGCTGACCTTAACTTGTTTCGCTCTTAGCAGATGTTTAACCGTAAGTGGATAATTGCAAACATCAACAACTCATCAATAAATATAAGATAGCGCGTCACTGCGGCTCGTATGGCGATGGCGCATCGTGACCGCTCAGGGTTGGTTTTAATTAAGTTTCCTCGCATGACCCTGGCCATTGAGGCTCGTCCACTCCTTTCCAGTCTCATCAGGTCTCATATATTAATTCTAATTGCCCTACTGTGTATAGATTTTTAAACGGATAATGAATTTTTTTTTGCCTTCCTCGTCTCAATACCTAAACTATACTATATTTTTGAATTGTTTTATGCGACTTGCTAAGAAAATCATTGGCTTAATTTTTATACCACCATTTATAGCCTCACTTTATATCTTATTGGGATCTTATTAAGATCATCATCATACCATAACTGCTGTCCGTCATAAATCCGTCCAGTCTCACAAACCTTCGTATTAATCAGTATGTAAAATAGTGACTGTAAATTTGTATTATATTTTAGTTTATCATATACAAAATACTGATAAATAGGTAGGTAATAGTTCAAAACCTCTTATCCGAGGCCTCAAATTTCATTTCAATTCGTCTTTGCATGGCTCATTGGTCATCATGAATGAGATGTTAAAAGTTACAAGTACCGGAAAGCAGGCGATCACTATTCGCAACGATCGACCGATTGCTAAACTACACCGCTCTTCTTGATCCTTGAAATTTCTGCAATTGTTCTGGTAGATCCGTGTGCCATTAGCAAATTCAAGCATCGTCTACAATGTATTTCCACGGGGGTTTTGCAAGTGGTTCGAGGCCGACCGAGCTTCGGTCACGATCCCGCGTCGTCGTGCCTCCGTGCACTGAATCCACTCAGCACCTCGACAACAGATACTTGAAACACTAATCTGTATCGACGCCTCGTCAGATGTTGTATTGATTAAATCAATACAGCATCTACTAAACTGTTTTAAAATTTAAATCACACGAGGGCGTGTGATTCACATTATCTACTTTATAAATAGGAACGACAGTAAGCAGTAAATTTCTTCATTAATTTGAATGAAACGATTCTATAAATTTTGTGCTTGAAACGTTTAGAACTAGTGTTAGTGCAAATAATGATCTCGAAGGTATATAAAAATCTGCCAAGCCGCACTTGGCGAGTCTATAGAACAGTTGCCTAACCCCTCTCACTGCGAAAGGACACCGTACTCAACAGTAGGACGAAAAAGATTCATGGCGGCGGTGGTGTAAACAAATATTCAATTCCTTAAAAATAATGAACATAAAACGAGCTTTCTATATCATAATCGCGCTATCACAAGAAAGTCCAGTTTGTTCATTTCAACAATAATGGCTATTTTTGCAATACTTTACATATAACAAGCATGATAAAATGTAAAATTGGCTTTGGCCAGCGAGTGACGATTGTCATTACATTGATATGGAAAGCTCGGACAACTCGTCACATTTGAGGCTATTTCAGACTCCGCTCACGTTTGTCCGTACCAGTATTATGTCTTCCCTGTCTTTGTGATATTTAGTTCTCCATAACCGGGTGAAATTTTATATTACCTCTGTACCGCGCAAACGCTGGGCTCAAAATAAAAACGGAAGTGTTATTAACACAAACAAATAATAATATGGTAGAAATCAGAACTCAAATCGAATGTTATGATATACGTTTAGTAACATTAGCATTCCGAGATAAATAAATTTCGGTGCATCTTAAACTTTTCTATAGAGTTGTTGTTACAGCATAAACAACTTTAATACTAGTTACTGTTTCAGTACATTTGTATTATTAGTAATACTAAATTTAAAATACTTAAATTATGTTCGTAAAATTCAAATACTAGACATCAACAGGAACTAAAGCAGGAAACATCACATGCGCACATAGTAATTCCTTCAAAAATAAACATTAACCGTTTGTCGGAATAAGTAGATATCGTGAATTTATTGATTCAGTTGTTTTTGCCTTCCTATGAGTAGATAACAGAAAATATTATCAACCAAGGGCTCTTAATTCTTAGGTTATACATGTTAATTGAGCAAACTATTAAAATACTGTTTTCAAATTATTTGAAATACCAAACGTTTATCATGTAAGAAAATATAAATGAATAAAATATTTTACGATCTGTAACATATATAGATACATATACTCAGTATGTTATATAAGTGTTAGGTTTTTATAATCCGACACCTGATGATTATGTTATAAAACATTCAGTCTAAGCCAAATGCTTATTACAAAGTATAATTTAAATTACCTACTATAAATTATTCATAAATGTGGAATTGACAGATGTTTTATTTTATCTTGAAGCTCAAAATATATTTATTAACTTTAGATTTTAGGTGTAAATCGATTGGTGTCGGTGGAAGTAACTGTAAAATGCCATACAAAAGACATCAACGCGCGTATATAAGTAAATTTATTTGTTTTGTACTAGAGTTATTATTTATGTAGCATTCACTTACAGTTGACCTTGGTAAAATGATAGCTTTATTTATTTAAACATTTAATAAATTTATATATTTACGAACATCTGAAATAAGAAAAAAAAAAAAGAAAATAACGATATAATTTCATCGTTTTAATAAATAATTACTCAATAAATACATATATATAAAAATATAAGTATATATCTTGTATACGTGTGCGATAAGTCATAAATTTGATTCTTATTGTTCGGATTTTAATGTCAAAGCTACGCTTAGCATTCGGAAATAAAATATATAATAACAATAACTGTTACGCTGAAAGAATCACGTTTCGTTAACATTAGTAGTAGCCTTGAACCGTGGCGCAAGCAGCGCCATTTATCCGCACCATCATGTGTCAGTACAGCTACCACAAGGCGCCCGAGCATCTGACGAAATTATCTTACAATTGCAGCGTATGGATAAGGATCAATTGTATTCTGCAATAATTAGGATTTAAGATACACTCGATATCTGTATAAAAAATCTCAAGCTAATAGATTTGCAATAACAGATTTCCAGAGACAAAACTATTATAACTAAAAATAATGATAGTTTAAGTATTGATATATTATATGATGATATATGTATATTGTATAATTTGAGGTGCGAGATCACATTTTATAAATCTTTAATGTGCTATGTACATTTGAATAAATTTAAATACAAGATAACAATAAATAAGAATGTAACCTGGTAATTTCATTTACATACTTTTGATGATTGGAAAAATCCAATAAATAGTTTAAATCTAGCATATGGAGGTTTTAAGTAATAAGTATGATTTGGTACAATAATTACCTACACTAGCACATGAGAAAAAATAAAGTTAGTGAGGAGTTACGTTTCTTAAATAAATGAAATAAATTCCAAATAAAAAGTTATAGAACAAAGTCTTCGATCCCTACTATTTGTCGTTTCAAAATTCAGATAAGTCCATCAGTTACCTTATGTATAAAAGAAACAAATAAAGATACTACGTGTTACATTGGATATTATTATATTACTAGACTAAAAAAATCTTTAATGTTGTTCTTTAATGTTGTTTCCTTAAATTTGGAAATAAAAGATGTAATCAATTAAAATATAAAAATAACATAAATCATACACAAAATAAAGTAACTCAATTCCAAATATCATCATCACAACCCTTTCATTGTCCCACTGTTGGGCACGGGTCTATTCTCATAAAGGGAGGGATTAGGCCTTAGCCAATGCGCTGGCCAAGTGCGGATTGGCAGACTTCACATGCCTTCGAGAACATTATGAAAAACTCTCAGGCATGCTGGTTTCCTCACGATGTGCGCTTGACCAATATAGCAAGTGACATTTAATTTCTTAAATCGCACATAACTTAGGAAAGTCATTGGTGCGTGCCGCTTGGGTTTGAACCCAGACCGCTCGAGTGAGAGGCGAGTTCGATAAGCACTGGGCTGTCAATGATAATTCAAGTTCTATATAATTATAAAGAATTAACTTATTATGGTTCACTGTAAGGTACAAATATAACAGCAATTGATAAAAAACGGTACTCGTACGGAAAGTATGAAACGTGAAGATGATATTCATGATAGTTAGTCATGTTAGTTGGTGTTAGTAATTGTCCAGTAAGTACTTGTTAGTAAGAGTCTCGTTGCAACTCAGTCACAGATGTGTTGCTACCCTTGAGGACTAAGATGGTCGCCTCTAAAAAAGTGTAACGGGAAACCACACCTTTCCAACCGGACCATAATTATTTAAAAACAATTACTACACGGCCCGAAAATGAGGTAGAGGTACCATGGCGGGCGGTGATCTTCCCCTGGGGGACTCTATATAGAACAAAATAGGTTTCAAATAAAACCTATTTGGTTCCCTATAGGCTCTACCACCTAAACCTACCACCTTAGTACCTACTATGTATAAGTTTATTGCCATGTAAAATTATTGAAATAAAAAATAATTAAACTTGTTTTCATTTTGTTGCAAATAATGAAGCTTGTATTTATTAAGAATTTTTGTCAATGAAGACTATTTTCACAAGAATTTAACAGCCCTATCAGTTAAACTAAGTTAACTTATTCTATCTAATGTTTGGTTGCCCAACATGTCCTTCGCGCGTCACTGGCAAGTGATGGCGCGAAATCACGTGACGCTGCGCCGGCGCATTGTCTCTATGCGGCGGCCGTGGGAATATCTTTTTGTTCTCCAACAAAATTTTCGTTAAAATTCCTAAAATCAATTGCATGTTCACTTAAAATACAATCGTGTGGTACGTGGTATATGATCGTCTGCAAGCAATTGTGGGAAAATAGAATGGGTATTTATTTTTGAAGTATTTATAAAATTGTGTTTGTATACTTTTGATCATACAGTTAATAACCTATGAAGAAGTGAGTGTACCGCAAGTTAACAGTAAAGTTTATTTGCATTATCGGCTTTAAAAAAATGTTTAAATATGTCGGATCGGAGAGTATTTTGCAAGCACGACTCGTATTTTATTGCATGTCCAACAATATCATTTTCATCATTCTAAGAAATTCATGTAAATCGAAATACATATTTTAAAAGGTTATTTCAAATGTTTGAGAAGAACATTTGAAATCTCACTGCACGAAAATTTGACTCTGTAAGTCTGAACATTTAGATAACATAAGGTTTGATACTGAAAGGTTGATATTAAATTCGAGGGGCTTATAGCAATAGAAGTCTCACAGTAAAAGCAAATTTTAGGCACAGTTAAGGCAAATTTATTGGATTAATAATTTTAGTTAAGGCTCTCAAATGACTAAATGAGGTAACTTCATTATATTCTCAAGTCTCAAAGCTTTCAAAAACCTTCAAGACTCACTTCAAAAATCGTTGGCCATTGATCCTGACTAATGATTTCGCTGGTCAGGGTTGATCAAATGATAATATGCTTTCTTTCACCGGTAATGACGATGACAAAACGCGCATAAAGAAAAGTTAATGGGCGTGCTTGGATTTGAACCCAAACCCCCTCGAGTGAGCTTAATACCCACTATCACCGCTGTATCATCGAAAATATAAATCTAATGTTTTTCAAATATGGTGCAATTAAGATATGAATATTAAATGATATTAAACTTTATATTCAAAATGCTGATTGCTGAATTGATCCGAACGAATGATGAAACCAAAGACCAAAATGACTATCAGAAATGTTTAGGAGCTAAAGTCGCGGCTAAATATTATCGCGTGAACATTGGACAAAATATAATATGATGTAACACAGAGTTCAAACATACTAACAGAAAAAAGGATGTTATATATTTTACAGGACTTATTCTACGAATATCCTGTTAAACAAAGTCAAGCTGTTAAAAAAAACTAGTAAAGCACTAATTTATTCCGACTTCAATGGAAAATATATTTTGAGTTTGGATATTAAAACGCGGGAGATAAAGACACATTTGAAAGAAAAAAACTGAATAAAGATCGCTTCATCCAATTGGAAGCTATGAAGCTATAATGCTACACACGTTCTATACACATAAAATTTTCGTATTCGTTATTTAACGGAGATTTAGAATAGAGATAAGGCAATCGGGATCAGTAGAGCTTCCGAAGAGCTTGGAATAATTTTCAGCAGCAGTTTCATAGCTTAACTTACCAATTACATTTAATAAACTTTCCTTATTATTTTTTATTTCAGTTTATTTGCGCGCGAAAATCAGGACTTTTCGTAATATTGTTGTGAAAAAAATTCATTATAATAAAATTAACTGGTCTCAGCAGTCCAGCAGTCCGGCCGGGTTCATATCCAAGCCGTATCAATGACTTTGCTAAGTTACGAGTGAGTATGTGCATCTAATTTATGAAATTAAATATAACCTGCTGTAACGGTGAAGGAAACGTCGTGAGGAAACCTACATGTCTAAGAGTTCTCCATAATATTTTAAAAGGCATGTAAAGTCTGCTAAAACCCCTTCCTTTCCGAGTGTAGACAGTGGTACCATGAAATGTACAAGTAATTAATTAGTGGTGTGGTTGGGGCGGTGGTGTAATAGGTAAAGAATTTAAACCGCAGCTTTGAACTACAAATCTTTAGACTAGTTAATGTTGTCTAACAGAGGTCAAGAATACTTTGCGAAATTTCTTTTTATAAAAAATTACATGTATCTATAGATCGAAGGTCAGATTAATAACATTCAGCCTAATTGACTACTTTCTTAACTAGTCAAAAACTAGTTTTAAACTATGTAGGTAGTATACATTTTTAGCGCAATAATAATTATAATTAATGTTGTATACGAGTATATTGGCAATTCAAGCCACTCATGAATGAAAATTCATTATTATTTGTTCAATTAGTAGGTACCCATTTTACGAACGCGCGAACGTGGATGAATTACTGGTAACTGGTCACTGATAAGACCCTCGACACGACCCGCGCACGATCAAGGGATTAAAAAAATATGTCAGTCGAATATTTTTGCGCATCAACAAATTTGTATCTTGACGACACGATGACGATCACGGGATATCTTCTACAAATAGCACACGATGGTCTGATTTAAAGGTTTAATAAATATACAATGATCGAGATCATGAAGTATCAATTACTTCAATTAAGGTCGTGTGTAGAGAGCTATGCCATCCTTAATTTAAATTCTGGTGTGTTTTTAATCCATTTTTAATATGCAAAGGCAGTATCATATTTTATTTATGAGTATCAGGATTGTTGCCAATTAAAATAAACAAAATTCGTATCGAATGTCTGACGACAGTCTCATGTTATTGCTTATAAGGAGCGATAAGAAAATCATAGGATAGAAAAGGGCTCTCAGTCATAATCTCGGCGTTAACAGTGTGTTGTAATAGGGGCTTGACACACATACGGGCTCTGTAATCACTGCCACGCTCAATCTATACAATTCGTAAGGACATGTGAGTGTACTGCCCACTGTAGCAAGACTATGCTGCAAATAGTTAAAATTTTCTCTTCAATGATGATATTATGCAGTTGACGCAACTTCATTCGCGGGCTTTCGGTTAGAAATGCATTTGCTGTTGTTTTTCAAGTTCAGACATAGATCACACGAATTTGTTTAATTATTTAGAAGACATTACCTTTTTGTATTATAAGGCAGTCATAAATTAATTAAAAACTATTAAGATGATAAAAATACTTCACTTAAAACTTAATTAATAAATGTTAAATGAAGTAGTAATAATATATTTAATAATTAATAGTGACTTAAATAATTATCCCGAAACATCCCTTAATTCCCTACAGTTGAAGTTCACTTACCTTATTTGAAGATGATTTAAATAAATATGACGGCGGGAAAAAACACAGAGGCACTGTTGTAATAGCGCGCGGCAGGTTTGGGCGGAGGCTTTTATAGCGTATGGGGCGGGGATGCGCGTGCATGGGGGGACCGACGGACGGCGGCGGCTCGCGGCGGCGCTCCCGGCGACCACTCTAACTTGACCTCTGGTTTAGCTTTAGGGCCAGCTGTGCAAAATTAAATGCATACAACAAATGCTTCTGACTGGCACTGTCATGCCAGCGCATAAAAGGCTTTAAAAAGATTTTATATTCAATTTTATTTACCGAATATTTAGTATAACATGAATATGTTTTTATAGTTCATACATCCGTTTGCTTTGCAGTTCCACTGTTGGACCAAGACTTCCCTTAAAAGACCTATAACGAGTTATCTTATCAAAAGAGGTATCCTAGTATTTTCATTAGGTCTAGTTGTCAATGGGGCACCTGTACTCTTTTTTACTGTGTTTTTTTGCGAACGGTAATTGTATTTAGTTGCAACTAACAACATTTTAGATGTTATATACTATTATCATAAAATGGTTTAGAAATGGGACGAAGACTACATTTTTAGACATTAAAATCTAATCATATGTTAAGCAGAAAATTTGGACCCCCTTTTTCGAAAATTTCGTGGACGGAGGTGTATGAAATTTGGCACTGTTAAGATTATATGGAGAGGGTGCAGAATTCTAAAATTGTTTTATAAGTTATACTAGATTTTGACCGCAACTTCGCTCGCGGAAAAATTAAACTAACGGTAATATGATTTTAAGTTTTTTTTTTTCCACCTACCGCAACTTTTCTCCACTCAACCAGGGTTTGAGTGGTTGAAAATGTCATAAGGCATTAAGTCGGCCTATTGTATATATTTTTAGAGGTGTCAATAAAGTTGTTTAAATAATGAAATATAAATAATTCCTGTTATAACTGTGTTAAATTACAGTTCCGGCTGGAAAGGTGTGATTTCCGGTTACACTTATCTCTCTGCAATCTTCCACCACAAGCACAACCATTTCTTTGTCCCACTGTTGGGCACGGGACTTCACTCGTAATGGGACCTCTACTCTTCTAGTCTACTACGCTAGCCAAGTGCGGATCGACAGACTTCAGATGCCTTCAAGAACATTATTCATTGACTTACGTACATACACAAATACATAAATAATTAGGTCATACCTGAGAATATAATTGTTTCTTCGTAATATTACCTAAGGTCAATGTTATGATTTAGATAACATTTTAAGTTGTAGTCGTTTTATAAAATCATAAGCTAATCATTCGAGTTACTTACTACTTTTATTTTCCTTTATTTTCATTTATTTTCATTTCAGTAAAAGTTTTCATGAAATTGACGATGAACTATGTACATATTGTATCAGATCCATACAAAGTCTGTCACTATGACAAAGCCAATCTTACGATTTAGTCTTCAAATTCGGTGAAAACTTTCATGCGATTCCCTTAGATACAGTAGCCTCTTTACACTTTGGTATATTTATTTATTTATTTATTTTACGCTTTATTGTAAACTACAATGGGCGGACTTAATGCCTGAAGGCATTGTCTACCAGTCAACCCTTGAGATGGTGAGAGGTAGCGGTAGGCGTTTATGAAAATTAAACGGAAAATCAAATAAAAAGTAAACAGTAAAATTTAAATATTATTCATTAAAATAATACATATAATACATATAATTATTATACATTTATAATACATACAATACATACATAACATAATACATACATACACACATAAATATATAGTGCGCATATAAAAGTAGCAAGTAATTAGTTAAGCGATTTGTAGATTTAAAGATACCGTGACTTACGTAGGTACGGTAAGTGGGCAAGTTTTCCGAAAGTTTCCCGATATAATAACAAAAAAAATTCTGACATTTTTACAATATGTATATCTGACGTTTTATGAACGTGACAAAAAAAAAGTTTTGCAGTATTTTTGTTGTTGTTGTAGACTTCAAACTTTATTTGTCCTTAGTAAGGACATTTGGAGTCATCTCGGTTCGAGGAAGAGATTGTAAGTTCAGGGAGAACCGCCCTGTGATGTTGTTATCGCGCAGTATTTCGATGGAATTCAATTAAATTGGATTTTAATTAAAGCAATAAAATATCAAAATCCTTTGATGTGCATCTTAATATGAATGTTTAAGTTCAGTGTAACTAAAATTTGCATATACATATATTAATTCAGATCTAAGTGGTGTAAATAATTGATTAAAGCTAAGCTGAAATGTTAGGGCAAATTATCCATTCACTGAATTTAGACTTTGGAATATCACTTTATGGTATGTTATTCGGGTTTATTGCGAAAAATCGAGAAGTAAGCATCGATAACCAACTATTATAAGTATGCATGGATTTTCATATCAGGAAAGTACCAAAAATATTGACATCAGAATGCTTCGCCCATGGATCGTTTAATGCTGATCCACTCTTCAAGTTGAATAGTAAATACTTTCATTGCCAAATTGCCAACTATGTAAGATAACAGTATTTAGTTTTACAGTTTATTCTTTATGTTTATGAGGATTATCGTTAGGTGAACTTGACGTAGGTAACTTCATATTCCTTAAATGATTATATTTACTTTATATCTACGATGTGAACGCTATAATATTAAACTATTTATTTAATATCTAACCAACATACACACTAGTAACATCCTGTTGTTACCTACGCACGGATATACTCGTAGTTTCTATCCTTGACAAAGCAATACTTATTTAACGCGCGTGCATCTCGAGCATCTATTATCTACTCGTAAATGTAAAATATACTATTGTATATTTACGAGTTACAGGACGACGTGATCCAAACCACAGATAATCAGGGTCCAAATATGTAGTAGAAAAGAGAACAGAGAAAGAATAATACGTTTGTTTTATACGCCGATTTTGAATAGATATAATATATATATATATATATATATATATATATATATATCTACCAGTGATAAAGCTCCGGACTAAAGCTAGTTTGAGCTTACTAATACCTACGCCAGTTTGGGTCACTAACCCTGCTCAATGGACTTGTTTGAATATTATATTTAATAAATTATAAAATAGTACCAATTGGATAAATAAAAACGGTTTATTTTATTTGATAATTACTGTATTACTTCTTGTTCATCTCTCTAAGTTAGTAATCCGAACTCAACAGAACGTTTATCAGGAAATGTACGCGGATCTAGCTTACGGATCTCCGGTTACTCGTCACACAAAATAAAATAAACCTTATAAGTTTTAAAATATGTTTATGGAGAAATCTAGCTCTGGGGACTCAGTAAACAGGAAAATAGAATAAAATAATATAATATCTTTTCAAAGTTCACATTAAACAATTTACCTTGCAAATTTATTTTTACCTAATTAAATCAAAATCAAAAAGATATAATTAATACAGGCCTACATCCAGAGGTAATTAAAGAATTTTATGCTAATATATTTCATGCGATGCCAACTCTTGCCATAAGTTGATGTAGAAGGTCTCACGAACAAGTGTTATGCAACATTGTCTTGTCACAGGGAAAACAGAAAGAAAACTCTTCTGTAACTCTTTACCAACTCACGACGACTAACTCTCTTATTCATAACAAATTAATAAGCCTATAAAGCTATACAGTATTCTGTCAATTCTGAATTGAGATTGAGTAAAGAAGACAAAACACTCTATAGCTAAACTAGGTTTTTATGAATAACACCGACAGTATTTGTTTTCACAGCCTACTTCCTATAACGAAACGATGTTGCATTTCATATTATTTTTAAAACTCGACAGGATTCTGAAAGCAGATCATAGTTAGGTATTATATCTTTGAGCAGAGCTTATAAGTCGGATAATGAAAGGATTTTGTTGTGTAGCTTAAGCGGCGGAATTTCAATTGAATACTCAATTATATTAAGCATTCCTTGAAAATATTCCGCTTCTTAAATTATCCGCTTCTTAATTATGTGTTACACACCATATGCGTGTGTATAGCTTTTCCGCTTTCCAATTAATGAACCGAACCTATGTGGGCTCATACTGGTATCAAATCAACGCAGCGTGATCTCAGCAACGCTTTTTACAGTGTTCTGGATGAATCATTAACCTTACATTTGTAAACATGCTTATTATGAACTACTTGTACTGTTTTATTGCCAAATGTCATCCATTGTTTTGCGGACGTATGAGTTGCATGGGAAAGCTATTGTTCAATCGAGAAAATTAACAGCGGCTTCGAAACAATGTGTTTAGAGCGACTGCGGCATACTAACGCGACGACCAACGTGATTTTTTAACGTCAAAGTGCGTGATATATTGTGATTAAAGCGTATGTCATCACAACTCAAATTATACGGGAAAACAATTACTTACAAAAAATATTCCTAGTTGCGAAGCAAATGCTTGTAAGTCCCAGAAAGTACTTGTAGAGTTAGGATTGTGTGGTACTTGTACATAAACCTTCTATCAACTGCGAGCTTTTTCAATGGAAAGACTTACCCTTACATAGAAGATCAATGCTTCAGGCTAGGCTTCTGCTAGTTAGAGATCAAATATTAGTGTAGATACTCGTGTTCCACGTTTATCGTCTGTTAGTCACGAACTAATCACACTCATTTCCCTTGGCCATAAAAAATGTGTCCGTTAACACCTGTCATTGATACATGCTACTGTGCTTGTATTGAATCATTGAATACTGTAAAACAATCACATTGATGTTCCGGTTTGTCCTTATCTCGAACATTATGATAATTATGTCCAATGTCTCTGACTGAATTGTATTATGTATTATTTTTATGACGGCTCTATACATTTGTCGACAATAAAACAATGATTTCGTTAATTATTGTCTGAATTACACCGTTCGTCTATACTTCATTCAATTACCCAAAGGGGTGTGGCATGATTTGCCCATTTTTTGATGTAGGTACTTAATAGTACAAGTAACGTAGGTAATAAATCTATTTTATAAATTCCAATTCATCAGTGCTATTAGCAACACTACCTTAACCACTACCTAAGCTTAATGTTAGCGGCGTGCCTTAAAAAAATTTGTAATTATGTTTCACTTGCTAAAATTAGTTTAACGTAATTTCAATTTCATTGAAGACTTTTTTATATCGACTATATTTCAATTCTTCAGTTCTAAAGTATCAAGGCAAATACATATTTCCAAAAACCGCAGCTTAGCATAAACCGCCGGAATCGTTATTATTAGTGTAGGTACGATCAAGGGGTCTCATTCCTAACGCAGTTGTTATTTTATTTTAGGAGACAAATTACAGCTTTAATGACTGAAGCGACCTTAGCCTCCTTGTGTTCGCACCTAGGTGGATCTGCGACTATTATCATTGTTTGAACTCCCACCTAGAAATGGCATATCTTGGCGGTCAAATTCAGTTTGTGGTTTAGATGCAGGTCATCATTGCAATTTTTATAACTAGCTAGGTAAGTATATCCAACATGAAACGTAGGTAAGTACCTACTCGTACCTATTTACACTAGGTACACTTTTTTAAAACCCCAGCCAGTTACTTAGCAATATTATTTATGGGATGGATTTACAATTTTCTATTACGAAGCGGACATGAATACAGGAATTTAAATCGATTTTATCCTAATCATATCCTGTTTTATTTAATTAAAACCTAATTTTACATGTTACTTTTGTATGTATAAATAATTCTGTTCCATAAATAATTTTTGAAAATAATCAAAACAGATCGAAAACCTGAGGCATTCGGTACCTTCCTTTAAAATCAAAGACAATGTAGTGTGACAATGTAGTGTACGTGCCTATATTGAAACTTTCCTTTAAATACATAATTTGATTTCGGTAACATCGTTATCTATCGTTCTCTACTTAGGTAGGTTCTATAGACACCACTTCGCAATCATCAGATTCATTTAAAATTATATCGCAATTACTTTCTTTTCAATTAGGTATTAATCCAGTTATGAAACGATTCAATGATGCAACTGTAAAATAACATTTTGCCTGTAAGGATAATTATCTACTAACCTCAGAATACAGAACTACCTTAGTAACACTACTTAAAGATAAATTATTATGTTGTTATAGGTACATGTAAATAACTGAATATAGGTAGGTTGTGTCAACATTGCCGTACGTGAAATTGAGAAGTCTCTCGAGTGATCCGCAGCAATCAATACCTAAGAGGCGGTACCTTCTAATAAATTGAATGCCCTTTTCTTTTTATTAATTCACCTTACATTCATCGCCGTGACTACTCAATGGATACCTACGTTGTACTCTTAGCAAAAATTTATTTTTACATATTATTCGTAGAACCAATTGTAGGTGCTCACGGTTTCGAACTCAGTAATGTCAAGGTTCCATGCCTTGGTAAAATGTGATCCAAATTGTTTGTTCTTCTTAATGACATTGACATTATTTCCGCAATCCAGAACGGCTTAAATTATTAGATTCGCTTTAGGTATATAAGTACCTACTTACCTTCTTAAGGTTCAACACCTGAAGGGGCCAAACGTCCCGTTTGTTGTTACTAAGCCTCCGATCTTCGATGCTCGTCCGTCCGTTTGTCTGCCCGTAACAGTTGAAATTTTAGTAGGTATAGGAATAGAAGAGTAATAAATCTATGAGTATAGGTATTTCTGTTGCTGTTAAACAAAAAAAGGTTTAAATGAATAAAATAAGGGGTGGAGGAGTTATACGTGGTATGGGTATAAGGTACTCGTATTTTAGGCAATACAAAATACGAGAATCTTTAGTTTTCTCTATCTAGGTCTATTTGTTTAAAAATAAATTTTAATAAACAATTTAATAAATCAAATTAGCTATGTAGTACCTAAATCTAATTTACTTTATAAGTCTTCAGATAAGTAGGTATGTTGTTGTTTTCGCCTTCCCGTGCGCGAATTGTTCCTTTTACCGCGTCTTTTATGAAGCATTAAACATTAAAATAACTTGAATTCTAAGCCATAGCGATAAATTATGTGGCCTCTTCTTATTCACTTACTTGGGTTTCCTACGCTATACATAATGGTCAATTTAGTTCTGTTATTGTGCTCTCCTATGATCCCATATAAGAGCAGTGTAAGGCAATGTACCTACTTCAACTAAAAACATTTTTTCTTGGTACCTACGTCCATTATGAAACTTTCTACGATAGCCCTACCATAGCTGCACCTAATCTTTATATTTCAACATGAACATTCAGTTGTTTTAAATTAAACACTAACGCAATCTATAAATCCAATACCTATATCGTAATTATAATCTGTACTGTAAGCTTCTTATTGTATAGTCAAGGTATCATTACATATTTAATTACGTTAATTCAATTACCAACAGCTGCAACTCCTGTCATCAAATGATCCTTGGACTATTAAAACGCTTGCTGACTCTGCCTTGCTAACAAATGACTCTATAGTTCTATATTATATAGGCGTATTTTAGACCCGTTCCATCTGCATAAATTCCTTCCTTACTACACAGATGACTTGCTTTACATTATGTACATATGCAATTAAATGTCACGTAAACATTCCAAGCTGACTTCACATGACACTGCTGACAAATATGACAAGTATCTTCTTAGTGCATTTGCTGTTATTCGTCTACTGTTGAAATTGAAAGTTATTTTATACAGTTGGCGCTGATAGCACAGTTGTTAAAATTCGGCGACTCACTTGGGAGGATTCTGGGTTCAAATCCCAACGGCACTTACCTTTTTTTTATGGTTACAAGATAGCAAACGAGCTTGCAGCACCACCCATCCGCTGCCGCCCATGACAATGATTTTATAAGTTATAAGCAAATGCTACTTGTTCTTCAGAGAAAACTGTAAATGTTACAGTTTTTCCATAACGTTCTCGAAAACATGTGAATGTTGACCAGCGCAGCGCGTTAATATATGGTTTTGGGCACATCTTAGGTTTCCCCGTAGCCAGAATAGTGCTGCGGAAGTTTGTCTGTCGTAAAAGGCGATTAAAAGCTCTGGGGGTGTGTAAAGGTGGCTCGAACGGTCTATCCAGTAACCCCGGGAAAGACGATGTTGTGTGTAGCTGCACGATGTTGTAGATGATTTCACGTCTCGTAGTGTGCGTGTGGTGTACGTGTCGGTCATGAGTAGGTACAGCGCATTCGTTTGAAAAGGCATTTGTTTCTAAACAGTAGCTTTTATTCTGTAAATTATTTATGTACCTACAACTATTTTGTGATAGAGCCGACAACGATGAAAATCTACTGTAGTGACATGCACGTTGTTATACTGGTATTATAAAGAGGAAACATTTGATTGTAATGTTTTCACACAAAAACTACTGGACCGATTTCAAAAATTCTTTCACCATAAGAAAGCTGAATCTTCATTGGTGACAAAGGCTATATAATATTACTAGGTGTAAACGAAACTATTGTTGTCTAATTCCACGCGAGCGAAGCTGCGGGCGTCCACTAGTAGCAAATATTTATTTGGCAGGCAAACTGTTCTTGGGTATTACATTGTGTTGTTTCTAGGAACTTTGCTAGTGTTTACGTATTATGTTTATTATTTACTTACGGTCTCTCCCACGGTCAGTTATTGTTTGAACTTGAACAGTGTCGAATGTTCTCAAGTCAACCGACAAAGCTTAACAATTATTTTACTATTGAAAACAACGACCGATAGCTCTCCGGAACACGAAAGCGCCCATGAAATTTCCACTAGGTGTCACCCATCCACATACCGACTGCACCCGACTTTATTTAGATCGACGTGAGCCATATGCGTATGAGTGCTTTTACTTTTCATTTAATAAATAAAGGAACAAAGACTAAAACTATAAACCCTTGTATACAAAATTTTTATTTATTATTTCGTATGTACATCTAACATTCGATAGACTTATTATAAAATATAACATCTTGGTTGCTTACTTACATAACAAAAGTAATTAATAAATTAAAGTATATTTTGTCACATGTTAGTGATGTTAGGGATATACAACTTACTTTTGAATAAAGTGAACAAAATTAACCAACTGATAATGACCAAGCGTCATTGCTAGTATCGTTTGAACTTGTTAATATCGATAAAGCTGATCAGAAAAATAAAGAGCAAAAAAATATTTGCTGAAATGCCAAATTGGTATGGTATGAGTCTATCACGAGTACATATTAAACTTTGAGAATAAAGTTCCATTAACCACAAAATAATTAATTTTTTTTACTTTTCGGATTCCGTAGCAACACGTGGTTGCTAGGATTTTTATTGGTCAGATCTCTGCTCCTTCCTGTTCATTGGATTTACCTTGCACGTAATCTTGTAGGACTCCACCATTTTGACGGAGTCGCGAACTAGTATCGTCGATCGGATCGTGAACGTGTGGGAGAAGCAGATGGAACTCTCGCAGAGAGCTGTTTGGAAGCTCAGGTAGAGACGGTAGTGGGTCTTTTCAGTCCTCTGCTTGAGTTTCACATCCACTCGTCCGGGGAGCTTGGTGCCCTTGTGCGAGCATCTCATGAACTCGAAGTCCTCCAAAGTTACGTCTTTATTCGTATCGTCGCGCACGCAAACGTGCCAGTTTTGCGGCGCGCCCGGAGTGAACTTCACGTTCCTAGTTTCAGCGTCCAGACTCACGTCGAAGTAAATGATCAAGTTACCACACTTTCTGTTCACGAACAAGTCATTTTTGTACAGAATAAGATTCTCCGGCTCCGTGAACTTCGGATCCGGCAGCCGCACCTTGAACTCCTGGCAGAAGTTCTTAACTAGATTCAAAAGTTTAATGCTGTGGTTGTTTGTGTCCGCCACGTAGAGATACTTCCCATCGGCGCTCACCGACAGGCCCGAGGGCTCGTTGTACTTGGCCTGATCTGTGCCTTCTAACATGACGGAGTTCAGCGTAGTAACCTTCTGCATGGCGATGTCCATTTTTTTTATTTTGTGGTTGTACGAATCCGCTATGTACAAGGTTTTATTGCTTTCGCTAAACGCCACGGCGAGCGGGTGTTGCAGCTTGGCATTATGTCCAATGTCGTCTACATCTCCAAACGCGAAGAGATCCTGAAAATAATTATGATTTATCACAAAGTAACAAAAATATATATATGTATCTCTACTGTATGTATTTAAAATAATATGGATACTTCCAAATACAAAAACTCTCCTACTACTACTACTTCCCCATACATTTCCATTGGAATTAAATGGAGATGTATTGAGAAGAAAAATTGATGGTTTGATTGATTATGACAGAGATTTTTTATAGTTTTACTTACTACAGGGTTCCGGTCTCCGCCGCACATTGAGGAGACTTGGCCTGTGCTGAGCATCATTCTTCGTATTGAAGAACTCTCTGAATCCGCTATGAAGAGTTGCGGTACAGAGCCTGAAAAAAAAGCATGTATATAAATCCTTTAATTGTATAGATATAATTAACTGCTACCCTCATTAAGTATTAGCAGCTGCCCTCATTAAGCGGTCAACTTCGCGACCGTGCCTATATAAAGCCAAACACAGCCAACTACAGAACTCACACTCTGCTCAGCCGTCGAACTGTAAGGTAGTCGGTATCTACGCTATATGTCGGTACCTAACGCTACTATGCTGTAAGTACGTTCCATCTTTTGATGTGGGTGTTGCCGACTCTGGTACTTATTTGAACCTGTGCTCTTTTTAATTGTTTTTCCCTTCCAGTTTCTAAAAATATATATATTAGAAATTGGTCCTTGATAGATCGTCTATGTTTATATTTCAGTTCACACTGCAAACTGAACTACGTCAGCGACTCAAACGATGTGAACGAAAGTCACAAGTACCATACTGTGTTTTAGGCAAAATAAATTATATTCTATTTTATTCTTACCTTCGTAGTTCGCGGTGTGAACCAAAGTACGCTCATCTCGCCTGCTCATTCGCCCGTCCACCTATTGCGTAGTGTTCGGTATGAACCCAGTCTTTCGTTCGCATAGTCTCCGCTTCTCGATTCGCCCCGATCCGCTCTCGTTTAATGGTTTGCTGTCATTCTGTTCCATGTTATCGCTGCGACCCATAGACGTCCCACTGTTGGGCACGGGTCTCCTCTCAGAATGGGAGGGATTAGGCCTTAGTCCACCACGCTGGCCAAGTGCGGATTGGCAGACTTCACATACCTTCGAGAACGTTATGATGAACTCTCAGGCATGCAGGTTTCCTCACGATGTGTCCTTCACCGTTATAGCAAGTGACATTTAGTTCCATGTTATAATGATGTAATACTAACCGGTCCTAAGAGCGAGGCCCGAGGGCTGCGCGAAAGAGGCCGTGTTGGGGTAGGCGCTGTTGCGTGCCGCCTCCGCCCCGGAGCCCGCGATACACATCACCGTCCCTGCCGAAAAACATTACAATCATGCAAAACAAGAATTAATCTACTTTGCAACAATCCGCGAACAAACTTAGTAGATTAATTCTTTAGTAGATTAATTCTTGTTTTGTAATAATGGAGTTCCGCAAAGTAACGCCTGATACAATTAATTATTACAATCATGTCTGCATTTCCCCGAGCGGGGTAATTAAAATTTGAGCACACTTTCTATCACACATAATTTTGCATAAAAACTCAAAACTATCGAGGAGTATTAAACATTATCACAAACACTTGTCTTCTTACCCTCTGTGTATGTTTTGTATTTCCACCAAATTGTAGTGTCGAGAAATATCGCCCAAATCTGATGCGAACCCGCGCAAGCAATTAAAAGCACTCTCCTTTTCTCGTCTTTCTTATCCTTTTCCTCTGTAATAAAACGAAAAGGATTAAAGAACATTACACTGCGGCGTTAGTACAATTTTATGAATTTATGAAGTTTTAAGTAAGGTGTGTACGAAGTAGGTACGAAAATGAAAGTTTTACAAACGAACATACTATGCTATGTGTTATGCTACATACGGTAAAGCATGCAACACTAAGTTTCACGCAAAAAAAAATTGGTCCAAGGTGAAACACATTTTCTTATATTACCAACAAGATTTTCTTATATTTAAGATAAGATAGTAAACGAGCATGCAACACCAACCATCCACTGCCGATCATGACATGACATAACTAAAAAAATTTGAATCTCCATCCATATCCGCATATCGGCAGGTGTAAATTCTAATGCCCGGTATTAAAATCCGTATATTTTAATGATATAAAATAACAAACGAGCTTGAAGCAACACCTATCCACTGCCGCCCATGACAAGTGTGACTGACTTTGAACAAGACTCATCTAATCGTTTTGTGTTTCGTTCCGTGATGTGGTTTCGAGTAAACTTGGAATAATTCTCCGGTCACTGAGATGTTCTTTGTGGAATTGACAGTATTACACAATACGAATTTGACATAACGATCATAACTCAATCGAATCGTAAATCCATCCATCAACTTTTACACGATTACCCCGCAGCTCGTTAGTGGGTAAGGTTCGGAACATCTCTAAACTTAACTATGGAAAATTGAGATCAGAATCCGCTGATACACGCATCATATTATTTTTTGTTTAACGAGTGGGAAACCTTGAAAAGGTACCCGAGCGTCGTGGGAGAGACGCCGGGTTATGTAGGACTTTCATCCACTAAAACCCGGTCGGTGGCCTACTCCGGCTCTACAGGAGGGCTCCGGGATCTGTTTTAGAACGCGCTGATGCCCTCCGGCGCTGCGCCCAAGACGGGCTCCTCCCAGTTACACAATACTGTGCAGCCACAAACAGCGTCGTCTTTCCCGGGATCACATGATGGACGATTCGAGCTCCCACTCTCACCGCCTGCAACCCCAGAAATCCCCTTTTAGTCGCCTTTTACGACAATTAGGGGCTACCGTAGCACTATTCTGGTCCTGAGCTACAGGGACACTATTCTGGTCCCGAGCTACAGGGACTTATACACGCACCTACACCTATACCTTACAAACCAAGAATTAATCTACTTTGCAACAATCCGCGAACAAAAACGTATGGTGATGTATGTATACTTTAATGCACGTAGCACCTCCCTCCCTCCCACGCAGGAAAACATGCACATGCGATAAATGAATACCCACACCACCATACACACACCAACACGTGTTTCGCCTCAAAACAAGGCATCCTCAGGGTAAGTAGACTCTACGTGTCTTGTTGCAAAGTAGATTAATTCTTGGTGTGTAATAATGGAGTTCCGCAAAGTAACGCCTGATACAATTAATTACCTATACCTTACTTTTTTAACGTTCCGACTCATCGCAAATTTTCTGTGACCTACCTTTACCGTCGTCGTCTTTTATTTTATCGTCTTTAGTTTTGTCCGGGGCCTGACCGGGCGGCGCGGGCGGCGGTTGCACCGGCCGCACAGACATGTCCATGTCCGGCGTAGTGTACAGCAGGATGTCCCACGGCGAGGACAGGGCTTGCATGCCGAGGCATTTGCCACCTGGAATGTATTGATACAGTTTCATATCCATCAATCAACTTTAGCGTCCACAGCCCAATAGCTCGCGTCGACTAAGTAAATACGGGCGTGGTCGGTTTGAGGATGGGTAACCGCTAGCTGATGCGCAAATGCATTTCCTAACGAGTAAAAAAAAGTAGTAGCGTCCATGGCTCGCGTCGATTCAATTTGATCGAAAGAGTTAAGCAACGACGGGCGCGGTCGGTTTGTGAATGGGTGACCGCTAATGTGCTTCGGAGAGCACGTAAAGCCCATCGGTCCCGGTTGTTTTCAATGCTGGAAACAGTCGTTAAGCCTTGTCGAAGACCTTCGGGTGGCTTGAGAACATTCGACACTGGGTTGGCCACCAACCCCTCCACCAATCCGCATTCAGCGTGGTGGAGTATGCTCTAGACCTCCCGCAGCACAGTCTGTGGGGGAGACCCGTGCCTAGCAGTGGGACGTCTATTGGTCGCAGCTAAAAAAAAAAGCAGCGGTGACAGCCCAGCGGCTATCGAACTCGCCTCTCACTCGAGCGGTCCGGGTTCAAACCCCAGTGGCACGCACCAATGACTTTTCTAAGATATGTGCGTTTTATGCAATTAAATGTCACTTGCTATAACGGTGAAGGACACATCGTGAGGAAACCTGCATGCCTGAGAGTTCATCATAACGTTCTCGAAGGTATGTGAAGTCTGCCAATCCGCACTTGGCCAGCGTGGTGGACTAAGGCCTAATCCCTCCCATTCTGAGAGGAGACCCGTACCCAACAGTGGGACGTCTATTGGTCGCAGCGAAAAAAAAATCGCATGGTAGTTACCCAAGTCCCCGAGGGCGGCTTGCTCGCCCGTGCCAGCCAGCACCTCCACGGTGCCGTCGTCCAGGTGCAGCGCGCGCACCGCGTGGTTCCCCGTGTCGCACACCACCAGCACGGCGCCGGACAGCCAGCACAGACCCTGCGGCGAGCTGAATTGTGCTTCGCTCAGCTCTGAAACAATTTTTTGACGGCATAACGTCTTATAAATCGATGAACGCCAGCAACACGAACGAAAAAGTGTGACGTGATTTGTCGTTACCTGACGTCATGAGGCGTTATTGACAACCGTTTCCATGGCTACTAAATAGCGGAACAACTTGCTCAGTGTAGGGAACTGTCAAAATAAATATATAGACTTGTCTGTTGTCTGTTAACTTTGTATTTTCAATTATTCTTTTATTTTTTTTGTATTGTATAAAATAATGATTATGACGTTATCACGTAAATCTATCGTCCGTACACCGACTTTACAGACAACCATTTTTTAAAGATTATTAAATCCTAACCAACAAGCTGATGGTCAACCACCACAACATCTTTGTCCCACTGTTGGGCACGGGTCAAATAGCGTGGCGTTCGTTATTGTAGGTAATATGGTTGTGGGTTTTTCAAATCATGCACTGTATATCAGTGCAGAATTTCAAGGGCAAAAATTCGCAAAACTAACACTTAACATAATTGAGTCCACTAACATTGCCACAACCATTTCTTTGTCGCACTGTTGGGCACGGGTTTCCTCTCGGAATGGGAGGGATTAGGCCTTAGTCCAACACTGGCCTGAACATGCCTTCGAGAACATTATGGAAAACTCTCAGGCATGTAGGTTTCCTCAAGATGTTTCCTTCACTGTTAAAGCAGGTGACATTTAATTTCTTAAATCGCAGATAACTTAGAAAACTCATTGATGTCGCTTGGATTTGAACCTGGACCACTCGAGTGAGAAGCGAGTTTAATAGAAACTGTACTGTCACTGCACCTGATATAATAAAATAATAAAAATAAAAAAGCCTTTATTTCCTTATCCTTATTTTTACATTTCAAATGTGGTATTTGTTTGTTAGTGTTTGGTTAGTTAAATGCTTATTGTCTAATTGTTAGTAAGAGTTAGTTTTTGCTGTTGGATATGGTTAATGTCGTTTATGAACACGAAAACCAGAGCAGTCGCCAACTAGTCGCTGGTATATACTGATACAAATTTTGGTTGGAGCCGCTGATTGAAACCCAATTATTGTGAAGACTCAATCAGTGGCGCCTCCCACATAATTTTTACGTAAATTTAATTATAATAAAACAGCTATGAAAAAATATTACTTACTGCCATCTTTAAAGCCAGCTCCAGAACCACCAATAATGCGCAGTATGATCCCAGAACAGTCGGTAAGTAATATTCGATGATGGCCCGTGTCGGCTATGGCAAGGTAGGCCTCCTCTGACCTCCCACGGTAGAACGGGTTTAGAGCTAGCTATTTTCATGGAAAAATTTATGGAAATTGAATCAAGAATATTAGGGATACACTGGATAAAATCTTAAGTAACTACATATTGAATATATTCATCACAGCAAAATAAACAAGACATTATACTTACTAACCTTACCAGGGAAGCTTAATACATCAGTCTCTTTGCCTTTTATACACATTAAAGGCTCAACTGGTAAGGTGGAGCTTGATATTTTAGAGCCAAAGAAACGCAATGCATTGCTCACATACCGAACTAATTCTTCCTTGTGCCCTTCGCCAGTCAATACAAACAGGGGTTTGTTTCCTGGACCTGTAATATTAACAAATTCATAATATATTACAGAATATAAGGTTGTAAGTTTGTCAAGCTGCCAGTTTGTTGGGCTCTGGACTCCTCTAGGAATGTGTGGATTGGCAGACTTCACATGCTTTTGAGAACATTTTTTTTATTGCATTTATGTATATGCGTCTTCACAATGTTTTCCTTCACTGTTTATTTATTTCTTTAAAGATCACCTACATAGAAAAATCTAGCAAAGCCTAAAATTAATAGTGTTTTTTGTCTTGTAGCTGTAGTGAAAAAGCTTAGACCCACGAGAATTATAGGGAATATGCATGGTAACAGACAAAATTAGTTAGAAAATAATAAAGCATGAAAAGTGGTTATTCATGAAATATGATAATAAAAAATAAAGTTAACATATGTACAAAATAAGTCTAAATTAAAAATTAAAAGTTACATTTGATTTCTAGAATCTATATTGTTATGTATTAAAAGAAGTATAGTATGAACTTTTCATACCTAGAATAAGCAAGGTAGGCCAGCAGCGAATACCAAGTGCATCCCACATGGAGCTCTCAGAGTCATTTACAACTGGATGGTGGATACCATATCTCTGCACAGCTGACAGAACATTCTGGCTTGATTTCTCATTTGAGAACTTTGGACAGTGCACACCAATCTGAAACATGTAGGCTTATTAATGTCTGTTAAGAATAAGAATAAGAAAATATCACATAGCATATATTTCCCCGAAACGAAAGACAGCCAATCTCCATACCAAATTTCTGTCTGTGGTCGGAATAAGCATTACAATTAATTACAAAACAACATCAATTGGCATTTGATTTTTGCATTGATGTGTGCCTTCGTTATAAGCAGACCACAGACAATTGAGACAGTTCTAGAATACTTTATACTGAACAAAAATTACAAAATAGGTCAATTCGGGTGAAATTAATCCATTTCACTAGATTTGATTTTTTCAAGGTAATGGCAGACAGTCTAGGTCACTAAATGGCCTAATAGAATTGGTCAATATGAATATTATGAGACCACACAGGATGATTTGATTAAATTTAGTTAAATTGCTAGTGAAATTGGACAGAGTGGAACAGGTGTTAGAAATTAAATGTAAAAAAACAAAATTCATACCACAACCAGACCACTTTCCACATTGTATTGTTTTTCCAAGTGAGACAAATCTTGTAACACATGGTAACAGTTAATACAACAGTATGTCCAGAAGTCTAGAACCACAATCTTCTCAGAGCAATGTTGTGAAAGTGAGAGCGGTTCGGAAACGTTAACCCATGTGCAATCTGCAATAAAAATGTTAATAAGCAATAAATAATACTATATTTGCATAGTAATACTATATGTATATGCAGCCTTTTGAGGTGTTAGACATAGGCCTCTCCCAAAATTCACTGGCCCTCCTTTTGAAACCAGTGGATTCCTGCTGCATTCTTCAAGTCGCCTGTTCACCTAGCTCAAAGGTGACCTATGCTCCATTTTCTGAGTCGTGATCTCCATTTGAGGATTTTTCTTCCTCACGGGTTATCAGTCCTTCGCTTCAAACAAAGTGATCGGCCACTTCAACTTGCTAACTATGCGAACTATGTCAGTGAGCTTTGTCTGTCAAAGGATTTCACCATTCCTGATGTGGTCATTGAGTTACTCTGAGCTTGTGGAATAAGCCGATGGTAAAGGACCACATCTCGGATCAGTAATTCATCACTGGCAACACACATTGTTGAAACACTACTGACTTTGAGCACTGAGGTAACTTTTCTGTCAAAATATGACTTTTCCCAAACATTGAGTTGAATTCTGTGTGTGAGCTCTTTCTCAAAGTTGGATTTACCCATCTGGACAACTTGTCCAAGGTAAATACTCATTGAACAACTTCAACAGCAGTGCCACCATCTATAACAGGTATATGTGTGTTATGTCCATTGAACATGACTTTATTCTTGTCCATGCTCATTTCCACGATTGTGAGGCACTGTTCAGGTCTCAGATCAGGTCAGAAGATCACTATATCATTGGCAAATCAGAGGTGTATATTTACCATTAATGTTGATGCCGTGAGAGATAATGTGTTCAAGCTAATGGATTCATTAGCTTGAACACATCTTCCAATACATCAGTGATAAGCTTTGTGGAGATGACATTGCCTGACACCTTTCTACGGTGTGAAAGGGGTTTATGCTCTTATTGTGTACTCGTATCAACATGGTGGAGGCACATAAATACACTGCGACAATACCCAGATCTCGACAGAATCAAAGGCTTTCTCCATAGTCCACATATGTCACGCATAATACTCTCTATAACCAGTCTCAGAATATGTATCTCTTCCATTGTACTGTAGTTTCTTCGGAACCTGGCTTGTTTGGGAGACTGGAAGTCTTCAAGCCTGCTAGTTATTCTGTTAGTCAGGACTCTTGAGCTCTGTTGTGTGGTGACCTTGTTGTTCTCAAGCTGTTTGAGTGGCTCTCTAATCTCTTACAGGCTGACGTCCGAGATATCCTCGGGTTAATTTTGCTCGCTAGTCAGTTTTGCAGGAGCTGGGCCTCTCGAGGAAGTATGCAACTGATGAAGGCTACTTTTACCTAAAAAGTAAATTTAGCTTACTTTTCTTAAAGTCCTCAATAGGATTTGCCGCAGCAAACACTTTTCTTATGTGATTGGTAATCAAAGTATCGTGTTCAGAATTGGCCGCAACTGATATTTCTTCAGTTAGATCCATACATGATTGAGCTACAAAGTCTAATACGCTTGACTCCATTCTACTGTAAATTTTTTACTGTAACTGAAAGTTATTCAGCGAAACGGAGTAATTGACTAATTTTTTTAGTGGTTTGCTGAAACTGCTTTTGCAATTATCTCCATTAATCTCCATATAAATTTGTTTAATTTGAATAAAATCACAAACTAAGGATACAATTAGGGTTGCAACGATATATCGGAAGACCGATAAATATCGATATATCGATGCCAAACATATCGATATTTATCGATATCGGCGATAAGCTGATATCGATATTTATCAATATCGAAAACTCAATATATCATAAATAAATATCGAAAGAACCGCCTTGATTAAAATAAACATTATTATTAATTAAATATTAAACTGGCAACACTGTCTAAAAAATCTTTTGTACTCAAATCTGTGGTGAGTAAACTGTTATGTTAATACCATAGATGCCGTGCTTTTTTAACCGTCATACATTGGAGGTTTATTATGATGAGTACATACATTATATTTAATGGAGTTCTGAATAAAAAAGCGGTTAAAAAAGCACAAGTTATACTTCAAAGTTCTGTTTTTATTCACATAGGTAAGGCATTGAAAAACAAACTACTATAGGTACAGTAAACGTTTGATATAACGAATATTACTTCATTGAATAGCTTTAAAAAAGAAAAAATATCGATATATCGATCAACTAGACCGATATATCGATATATCAATATCGACATAGTTCGATATATTTAAATATCGATATATCGATATTTTTAAAAATCTTGCATCCCTAGATACAATAAAATTTACTATAATTGACATTTAAAGTCTGTTGACAATGACAGTCAGACAATTTCTTTTAATCAAACCACAGACCTCTAAAGGGTAGAGCTGTAAAAATCTATGCACCAAAATAAAGATTATACATGTCAAATATAAACATTTTTGTAATAATAATTATTCTTTATAAGAAGATTTACCCATTTGCCAACTTTTTTCTCACACACAAGCTATATCGATCCTTCTCTTGTCGATTGTCTCAACGTCCCACTGCTGGGCACGGGTCACCCCACAGACACTTCTGCAGGAGGTCTAGAGCATACTCCACCACGCTGTTCCAATGCGGATTGGTGGAAGGGTTAGAGGCCAACCCAGTGTCGAATGTTCTCAAGCCACCCGAAGGTCTTCGACAAGACCTATCGACTGTTTCCAGCATTGAAAACAACCGGGACCGACGGTTATAAGTGCCCTGCGAAGCACGGTACATAGCGTCCATGAAATTTTGCCACTAGCGGGCACCCATCCACAAACCGACCGCGCCCGCCGTTGCTTAACTTTTTCGATCACATTGAATCTAAGCGAGCCATTGGGCTATGGATGGACGCTACATACTTGTATCACTTGTACATATTGTATGGTATGTGTGGCCGCCCTGGCACAAAGTTTTAATGTCTGTCTCTGGCGCAGAGACTCTCTGCGCCATCTGTGGTCAAAACTTATTATTTTGTTAATTCTGTCCTCCACTCCCCACAGAGTACATTTGCTACTTCCTGTGAGTATATTTTTATTTTTTTTTTATTTTGTGACTTTTTTTCGACTCAAAGTCAAACGAAAACGAAAGGAAAAGCTCAACACAACAAAATAAAAGTGGAAGTAATATTTTTTACAAAGATTCAGGTTCAGGTAAAGGAAGTTATTCTTGCAGTAAAATTCAATTTGCAAAGTTATGAATCTAAAAAAAAATCGTGTATACGTGATGTAACGACACGACAGCGACACTGACGATACGACCGCTTTGTAATATCCGACCGATGACTGACATTTGTTTACAAAACATTAGCGTTCTATCTGCGCCGTGACTTTTCAATCTCGGCTTTTCATAAAACTGTCTCGGAGATCTCCACTCCAATCCTCTACTACTTCTTTGTTCTGCAGAAGTATTTTCCTAGATAAGTTCACTTTTTAGATCGCTTTACTGCCAATAGTAAGAAAATTATGAATGAATATGGATGCCATGTTTGATATTTGTTACCTATCAGCTGACGGTACTAACATAGAACCAGACGATATTCCTAAGACAAAAGAAAGTGTATGGATTTTAGGACGAAAATATAGCGCTATACAAGGTATTTTGAAAACATTAATTAGAATGGAGTCCCATTCAAAGATAGTCTCTAATTTTAAGCAATTTTATTTAATTCCAGACTTAGATCGTATAAGACGTGATATAAGCTCCATAATCTGGTGTACATACCGAAAAGGCTTTGTCCCCATTGGAGATGAAGGACTCACTTCAGACAAAGGTTGGGGCTGTATGCTACGGTGTGGGCAAATGGTGTTGGGCATGGCTCTTGTCAGGATTCACTTGGCAGCAGATTGGGTTTGGACACCTGAGACAAGGTAAATATGCTTCCGCTGAACATGCCCTTTTTTTAAATCCTTGTATTTTAATACTGACATACCAATATGCATTTTTTGTTCACTATTTTGTTTTTATTTGGTCATGTCATCACTCTTTGAATGTTGAGAAAAAACGTTTTCTAGTCCAAATAATAAAACAAAAATGTTGTTTTAGAGATCCAACATACTTAAAGATAATTCAGCGATTTGAAGAAAGAAAACAGGCCCCTTATTCAATTCACCAGGTGGCATTAATGGGAGCTTGTGAAGGGAAGGAAGTGGGCCAATGGTTTGGGCCAAATACAGTTGCACAAGTACTAAAGTGAGATATTATGTTTAAATATGCATTGTTTCCTAGGTTATTTGATAATAAAGTGAGAAGCAAATAATGTTATTAATGTTTTACTCTTTCACTTTCAGGAAACTAGTTGTTTATGATAAATGGAGTTCATTAGTTATTCATGTAGCTCTCGACAATACTGTTGTTAAGGAAGATATTTGTAAGTATTCTTAAATGTTAAAATTAAATATCTTTTATTGATGATTACATAAGGTACTTATGTGTATGTGTTATTTAATTTAAGAATATGTAGTTATATTCATAAATATGGCTACATTACATACTAATATTTATTTTATTTATTAGTAACTTAATATAGATTTATTTCAATGATTGCTATTAAATATATGTTATAGTACAAGATTTAAATATTTTAGTGCAGCAATGTGTAGTAAAACATGATCAAGGAGACTCATCAAGTGCCTCAGACAACATAGTGATATCAGACTGGATGCCATTGTTACTCATAGTGCCACTTAGACTTGGACTAAGCCAAATTAATCCTGTATATATTAATGGACTTAAGGTGAGTCACGTGATCTTTTGTGTAACTAGTTTGTATTTGTACACATAAACATCAGATTGTACGATCAGAGAAAACAGTTGAAATTATTGTAAATAAATTTAGTTTTATGTAATACGTAAAAAATTTTTTTTTAGATTTGCTTCCAGACCCCACAGTCAATTGGTGTTATTGGTGGCAAACCCAACCAAGCTTTATATTTGATAGGCTGTGTGGGCGATGAAGTGATATACCTGGATCCTCACACAACTCAGAGATCTGGATTGGTAGAGGTAGGACCATGTTCATAGAAAGAGACAAGATTATTTATTATTATTCAAAAATGTTATTAAATTACACATAAATCGATCATAATATCAGGATGAAGTGCTTGATCTTGATAAAGATCCCTACAGGCAAAATTTATTTTCCATTTATTTATTTATTTACCAACAAAATGCTTACGGTATATATCAGTCGCATATTTGAATTATTTGAAATACATAAAGGCACTCCACAATACACAGTATAAAAAATCTACTTTTGACTGCAAAAATCAGGATAATATGGAACGAATTGAATTCTGGATGTACATTGTACTGATTAATTCCAGAATAAAATGACTGATGAACAGAAAGAAATGGACTGTACATATCATTGCAAATATGCTTCTAGAATACCAATGCTTGCCATGGATCCCTCTGTTGCTGTGGTAAGTTATCAAATTTGTGGTACAGAACTAAAAAATATACTAAACATTTGAAATAAAACACCTTATAATGTGGATTGTGCTACATAATATGAATAATTAAATTTCCAGTGTTTCTTATGCCAAACAAGAAGTGATTTCAACCATTTATGCACAACTATAGAAAAGAGCCTCATGAAAGAAAGTCAACCATTATTTGAAATCTGTGATAAGAGGCCTTCACATTGGGGTCCAAACACAAATGATATTGATTTACAGAATACATCACTTTTTACAGGTATGTGGTATATGAACAGTCATACAAATGTATGCCTCAATTGCATAGGTAGATGTTCATCAGCCTTCATACCTTAAAATTTAAAATAGATTAGGATCAGATTATGCTCACTTAAAATATGAACATACTGTACAGATTTTATATTTTACCAATTGGCTAAATGGTAAATAATACTAAATAACATTGCTTATTCATTCTGTCTAGGAGTTTCCCACTACAAAGCATGGATCATTTCCGCCTCATTTGTGAGTTTTAGGGTTTGGCCAAGTAGAATAATAAGTTACCTATTAAAGTTCAACTGTAGTTCGTTCAAAACGCTATGGCGTCTTAAAGGTCTTCTCAAACCTTTTGGTTGTCCAATCAGTTGCAAACCTTTTTCTAAGAACTTATATTTAGTTTGCATTCAATTCAATTGTTATTTATTTTGTTAATCAGTAAAAAGTAATCATACACTTAATATAGACCAATTACAAAAAAATCTGTAATAAACAAGTGTATTCACCTGTAAAATACATTCTGATTTAAATAAATAAACGCTTTAAAGTTCATCCCCCTGCACTATGTGGCAGGTGGGGTGGCGTGGACACCGTAGAAATTACAAATAATGTCCAAGATCTGGAACAATGATTAAGATTGCCGAGAGGTCGATATTCGACCGTAATTCTATACATTTACTTGATTTTGAAATGAAATCAGAGTATTTATTAAAGACATTAAAATTTAAATTCAAGCTGACAGATCTTACTCCTAGATGTCGCTAGATGTACCTACATATAAATTGTGTTACTAATTTTACAGTATTTAAGGAACAAAACTAACGTGTTTTTATATTTTTCAGAGTTTGAAGATGTCAATAGACAATTTGATGATTCCGATGATGAGTTTGAAATTCTATGAATGTTAAAGATGTCCTGTTATTGTAACACTTTAATAATAATATATCTATTAAAACTATGTATAACACAAAATAAAGAAATATTTTGCATTAAGCTGTTTTAATTAATTTATCAATAATGTATAATATTAAAATATTATACAGATACAGTTAGTTTTGCTTTTCTCGCTTTGCGTCTAATTTTAATTTGCTTTCGTCTGTCCGTGGCAAACGTTCATGGTAAGACAGTCGGCGCGTCGTACCGCATCTTATCTCAACGACGATGCGGCAAAACGTAGTACATAATTAAATCAAAAGATTATATACTCTTTCGAGACGGCCCTAAATCCGTACGAATAAATGTAGATAGTCGGTAATTATCTATATATATAACCATGTTAGGCAACCACCCCACCCTCGTACCACAAGAATAAATACCAAACAGAACGAAAATTTCGCTAAGTTTCGTTCTAATATCGTGCGGGTAGAACACTAATACAGGCACAGCTATGTGAACTGTCACCGACAAGGCGCAAGGGGCGCGCTCGCCCTCGGTCGCCTGGTTGATTGAATGGACATGGACTGACTGAATGTCGGACAGATACGCCTACGTTACTCTAACCAGATGTCGCATAACGTAATTTAAGTCTTACATATAATTATCTCCAGGTCCTGTAATTGTTCAATAGATTTTTAAATTTGTTCCTTGGCTGGATTTCTAGACATGGTTTTTACTAAGATTGTTGAAATCAATTTTAGCTAGATAATTATTATAACTCGATTTTCTGTAAATGTCTCGCTAATTTTGAAATTTGTATATTGTTGTTTCGGAGATACATCTTCAAATTATGGCTGGGGTAACGTTTCCGAGGTTTCTGTAACTCTGAACCTGGTGGGCCTACAAAATAAATTGTCTAATTTTTTCACCAATAAAAATATGTACATAAATACTTAGATTAGTAATATGTTAAATATTGCATTTCTAAGATGTTATTGAGGAAATAAAACTCAGAATAATGGGCATAAAGACGTTTATTAAGTTACGACGCCTATACCAGAAACTTGTAAAGATTCATTAATATTAAGTAATTAACGAGTTATGTTGAATTTAATTCGTGTAGTAGGCTAATGAATTGAATCTATAACTAATTAGTTCCCTAATTCAATTTTATTCGTGTTGAATTTCAGGGTGATATACTTACCTAATAAGTACATAATGAGATATTTAAACATATTTGAAAAACAGTCGGTAGCTTATGTAACCCATTCAAGTAAGAATACATACTGAAAAGCGGCCGCATAGTACATTAAGCTTACCTACTGTAATGGATACGGTTGTATTATAAATTTAGTACAGACGTGTACGCTAGTTTATACTCGTACAACGATTTAATTAGGTAACATTTTTATAAGCAGGTAAAATAGTCATGACTGAGGCAATCCATGCTTCACCCACCATACATTGGCGCTTGGATTAGTGCACTAAAACACATAAGAAGTATCAATAATTCAATATAGAAGGAATAATTATAAAATTATAATTTCATGCATATGTTTGTATCACTCATACATATAAGTACATATTATATTATTCCTAATTCAATCATTCTTAGGGGTATATAGAAGGTATAGATACATACTAAAATTAGGCTCCTAACGTAGTTATGTTTATTGATCAAAGTGAAAAAGGTGTAAGGAGCTGACAAAAGGCATAGGCCGATATTAGGCATGTTCACCCTAGCCCTGTATATTCATTATGACCTTAGTATATCACTCACGTGATTACCTTCAAACCTTCTATACTAATACCTACTAATATCTAATAAGAGACGAATAAAAATGTATAAATAAAGCATGTAGGTATGTCCCCAAAAAGTAGAGGTTGTTTGGGGTAATGGGTGGTGAGCCTATTGCCACCGCGCTAGGTGTACTGTTTGAGAATCGAGCCCAAGACCTCTAGCTTGGCAGTCGCGCTTACGACCATTAGACGAACGATGCAGTACAATAATATTTATAGGCTGTAAATAATTACACTATAGCCACTTTACCTACTTTCACACAATGACAAAATACTTTGGATGTCCAAAAAAAAGAAATCGCCTTGCTTTTTCTACCACTATTTAAACGAACTGTACAACAGTTTGGTATCATAACAAAACATGGTGATAGTCACAAATCGTCGCGTATTGTATGTCGTCGCCGCTGGCACACCTGCACATTAACTGGGTTGTAACTAGGCGGCCGTAGGCCTTTTCGGTGACAGGTCACTGGTCACTGTTCATGTAGTTCTCGCTCCACGGCATTAGAAAGAAGTTTTCAGTCTGTTTGTTTTTTTGACGATAGATGAGATGAGAGATGAAATTGATAATAGGTTTCAAAATGACATTTCCTACATTTCAAATTTTGGAATATTAAACGTTGAGGGTAAATTAAAATAAATATTATATTATGATCTTTTATTTCAGTAAGGTTAAAAGTACGCATACACAGACATGTGAAAAATTTTTTTTTTATCAAACACCGAAATTACATCGAGGTGGTTGTTTCCAAAAAGATGAAACATGGTTTTAATACTTACAATATCTTTTAATACATACGTACACAGTTAAATCCATCCATCTGGGAAACTGCAGCACTTCACGATAGTGACAAGTTTATAAATAACAAACTAATATTAGTTTAAACAAAAGATATTTAACAAACAACTTGCAAGGATTACACAACCAACATAGCTGGTATTTATTTGTTTGCATCAGATGTTATATCCATTAAACAGTACTTAGTCGTCAATATTTTTTGTCTTTATCGAATTGTCTAATGTGGAATGCACTATTATTAAAAAAAATATATACTTGAATACTATTTGGCCATGTTTTTAACCACATTAACATTTTTCTATGAATAAAATATGCACAGACTAACGTCAAAACCGATTAACCGATCTACATAAATTTGAGTCTCAGCTGTTGAAATTGATTCTGAAATTCTTGCGCATTGCAAAGAAATTATTATAATAAGGTTCTTAAAAATTACTAGATTGTGACAAAGTATTCAATGCAGAAGTATACGAAATGCAGAAGCGAATTGTTTCGTAGCAAAACATTTTATGGTTTAAACAAAACATTCGATGTTTTCATTTATAGCATAGAATAGACGCAGCATAGTACATAACATCATAGTACGTAGGAAGACTTGGCCCCAATATAGAATACAGAAATTAATTATTTTTTGACACAAACACTTTCAGCTTGTGAATACATTAGACATATAACTATTGATTGTATTCTAACTACATATATTAGTTTTAAAATTAGATGTTTTATAGTACATGCTCTTCAGAATGTTTTCTGAAATATGTCAAAAAATATTTACTTACTTTGGCTTTGTACCTTTATTTATAACTGAATGGCTTTTATGATTCTGAAAATAATGAATCAATACAACTAAAATGACTAGCACCAAAGGTAAAAATATATACCGCACCCCACATAACTCTTACCCTAAATTAAGTTATCATGTTCCAGCATTTTTTTCATCTCAATCAAGTGCAACCATTGAATAGTCGACGTAACCAAGGTAGTCAATATAAAAACGTGATAAGCAATGGTTGAATGTAAAAATGACTGACATAAAAGAGTTAGAAAGGATTCAAATCATTAAGTATATATAATTTCTACTCACTCTTTTTTAGTTTTAAAAATACTCAAGATTATTCCAAAAATCATACACAACAATCAATTTAAATATAACACAAATCCTTATCATAAAATAGTACTCTCAAATAAGTGAAACTGCAAATGTAGAAGAATATTCACAATCACAACCATTCATAAATATTAAACTTTGGGATTCAAAAACTACATCTAACATATAACACTGTTTAAAAATATATGTGACTCTTTACTACTTGGACATTTATGTACTTAACTATTCCCACATTCCCATTTATTAACTACTTACAACTTTTTATTATTCTAACATCAACAGTTATTTTGACAAGATTATCCAAAAATGCGTACAAGATAATTCTTTATTTACAAAAAAAATGCTTGATTACTTTGATATTTTTATCAATCGATAATTATTGAATTATGAAAATGTTATTATCATATAACATTCTTAGTTGGTAATTTAAAACTCCACATTACACCAATCCATAAAATATGTTAGTGATAGACAATGTTCACAACAGAGGATATTAAACATTAGTTAATGTATTAGTTAGTATTGCAAATAGTTTTATAGTAATTGCAGTCATTTGTATAATGTGCACAGTATATTTACTTTATGAATTTTAAAACATCTGGAGCCCTTCAATTTACTGAGAACTTGATAAAGACATTTTATTATTGAGGAAATTTATTACTAAGACAGTAATGTTATCAACAGACCCCCTGTAATAAGCTTGTAGGACCAGACTCTTGGCACCATAATCAGGTTCATCCAAACGCTCCTTAATAAACTTTATAGCATCTTCATTGGTGAATGTATCCCAGAGGCCGTCCGATGCAAGAACGAGAAACATAGGTTTGTGATCATCTAAGTTGAATGTTAATATATCTGGATCAGCAATGACGAATTTTTTGTCTTTAAGAGGATAGTCGCCCATTGCGCGAGACGTTGCTAGAATTCCAGCCACTCTCCATACTCCGTTAAATGCTATGTAGCCGCCAGCAGCTTCAATGCGCTTTTGTTCACGAACCTGCAGACAAAAAACACATTATTAATTGCTTCATGCATCCATGTATCATTTAAGGTCTACATTGTTGGACTTAGATCACCCTCAATAGACACCACTCCGCCTGATGTGATTAAATCAAGGGGCACTTAGAATGACTCAGAATGAGGCTTAGGTCAGAATTAAGGCACAGTATAGGGAGATACAGAGGGAAACAGTAGATAATCAAGGTCTCCTTGATTTTATGGTGTATACTTCATTGGACCATCACACAAGTATTTCTTGTAAAATTGAAATTAAATCTTCATAGTCTGAATTGTCTCGAGATGCATAGTGGTGATTTATGGTTTCAAGAGGGTATAATAATAAAATTGGAATCATAAAAAAATACACTTATACATAGATAACATTATTATTACATACTACACTTAAAAGCAATAAATAATTATTGAACCTCGTCTGTTGAATAATCGATTTTTAACCATTTTTTAACCATGTGATGCCCCTAATATTGACATATTCATAGGAAATGGTGACCACATTCCATCCCTGTTAGTTTATCATTGTCATAAAAAAAATACAATTACTCAGCAGAAAGTGAAATTGATCCCTAGTGAGATGGCAAAGAACTCTAAATATCTAAAAATAGAGAAATAGACCTACACGGGTTCTATATATAGGCTCCAGTACCAAAAAGAGTACAAGTACAGGAAAATATGTAAAAATTGCATATGCTTAGTATTTTTAGTTTTTAAATTACCTGCTGTGGCTTGTGATCAAATGACACTGGAATGGCATTTCCACGTGAATCACACATCACTCCTCTTGAATCACCAACATTAGCCACAATAAGATGGTTTTCTTCTAATACTGCAATTAGAGCTGTAGTGCCAGCAACATTCATGGAGCGTTTGGCTGCTTCAACCAACAGCCTGTCAGCAGCCAACACTTCATCAGTGAGCAACTTGCCATAGTTTATTTTACCCTTGTCTACATAAGTAGAGAGAGGTATATTCACATTCTTTACAGGCTTTGCTGTGGCACGCACCTCCCTTGTTATTATAGGCCTTGCTTTTGAAAGTTGTGCCAATAACTGAGGATCTGTAATTTCTTTTTTTGAAGTGTCATCTGCTGTAAGTGCCGACTTTTTGAAGCTAGTCTTTTTTTCTACAGTTACATTAATTTCAGACTCTTTTTGTAGTGGCTCTTCTGTGATTTCTTTAGGAGTAACCTTTCCTTCTTTAAAAGCACTGAGCTCCACTACCTTGTTATGGAGATTTTGTATTAGGTGATCTTTGGCGTAGTTAGCAGCAAATTCTCCACCGTGACCGTCAAAAATAGCGAACAAAGATATGCCAGTGTTATTTATGTTTTCATTAATAATAAATTTATCTTCCATATGCATTCTGCGCCCTTTGATTGCATAAACTGCACTAAGACTACCTTTTAGCTCCCAGCTCTGCTTGTCCGCTTCTGAACCCTCAAGTAGTTTCATTCGTTGAACAGCATTCATTGGATTCATGGCTTGGGAAAGCCTGCTTAGTAGCGTACGACTCCATAGTTCAATAGTTTGAAGATACATGAAGCATATAATTATACCCAAAGTGAATATGAGCACTTCTGATCTTAGTAAATAAAGACGCACCATTTTCCATAAATAGCTCACAGGAGTATCGAATGCAACACCGCTTCTAAAGCGTGAAATAATTTTCATAAACGAAAGATACGTTTGATGTAATACTCTATCTTCTAATTCGTCTTCCATATCCTCAGCGATTAAAGCCAATGAATATTGACCCAACTCAAGAAAATATAAAAATGTATTGTAATTATTTTGTAATCTTTTGATAGGTATCCTACATAGAGTACCTACCATAAAATGTACTCTGTGGTACCTACATTTAAAATGTACTCTGTGTCACAAACTAGCTAGAGATACTGCTCTGTGTCCAGAACTCCACCCACAGACTAGATTAGATATAGTCTGTGGATATACTTCAGCCCACAGAGTACATTTTACATGCTGAATCTCTACGAAGCTCCAGCCCATTTAAGAAAAAAAAATTGTGAGCCGTCACGGGACGCCTGGCAGATGTGAAACATCGAAATTATTTTGTACAAGTAATACAAAAGTACAGACTATGACAGGAACTAAAACATATAGGAAAAAAAAGAAAATACAAAACAAAAAAAAAACAAAAAAACAACAGAAAACAGAAAAACAATTTGATAATTATTAAATAATTTCCGACCGTCATTTGTCGGAACTGTATACTAGTGGACGCCCGCAGCTTCGCTCGCGTGGACTTAGACATTCACTAACTTCAAAAACGGCATAGTTTCATACTAACTTTGCACCCCCGTTTTACCCCCTTAGGGGGTGAATTTTCAAAAATCCTTTCTTAGTGCTCCCCTACGTTATAAAAGGAACCCCTGTGCAAAATTTCAAGTTTCTAACCCTTATAGTTTAGGCCCTGCGTTGATATGTCAGTCAGTCAGTCAGTCACCTTCTCCTTTTATATACAGGGTGTCCCAGAATGAATGGATAATCCTTGAGGCCCGCACAGAACAGCTCTCCAGCGCTTAGAAAAAAATATCAAAAAAAATAATTTCCAAGTGATACCCAAAATATGATTTTTTTTAGAAAAACATACGTTATTTTAGCTTAACTTCACATTAATTTACACAACTGCCACAAATTAATGATATTCCTGGCGTTTTTGGTGTCATTTTATTCCTGATAGACTATACTACTAGAAATACATCAAATAATATAAGAATCTGTGATACTTTTTTTATAAAAAAAATATGAACTTTAATTTTTAACATGAAATTTGATACCAAAATAATTTTGACATAGTTTGAGAGTGTTTCATGTAAAAAAAAAGTATGAAAACGTAAGTGTCCAGCTATTTTAAAAACATGCGCAGTTAATACAGATTAAATAATGGTATAAAACATCATTTTATCTAATACTACTACGAAGTTATTGCTATTGAGATGCAAAACGAGTAAATACGACTAAAATTAAAAAGTTAATGTCTTAATACATTTTAATAATAATAAAACATTTCAGGTGTCGCTGCGACCCATAGACGTCCCACTGCTGGGCACGGGTCTCCCCCACAGACACTGCTGCTGCGGGAGGTCCAGAGCATACTCCACCACGCTGCTCCAATGCGGATTGGTGGAGGGGTTAGTGGCCAACCCAGTGTCGAATGTTCTCAAGCCACCCGAAGGTCTTCGACAAGGCTTAACGACTGTTTCCAGCATTGAAAACAACCGGGACCGACGGCTTTACGTGCCCTCCGAAGCACGGTAGCGTCCGTGAAATTTTGCCACTAGCGCTCACCTATCCACAAACCGACCGCGCCCGTCTTTGCTTAACTCTTTCGGTCACATTGAATCGACGCGAGCCAGCGAGCGGCTATGGACGCTACATGTCAGGTGTACATTACATCAATCTTTATTCACAACAGGTGTTCAAATTGTCTGCCACCGATTCTAATACACGCTCGACATCTTCTTTTATAGGCTCTACTAAGAAACCGTGTGTAGAGTCATTCATTTATTTTTGAAGCGGCCTCTTGAACACGGCTGCGTAATTCCTCATTTGAAATTGTTTTCGAGTACACTTCTTCCTTTAGACAGCCCCAGTAAAAAACATCCCGACAGCTTAAATCTGGAGATCGAGGAGGCCACAGAATAGGACCCAAACGACCAATCCATTTGTTTGGATACGTGGCATTTAAATAAGCCCGGACGTTTGTACCATAATATGCAGGGCAGCCATCATTCTGTAACCAATGGGATTCCATTACCTCCTACGAAACAGTTGTTAAGCCTTGTCGAAGACCTTCGGGTGGCTTGAGAACATTCGACACTGGGTTGGCCACTAACCCCTCCACCAATCCGCATTGGAGCAGCGTGGTGGAGTATGCTCTGGACTTCCCGCAGCAGCAGTGTCTGTGGGGGAGACCCGTGCCCAGCAGTGGGACGTCTATGGGTCGCAGCGACACCTGAAATGTTTTATTATTATTAAAATGTATTAAGACATTAACTTTTTAATTTTAGTCGTATTTACTCGTTTTGCATCTCAATAGCAATAACTTCGTAGTAGTATTAGATAAAATGATGTATTATACCATTATTTAATCTGTATTAACTGCGCATGTTTTTAAAATAGCTGGACACTTACGTTTTCATACTTTTTTTTTACATGAAACACTCTCAAACTATGTCAAAATTATTTTGGTATCAAATTTCATGTTAAAAATTCAAGTTCTTATTTTTTTTATAAAAAAAGTATCACAGATACTTATATTATTTGATGTATTTCTAGTAGTATAGTCTATCAGGAATAAAATGACACCAAAAACGCCAAAAATATCATTAATTTGTGGCAGTTGTGTAAATGAATGTGAAGTGAAGCTAAAATAACGTATGTTTTTCTAAAAAAAATCATATTTTGGGTATCACTTGGAATTTATTTTTTTTGATATTTTTTTCTAAGCGCTGGAGGGCTGTTCTGTGCGGGGCTCAAGGATTATCCATTCATTCTGGGACACCCTGTATATAGATATATTCCATATTCGCCACGCTCGCCACGCTCACCACGCCAAAAATTTGGTTTGCCCTCCGCCTAAAGATGTTTCACATCAAAAAGGGGAGTCCCTTTTCCTTTATTCTGTGCTCCTCCTCCGAGCTCCCACAAACTAGCTAGAGATGTGCTCCAGCCACAGCCTGTGCCGAGCCCAAAAGTACACCACAGATTTATAAATATGTACATTTTACTACAAGAGTACACAGAGTACATTTAAAGACGAAGACGATCAATTGGAACCACAGACTAATTAGAGATACTATATCCAACTCACGTCCAACTTGAAATCTGTGGCTTAGGTAGAGTACGAATTTGACGGGAGCTAGGGACACGTTAAAGAAAATATATATACCTTGGATAGAGATGGATAGAGATAACTGGAATAGGATATGCCTATGGATCTATTACTTCCATGGTAACAGTATATTAATTCACTGCGAAATTCATGACAAACAAAAAGGGACTATCAAATTTATTATAGTCTATATTTTCCGGAATCCGCATTGCAGCAGCGTGGTGGAGTGTGCTCCAACTAATGTTCTAATTAACTTTCTCAACGAATTGGACTAACCATCCCAGTCCTTGAGTCTTGTTCAAAGTCAGTCACAGTTGTCATGGGTGGCAGTGGATGGGTGGTGCTGCAAGCTCGTTTGCTATCCTGTATCCATAAAAAAAAAATAACAAGTTCATTCGAAAATTCGAAACACAGACGCTCGAAAAGAAACGTAAAGGTTTGAGATGGATTCATTAATTTCGTACGATTTCACTAGTCAAAATTCTAACAAACAGTACTACAATTGAATCGTTATGAGTTAATGATTCGAATTTTTTTCGGATTCACAGCAAATTGTCTTTTCAGTGAGATGACAAATATGGATTTAAAGACATTTCAAGGATCCATTGCTTCCATGTTTCGAGGTAAATGAAGTCGTCATACGCAATGATATTTATACTATAAATGTATAAATTTATATATATCAATTGAGGTGGGATATATATTTTATATGCCACCTCAATAATGGACATATATGACTTCGATGCCCTGCGCAACGCTGAGTAAATAAAAAACGTACCAATTGATACGTAGTGGAGGCTTCACTTTTGCCTGATCTCCTTCTTTTTATTTCTTTAGATCTTCTGCTTTACTATATATTTAGGAAATTAAATAATTTGAATTAGCTGTTTGACAAGTGAAATCGTACGATATGAATGAATACTTTTACGCAATAATTGTTAGTCTGCAGGTACTTGCCAACTCTTCATAACATTTTTTTATTTTAGAGGTGCTAGTAAAATATTTTGCACGGAAAAACGATTAAACGCGGGCAGAGCGGGTGTACAAAAAAATACTTAATTATTTTTACAAATGTATTAAAACAGCAAAATTGAGATTACAATTCAGTAAAAGTTACAAACACCTTTCATAGGTACATAATATTTTGTGCATTTTAACATTACACTGTAAATACTACAATACAAGTGTATTTAACTCTTTATGGCATAAATATTTACGAAATATCAATCAAAATTATATATAAGAACACATTTAATAATTATAACTTGTATTAAGTACCTACTATATATAAATAAAAATTGTACAAGTCTAATTTTGATTTCTAATATTTTGTTTGATTATAATTTAAGTGAGATAAGATATTAATGATTCAACTGAAATATCGGAGGTATTATTATTCTTTTTGTATTGTAATTTTTTTTTATTAGTTCTAATTTTCCGTTAATTAATGTACAAATTATTAGCATGGAATGAATGTAGTAGACAAAACAAAGAGAAATAAATTAAAACTGTGATAATAATCATGTCAAATATACTAACAAAGTTAAAACTTACTAATTCTAGTAACAAATAAATTAAACGGGAAATAAATCTTTGAACATAAACATTGTATACTACATAAATCATTGTTATACTTTTTGCTTAAATTTTTAATAGTGTAGAAAGAATACATACAAAAAAATGATACAAATCAAGAACTACAGCATTATTAATTTTTTACAGTTAAATGTGATACATAAATATTATGTATAGCTTGGTCACAATATCTGTGCACCTGGTGTCGACAAATGTCATGTCGGCGCGCAGGTATAGTGTGTAAAACAAACATCATTAGGAATTTCAATAATAACTACAATTACTCTTTTTTGTGCAGTGTTTGAATTAAAGTTTTCTTACTAAATGTATACATGAATATGTGATAGAAAATGCATTCCACCGATGTGAACAGATATTATGACCGGGCCATAATATAGAGTGTAGTATAGCAAATTGATGTTAATATTAAGTATAGAATATTTACTAATTATTCAGGATTACCTAATTTATAATAATCATCAAGTATGGAATATTAGAAGGAACGTGTTACGAACGTTTGAACTAAAGCGTTATAGGTAATGCTTCTTTGGATCGCAATTTAATATTATGTATTGAAGTTTTATTTTGTTCTATAGCCATGTTTAATTTAATTTCACTTTAAATTTGTTCAAAACCTTAATTTTATTAATCAAATAAATATAATTCATCATGTCATATGAATATTAAGTAAAGTAAATAAATAAGTAAGTAAATGATATTTAACCAATTTATCAAATATATAGAAAGTGTATTCCGCAAGACCATAAACGGGCAGGCATTATTTATGACTTCAAAACAATATTGAACAGTATATAGGTATAGGTACAACATACGGATGGATGCCATAATTGACTATGATAGTAAAAATAGCTTTCAGCTCTATAATATTGGTTCGGAAGTCAGAATTATTTATTTAAAACGTAGATAACATATGCTGCTAATGATTGCCGGTAGTCATGCGAGTAAAATTTGATATTAATTTGTTACAGGTATTATTCCGCATCGTAAATCAACACATCATAGTCATATCTAAATGGTGTATTTTGAACATTACCACTGAATATACCAGAAAAAAATAAAAACGGTTGTTGAAAAGTAATCAATGAGGTATTCTTGGTCTGTGTCATTATTTGTGCTTTCAATTTATTATTGTCGAAGATTTCCATAGTCAAAGTGCAGTGGGGATTCTACAAACATGAATTTTAACTACCTAACTTCTACAGTTAGGTAGTAATGTCATGTATGCTTATTAGAATTGATATCTTCAGATTATTTTAATACTCAAATCAGTATAAGCCCACTAAACTGCAAGTTTCAGGGTGATCATACTGATCATCACACTATAGAATATTATAATGGCGAAAGTGAGTGTGTGTTTGTATGTTTGTTACTTCTTCACTCCAAAACGGCTGCACCAATTTAGATAAAATTTGTTGTGGAGGTAGCTGAAACCCTGGATTAACATATAGGCTTTTTATCCCTATACTGTTCACTTAGAATAAAATACAAATTTCCATATTTTTTCAGTCGTAGCAGTAGCTAGAATTATATTAGTGCAAGTATCAACACGTATTTTATGTGCAAGTACGAACATTAAATGTGTGCAAATGATAGTAATATTTTTATTACTGGTCCAAAACAAGTTCGGCTGTTAAATAACCAACTAACCAACAATTACTAAACGAGATACGCGAGTCTATTAGCTAAAATAAGCAATCAGCGAGCTATCAGCGGTTATCACGTTGAAAGCGCGCATTGTGCCAAATAATGTCATATTACGCATTTTATATTATTTTATTTTTACAATTTAAATTGAATTTGTATACGATTTCTTACTATGTACTGAGATAATAGATAGTGCACCTTACAGTGCACCTTCCGCTTGTAAGAAGTGTTTAATACTTATATATTCCATTGCCATTTTGTTTGGCAGTTTGTTACACCTTAATTCCAGTGAGCAATACTCAACATGACCAATTGCAAAACACGTCGGACAGCATGTTTTGTCATGTCTTTCAAAAACTTCAAAATCACATTGCGAAACATGTTTTCATGTGAATATTGCAACGGAAACTTACAGTTAACAATAACCGTGCTTTAGTTTGAGAATATCACCCCGTCGGGCAGGCAAACGCTTCAAGCATTGCTAGACTCTACTTCGACACCGGTGACAGTCGTGCTGAGGTTCCCATTGACGAGTATATCTTGCAAGGGCTGGCCGAGAACACTCGACAGGGAGTCGCTCAGCTTGTAGTAGTTACTCTCGAGTGCCTCTTGATATGACACTTGATCCGAGCTGATGAGCTTCGCATTCAGTTGTAATGCCGAGTGGCAAACGGTGAGGAATTCCCTGGAGAAGACAAATCTAGGTTAGTCAACGCTACAACCGTTTAATGGAATCCTAGTACGTTCTAGGTACTGCTAGTAAATCTTCGAGTAACAAGTACCATTTCTGTTGTGTAAAAAATTGTTTTTTAATAAATATTATGTTCCAACAAGATAGGTGTGCTTTCCAGTTTCACTTTTCCGTAGGTCATCATCTTAGTCCTCAAGGTAAACAGCTAGCAATACACCTGTGACAGTTCTATCACAGATGTATAGCTGCTGGGTGACGGTGAACGGGTGGTAATACATGCTCGTTTGCTATCGTGAATCCAAATTAAAGCGTGTTTGTCCGATCTCTGAATTAAGCTACAACGCATAGATGTCCCAATTTGCCACCAGCGGTCACCCATTCACAAATCGACCGCGCTCGACGTTACTTAACACGGGCGATCGTACAAGATCGACACGAGCCATAGGGAAAAATAATAATAATAAGTTAAGGATTTTAGGTAATTCTTAATGGGAATAAAGTTTCTTTAACTGTAATAACCTACTTGAAAACCGCTTTTAGTTTATCCACCATTTCGTCGGGGTACATGGGCGCCAGCGTGGGGTCCAGGAAGGCGTTGGCGTATGCCAGCGGACCGGCGTTCACTTGCACGCATACACTGCCTTGCAACCTGAACAAGAGTTATATTCAAGTCACTTTGTAAGTATAAAGCCAATAAAAATATATTAAATTTTGTATTTAAAAATTTTTTTTTAATCATAACTAGTCAATGTCAGTTAATTTTAATAAAATATAATCACTTTTGATATTGATTTACATAATAAGGTGTAGGCCCTAACTTAGCAGAAAAACTGGAAAGTGTTAGTAACCTGAGCTGCAGCTTCTTTATATCAGGAGCTTTGGCGTTAACAATTTCGGTGAGTTCAGCGACTTGAGACTCCATCTCAGAGAGGGCCACTTCGATGGGACTCTTCTCTTCCAACTGCGCGTCGATTACTGGTATACGTCGCTTTACGTACGGGAACCAGTTTTCAGCTGTAATACAAACAAAGATAATTATATAATGTGTATGATATTTGCATGTAATCGGCAGCGTATTTTAAAAGTGCATTGAATAGGCACTGCCAGGCGTAACCCTATAACATAAAACAACAACACAAACATACTAATATTATAAATGTGAAAGTGTGTTTGTTTGTTTGTCCGGCTTTCACGTCGCAACGAAGCTATTATATGGTATGGTTTTTGTGTGTGGAGATAGTGAGGAGGGTGGGGAATGACGTAGGATACTTTTTACCGCTATTATTTGCTAGATATTAAGCTCTGGATGTTGTTAATAGATGGCGTTAGTAATATTCATTTGCAAGTTCTGAATTTCGCATACAGATTATACACTATACAAATGTGTCATGTATGATAAACAACTCATAGTTAATTCCCTTTGACCACGCGGGCGGAGCCGCGGGTAAAAGCTAGTTAAACGATATACTAACTGGTGAGATGCGTAAGCCGCAGCCGCTGGTGGTGCACGGGCCCGCGCGCCGCGCCGTCGCGCGTGAACGGCGTCTCGTACACGAAGCGGCGCACGTTGTGCGCGCGCTCGAACGCGCCCTCCCCACCCCCACCGGCGCCCGCGACCGCCGCGCCCTCTACCGTCGCCCGCACCCACGTCACTTGAATGTGTGCCAGCTTGCTGTCTAACTCTTCGCGGTTTACCTGCAATTGCCATCACAAAGTAGATATTTTTTTTTGGTTCATATAAAAAAAAAATAACAGTAAGTACTACAGTAATGAATTACCGTTCCATAAGAAAGGTTTTTATTTGTCCATAACTATTAAATGTTATATGTACGTTATATGTACGTATAAATGAAGAACATTGTTATGTCATGCTTTACTCTAATAGGAATATATGATCTATTTTATACCTTTGATAACAAAGGATATTTTGGTGAAAAGTATCAACAAAATAATTTCAGTAACAAAAATAATTTCAACACAGTCTTGAAGCATGGCGATGAGTCAATGAGTAATAATAAAATTTGTACAGTTGTTCTTTTGAAAACCATGTAATTGCGAAACATGACTGAATAGAGCATAAAATATAACGAGTGTACTAGTATGACAAAAATGTATCTCCCACAGTAATAAATCGAATGAAGGTGACATTTTATGATAATTCTGTAATATTATTGACTGTAATTTCTATACCTTCTAAACTAGCAGTATCCTTATGTGCAATTTACATTGTTGTACTTTTTGTTGAGGCTTTCCTTGTGTTTATAACTATCTTATCCTTATTATTAAACAATTAAATGCTATGTTTTTTTTGTAATCACCGCAAACCTCCTAGCAATCACAGATCGATAATTACATCATAACACAGGGAAGTGTGGGAGCTAGTGGCGCTGTATATACATAGGTATTGTATTTGTTGGTTATTTAATAAATCATTTTTCATTTTCATCAAAAACATTTTATATCAAGTTTCAAAGTCCTATCATATCTAATGTTTTGGATTGATGTATAGACATAGGCTACAGTTTAACATTCAATACAATTATCAATTTAGAATGTGTAATTTACCAACGTTTTCAAAATTTATTTGATTGATTGATTGATGGATATATATTATATGTATTTTAAATACACTAATTTATATATTAATTTACTAATTTAAATATACTAACCGGCGCCGAATCCATAATCATCTTAACAGATCCCGTTCCAAATTTTTGTTCGTAGAACGTCTGCAACTTCTCAGATATCTCACTCAGTGAAGTCAACTTCGGCTCCTTGTATATAAATTCGATGCCTTCCTCGTCATCTCCAAAATGTACTTTCCCGAAGAACGCTACTCGATAGAACCTTCCAAGCAATCTCTTTCCAGAATTCGTTACTTCAATTACTTTGGCATAAGCTTTTGTAAGATGTTGATAGCAAGCTAGGAGAGCTTGGTAATCCTTACGGCGTTCATAGATTGGGATGATGAGCCGGTATAGCGGCCCTAGTAGTTCGTACCTTTCAGCCTTATCAATATACTCAGTGCATATCATGAGCTGGTCTAGGAACGCTTGTTCGTTGTAGTGCACATCAGTCATACCTGTAAAGAAAAATATTGTGTTATTTGAATGTATCATGTATATTTGTTGATGCATATAATGCAATAGTGTTTGATCCAGGGTTGGAAATTATCAAGATAATTATGTTCATTGATAATTATCCGATAACTATCGGATGATTATCCCGTTATTATCCAAGAATATAAGAATATTATCCCGTGCAACCCTGGTTTGATCAATTTAAAAAGTTATCAAAAAGATAAATTTACGGCTTGAATTAAAAACAATACTATTTTTTTATACAATATTATACTTCTTTTAATTTAAAATTTATTTGAATTAGCACCAATGTATCCAACCACCCCCCGTTTTATCTCAAATATTTGCTAGTACCTACTACCTATAGTAGTGTGTACAATAGTGTTTTTTATTAGGTAAAAAAGAAATCATCAATCTAAGAAACTTTTTGGCCATGTACAGAAAACACATCGAGAAAAACTACCTAACTGCGAGTTAGTTACTCTACCTAGGTAACCTAAAATGACATGTCAATAAGATAAACCAAGACCAGAGGGTAAAATAATAGTATAATGATTTACAGCCATCGAAGGGACATAATGATAAAGGGCGAAACAGTATTGCAAAGACAATTAAATTCTATTAATTAAATTGTTTCTGCGATACCATCCATACTTCCAAAGCCGACTTTTCCTCAGGGCCATGGACAAGGTAACGCTATCATTATACTATTATCGTATAAATGCTAGCCAAAGACCGTGAACAAAAGTGATACTTATTTTAGCTAGGTAAACAGGTTTTAAATTTTAATTTCAGAAGAGGTGTACTCTACTATATTAAGATACGATAATTTAAAAAACTCGTTAGTTCTCTAATAATAATATCCTGTTTTAGTGACTGTATCCTGTTTGATAAGGAAAATTGAATATGATTTCTATATTTTACTTAGAGTTGTTACTACTTTAAGCTTTTTCACGGTCATGGGAATTGCAGAAACTCGAAGTAGATAAACAATGAACAGTTTTAAAGGATCCAACTCCAACTGTTAAGAGCTGTACAGTGTACAATACAAAGAAACAATCTTTTCTAATGAATATAAGGTAAAAAACGAGCATGCAGCACCCATTTATTGCCAACGTGGCAACAACAACTGTGTCAATGTATAAAACTCATAAAGTCAACTCAAGTGACTGGGAGAGTGAGTCCAGTTAGCAAAGAATCTAAATAAGTAAATTAATTGGAAATTAATTAATTGAAACTATGAGGACTATTAGGAGTAGGAATTGTCAATGACATTAGTCCTGTTAATCGGTGTTAGTAGTAATTGTAAGTAAAAGTCCAGTTCTTAGTCAGTCACAGATACATGGTACATTGGAGGACTAATATTATTGATATATTCTTCATTGTCAAAATTAAAATTCGGGGTCCCTATTCAGTACTATTCTAAAACTATATAAAAAGCCTGTCTCTAAAACCTGTTCTGTTTCACGCTATGGTAGACTTCTTATGGTTATCTCTGCGATTAAAATATTAATAATTATCTGATACCCACATCTTTTTCACGTGTATTATGGATTTTGAAAAGAGTATCCATCCATCAACCTTTTTTGAGTCCTCTGAATTCAATGGTTTTCCGCTGTCTTCTTCAGGTCAGTCCACCTCGTCGGAGGGCGGCCAATACTTGGATTTCAAAGAGTATCGCGTGATGTTTAAACCTCATTCTCTTCGGATTATCAATTCTTATAGAATGACGGGCCCGTTGGCGGTAATAAGTTAAGCCAGAAGTCGTGGGTTTCAATCCTACTGAAGGCAAACATTCGGGTGACGAACACTTGTGTTTGTTCTGTGTCTTGTTGTAAATATTCGTATTATCTAAGTGTGTATTTAAAAATATCTATGTATGTATATCAGTCTCTGACACCCATAGTACAGGCTCGCGCCTAGTTTGGAGTTAGATGTTAGATGGCCATGTGTGAGAATGTCCATTATATTTATTTATTTATTATAACAGGGCTATAAGAATTGATAATCCGACATGTGCGTTATATGATATTATTATGTGTTAAAAAAAAAACTCATTAAACTCTGCAGGATGTCATACACAACTGTAGGTTCTCTCAAAATGTCGTCAAAGATACTTCGTCAAAATGAAATTCGAAAATACCTAATACCTAAATATTCACAGGTATGTTCTAGGATATTTTACTTTACGACTCTGATTTCAAATACTAATTCCTCGAATCATTATACATCTCTGAGGTACCTAAGTATCATAAGTTGTTTCATATTATTAAATGCGGAATCCTTTGCAATAATTTCGTTCGGTTGTATTCTCCCGGCCCTCTGAATGCGCCTATATCTATCTACATATAAATAGAGCAGAGACTTCGCGAGGTGCAGTCGAAATCGGCTCGCGAACGCGCGAACATAATGTCGATCTAAACTCTGTTCCGGTAAACCCTACGACGCGACGCGAACATAAAATGGGTTTACTTATTCTAGTTGTTATCTCCCTTCTGGGGGTTGCGTGGGGACATAAACAATTGGGGCTGCCTCCTACCGGAGTGGAGGTAGAACCCAAGGTGGCACCGGTAGACAACGGTTTGGCCAACACAGATCTGCTCCTCTCTTTTGTGGTACGTTCGCCCAGATGAAATTAATCATTGAGTGGCACGGTCACGCTTCTCATACGTGTCGTATGTAACTTCCTGCGCGAATAGCAGATCTCAGTGATAAACTGTGCAAAATGTATTTACTAATACATATACATACATACCTAAAAGGTACATGTGATTCTAAAGTTGTGCGGATATATCATGTTTTGAAAAATGTGATAAGTCTCATCAATAATTAGGATGTGCAAACTACTGTACCGGAATTGTTGCCTAATTATTGTTAAAATTAATTCGATTTAAACTTATGTTATTATATTTAAAGATAATAATATACTTTACTGTAACTCTATCTCAGTTTTTTAGGTAAATACTCAGGCAAAATTATATAGAGAAACTATTTTTTTAGCGTTAGATATTTATGTAAGTATACAAAATAGCAATACCTACACGTTATATACCCTTGTTAGTCACACACTATTCGTTCAGCCGTATGGGCTCGTAATTTAATCAATAGATGTGTAGGTATCGAAATCCTTTAAATTTTAATACATACATCTTGAATTTCATTGTAATTTTTGGAAGCAACAATATAATATGTATGAACTTATTAAGTGTATAGTATTTTTGATATTTAATGAATAAACTTGAATGTTATTTTATTATATTTACTAAACTATAGATGTGTAGGTATCGAAATCCTTTAAATTTTAATACATACATCTTGAATTTCATTGTAATTTTTGGAAGCAACAATATAATATGAACTTATTAAATGTATAGTATTTTTGATATTTAATGAATAAACTTGAATGTTATTTTATTTTATTATATTTACTAAACTTAAATTTATTTTAAAATTTATGTACTTACACAAATACTATGTAATATCAAAAGTTTAGTATGAAAATTCTGCTTTTTTAATAAAGTTTTGAACTTAAAAGTATATAACTATTGCTTAACAAAACACAAGTTATCACAAATTATTATTTATTTAAATACTGTAACTGTAATAGTTTTATATGAAATAGATAAGTACCTATGATATAAGTCTATTAAATTTAGCAATAAAGATATTTGTATTTTGTAAACCAAGAACGAAAATAATATACTATTGAAATAAATTATAATTATTTCCTTGTAGGTATTCCGACATGGAGACAGAACCCCGGACCCAGAAGAGCTGGCTAAACTTCCTTCTGAGAATCTCAAAAGTGATATTTTCTTTCCATTTGGTGAGAAGGCCTTAACAAATGTACGTTTTTCAATAACTTATTTTATTTAATATTTTATTAGGCAATTCAAGCAATAAGATACTCGTACAATACTATACGATACTATTACAAGAATATGTGACCTTATATATCGATCAGACTATCCTAGCGAACCGAAATATTAAACCTCAATATTAATACCGAGTTGGTGGCACAACGAGGACTATACCATATTAATGGATGGACAAAAAGACTGTCCACAAACGGATGAAATTTATTGGATTCCAACTCCATTTGTACTCGACTCCAACTCGTCGTAAATTTTAGTTTTAACTGAAAATAGCAATTCAGTTTTGTGATTATTAACATATTTAAGTTGCTGTGACTGTAACTGATTCAGTGATATAATTAGTATCAGTGGACATACTAACATTACTGAATTACTGAATTTGTGAATGTAAGATTAATTCAATAATATGTTCGTTAACAGAAAGGCAAGCAGCGAGGCTACCGAGTAGGTGAGTTTGTAAGGGAACGCTACAAGAATTTTCTGTCTCGCCTGTACCTTCCTGATGAGATATTAATTCGGACCACTGATTACGCTCGCACTAAGATGACAGTCTTAACTGCCTTGAGTGCTTTATATCCACCGACTCCGGCACAAAGATGGAACCCCATGCTGAACTGGCAACCAGTGCCTTACAGCACTTTACCACCTGAAGTTGATGACGTAAGTTGACAAGAATATTATTTGTAAACCTTCATCTTTTTTAACAAACTATAGATAAGTCTAGTGGACGCCCGCAGCTTCGCTCGCGTGGAATTAGACATAACAATAGTGTCTAATATTATATAGCCTATGTCACTCAGTGAAGATGCAGCTTGCTAATGCTTGTGTGAAAATATTACAAACCCATCTTTACTCTTTATTGACTCTGTGTACTGCATAAAATAAAATACTGCATTGCTTTGCGCATGGGACTAATAATAATTATACTCGTGGTTAGCAAAGCTTGTTTGGTAATTCATTTTATTGGTTACTTACTCTAATGGGAAATTTATTTAAAATACTATAGTGGTCTTTTTTGCTATCGACCTTTCATAAGCTTATTAATCGCACACGTGCGTGACATTTCAATTGAATCATTTATGAACTTTATTATGTTTATTTCCATATAGGAATGAATTAGATAGCATCTACTCCACATATACTTCGACTTTCTAAATTATGTACAATAAGTTTATTTCAGCTCCTATATTGGTATAACTGTCCCTTGTATTTGAAACTGAGGAATCAAGCTTACGACTTTCCCGAAGTACAGAAATGGCTGAAACCTTATGAAACTTTATTTAAATATTTAAGTGCAAAAACTGGGGCAAATATTACTACATCCGAAGATGTTTTCTACTTGGACAATTTGTTGCAAACATTGGTAGGCATTTTTTGCTACTACATTGAAAAATCATTCAAGTTAAAATTATATTAATTATATTGAATGATATTGACAATTAATGACGTTTTTATCCATATATTTTCAGGAAAACGTTGGCGTTAGTATTCCACAATGGGCAAATGAAGTTTTGCCAGAAATAAAAGAATTGACTAAGATTGAATTTGCTGTTGAGTTTTATAACAGTAATTTGATTCGCCTAGCCTCTGGTATGTTGAATATGTTCAATTATTTTTTAAGAGGGCTTTTACAAAATCGAAGCGCTCTGTTTTCAGATATTATACATTATTTATAAGCTGTTCACGCATCTACAAACAACCGGAAACAACAATATCAAAAATAATGATTTATTATTATGTATTTATTGTTTTCTTTATTATTCTCGGCTTTCACCGGTCTTCTTCTAAAGTACACGGGCCTAGGCCAAATGTAATTTAGGTTACACATACATATTATATTTTATTTTTATATTCCTATGTTTATGGATGGGTTATTTGAAGGTTGGGATGTGTGGTTGTTGTAACTGGAGACTGATCATTTGTGACTGTGTATTCTGTGAGACTATCGGTTTGCAGAAATTTTCTTACTAACCGACAGGTGTTAAGGATCACAGCTTTACTACTAGGTACTTTTTGCTCGCTTTCTCATCAAATGGAAGTCAAATTTCACATTTTGGTTAAATTTCGATAATAATGCATTTATATGGCATGATCTGATTCTTCGGCCAAGTTTAGCTCCAGGCGAGGTTAACAGTTAAAGGCATATACGAAATTGTGTTAACATTTAACTTTGACTGCCAGTTTTAATTTAGACTATTACCAAAATGGAATTCAAATAGAGTATAGACATGATTGACGTATGAATAACCATTTCGTCCAGGGGTACTGCTGGCGGACATCCTGAACGCGACGGACGCAGCGATCGCCGGCGATCTGGAGTCACAGCCCAAGGTGCGGCTGTATTCCGCGCACGAGAACAACGTAGCTGGCTTTCTGGCTGCGGCTCGAGTGTTCACACCGCACCAACCCAAGTATGGCTCCACAGTCGTGCTGGAGCTGAGGCGACGTAGGCTGACCGGACAATACGGGATCACGGTGAGGACGCGCTCTCTCTAGCCAATTTTAATTGATTGAACCATTTTATTTGATCAGTACCAGTTACATGAAAATTCGGTTATGAAATTGAAACGTTTTGTGTTACTCAATCATAAGTAAGTAATACTTCCTACACCAGTTGATGATTGGAAACGATTTTCTTTTGAATTAAACTATATATGGTCAATTAAATTGACGATTCCGTGGCGCGGTGATGATAGCCCAACCGAAGGACCCGTGTTCGAATCCCGACCTGGGTAGATATTTATTTCCCAGATAGATGAGAATAATTGTGCTTGCGTGATAGTGTTGTTTTCTGTATGTGCCTGCCACCCGTAACACAAGGCTTCGGTCCAGGTAGTAGAGTGTGTGTGTAACGTTATGTTATGCGAATGTATTGTTATTTATAGCTTTCGTAGTCATAAATAATTATGACTACGAAACCTATAAATTATAATATATTGCCTTTTAATCTATAAGAATTAGAGATACGCACTACGTTGCAATCAAAATGAACATTTACTTAATCGACCATGAAATTCACGGTTCAACCAATTACGCTAAATTGACTTCTAAATTGGTTATCTGGTATAAAAAGTAAAGGAAATAACAGAAAAGATTACTAGTAAGTAATGTAATCTAGCAAACACAAACTTTTTCATCTTTACATTATGCCTAACTTCATTTGTTTTAACATACCTATACCTTTCACGGTCTGCCTGCCTGACTCAATTTGTTATAAAATTTATTAGGAACTTGTTCTTTAAATATTTCTTTAAACTTCAATTCGGGGATATTACGGGTATATTAGCGAGTTAGAACTCAAAAATGTGTATTTTTAAAATATTATCTCCTGTCATAGTAGCAGCCACTTACATTTTACTTAGATAAGGATAGTTACACTAATCGCGGGCTTGTGATTTTGGAATGGATTTGGATTTCCCGATGGACTCGAGAGGTCTGGCCTCAAAGTTACGCCTGAACTAAGCATGTATGATTAAATGTAACTAGTTCCTATTATGTACTAATTTACAACATTTCGCCAGCTGCTGTACTCACCGGAAGCGGGCGGCCCGGGCGCCATCCTGCCAGTAGCGGGCTGTGGAGGCCTGCCCTTATGCGACTACGAGACCTTCGTCAAACTAACGCAAGAAAACGTGCTGCAGAGGAAGGACTTCAACCGGGAGTGCGCTGCCGATGATAACTAAACAATACCTCAACTTAGAACCATACCTAATAATACACTTGTTATTATAAACTGGATGCATTGTAGTTTATATTGTTTTTATACATAGGTTCATGTTACGGTGGAACATTTTACAATATCTGTGAAATTATGACTGCCGATTTCGTACTATACATTCCATTCTTCGACATGTAAAAATAAAAAAAAGCGGCTGTGATTTTTATTTTGTTTTTTTTTTTCTTTTATCATCAAATCACCGTGGTCCCACCGCTATGACCCCCTGGTGGGGCCACGGGAAATATTTCGATTTTTGAATCTGCAATAAATCTAAGGATTTTTGATGTCGGAAACGATTCCATCATTGCCTATGTATATTGGTATAATTTGAGGTTCAATAACGAAATTTAATAGATGATACCGAGATACCGGAATATTAATTTAAACTCTTATGAACTCTATGAACAAAACATACACATCAGTTTGACTACCGACTTACAACTAAGTTTTCAGTAGACTGACAAGGATAGATAAATTGTTCTTGTTTACCCATCGCGATTAAAGTGTGGTTTGTTTGCAATGGAAATTAATACTTATCTGTTTGAAGCAGTCTTGAAATGATATGATGCCTTTAATTTATTCAGTTTCAGTGCTGAACTCGTACATGCGGCCTCATTATTTTTCGACGTGATGGTGCACTTAACGAGTGTAATATGTATAAAGTGAGTTGATATATATTATGTTCGTCCTACATTTGATAGCAGTAATTAGCTTAGGAATTATAGTTTGTTCAAAACGCAATGGCATAAGAAGTCGTCAACCTTTTGGACGTCCGATCAGGTGTTGCAAGCTTGTTCTAAGTTATTTTTAGTTGGCATTAATTTTTATTTGTTAAACAGTAAAAAATAAATACCAATTGCTTAAAAATTTAAATCATTATTAAAATAAGTCCATTCACCTAGAAAATACACTCAGATTTAAATTAATAAACGTTTAAAGGTTCATCCCCTTGCACTAGGATTATGGATATAGGACTATGTCGCGTCTAGCATGGACACACCCTAGAAATTACAAATAATGACCAAGATCTGGGAACAAACATTAATGTGTGCTCCAGTTGGGAATCAAACCCCCAAGCAAAATTCTGGCTTTAGAACTGACAACAAATCGAGACAACTAAATAAATCCTGTGTGTAGTGAGTGTGCGTTTTAGTATTATGTGAAATAGATTAGGTATTTCATTTTTTTTCTAAAAATTCAATACGTACCTTGTAAGTTACGCCACGCCATTTTAACGCGCGCTTTATTCCTGCAGTCAATGTACTTTTATGCCATAGCATTTTGAATAAACTATAGCTATAAATGCTAAATTTGTGAATTAATTTCTAGTCAGGGAAAATGCAGGCTTGAAATTATCAATAAGTGCCATCATAGGTATACGGTTTATAATGGTCTAAAAATATCGATCAAATTGAATTTGAGATATTGCTGTAATAGAGGTTTTTTACGATCAGAGGTAAAGAAGCAATAATAGTCATGTTTTTATCGGAGGATATAGGAAAGCGAAGGACCACAAAATATCTAGACTTGAAAAAATGAAATACAAGAAAAATGTGAAGTATTCGTTTTTAAATTTTACATACAATAATTCAAAAATGCATACACCTAGTAGGTATTTGATCTAGATATCATTTGCCTCAACAAATCTCATTGCAAGCGCGTTATTATAAAGTCACAATGGTATTTGTAGCCCCGCTGACGTGATAAAATCTGAGCATCCATTGAAATTGACGTAGACAAGGGCGTCACCGTGAGCCCGTTCATCCATACAAGTAGCAGCGCAGAATGGGCGCATATGTGTAAATAGACACCGTAGCACAATCGATTGGACAAAGTCAATCATTTGAGCGGGCAGGTCGGCGCGACCGTGAATCTGGCGAGCGTCCCGTGTGCTCAGTGGGACACCGCTCCGCGCGCCGTGCACTTCCTGCCAGCCCTTCCGCCGCCAGTCTGAGACTCGCGAACCACGATCGGTGCTTGTGTCAATGACGTTTCCCTAGTTGTCCCAGCTATGCACCATAACAAGTGAATAACGCGTTTCAAGATCAAACAATGTAGAGCTGCCGACCCGACGGAGGAAAATGTGAGTTACATTCGATGTTGTAACGCTTTAATGATTGTTTGGTAAACGATGCTTAGGAAGCGTTTGAGGCAATTGACCATTTTTATCGTCATTTTTCTTCGACACTTCTATGCCTCTGCCGCTTATTTATTACCAGCAATTCAATTCGTTACACATGTACAATTAAGCGGATGGTATGATCTGATGTCAAATATGGTCCGATCTGAAGTCAAATAGTTTAACCTTTTACAAATAGTTAATTGTAACTTGGCCGCGTCCGAATACTTATTCGTCTAGTGCCGATCAGACAAGTTGTTTCGCAACTGAGTTACAGGAATACGCTTTTGATTCAAGTATGTATAGTGAACAAAAAATAAGTCAAGTACATTTTAAAATTATTGACGCAGTTGAATTGGGAAAAGGGCCAAAGACATTAAACTTACTCTTTTGATCATATCTTTGATGGTATGTACATTTTTTAATTAATCTTTAACGGCTGAAGTACGTGTTGTAAGTCGCCCAAAATTTTAAAATTGTATAGAACTTTGCAAGTGCCTTTTTTCTAGTTTCCTCGTCACCGCCGAAGTCTTCATGATCGACATGTTATTTTTTAACATATTTGTTTGAGGGATAAATTAATTGTATTCGTGCTATTTTCCTGGCAATCTTCATATAGGAAAATATGATATATGTAGTAATACCCTGTAACTGAGAACTGGCAGTAGCAAAATCTTGACAACTAGGTCGAAATTTGTCAAAACTAATCATCGTAAAATCGTTGCCTAGGAAGCAAGATGGTTCTATTTTACGAATATATCACTGAGATGTACTCACAGATAAACTATGAAATTGATCGTATTCGATGGCAAAATCCGCGAATGAATACGGTGATAGTCCTAGTAAGGCGCCGTAACTGCAGCCAGCTAGCAACGGTGACCACAACGTTTGCGCAGGAAAGAGGGCGGTCGCGAGGAGGAGCCGACCAACGCGGCGAGCGCGCCCGTCGCGGAGCCGAGCATGCGCACCGAGCACACCTGCTGCTGCCTCGGCGTGTTGGTGGGCGTCTCACTCATCGCCGGTGCGTATGCGCAGCGGATTTAAACAAGTGTGCAATTAAAACCTTTGGACACAGGTCTTAATTCTCATAAAAACTAGTATACCTTTCCTGTGGCAACACAATTAGGTAATATGTTTGTACCTAAATACAAATATTACTCTGCGAAATAAATATCTAGACAGGATCATCGATCACCATACTATGATACTATTACCGTGACCATACCATCAGCAACATCATTTGTTTGAACCTCAATACAATCAATCTCGTTAAATTAGCATGAAAATCAAATTGTGTCAATAAATATTCGCTCACTCTCAAATCTAGCATTTAATTTATTTATAGCCCTCGTAGCTGTGATCCTGATGAAAGACAGCACCGTGGAGATCACCATACTACGACAGGTACATGTGGTGAGTCTTACATGTTTTCATATACCAAACTAACATACAAATATCTTGATTTTTTTAATACTTAGCTTTGAATTCAAATAAAATTACAATGAGAATGATTAAACATTTGAGCAACCCTGCTCAAAGCAGTGAATATTATATTTGAAAAATCATCCAATCATACAACATCCATAATTTTAACAATAAAATCTTATTAACAATTCAAATTTAAAATTTAAAAAATTAACTTCGGCGTAGATTAGTTGATCTAATATTGCGATGATATAGATAAATTTTAATGTGCAATGCAGCTAATGTCTCACGGCGAGCGCACGCCCAGCGAACGCGAGTTGGCGATGCTCGGCGCGCCTCCACCAGACCACGTGTTTGCTCCCTACGGCGCAGGCGCATTAACTAATGTGAGTAAACTTATCCCTGCACAAATACCAGACATTTATTCGTGGGATTTAGGTTATTTAAGAATTTTCATGCGTGCCCGTGCCCAACAGTGTCCAAGAATGGTTTGTGGAGGAAGTTTTTTAAGGATGAAGACGTTTTATATATAATTTTTTTTTGAAGTAAAACTTAAGTAAAAAATTCGTGATGCATGCAAACATGTCGTGGACGGGAGTCCACGACATGTTTGAAAAGTTATGTTTATAGAATTTTGAAGGAATACACTAAACCATTATTTCTTAAACCTTTTTCAGCTGACCGTGTAGTGTATAGACTATCTGAAACTGACTGACATATCAACGCAGGGCCTAAACTATATACCTATATTAACTTATAAAAATCAAGTACCTGATAAGTTTTACTTCAATCGCGCGTAAAGGTTACACGCACACACTTTTTTTTTATTTACCTAGTCTATTATGGTTGTTCTTCGCCGAATACGTTAATTAATAATCAAGATCAGAATAGTTCCATCCTTATGAACCACGTCACAACTCGTGCTTTTGTTGCATCCTTCAGAATATTTATATACTTGCACTCGACAGTGCTCTAAAGGAAATATCCACAAGTGTACATTCTCAACTGCCCTGGTAAAGAGCAATTGTCTGCAATAGTCGCTAATAACCAATGACATTTGAATAAGCAATTTAAATAAAAATAGAAAAATCTAGTCTGGTGGCAATCTGTGAGTGTAAGAGTCCAACAGAATGTATTATGTAACTGCAAGGGCGCCAAATGTTCCACTAAAAAGTAAAAGTAGTGTCTGAAGATGATCAGTGCAGGGGTTTGGAGTTTTTCTGTTGTTTGATTAATTCAAACTAGTTATAAGTATGTTTTATTGTTACCAGTTGCTTAGTTTACATTAAATGAGTTGTTTGACATAGCAATAACTATTCCGTAAAACAAGATGGTAGGTCTCTAACTAAGTTTATTCTAACTTTATCAAACGAAAACATTACGGCTGATATTGGGAGAACATCCGATAATTTAAAAAACGGAAATTGAATTATTGAAAGAAGTTATTTAATGAAGGTCAAATGATTGTAATAAATTGTGTAAATCTGTTTACACAACTTATATCCTTCAGTTACCGATCATAAAACCATGTAAATAAATGAAACATTTTGTTCAGTTGCCATACTTATCTATTGAACTGTTTTCAATGGGAATTGTGAGAAGCGGTAGGTTAACAATAGAGCCTTTCAGCATAGTTCCTTGGTTCATTAAATTGGGAATCCGTTAGCCGTAACGAAACGCATATCCGATTTGCAAACTTTTATACTACAATAGGATTCGAATGAACAAATCTAAAAGAACTAAATTTTATCAAGAAAGTAATTTAGATAAAATTATACAGATCGTAGCAAGCAAACACATTTGAAAAACGTAATAATTATTCTCAAGAAGGTAAGGTCCTTTAGTAATTATTCCTTAAGACGCACTTATCACAATTGACGTATTTGACAATCACCCGCGTCCGTGAAGCCGTCGATCATTTTAAATATCATAGGCGTTCCGTAGGGTGCGCAAGACAGACATTTGCGTACTTCCCGGTTCGCGAGCAGACGGCTCGGCCCGACGGATGGGGCGACGGTAGAAGGTCGCAGCTTTAAACAGGAACGAAGTGTCAGGCCCAGATTGTTGTCGGCCACTAATAATGATATATCGCCCGTTGCATCGCGTCATTGGACACTGATAGAAAAGCATACTGTCAAGGGGCGTGCGTTTGTAAAGTGTCGTTGCATCTTTACTTGCTTCATAATGGGTTTTATATTTCTTTATTATTTCATTTCAGGAAGGAAAGATGTTGACTTTCGAAATGGGCGCATTACTTAGGAAGCGATATAACGATTTCTTGGGGCCCTATTACGAAGAAGGTATTTATGTTGTTTGTTTATTTGTGTAAATTGAAATCAACACATAACTGCTCCGTATACTGTCAGTTCATAACTGGAACTCGTCTTAAATTTATTAGTGAAGCAACATTGTACACTTTCTCTTCTTTAAATAATATTCAAAGAATGAGATGTGTAATAAACTATGTTTTAAAAATGTATTTGTGGCATTAATAGCGAGTCAGCTATATACCTAATTGTGACAGTGGCAAATCAATATTTTTCAATTCTATTCTGTTCTAAATAGTAATAAAATAGTAGGTTTCCTCTTCAGACTTTTTTCAACTATGGGCATTAATCCTAACAGATAAGAGCATTGTGATAGCATCCGACACGGACCTGAGCAAGATGACCGCGTTGCTGATTGCAGCGGGCCTGTGGCCGCCGGCGCCCGAGCAGACGTGGAACGACACTATCGCCTGGCAGCCCGTTGGCTACGTTTACCCTCCAAGGGACGAGGACTATGTAAGTCTTCATTGATTAAATAATAGATTAAACACTAAACGAAACGCTAAGGCTATTACGGCACTCAACAAAGAACCTCGCTTATTGCCAAGAGCCAAGCGACACACTTAGTTACTCATTCAAGCGAACAGACGTATTGCATACTATCGCAGTGGCCTGAGCCTAACACTCGGTATGTATATATTGTACATATTATTATAACTTTGTTACATTTTAAGAATGTCTTCTTTATAACTATGTTATTATTATTGATTGCAGTTATTATATGAAGAGAACTGTCCCCGGTACATCCAAGAAAAACAAAGGCTTTTAAAGGCATTCATAGAGGAAGGACTTCTAATACCTTACAGGGACCTTTTCCACAGAATCGCCCACATGACCAATACCAATTTTAGTACTCCGCAAGAAGCATATTATTTACATAATTTATTTTTAATACAGGTACAGTTAATCACATTAATTTTAATTTTTAATTCAATATTTAAAAAAAAAAACAATTTACATATAGAGATCCCAAGAAAAGTTGAATATTTTGCTTTTATTCAGGATGATATCAAAGTAGCAAATCCAAAATGGGCAAAGCACGTGAAAAGAAAACTGATGGATGTCGCAAGACTGGAGTACACGATGATGTTCCACAATAATCTTCTGCGGAAACTTAGCGGGGGTTCGTATTATAATCGTTTAACATTATCGTCCTAATTATCAGCCGGTAACTTCTTCGAAAGAGATTACATTAAGCCTACTAAAGGCATTAAATTACCTGCTATAATAATAGTTTTCCCTGATGTTTTATAAGGCGTTTAAAGTCTGCGCATCCTAACATGGTGAGCGTGGATTTATCGCCGTATCCTTGTCATCATGGTATCAATACCGTGCGCTGTAATAATATCTAATAGAGTAAATCACGTACTACCAATCTAATAATCATTAAAAACCTCTGCTGATAGAACTAACCATTCCAGTCCCTATATATGAGCCTTGTTCAGATTCTGTCAAAGGTATCATTTTCAACAGCATGTGTCGTCGGTGCGGCATCATTTGCTATTTCATATCCCGTTGGTGTAGTGTTCACAAAAGCTAAACTAGAAGTCCTCGATTCAATCTCTGGGTCGGGCAACAAATATTGTATTTTTCTAGCTTCAAATGCCAGGTAGCAGTCGGACTGGGTTTGCGCCCGTTGTATCATCATGTTTGGATCCCATGTTACAGACTACTGGGACCCAAACACAACTGGTGAGAAGTGGGTGTACTACAACATACCTCTGACTACCTATTCGGGGAAATACAGGCGTGAAGATATGTTATAAGAAAAAAAATACAAATATGGCTGTCTGTAAAGTCGGTTTACGGACGATAGATTTACGTGATAACGTCATAATCATTATTTTATACAAAACACACCCTGTATACAATGTTCATGTCTCACACACCCTGTATACAATGTTTGTGTGAGACACATGGAGGACACATGGAGGTAATGACACATGGAGGTAACGACACATGGAGGTAACAACACATGACGTCAGGTAACAACACATGACGTCACACTTTTTCGGATGTGTTGGCGTTCATCGATTTAATAAACGTTATCACGTCAAAAAAAACAATGATAGGCTGTGATAACGTTACATCGTTACAGGCGCGCTTATGCAGCAGATCATTCAAGAGGCCCTATCCAACACGGCATCAGGCAAGGCGGACGCCCCCAGCCCGTCGGTGATCGTCCGCATCGGCACGCCCGTGTCCGTGGCCGCACTGCTGGCTGCGTGCGTCGCACCGCCCCCGCGCTTACCCGACCCTGGCGCAGCCCTACTTTTCGAGCTCCACGAGAAACAACCCTCTACCCAGAAAAAGGACCAGAACGCCCTACCGCATGGTCAGCGGTTTGGTTTCAAGGTATATAGGATAAGGCAAACTTTATCAGAGCCCACTTTGGCCCAGCCAGTATACTATCGCCATTAACATTGGTGCGCAATATACGTTTTCATACGCATCGTCATAAGTACTACACATCAAAAGACAAAAACATTAGTAAAAACTAAACAACTAAAACTAGATGATCGGTTCACTAACACACACACTTCAACATGACGCTCGTCGAACAGCGCCCAAATGGAAATTAGCTGGTCGGTTGGCTTAGATTCGTAGTTCGGTATGTCACGCCACATAACGCATGTCAGTAATAGAATACTAGCTCTAATATTATATCGTTAATAAATGCCAAAGATGGAACAACGATGCGAAAATTGCAAACAACAGCATCGCCTTAGAACACTAATACATACATACATAACTATACATTTCCATAACACTGACGATCTAATTGTCTAATGACACAAACTCTAATACAGTACGTGTATATCTTTTACAGACACCTAACATAAATAATTGCAGCTCGGTAAATATCGAATCAGTTGTCACATAAGTTTTTGTTTTGCTGGCAGATCTACTACTGGGACGACGATTCAGCGGAGCCGCGACTCATGGAGGTGCCCGGATGCAACGCGTTTTGTCCAATCGACACGTTCAAAGAGATAACCAAATATATCGTGTCGTACAATTATGAGAAAGACTGTACGTTAGTTTCGACTTAATAGTGCACTAAATATCGACTCAGTAGCAATACTTTATTACCAAGCTGTAGAACCAGATTTTGGTATATCGGCGCTACCGCCGAAATTCCTATGGTAGTGTTAAGTTAGATTGGTTGCCAATAAATTAGTACTATTAAAGATTAGTAATTGTGGGTTTATTTTTGTAATACCGTAATTTATAAAGCACTAAATGAAAGTATTGAATACTTGTGTGATTATAACGTTTTTTGCTCGCGCACCTTTACGTTATTTTATAGAAATACTGAATTAACGTGTGATCTATATGTTGTGGTATTAATGCATACTATATGAAATTAAAAAATTAAAAGCAAAATGAGTTGTTTTCTTACCTTCGTCGATTTTGATTCCTGTTTCGTCTTTGGGTATGTTTAGGGAAATGTCCTCGAAGGCTTCTGCGCCCCAGTTCTGCGTGCCACGCTGTTTCAAGTACTCAGCTATGAGTGCCGCTATATGGATTTGGCAGCACATGGCCTGTGAGAAAATTAAATAATTAAATATTGCGTTTTCTTTTTTTATTAAGTTACATAGATATGAGACATCATTTTGCTTCAGCATACTAGGTCTAAGAGTTTGGGCTGGGCGTTGATGACGATATAGAGTCATTTTAATGTTAAAACATTTATTCCATGATTATTTCACGAATGTCATAAATGTCAAAGAAAACATTTAATTTTAACTAATCTTGATGATGATTTGTAACCTCGAGGTACCAAGTATGGGAGCATAATTTTAGCACACTACAGTGTCGGCTATTGCAAGTTGCGACGATGCCTACTTGGGTGGTAAATACTGTACACGATACAAATAAGACGTCCAGAAAAAACAAATGGTAAAAAATTTATAGAAGCTCAGTATGGTCGGGGCTAGTACCGGGTCTTGAATCAAGACCCGGTACTAGCTCTTGATCGATTCAAGTCGGGCTGGTACTTCCCTGGGAAATTCATGAGGTCCGCTGGTAGGTCCAACACAGCCCTGCGGTATCCTATTCCCAGTGCCTGCTCTGTTAACGGCATTTAACGGTCGCTGCGACCCATTGACGTCCCACTGCTGGGCACGGGTCTCCCCCACAGACGCATCTGCGGGAGGTCTAGAGCATACTTCACCACGCTGCTCCAATGCGGATTGGTGGAGGGGTTAGTGGCCAACCCAGTGTCGAATGTTTTCAAGCCACCCGAAGGTCTTCGACAAGGCTTAACGACTGTTTCCAACATTGAAAACAACCGGGACCGACGGCTTTACGTGCCCTCCGAAGCACGGTAGCGTCCATGAAATTTTGCCACTAGCGGTCACCCATCCACAAACCGACCGCGCCCGTCGTTGCTTAACTCTTTCGATCACAATGAATCGACTCGAGCCATTGGGCTATGGACGCTACATCTAACGGTATTTAACGTTTAATTAGCATAAAATGTTGGATAACCTCGTCGTGGTCGCCCTGGCGCGCGTTGTGGTCGGCGAGGGTGGCGAGCCAGGCGTGCCGCAGGCGCGGCGTGGCGCGGCACGACGCCGCCAGCGCGTGCTGCAGCTCCGCCAGGTGCACGCTGCCCGCACCTGAGTATGTGTACAGTGAGTCAACATGAGGAAATACACTGCTATCGAGTTATGATTCGACTAGTGGACGCCCGCAGCTTCGCTCGCGTGGAATTAGACGTAACATAACCTAAATACAAAATTTCATTGAAATAATGTAGGTAGGTATATACGAAAAACTTTTATACCTACTAAGTTTGCACCTTATACCCCCCCTTAAGAGATGATGTTCGAAACTCAATAAAAAACCTTCATTGGTACTGAATTTCATTCGAATGACATCAAAAACGGCAAAGTTTCATACTAACTTTGCACCCCCGTTTTACCCCCTTAGGGGGTGAATTTTCAAAAATCCTTTCTTAGTGCTCCCCTACGTTATAAAAGGAATCCCTGTGCAAAATTTCAAGTTTCTAGCCCTTATAGTTTAGGCCCTGCGTTGATATGTCAGTCAGTCAGTCAGTCAGTCAGTCAGTCAGTCAGTCAGTCAGTCACCTTCTCCTTTTATATATATAGATTTAATGCAACAACTTCAGCGGTGACCGCCTGCCTGGCTATCGAACTCGCCTCTGATTCAAGCGGCCCGGGTACAAATCTAAGTAGCACGCAACAATTACTTTTATAAGTTCGATTTAAGAAATTAAATGACACCTGCTGTAATGGTAAAGGTAATATTTTGTGTAAACCTACATGCCTGTTCTACATAATGTGCTCAAAGGCATGTGAAGTCTGACAAAGCCTTACCCTTCTCATTCCGACTGAACACAGGGTCGCGTGGTTTGAAACATTAACCGATCGATAGTATGAAACTGTGCCGATCTCAGCTAGCAAGGGTGACCGCTAATGGCAAAATTTCTTGAGGCCGTGCATTGGAGGCCATGTTGAGCCGCCGGTCCTGTTTGCTTAAATAGGATAGCAGCTGCAGCAGCAGCGTTAAGCCATGTCAGAGGTCTTCCAGCATCCTAGGCTTTGTCTGACAGACGTATTCCAACAACACGTCACTCTATATTTTGAAATATGCATTTAAAGAGCGACGTCACCACAGGTTTATTCACATACGCCATACAAACGAACCTAATATTTGAATACGTTGTACGCGCCATAATGTAATAATCCTACTATACCTGCACCGGCGGACCCGCCGACGCCAGCCAGGCGCGCCCTGGCTCCCACCACGGTTCGTACACGTCGCATCAGTTCTGCCACTTCGCTCGACAAACCTGGTCAGTGAAAAATTAAATTGTAATTGACAATTAATAAAAAAAAAAATATAATTAAGGAAAGGTGTGTCAAAGTAATTACCGGTTCCTTTCATAGCCTTGTCCCCGGTCGCAAAACAGTTGATAACAGATAGAGATTCTTGGAAACGTTTGCAGTTGAGGGCAGTTGAGTTATCCAGCAGTTTTGAAACCGCGATGATGACCTGATGAAGCAAAACTATATTTAAGAATTCATAAAATGTGTAAAATACTTAATAAACTCACTGGCGCATTACCGCAAATACTAATTCCTAACAAAAGAAAGGAAAAAGTTTAAAGCTAAATTATGCCCGCGTACAGACTGCGTATAGACTGCCACCTATACTAAGTGACACTGAGGGAATGTGAGGGAAGGTTGATAAAGTAACGTATCGACTCCGTTGCGTGGTAGAGAGTGATCCTGACTCCCGAACTGTGGACCCCGGGTTCTAATCAAAGCCGGGAAAGATATTTATTTTGCAGATAAACATTTGTACCAACTCTTTATTTCATTAATATTTCAATCATACTTGGTGTATCTTGCGTTTTGTCCTTTTGCTGCAAAATAAAGAAACTTGTTGTAGGGGGCTTTGTAGTTGTAGCTATCGACCAACCCCCCTAGTTGGTCGATAGCAAAGATAGTTTGTTGCTGAATTGATTTAATGCTAAATAACTAAATAAACTATGATTTAAATGCTAAAACTTAGTATAACAAACACGATATAAAATGCTATTAAATGATAGATGCTAAATGATAGATGCTAATGATAAATGCTAAATGATTAATGACTTGCGCGTCGCGGTTGCTAGATGATTTTTGACTGCTATCTTGTTCGATTCCATCTCCGTGAGGAAACCTACGTCGACGGCAACACGCGCGTCTCGCGATGCTTAGTCAGGAGCTTAAAATCTAGATCGTGGCCTACTCGCGTACCACGAGCTGCTGAACTAGATCGCGGCCTACACGTGTGGTCAAATTTCAAAATTCAAATAATTTATTTCGCTATGAGGTGATTACACACGCTTAACGAAAGTCTAGGTAACTACAAACTACTTAAAGAGATATAATGCTATTCTAAACTGATTAATATAAAGCAAAGGATGAGCTATTTATCCTTGAATGAATAGCTAATCCTACACAGGTGCCTAACCTGCCTTATGGCTAATTTACAATAATTACCTACCACTAAGCTAAGCTCTAAGTCACGATAGACTATCTACCTGGTCATCGGCTTAAGGAAGAACTTACAATATTCTTATCCTATGCCCTAGTGTAGGCCGAGAGAGAAAAAAGCCGGAGGAAAAAACTCTCGGTACTCTTTTAAAATTCAAATTAATTTTTACAGAAAAATGTACAGTATGACCATGATATGATTAGGACAGACACGAGACAGCCAATCGTGTATGCCAAGAATCACCCCATAAGCCAGACCGCTGAATCAGGTGTTCGGTGTTTTCACCGACACTTGTCTTGTCTTGCCTGCAGATGCACCCGGGTGAGACTGCCGCCGGCGCCGTGCTGGAAGTTGGCGCGCATCAGCAGGTAGAGCGCGGCGGCCGCCTCGCGCCGCAGCCACGCAGCGCGCGCCTCGCACAGCTTCACCACGGAACTGACTATGCCCGCGCAGAGAGTGCTGCCACCTGTGGTTTTTTAAAGTATAACCATAAGTGCGCTTTCAGGCTAGAGTTTTATACGAGCTTCGCTGCGACCCATAGACGTCCCACTGTTGGGCACGGGTCTCCTCTCAGAATGGGAGGGATTAGGCCTTAGTCCACCACGCTGGCCAAGTGCGGATTGGCAGACTTCACATACCTTCGAGAACGTTATGATGAACTCTCAGGCATGCAGGTTTCCTCACGATGTGTCCTTCACCATTATAGCAAGTGACATTTAATTTCTTAAAACGCACATAACTTAGAAAAGTCATTGGTGCGTGCCACTGGGGTTTGAACCCGGACCGCTCGAGTGAGAGGCGAGTTCGATAGCCGCTGAGCTGTCACCGCTGTTGAATAAAATAAAATACATACATTATAGAAATTTTAGATATTGTCATCTTGCGCGGGGCGAGAGGGTTGTAAGTCGTAAGCGCCGATTGTTGCGAAATCTGAATTGTTACCTCATGCGCACCTATCCCCTTCGAATTTCGTTCAGATGTACGCTTTCGTGCTAATATTTTACCCATTAGTATTTTTATATTACCTTCAAACAAAGTCTCCGAGAACTGATTGATGTACGCCCTGAGTGCGGCGAACAGGTGCTTGTACAGCGTTTCGCTCTGCGGATGCTGCAGCAGCCTCGTGTAGGGCTTGGCGGCGATGCCGTCGGCGGCGCCAAGGCTCTTCATGAACAGGCACGCGCGGTCTATGATGATGAGCCCCACTTCGGTCGCCAGGCACCCGGCCGACAGTACCGCGTGCTCCGACATGGCTTCCAGTTCTGTGAATTCGTAACGGTATGTATGTATTGTTTTGTTTAAGTATCTATACGCCCGCCTTGATATAACTGTAATCTTAGGCCGTATTAATTTATCAAACTTAGTTCAGGATTAGCTGAACCGGTAAGCTGGCCAAATAATTTTGTTCAAGTCCTTTTTCAAACATGATTTTTCTTTATTACTTAATATTATACCCAAAGGGTGAAACAGAACCCTATTAATGTGCCTCCGCTGTCTGTCTGTCAGTTACATGGCTCTATCTCTTGAACTAAAATAGGTAGAACTAAAATTTTCACAGAAGGGATTCTGTTTTTCAGCTATTGGGTACGAAAACCTAAAAAACTGCGTATAGTTGCATATTTTCTATTCGTAAAATGAAAATATTTAAGGTTCAATGATTTTAAAAGATACCTGTAATTACGGTAGCCGGGACTAAGTTCTCTCTGTTAACGGTGTTGTTTTTTTCCACAATAATAGGCGGGTCCTTAGAGAAGTCGGGCGGGCTCATTCTAGCCGGCAAGGTCCTGGCTTTGGCTGGCTTGGGTTTGCCGTTGCAATCTGGCGAAGGTACTCTCAGTTCAGTAAGAATCTTCTTTCTGCCAATGTATTGAAATTGTTCCGCACATATTCTGAAAATATATATTTTTTAGTTAGACTTTCTCATTGCGTGTACGGATGCCATTTAACTTTTATTTTATAATTTGAAAGGTTCAACCTAAAAAACCTAAGAAGATCTATTGTAGTTAGCCTCCATTGATTTAAAACCGATCCCAAGGGCCAACCGATTGGAAAAACTGGTTAGGTTTTTTCTCTGCTTTATTACAGAACTTGCAGCTGCCATTGCTGGCTTTTCCTATTTTGATTATGTGTGGCCTGCGAACGATAGATCGCTTATTATTTGGAATTATTTACTATTACTATTATTACTAAGAATATAAGCATAACTACTTTACAAGAATCTGCCAAAAACATCATTAAATTGACACACTTTCAAGTATTAAAAAGGTTGTCTGGAAGAAATCGTAGTCTTACTCTGCTGTAGTCTTTTGGCCACCACTGGTCATCGTTTGTTATTATTGTATATCTTTTATTGTTTTAATGTGGTGTACAATAAAGAGTATTTGTTTGTTTATTATTTGTATTTGTAAACTGACTCGCTGCTGCAGGATTATTATTATTATTGTTATTATTAAACTGACTCGAGTACGTTGAAGAAGGCCTGCTGGTGGGCCACCGAGTGCGTGCGCCACCACTCCACCAGCCGGTCCTCGTCGAGGTACTTGAGCACGAACAGAAAGCACTGCAGCACGTCGCGCACCTCCTCCGCTGACATCACGCCGAACCTGACAATGAGATAAATTGTCTTTAGAGTCGACATCGTGACGGCTGTATGCAACATGCGTTTAAATAATTTGGATTCCTATATAAAAAATATAAACTTCAATGCGCACCGTACCGATTTAGTACCGATTCAACTGCAGGGAAAAAGAAGACGTGAATTTTCTCGAAGAGAAAAGAAAAACCTTTAATGATTATAGCTTATTATTATGTAGGTAAGGTTTGGAATGTATCTATTTCAACGCTCATTCGAATGCTTTTTTAGACGTTAAAAATAAATAAATTTGGAAAATTCATACATTTTCTAACGTAAATAAACAAAAAGCAAAAAGCGGCATATAGTAACATAACTTTCCCATCGAAATATGGTATTCACCTGTTAACTTGATCGCCAATTTCACTGAGATCCAGGCGTGTCGAGTTTCTAGGCAACGAGTCCCCACCAGACATTGTCGATACGGACTCTAGAGAGCTCTGTGATATATTATTTGTGTTATCTACAAACATACAATATTTCAATAACGCAACCACAAACGCCACAACCATAATAAAGATACGTACCCTCGCGGGCCAGCTCGTAATATGCTTTTAGAGTTATTAATAGCACAATAATTAAAAATACCATTTAGTTTCTATGTGTATTTCTAAGAGTATATTACGTTCTTGACTTAACCTTGCATCATTCATTAATTCACAATCAAACAATTAAGACAAACACCCCATTCACCTCGACCTTCAAACAGAAATGTTCAACGTAGCGTTCACTCACCTTTTCCATACATTTGATTACTAATATTAGGGGGATCCTTGAAGTGGGCGGAGTTTCTCACAGGGGTGTGGTCAAAGTGTAGCGTCAAACGGTTCCGCCGCGGCGTACTGTTTGCGGACACCACTTCCTTTTGGATACTGTTCAGAACAGGATTTATGGTAGCATCGCCATCGACTTTGTCATGGCCGTTTTCTATCACAGGACTAGCCAGGTTCTTTGTTACTAAGCGGTGGGCGTTATCTGTAACAGATTTTTTTTATTTAACTGAATTTTATCGATATAATGATATATTGATGCTTTTGTGATTTTAGGTTGACTTATAAATAAGGCTGTTTTTTTTATTCTGGCCGCATGATTATCCGAAGGTCTTCGACAATGCTTAACGACTGTTTCCACCATTGAAAACAACCGGGACCGACGGCTTTACGTGCTCTCCGAAGCACGGTAGAGACAATACTGAAAATGACAATACTTTCTTAAGTTTCATCCCCCTTTTCAACCCTTTACAACACTTTTTTCCAATTAAAAAGTAGCCTATGTCCACTCTGTATACCAAATTTCATTTAAATAGGTTCAGTAGTTTTGGCGTGAAAGCGAGACAGACAGACAGACAGAGCTACTTTCGCATTTATAATATTAAGTATGGATAAACTAATTGCTCTTAGGATAATTACTTTGGAACAGTCTGCCAAATACATCATGAAAATGTTGTATACTTTCAAGTAAGTAAGTACATACAAGGGGGGGGTGTTGTCGCACACGTCCGTAGGTAGCTAACCCAAGGCAACCCTACACGTCCCTCCCGGGTGGTGCTAAGAGCGACAACAACAGTACAAGAGATGGGCAGCAGCGTCTCTCAGCAGCGTACTTTTAATTTAACTGCGGTCACCAACTCGCACTAGCCAAGCGCGGTGACTATGGCTACAACCCCTCATGTTAGCACAACCAAGGCCCCGGCCCCCAGTCCCCGGCGGCCCTGCTATTCCTGGCTACGGTGGCGGCCATGGTAACGGTAGGGCAAGGGGTGCTAAAATCCCCGGCAGACGCCCGGCCACCAATATTATAGCTAAACGACCTTTGGCCCTGGCAACATATAACGCCAGGACACTGAGGGCCGATGAGAAGATATATGAGCTGGAAGAGGAATTGAACAAGTTACACTGGAGTATCTTGGGGTTATCCGAAGTCCGAAGACAGGGGGAGGACACGGTAATCCTTGGATCTGGTAACTTGTTCTTCCACCGGGAGGGCGAACAACAGTCCCAAGGTGGTGTCGGGTTTCTCGTCCACAAGTCCCTCGTTAACAACGTAGTGGACATCGGCAGTGTGTCGGAAAGGGTAGCGTACCTTACACTCAGAATATCGAAACGGTATTCGCTGAAGGTCGTACAGGTTTACGCGCCGACATCCACACACCCCGATGAAGAGGTTGAGGTATTGTATGAGGACGTCAGTAGGGCCATACATACCTCAAAGACTCATTTCACAGTTGTGATGGGGGATTTCAATGCAAGGCTAGGTGCGCGAAATGGTGAGGAGCAGAAGGTAGGGCCTTTTGGATCTGGACGCCGGAACCACCGAGGCCACATGCTTGCCGACTTCTTGGAGAAGGAGAACCTCTCTATGATGAACTCTTTCTTCAAGAAGAAAGAGCACCGCAAGTGGACTTGGATCAGCCCTGATGGTTCCACTAAAAGCGAGATAGACTTCATTCTGGCAGACAAACGGCACATATTTAAGGATGTCTCTGTGATCAACAGGTTCAAAACCGGTAGTGATCACAGAATGGTCAGAGGCACCTTAAATATCAACGTTAAGCTGGAACGGTCACGCCTGATGAAGTCTATCCTCCGCCCAACACCTGTCCAGATTCAGGGCTCCGATGACTTTCATCTTGAGCTCAAAAACCGTTTCGCGGACCTGGAGAGCTGCGTTTCTGTGGACGAAATGAACAAGAGGTTCGTATCAGTTGTCCGAGAGGTTGGGTCTAGATTTTTCAAGACCCCCTCTAATCGTAAACCTCAAATTCTCTCAAAACATACTCTCGGTCTCATTGGGAAAAGACGAGATCTATGTGTCCAGTCGCCAACCTCCATGGCAGTGTGTAGGCAGCTCAACGCAGAGATCTCGAGCAGCATGCGACGTGATTGGCGTTCATACAACACCAAACGCGTCGCCAACACAATCGAGCGGAACAAAGGCTCCAAAGTGTTCGCTCGAGATCAAAGCATTGGGCAAAGCCTGATGACGAGGTTGAAGACCAATACCGGTACCATAGTATCGTCCAAACCCGAAGTTTTGAGAGAAATTGAGGATTACTACCGACAACTATACACCTCCTCGCAAGCCCCAGCTATAGCTGGTGCTCACGATAAGCGAGCCAAGCTAACCCGGCACTACACCGAAGATATCCCGGACGTCAGCCTGTACGAGATTAGGGGGGCTCTCAAACAACTAAAAAACAACAGGGCACCGGGAGATGACGGAATCACAACAGAGCTGCTAAGAGCGGGCGGGAAACCCGTCCTAGTGGCTCTCCAGAAATTGTTCGATTCCGTCATCAGTAGTGGAATCACCCCGGAGGCGTGGCGCAAGAGCGAAGTGGTGTTGTTCTTCAAGAAGGGCGATAAAACCCTCTTGAAGAATTACAGGCCTATCGCACTCTTGAGCCACGTCTACAAGTTGTTTTCGAGGGTCCTCACAAATCGCATAGCGCGCAGGCTTGACGACTTCCAGCCTCCCGAACAAGCCGGTTTCCGAAAAGGCTATAGTACCATGGACCACATACAGACACTGCGACAGGTTATACAGAAGACCGAGGAGTATAACCAGCCGTTATGTGTCGCGTTTGTGGACTATGAGAAAGCCTTCGATTCTGTCGAAACCTGGGCGGTGTTGGCGTCTCTGCAGCGGTGCCAGATCGACTATAGGTATATCGAGGTGTTGAAGTGGATATATGATGCCGCCACTATGTCAGTCCGAGTACACGACAGAAGCACGAACCCCATCCAATTGCAGAGAGGTGTCAGGCAAGGGGATGTTATCTCCCCAAAGCTTTTCACCGCTGCATTGGAAGATGTGTTCAAGCTGATGGAGTGGAAAGGTCGCGGCATCAACATCAACGGAGAACGCCTCACACACCTTCGATTTGCCGATGATATAGTGATCTTGGCGGAATCGCTGGACGACCTCAACACCATGCTAGGAGACCTGAACAGCGCCTCGCAACGGGTGGGTTTGAAAATGAACATGGACAAGACTAAGGTCATGTCCAATGTGCATGTCAAACCTATACCGGTTGTTGTTGATGGCGCTGCTCTTGAAGTTGTTGACGAGTATGTTTACCTGGGACAAGTGGTCCAGTTGGGTAAGTCCAACTTCGAGAAAGAGGTCACTCGCAGAATCCAGCTCGGCTGGGCAGCGTTCGGGAAACTACGACATATCTTCTCATCCAAATTACCTCAGTGCCTGAAGACGAAAGTATTCGAGCAATGTGTGTTGCCAGTGATGACATACGGATCCGAGACGTGGTCCTTTACCGTTGGTCTGATCCGCAAGCTCATAGTCGCTCAGCGAGCTATGGAGAGAGCTATGCTCGGTATTTCTCTACGGGACCGGATTCGCAACGATGAAATCCGTAGACGAACGAAGGTTACCGACATAGCTCGCAGGATTAGCGAACTGAAGTGGCAATGGGCAGGCCACGTCGCTCGACGGACTGATAACCGTTGGGTAGTAAAAGTCCTCGAGTGGAGACCGCGTCTCGGGAAACGAAGTATTGGCCGCCCCCCGACGAGGTGGACTGACGACCTGAAGAGGACAGCGGGAAACCGTTGGATTCAGAGGGCGCAGGATCGGGAGGAGTGGCGACGATTGAGGGAGGCCTATGTCCAGCAGTGGACCCAGAAAGGCTGATGGATGGATGGATGGATGGAAGTAAGTACATACTTATTATTATTGTACATGGAGATACAATCTGACATAGAATAGAGAACATACATGGCAAATACATGTTTTTTCTATAAAATAACAATGGACTTCAGACCAAACATGGCCGTCGCTGCGACCCATAGACGTCCCACTGTTGGGCACGGGTCCCCTCCAGAATGGGAGGGATTAGGCCTTAGTCCACCACGCTGGCCAAGTGCGGATTGGCAGACTTCGCATACCTTCGAGAACGTTATGATGAACTCTCGGGCATGCAGGTTTCCTCACGATGTGTCCTTCACCGTTATAGCAAGTGACATTTAATTTCTTAAATCGCACATAACTTATAAAAGTCATTGGTGCGTGCCACTGGGGTTTGAACCCAGACCGCTCGAGTGAGAGGCGAGTTCGATAGCCACTGGGCTGTCACCGCTGTAGTAACATGGCCGTACTAAATAGCCCAATGGCTCAGGTCGATTTAATGTGATCGAATGAGTTAAGCAACGACGGGCGCGGTCGGTTTGTGGATGGGTGACCGCTAGTGGCAAAATTTCATGGACGCTACCGTGCTTCGGAGGGCACGTAAAGCCGTCGGTCCCGGTTGTTTTCAATGGTGGAAGACCTTCGGGTGGCTTGAGAACATTCGACACTGGGTTGGCCACTAACCCCTCCACCAATCCGCATTGGAGCAGCGTGGTGGAGTATGCTCTAGACCTCCCGCAGCTGCGTCTGTGGGGGAGACCCGTGCCCAGTAGTGGGACGTCTATGGGTCGCAGCGAACTAAAGTTCAATAGTCGCCCCAACTTACCTAACACGATGGTGAGCCATGGCGCGTATAGATGGGCGAGGCGGGCGCGCGCTTGCCGCGTGCGGTACCGGTCGTCGTGCTCGTGTTTCGTGAGCAGCGCACGCAGGGCGCTCAGCGCACTGCGCCGCTTCTGCGGGGCCTCGCGCAGCGACTGTTCTACCTGACCACAAGTCCACATGATAAAACTAGCTTTTACCCGCGGCTACGCCCGCGTGGGAAAAGGGAATTAACAATGCCATCTATTAACAACGTCCGGAACTAAATATCTAGCAAATAACAAAACATCGATATCTTCCCATGGGGATGTTTTACCGCGGTAAAAAGTAGCCTACGTCACTCTCCACCCTCCTCACTATCTCCACACACAAAAACCATACCATATAATAGCTTCGTTGCGACGTGAAAGCCGGACAAACAAACAAACACACTTTCCCATTTATAATATTATAGTATGGATAGTCAAAATTCAACCGTAAATCTATAAGAATAAGATTCAAATACCTCATTTTTATTTTTTTAAATATAATATTAAGTTAAACTAAAATTTCACTTTCATTCTTCCACGTGTTATTTTTTTAAATAAAACAGGTAGGTTCAAATATTTCTTGTAACGTATTGATATATAAATATATATATCAAATATTCGCATTCGTGTAAGATCTTTGATGACTTTTCAATATTTTTTTTTAAATGCCTGTCTCAACTATTAACGTTCACCAGCGGTCGACTGGGAGATAATGCAAAAGAATAACTGCATCCCTGAAGGACAAGAGGAAATACATCGTGTATTTCCTCTTGTCACAATTCCAACTGCGTATATTTTATCGCATTACCCTTCCTATGCTGGGTATGTCCCACAAACTATATTTGCATAACTTTGCTACCCACTGGGCCATAAACATTTTCATGTTAAAATTATAACAAACGGCTGCTGAGTATTGTCAAGTCAGGTAGTAAATTTAATAACATTGAAGACAATGCCCAGTTAAAAGTAAATCTTATTAAGATTGTACGAGGCATACCTGCTTCAATAATGTGCCAGCGAGAAAATGCCTCATTATGAAATCTTCCCCAAGCTTCAATTTGGCCGGATCTAATGAAAATAGAATTAGCATACAATGAGACGATTCGTATACAGCAGAAAATCCATAACAATTGATAAATATAACCAACCTTCATCGGTGTCCTTGTTCAATTTATTAGCTTGTAATGGAAGATTGAATGAGACGTAATGTTCGTGAGAACAGATTGTTTGAAGGAATGTGAACTTGAAATCAAATAAAGCTTTAGGGTCACATGTTTTGAATTTTTCCAAGTATTTTTTGATCTGACGGAAAATGAAACCCCGATCCATAAATGAAAGACATGACTGAAATAAAAAAAATACAAATTACTAATCAAGTATGTAAGTGTTAAATCGACTGAACATTTTAAGTTATAAGTATGCTCATTGTTACCTTAAGAAATACGGCAAGATTCTTGTTAAAAATGTGCGTTTGCATTGGCTGTTGTAAAATATAGGACGGCTCAACTATCGTTATTAATCTATCAATATTCTCTAAGAGATCAGTATGAAACCTTTCGTGGCGTGACATCTGGAAAAGAAAAATATAAAATATAACTTGCATACCTACTACTTCAAACTTCAAATGTAGGACAGTGTGTTTGGTTTCTTTAGTTTGAATGGGTGCTTTGTCAAATTTAACCTTACCTTAATTCTACCAGTGTTAATTAAATACTGAGCCATGCTTTTGATGATAATGTCAAAGAAAAAGCTTGAATATTGCATGAACTTGTGTCCCAGTAAGAAGTCCTGCTGCGTGGGATCCACAAATCGATATAGCGGCGCGGTCAATACTGTATGTAGTTTAAACTCCACGCAATTGAATACATACTGAAAATATAAGAAAAGTCCATAGTCAGGCATACAAAACTTAAAAATATACATCATTTAAATGCAATTTCTTAGGTGATCCGATAATCTTACCTTGACATAACTATCCAACAAGTCTTTACGTCCGTAATCATGTATGAGATGAACAAAATGCACAATCAACTTAACGATTTGATGACCAATGTCCACTGTATATCCCTTTTCAAATGTCTGTAAAATAAAAGGCATTATCCATAAATGGAATAGTTGACACCAGAAATATATAAATAACTTTATTTATAGTCAGACACATACTCAAAGGCATATATGTCTTTAGAATGCATCGTGATAGAGTACGCTCTAGGTCTTTACAGATGTGAGAAGACATCCTTGTCATTAGTGGGACTTTAATGGGTTTAATGGTGGTGGACAAGCCTTATCGACTGTTTCCACCATTGAAAACAATCGGGACCGACGGCTTAACGTGCCCTCCGAAACACTGTAGCGTCCATGAAATTATGCCACTAGCGGTCACCCATCCACAAACCGACCGCGCCAGTCGTTGCTCAACTCTTTCGATCACATTGAATCGATGCGAGCCATTGGGCTATGGATGCTTTACAGCCTATGACGCTATACAGCCTATGAAACGTATGAAACTCGTGGAAGCCCGCAGCTTCACTTGCAGGTTATTAAACATTTATGTATAATAATTAGTTATATGGTATCGCGGACTATTATTTAGATGGAGTAAAGGTCTATATTTTTGTAGAATATTGTATTCATCTATGACAAAGCAGTAGGACGGCGCACACGGTTTAAGGATTTCGAGTAGCAACTCCTCCTCCTCCGACTTGATCAGTAAAAATCAATTTTTAGGGCAAGCTGAGAAGTTAAGATAGCTGAAGTTCCAGAGATTAGCACGTTCAAACAAACAACAAAACTCCAGCTATATAATAAGTATTAGTATGTATGTACAAAAGGGTAGATAAATGCGATCAAAAATTGCAACACTAAAACTGATACGTATTCATATAGATTCTTATTTCGAAGAAATGTGCCATTGGCGAACACTGAATGTTATGAACTTAATAACAATTATCTACCTTTTTTAAAAGCTTTTATTTAACTTCACTCGTATGTATTCATGTATGTACTCGTATGTCCTGGAATCTTGCAATCAATATTTCACCCACTTCCACTGAAGCTATCGAGCTGACATTTGGCACACATATTAGGTTCCGATGACAATGCAATAATATGGTACTGTCGAACTGATCTGATGATGGAGCCGGAAGATATTAACTGGAACTTCATGATGGAATATCGTATCATAGTCGTGTTTGCACTTGTGGTAAAGTCTTGTAATGAACTTTGACCACGATTAGGTTTCAAGGTCAAGTTATAAAAGCTTTTTAAAAAAAAATTTTTTTTACAGTATAATTATTTTTACTTTGTAAATAAATTGTTATCCACATAAAGATTGTTGTCCATATGACTGACCATCAACTCGAACAGCTGATTGAGTACGGTCGGAAGGAAGGCGACGAGCGAGTTGAGGTTGATAGCGTGCGCCGCCTTGAGCGCGTTGCACACGTCGCCCCACGGCGGCGGCGACGGCGACGTCGCTGGCGAGCTGGTCTTCTTCAGCCGCTCCACCTGTTTGCGTCGAATATTTTATTAGTAACTAGCTGACCCGGCAAACGTTGTTTTGCCATATAAATATTTTTTGCCATATAACAATTGCCATATAATTCTTTGCTATAAACCTCACGGAGCCCGAGACCTTTCCAACGAATGCAAAACCGTGGAAATCGGTTCGTGCGTTCTGGAGTTATAGCGTCAGGAAGGAAAACCCGACTTATTTTTATATAGTAGACTAGTGGACGCCCGCAGCTTCGCTCGCGTAGAATTAGACCCATTAACGACGTCTACCCGTCTAACGACTTCAAAAACGGCAAAGTTTCATACTAACTTTGCACCCCCGTTTTAACCCCTTAGGGGGTGAATTTTCAAAAATCCTTTCTTAGTGCTCCCCTACGTTATAAAAGGAACCCCTGTGCAAAATTTCAAGTTTCTAGCCCTTATAGTTTAGGCCCTGCGTTGATATGTCAGTCAGTCAGTCAGTCAGTCAGTCACCTTCTCCTTTTATATATATAGACTAGTGGACGCCCGCAGCTTCGCTCGCGTGGAATTAGACGTAACATAACCTAAATACAAAATTTCTTTGAAATAATGTAGGTATATACGAAAAACTTTTATACCTACTAACTTTGCACCCCCTTTTACTCCCCCTTAAGAGATGATTTTCGAAACTCAATAAAAAACCTTTGTAGGTACTGAATTTCATTCGAATAACATCAAAAACGGCAAAGATTCATACTAACTTTGCACCCCCGTTTTACCCCCTTAGAGGGTGAATTTTCAAAAATCCTTTCTTAGTGCTCCCCTACGTTATAAAAGGAACCCCTGTCCAAAATTTCAAGTTTCTAGCCCTTATAGTTTAGGCCCTGCGTTGATATGTCAGTCAGTCAGTCAGTCAGTCACCTTCTCCTTTTATATATATAGATAGATAGATAGATATGTTGTCGATTGTGGATAGTGTGACTGCTAGTGGCAAAATCACATCAGCGATTCTCGTTTGGCAGGTTAAGCTTAAGATAGTTAAATACAAATTTACAATATATATATATATAAATTTAAATGTGTTCTGGCCGTGGCTGTTAATTACGTGTAAATATTTATTTATATAAATAAATAAATAAGTTAAGGTCCAGGTTGTTTTCAATTGAAAAACAATATATACATAAATATAATAAAACTCTAACGAGTCTGCGTCAGTATATTGAATAAATCTTCAAAAAAATATCAGAGGATCGTAAGTAAAGTAATCAATGCAGATTGCGAAAATATATTTTTTCAAATTTACCGTCTGTCTGTCTCTCCCTATGCATGCGATGTAATAAAAAACTACATAACCGATGTTAATGAAACTTGGTACAAATATGCACAAACTGCATCTCTATGTACCTGGCAGAATAGGTTATGCAAGTGCGCGTCGCGAGTAGCCACCGTGGACTCGAGTACCAGCTGACACCGGAATAGCTGTTTCTCAGCCTCCACCCAAACCACCTCGGGGCCGGAGTTCTGCGAAATCATAGTGTCTGCAGTTAAATACACTGCAGCAGAAGAACGTATTAAAAATATAAACACAAACCCCACCTACTACTACTGCTAACTATTCTGACCAATAATTCGATGCAGTAAAATGACATTTCATTTCAGAATAATGTTACCAGCTTTAACGTAATAGAGATATGAATTAATCGAATGATCACAAAACGGTATTTTGAATAGTCAAATATACTAATACAACAACATAAAAATCAGATACACTTCACACCATAATCACATTTTACCATGATAAAATTATGATTTTCTTTTTTCATAACATAAAATCACGAATTTCCCTGAAGCAGTAGACAGAAGTGTGTACATACCGGTTTTCACCAGTTAAGTCAAGGTCCCATATAATTGTTAGTAAGCCTAATACAACAGTTGTTGCGCGACCCGGGGATCGAACCCAGAACCTCTAACATAGCAGTCGCGCTTTCGATCACTAGACCCACGAGTATAGGAAAATATTAACAAAGGTATGTTACAGAGTAATAAAATTGTGGCTTGTAGAGAACTTACCCCTCTACCCAGTCCAAGGGGCTGTATGGATAAATACCCGGAAGGTAAATGAGTAGCGATGGGTAAGTTTACTATTTCTTCCACGAATCTATCATTTTTCAATAACGGGACCCAGGCATATCTGAAACGGCATCATTAGCATTATATGTATGTATTGTAATTCAATATTCAAATTCATTTGTATGTAAAAAAAATTACAAATCTTTGCCTCGAAAACTCTCTTTATTTAATAAATAAATATTAATTTTATTGAATCACAGCTTTGTCACGTTTCAAACAAAAAAAGCTACTTAATAATTGGTTCATTCGTTTGGAAACAACGATGGCACATACCGATACAGACACATACTTCAAACTTAAATAAATGTATTAATTAATTTGACTATGTACACGTACAGGTAATAAATTCTTACCCGATACACGTCTCTACATTAGTATCATTCTTCTTGGCAAGGTCACAGGAAATATGATGGAAGGTAAACAGCAAGTGGTGTTGTGCCGTGATGGTGGCGGGAAGACGAATCTTGGCTTCATCACACCAAGTTGGGTTTGCGTTGTGGTGTAACACTGAGCACCTGTATTGTGTTGTCATACCCATTCGTCCATATATTACCTGGTAAGCAAATAAAAAAGTAAGTAGCCTAGTTAAAGTAGATGAGTCAACCAAAGTGAATTAAGGTTTATGTTTATTCCATGGGATTGATGAGCTTTTTAAATAACTGAATAACACAGTGTGGTTGTAGTTGCATGCTCATTGGATAAATTATGTTTTTGCTTTGTTGGTGTAGTGTCTTGTTTTTAATTATGTTTCAATAAATCAATATTATACCAAAGGAAAAATTTATTTTTTTAACGCCAGAATGAAACATTGTATTACGTCGTCGTTAAAAACTGTCGTTGTTACCACGCAATCTATATATATAAAAGGAGAAGGTGACTGACTGACTGACTGACTGACTGACTGACTGACTGACTGACTGACATATCAACGCAGGGCCTAAACTATAAGGGCTAGAAACTTGAAATTTTGCACAGGGGTTCCTTTTATAATGTAGGGGAGCACTAAGAAAGGATTTCTGAAAATTCACCCCCTAAGGGGGTAAAACGGGGGTGCAAAGTTAGTATGAAACTTTGCCGTTTTTGAAGTCTTTAGACGGGTAGACGTCGTTAATGGGTCTAATTCTACGCGAGCGAAGCTGCGGGCGTCCACTAGTCACGTATAAATATATGGATCCATACATAATAATAATTACAATAACTACCTGCATGGGCTTATTATCACCGCTATCGCAGTCCTTCAACTCGATCGAACAAGCAATGTTTCTGGCGCGTGCGAACATTTTCTGCGATTCGAAGTTGAGCGAGAGCGGGCGCACGTAGAGATGGTGCACGTACGCCGCGTACGGCTGCTCGGGCTCGGCGCACAGCGTCGCCAGCTCGAGCGTGAGCGGGCACGCGGGCGGCAGCGAGAACGGCTTCAGCGCTGCGTACGCGCTCGTCATGCAGTCTGGTATTGACAAAATATTGGGCGTATTCAAACATTTTATACTGCAGAAATGCATAGAAAATCCATACTTGTAATATTATAAATGTGAAAGTGTGTTTGTTTGTTTATTTGTTTGTTTGTCCGGCTTTCACGTCGCAACGAAGCTATTAAATGGTATGGTTTTTGTGTGTGGTGATAGTGAGGAGGGTGGAGAGTGACGTAGGCAACTTTTTACCTCGGTAAAACATCCCCATTTGAAGATATCGATGTTTTTTTATTAGCTCCAGTAAGTCAGTTTACGTACACTTTATCTGCGGTCAGCATTACCTCAGGTTCCTCTAAGTATCTTTTAGTTGTGGAACTGTATTATAAATGTGAAAGTGTGTTTGTTTGTTTATTTGTTTGTTTGTCCGGCTTTCACGTCGCAACGAAGCTATTAAATGGTATGGTTTTTGTGTGTGGTGATAGTGAGGAGGGTGGAGAGTGACGTAGGCTACTTTTTACCTCGGTAAAACATCCCCATTTGAAGATATCGATGTTTTTTTATTTGCTCCAGTAAGTCAGTTTACGTACACTTTATCTGCGGTCAGCATTACCTCAGGTTCCTCTAAGTATCTTTTAATTGTGGAACTGTCACTATTCATCCACCACAAATGTGTCATGTTTGTTAAACAACTCATTGTTAATTCCCTTTGACCACGCAGGCGGAGCCGCGGGTAAAAGCTAGTGTGCTCATAAACAAAATAACATGTCGTTACGCTTGTTGCTCTGAGCAATTTAGTTCACTTTTGAAGCGCCTATGGCAGATCTGCTTCTTTTTCACAACTTCTTGTATGTTCATACATTGGACGTATCATAATAGTTGCGCTTGCGTCGATCGTAAATGATCGACTGAGATAAGAAACGACGGGCGCGGTATTTGGTTAGGTAACCACTTGTGGCAAAATTTAATGTTTCCGTGCTTGGGAGAGAGCGTGGAGAGCATTGGTACAGATTGTTTTCAACTGTAAAACATTCGCTTAGCCTTGTCGAAGAGTTTGAGGTGGGCTGAGAACAATTATTAACACGTATCATGATTGACGTCTAACCCATACCACCAATAGTCAAATTTTATTGCGATAATATCAGCTGATCTACATACTACATAGAAACTTACAGAAAAAAAGACTGAATTGGCAAATATATCTTTGTTATGTGCCATCTATGTGTAAATTAACATTGTTTGTTTCCCAAATAAACATAAATAAAATGATCATAAATTGGCTGGTTTTTTTTAAAACTAATAACCTGACAAACGTAAAAGAAAACTACAAAAACTTACTTTGAATTGGCTCAGTGCTATGTTGCACGTTCACACTAAGCCATCCTGGTATCACAGTTAGTTTCGCCAGTTTATCCGCCTTACGGAAGTCAGCTAAAATTTTCAGCAAATCATCATCTGACATCTTATTTGGCTCTTGACGGTAAATGGCGGGAAATTCGGGAGTCGTATCCAAATCATTGCTATACATTCTAAAACGTTAAATATATTTTAATTACTAATCAAAACTGAAAAGATTCTGACTCTGACAAAGTGACTTGTTATATTGTTCGTTCTGTACTTACCTGAATAAGGGTTTGGCCGCCCACGCAAAGGGCATCCTATAGTTGCCTACTCGGTTAGCGTAAGCCTGAACAGTTTTGTGCACTTTCAGTCCCAATCGGGGATCTTTTGTCGCTTTGAGATATGGTTCCAGTACTTGACTAACATGCCCTTGTAGTATTTTGTCAATTCTTACTACTATGAATAAATCGGGATGGGGATTGTTAACTGACATAACAACCTGAAAGGGATAAAAATGTTTACAAGGTCACAAACATTGCATCGTTATCGATATGGTGAAAACTGTGTTCTGCAATATAATTATTTTGTTTTTGATAATGGCTCTTTGGAATACTTATATGGAAAGATTTTTAACTATAGCTATTATTCCCGTTTCAGTTGTTTATCTGCCGAGCTGAAAACTGTGCTGAAAACTTACAAACCATATACCACGATCAATTGTGAGATTGGGTAAACATTACAGACCGTGATCAACTCGGCCTTCCTTGCGTTTCTTTCCTTCATAAACGAATGAATACGTAACATAACATCACGCCTGTATTATATCCAAGGGGTAAGATGACTGGTACTGGATTAAGGCAGACCATACTATTACAGTCATAATTACTTTACATGCGTGTGCGCATATAACCATGTAAATACCTGTCTCTTAGATCGGAACCACTCTTCGGATATTTGTTTAACGTCCAACTTGACATCACAACTGAAGTTCTCGACTAATGTCTTGGTGCATTCACTCTCCTTGACTAGATCCTTCACTGCAGGGTGGTTGATGTCAAAATGGAAGTTCTCAGTGAGTTTACGGCCGCTACGAGCGTCGTAGAGCGCCAGAGTCGTAAAGTACGGCTCCACTTGACACAGCAGCTGCTTTTCGCCATCTATCGGCGCTTGTAACCTAAACTTTAAACTTTCACACTTGAGCAATATTCTTTGGCCAAAATGTTCTCTGAAAGCAAAGATATAAATTTTAAAAATCATAAGAAATTAGACCACATCCTAGGCATCTGTTGTAACTTCAGGAAGTTTAGGAGGTTAAGTTATATTCTATGCCTTAACTAAATTATTATGCTGAGTTTGTTTTAAAAAACACCTTAAACCTAGTCTAGTCATTAATGAAAATTATAACTAAACTTAACGCAATGGTGGAACTGAATTACTTACTTGAATGGCTCCAACTGAGGTTCAGGCGATGGAGCCCGTTTATATGGTAGGTGGAAGATATTGGAGCGGCAGTCGTTTCTGGCCGCAGCAATGGACATGTCCGTCTCGCGCGAGTACCGCATTAGCAGTGGATTCATGCTTTGCTCCAGGCCCTTCAGAGTGCCGTATGTTGGAGGTGGGGGTTCGGCCGTTAGAGATATATCTGAATCTGAAATATAAAAACTACATTGTTGGCCTAGTGGTCACAAGCACGATTGCTGACCTAGAGGCCCTAAATATTAATAGCGCCCCTGGGATCAATTTCCGTGTCAAGCAAAGTATTATTGGGTAACTTAAAATTATCGTAGGAGTAGTAGGAGTCTGGATTTGTGACCGGTGTATTTGCTCACCACCTGCATCACATCATATGGGACCTAAACATTATGAAAAACGTATGTAGGACTACCCAACTCTGGAGGATAGTGAACCTTTTGAGTTTGTAAGAGAGAATGTGATTGATATCATAATATAATATGACTAAGTATTGAAAAATTTCGTCGCAACTGATACCATTAAGATCGAAAGCTCACCTTTATCCAAAACTTCGTCATTTTGATGGCATTCCTGGTCCTGATTTTTCTTTAGTGCAGCTTTGAATGCATTGATCCAGTCATTCATTTCTTCTTCATTATCTGCCGAAAATGTGTACCCCTTGTTGCCTGACATGCGCAATTCGAAGCAAAACTTTCCTCGCTTCGTGTTCTGAGTTGAAAAAAATGTATGTCAACATTTTTAAAAAGCAGAAAATACAATAGTTACAATAAATAAATAATGTGATTAAGTGACTTATGAAAACCTGTTTACAAACATTTTATCATAGCCGCTATATGCGAACGTGTTTTAACGAGACTTCACACACGGCGATCTTAACGGGAGTTTGATAACAGATCGCTTTCTAGGAAGTACGAATCGCAAGCGTTTTATGGAACGACTAATAAGACGTTCTACTTACTTGTTACTAAATGTTAAGTACAGTATACCAACCTTAACGACATCTGAACAGAAATCCATAACAATAGTGAGCTTTGTGTCAGTTTTCTTTTCATCTTTGTAAACCTCAAGTATGTAGGTTCCATCTGCTTCTTTAACCATTGAGCAATATCGTTTCTTAAACGATTTAGATGCAAGGTTGCTAAATATTCTATCTGAGCCAATTTCGGGGCCTTTGAGCAGGTAGCCTTCTTTGGTTCCGATATCCACCTTGGCGGTTTGAGCTTCATTATCGCTTTCTGTCTCTGCGTCAATATCATACACTTCTTCAGGTAGTTTATCGTCTACTGGTCTGTTAATAAGATATTATATGATAGAAGTTTCATGAGTAAACAGAAGCTGTTCTATTGAATCGCTGGCAGTGCGACATGCGAAAAATAAGAGGTCATTTCTCGATCGATCGACGGCAATTAAGTATTTTTGATGATTATTTAGTGATAAGTCGTTTGGCAGGGCGAGCGATATACTAAACATTCCGGATTTATTTTCATTCAAAATAAGTTATCAATCGAGTGTTCGAACGATTGACGAGCGATTCAAAATTAGTGCTCCAGTAGTAGCAAATGTAGGAACCTCCGTTCTTTGGAAGGCACGTTATACTGTCACTATGCAAAACGGAAAGACCTACTCAACTTTACACATCTACTACTCTGTAGGCCTCCTTATTTAGGGGCGACTACAACGACGATTATTATATTAATATAACTCAATGACTAAACGCAATACTCATTTTAATTGATAGTTTATTTATGACGAGTTGGCATTGTAAATGGAAGAAAGGCAAGCAGCATTGATAGTGCCATTCGTCCTAAACCCATCTATTTTTCTACGTATTATCAAAAACTTTAAGATCCTTGAATACAATCTCATGGAATAAGTATAAGACAGAATGACAAATGATAACTATGAAAATTACATTAGCTACCAGTAATCACCTCTTCGCGAATCCTAAGGGGTTTAAATCTATTCATACCAGCTCGGAATAATTCTAATAGTGCTGTAAAATCACGTAATGTTTGTTTTCCTTAACATATCTACATAACATACTGCACTGTATGAAATATAGTACATTATAATTACTCACTGCTATTAAGTCCGTGCTTTGTAACGCGTTATCACTAACCCATGATACTATTAATGGGAAGGCCTGTAATACACAGAATGTTCCACTTCCGGCGTTTTTGATAACATTAATATTCTTATTTTAATAGGTACAAAACTTTTCCTTTCTCTAGAATTTAATTTTTCTTGACGAACATATCTTTAACACATACTAACAAGTTCTTATTTTATATTAATCACGTGTATATAGATTAGAAGAAAGCCTGCATCGTTGAGATCTCGCGTCAGGCAAATTAATATTGGGCTTTTTTTAGTTGACATTCGTTGTACTAGCTTGGAGTCTGGAATTGTGTCCAGTGTATTGCAATAAAAAAGCTCAACCTATTACATGGAACCTAAACATAAGTGCCTTCTGCCAGCCAATTCGGGAAATACAGGCGTGAAGTTATGTTATGTAGAAGTAAACTGAAGAAGGCTTGAGTAGTCATAAGCACAAATTCTCAATGGTTAAATTATGCAAAACATTAAGATAATACTACACGGAAATGTCGAATTTACAATAGCATTACATGACCTTCTGAAATAGTAGTAGTTAATATTGAATGCAACACTCCAAAGATCGTGGCATGTATGCTAATATAGCTAATGAGGTGATTTGATTTTGCTTCAGTGCAAACATTTAAACTTCTTTTCTCTTGCTATTCATATCGTTAGCACGTTAATTAATCCTTGATTTGCATGCTTAGAGCAAGAAGGTAAGGTTAACATTTGTCAAGGTTGAGAAAAATGTTACAGAGTGTAACCATTATTCAAATATGTTTTATATTTGTTTATACAAATATAGCTTGTGAAAAATAGTACTTAATTAATAATTATTGTATTTTTAAAATAAAAATTATTGATACAGTTAATAGTATTAATAGCAACATTTACCTTGGCAAGTTAAGGTATGTCCCCGAATAATTACTGTACTTGTAATGCACAAGATTCCAGCTGGAAGCATAGCTGAGCAAAGCTTGTCTGGTGAGCAAAGGGCAAGATGCTGCTGTCCGGACATCTGGAACGGCTGTTGTGACTGTCCGCCATCTCCGAGGGAGTACTACACTCTGGGATCAAATAATATTAATAATAAAATGTTTTGCATGTCTTTATTTATGTAAGGTATAGCACAAAATTTTTAAATAACAATCAATATATATTAATCTTTACCACAGATTTAAACAAACGGCCCCGTTGGCGCAATCGATAGTGACCCTGTCTGTTGCGCCAGGGGTCGTGGGTTCGAATCCCACTCAAGACAAATATTAGTGTGACAAACACTTGTATTTGTTCTGTGTCTGGATGTTAATATTATCTATTTATGTATGTATTTAAAAATATCTATGTATATATATCAGTCTCTGACACCCATAACACAGGCTCGCGCCTGTGGGGTCAGATGGCCGTGTGTGAGAATGTCCAAGATATTTATTTATTTAATTAATCAAAAAGTAAATGTTTAGTTTTCTTTTTTCTAAATTACTTTAATAATAATGGGTAATAGAAAAACAAAGTACTTACAGAAACATCATCAGATGGGTAAAGGAGAATATCTCTGAGTGGATCATTCAAAAGTAAAGTCTTGTTCTCTTGGATATACCTTTCAAAGTCTAATATAGTGCATTTATTACTTGCAATGTTCTGGAATGAGATATGTGGGAATATTAAATATGTTGTTAGTTTCACTTGAGTTCATCATTATAATACCTATTTATTGGGAAAGTGTATTTGTTGGTTTGTCCTTCTTCGCCACTTCAACGGAATGAAGGATGGACGTGATTTTATTTCCATAAATGTAGCATAAGGGTTGTAGAGTGACTTTGAGAGACAGTGGCTTTTTTATCCCGGAAAATTGCACGGTTCCCGTGGAAATGGATAAAAACCTAATAATAATTCGATTTTCAATCATTTTTTTGTGGGTTGGTCTTTCTACTCAATAGAATGATAGATTGATGAGATTGCATAGTATAGTATACGGTCTGTAGTGACCTAAGTGATTACCGTAAAATAGAATAATATTACATTATGTTTGCTTTTTAATAAATTATTTTTGTTGGGTTCTCCTTCTCCTACGCAACGAAATGCTGTCAATGTGTTTTTTTTATCGATTAGAGGAGAGAAAATTTTTCCATAATAAGTAATAAATAATGCATTTAACAGTAGGGGTAGTATATTTTCTAATTCTATTCTTTATCCAATATACTCGTACATTAAAATAATATGGCTAGTGAAGACTAATGTTGTATTTAAGCTTCTAATGTTTTTAATAATAAAGCACTTAGTGTTATGTCAATATTTTCATAAGATGTCTAATAGGTATTGGATTATTAGTTATGTTTAGACTATTAATATGTTTATGTAATTGTTTATTATGTAATCATAAGTACTTCCGGTTCTGCATAATCGGTTATTAAATTAATTTTGGAATGCATTACTATGTTTTTTACGATAAAAAATTATCATCCCAATGCATGATTTGTTTCAAATCGGTGCTTTGCTATTTCTTGGACGATAAATTGAACTCTACTCTTTTTTTAAAGATATCATGCATGCAGTGGTGCTATCTCTCTTAGACGAAGATGTGGCCCATTATCAGCGCGGTTATACAGCCAATCGGACCACAAACTCATCCAGCGCTGTGATTTCTTAAAGGGCAGGGTTTTGTTGGGCCTGAAAGAGCATTCCCTGCGTATCGCCGACAGAGTATACCACGCAGGCGCCGTGTACGTCAGGCTAGATCAGATATACCACTAAAGTATGCCAAGATTATGCCACTAGCGGCCACCCATAGCACTTATCGTGAGTTTTTTTTACTGCCACCTGATGGTAAGTGGTCATCGTTGCCTGCTGTGAAGGGAATGTCTGAAAGTTTCATTTTCCTTTCCAATGATCCCTATACTGCACATCGCTGGAGATGTCAACACCCAAATCCCAAACCATTTACTTATGGTTAGTGCTGTATCTTTAAAACGCAAAACTAACTAGGACGCCAGTACCAACGATGATCGGGAAGCTATAGAATGCTGCATCTTCAATGCTTCACTATCGATCCTCTCTGACAACACAGTTTCAACTATGACACATGAAGCGAACCATCATCTTTTAACCTTTGATGGACTGGCAAATACACATCAAGAAGCCATCTGGGCGTAAAAACCATTATTAAAATTAATAAACATTTATAGGAAATTTAAGATTATTAAATTTTCCCAATAGACAGGTAATAAAAACAAGAAAACTAAGGTGTGAAGTATATTGTGCCTGTGAGTATAGCATGACTAATTAAATATTTTTTTTTTGACTGATCTTTGTGATTATTAAAGTGGAAAAGTTAATGTAAAATAATGATGGGATGATATTTGAAATTATAATTAAAATTAAGGTAGCTGGTAAGTAACATTAGGTTCTACATTATAATATTAGGTAGATATTGACCTAATGTTAGAATTTAGGTAGTTATATAAACCCTGAATATATAGAAACCTAGTCCTAGTCCTAATCATCCTCTATAATTTAAAACTGTGTTACTAGATGAGTAGTCAAAAGCTGATATTTTGGCCTACACACAAAATTATGCTTATTGTTTAAATTGGCAAGGCAAAAAAAAATGGTTGGGAAAACCATTTTTTTTAATTTAAAATATAACATAAGTACATACAATAAATCGAGTCTTCAAGCTTGCCGACAAAAACAAACCCAAAGACTACGAAAAATCGGAAAGAAAAATTAATATTAAGAAATCAAACGTAAGTGTTGTAAGAGAATGTAAGAAATAACCCTACATTGATTTTTAATAAATAGATAGCTCTTTACGCGTTATATTGTTTAAAATAAACATGTACCTCGTATTCAGCGCCATTCTTCTTGGTTTTCGAATTCACCGGAGGCATCTTAGCCAAAAACAGTACAAACTCCTTATGAATTTCTAAGATTATTTTTTCAACGTAAGCTTATTTACATTTTGAACACGTCAATTTTAAATACCAATTTGCAGACTAAACACAAAACGCCGACCGAAGTCCGAAATATTAGCGTTCGCAATGCAAAATGCAAATAAAATGAAGGAAAAATCTGACCAGAACCAGACCACTCAGGGCTTGGCATTTGGCATATGTCATGGTCTTCTTGACGCCTTGACTGACATTACACCTTTTAGATTGATAGTCTGTGGCAGCCATTGATAACAGAACTAAAGAGGATGGGAAATATGGTCACGTGATTTGAAGCCGATTGTCTCTACAATATGGCGTCAACTCAACCCACAACCGCCTAAAAAACCGCCCCCTGGCTCATAGTAGACTCTTATAACCATGATTTTGTTTGGTGACAGGTGACAGCAATTGATGACCACCGAATAATTCAAAGAAATTGGAGCTGCCTACTAATAGGCACGATTACAAATTGGAGGTCTCAATTAAAGATGTCGTAACAGCGGTGGGACCACATATGTTTTGTTTCATTTATTACATACTTTTTTGGGATGTTGCCAAAAAAGTATATTTTTTTATATTGCTTTGCTTGGGTGGGTTTTCATAAGCTGAGAACTATATGAAATGAAAGTTCTGTACTTAGAATAACTACACAGTTATGGATGAAAAAAATATCCACACGAGTGAGTGGGATGTGGTTGGGTGACAACAAAAACCATCAAGTAAGGGAGTTGAATAGGTAGTGTAATTTATTGTATAATACATTCCTGAAACTAACATTAGCTTCAACATATTTTCAACTTTCACAAAATGTGCCTACTCTTAATTTTATTAAATTTAACTATTAAAGTAAATCATCTAAGCATACACTAAACACAGTCACTATTTACATTCATTATTACCTAACTTATTGGTACAAATACACGTCCCTTATAACTATACAAAAATGAAGAGTACATAAACCCGTATCAAAAATAGAGGAGTCACGCACACAATATGGCCTCCTTGCACTGCCGCTACTACGAAATCAAACGTAAGTGTTGTAAGAGAATGTAAGAAATAACCCTACATTGATTTTTAATAAATAGATAGCTCTTTACGCGTTATATTGTTTAAAATAAACATGTACCTCGTATTCAGCGCCATTCTTCTTGGTTTTCGAATTCACCGGAGGCATCTTAGCCAAAAACAGTACAAACTCCTTATGAATTTCTAAGATTATTTTTTCAACGTAAGCTTATTTACATTTTGAACACGTCAATTTTAAATACCAATTTGCAGACTAAACACAAAACGCCGACCGAAGTCCGAAATATTAGCGTTCGCAATGCAAAATGCAAATAAAATGAAGGAAAAATCTGACCAGAACCAGACCACTCAGGGCTTGGCATTTGGCATATGTCATGGTCTTCTTGACGCCTTGACTGACATTACACCTTTTAGATTGATAGTCTGTGGCAGCCATTGATAACAGAACTAAAGAGGATGGGAAATATGGTCACGTGATTTGAAGCCGATTGTCTCTACAATATGGCGTCAACTCAACCCACAACCGCCTAAAAAACCGCCCCCTGGCTCATAGTAGACTCTTATAACCATGATTTTGTTTGGTGACAGGTGACAGCAATTGATGACCACCGAATAATTCAAAGAAATTGGAGCTGCCTACTAATAGGCACGATTACGAATTGGAGGTCTCAATTAAAGATGTCGTAACAGCGGTGGGACCACATATGTTTTGTTTCATTTATTACATACTTTTTTGGGATGTTGCCAAAAAAGTATATTTTTTTATATTGCTTTGCTTGGGTGGGTTTTCATAAGCTGAGAACTATATGAAATGAAAGTTCTGTACTTAGAATAACTACACAGTTATGGATGAAAAAAATATCCACACGAGTGAGTGGGATGTGGTTGGGTGACAACAAAAACCATCAAGTAAGGGAGTTGAATAGGTAGTGTAATTTATTGTATAATACATTCCTGAAACTAACATTAGCTTCAACATATTTTCAACTTTCACAAAATGTGCCTACTCTTAATTTTATTAAATTTAACTATTAAAGTAAATCATCTAAGCATACACTAAACACAGTCACTATTTACATTCATTATTACCTAACTTATTGGTACAAATACACGTCCCTTATAACTATACAAAAATGAAGAGTACATAAACCCGTATCAAAAATAGAGGAGTCACGCACACAATATGGCCTCCTTGCACTGCCGCTACTACGCCTTACCTACACTTGATGGATGGTACTTGATATAGATCAATTAGAAATATATAGAAATATAGAGTTTGAGTGTTCTTGGAGTACTACCTTATTCATACTGTGCTATTTATTACTAACACCAACCAATGTTTCCACGTTACGACTAATTAGTCGATAGCGAATGTCAATCCATCCCATACATTTGTTAATCTATATGAATGTCGGTGTTTGGGGTTTCTGAACGTGCAATCCGTTACAAAACTTCGGACATAATAATAGAAGAAGATCGTGGAATTTTTTACCTCAAACAGACTGAAAAGATTTTTTTACCTTTAACATAATAGATTGGTAAGGTCTTATTCAAATGACAAAACTTATATAATGTACCCTAAGATATTTATATTAGACATTTACATTTTATTTGTGACTTTTATTAAAAAATAATAATAAGAGGACTATTAAACACGTTTTATTTTACGACTTTGGTTTTTCCTTTAAGTAAATGGTACCTACATTCCGGAAATATACCGTGTAAATTGTAGATACTTATAATCATAACGTACCGAGTACGAGTACAGTAATATACATATTACACCAAATAACTTTCCTATACCTAGTTATTACGTTATTTACATTATACACAACATCTAATAATAAGCACGGTTAGGTGGGTAGATAGATACTTATGATACCATAAGTTTACAATTTATTTTATAAAGTCTACATTTCTACAATCATGCAATAAAAAATCTTGCTAAATAACACTAGTGGTCCGCCCCGGCTTTGCACGGGTATTTTATATAAAAATCAAAATTATAATACACACACATAAACCCTATTTGCGTCAGGTTACTAAAAAAATTAAAATTTAACACGACTTTATTTTACATATATAGGTTATAACAATAGTTTCGTTTACGCCTAGTAATATTATATAGCCTATGTCACTCAGTGAAGATACAGCTTTCTAATGGTGAAAGAATTTTTGAAATCGGTCCAGTAGTTTTGGCAGCGCACGCCAGAATAGCTCGCAGATGGTAGATTTTTTCCTACTTTAGGTAAGTAGGAAAATTTTTTTGACTTGACACTTATCGTCATATTTTGGACAATTCACACAATATCTTTATAAATTTTAGCCTGTGTGTTATTCTGATGTATAAGCTATATTATTGTAAAGTTTCATTAAAATCCATTCAGTACTTTTAACGTGAAAAAGTAACACACATCCATCTATACATACATACTTACAAACTTTCCCCTTTATAATATTAGTAGGATAGGATTAGTAAGGATTATACCTTATCAACTTTTATGCTTCTAGTTCTGAAAATGACAATACTTTCATACAACCTATCATCTCCCTTTTCAACCCATTACAACACTTTTTTCCAATTAAAAAGTGTCTATGTCCTTTGTCAGGCTCTAGACTGTGTACCAAATTTAATTTAAAACGGTTCAGTAGTTTTGGCGTGAAAGCGAAACAGACAGACAGACAGACAGATAGACACTACAAAACCAAACGTCCAATTTTAATCATTCAAAGACCAAATATTATCTACATAAACTGTAAATGTAGTCCAAAAAAAATTCAAGATAAAAAATGGTTGTTGTGCCTCACTCGACATAGATAGGTATAGTGTGTCGCGGACTTTTTTATAGATATTTATAAGATCTACAAATAATTAGAACATTTTATGGTTCTATCTTTTATAGTTTAGGCAGCGTACGCAAAATAAGTAACTTTTCTGGTTGATTTTTTACACCTTGTGTCCAAAAAACCCAAATATCTTACGGAACCCTATTTTTTTCCAAAATAAAATTTAGCCTATGTCACCCGGGGATAGTGTAGCTTTCCAACAGTGAAAGAATTTTTCAAATCGGTTCAGTAGTTTTGAAGCCTATTCGATGCAAACAAACAAACAAACAAACAATCAAATCTTTCCTCTTTATAATATTAGTATAGATGAAGTGAATAGGTACAATTAGTTTATATTTCGTATGCTAAAATATATAGTGAGTATATCACGGTCCTTCCTCTATGGTCATATTTTATTTTATAACAATATCTATATTGCATAAGTATATGTTTACAAATAGATACATACTTATTTATAATTCGAGGTACAAAACAGTAGGTAACAAACAGTAATTTTTTTTCTGTTGTTAATTTAAACGAATAAAAAACAGATTATGATGTAGACACTACCTACTTATTACTTAATAATATGATGTCAATATCACACAGATAAATAATGAGTATTATCTACAGTGGGATTAAAAATCTTAATCCTTCCTAATTTTTAATAATTTAAATTTAAGAAGAGTATGTAGTGGCATCAAAACTTTAATACTCAAATCGGTCAGAAGTACTCCTTTATGACAGGAATGTATGGGCCGTTTCTACCGCAGCCGCAGCTGTAGGCTGGGAGTGTGGCACGTATTCTGAAGCCAGACCCACATCTGGACATCAAGTATACTCTTCAATATCTTCGTCACTATAATCAGAATCAGGTTCCGGATCTGGGATTGGCTTCAAATAGTCTACGCACGGTGGCATCTTTGGAATCAGGTAGCCTTTAGAGTCCTGCGGGGGCGGCGGCCGCGGCAGCCTCGTCTGTGCGCAGGGCACGTCCGCAGCCTCAGCCGCTTCTAATTTCCTGCATATCTCATCAAAAGCTATCCTATCCCTCGGGTCGGTCGCCCAACATGCTCGCATCAATTCACATGCGAATCGCGGACAATCCTCGGGAGGTACCAGTAATATGCCTTGCAGAATTCGGTTTGTTGCGCCATCGTTGTTGCAGCCGTAAAATGGCTGCTTACCTCTACTGTAAATTTCCCATAGCACTACGCCGTACGACCACACGTCTGATTCATGGGTGAAACGGGCATATACGATACTTTCGGGAGGCATCCAGCGTACTGGCATTGGCCGTTCGCCACCCATCTTGTAGTAGTCGCATGTATAGACATCGCGAGACATGCCAAAGTCAGCGATCTTTACTGTTAACTGGGCACCCACGAGGCAATTTCTAGCAGCAAGATCTCGATGAACGAAGTGTCGAGAAGCGAGATATTGCATGCCCCGAGCGACTTGCAGAGCCACGTGGAGTAACGCCGGTTCGTCTAGATTAGGCCCAGGCTTGCCTCCACCTCTGGAGCCCCGAAGTACTCCTGCTAGGTCTCCCCATTCCATGTATTCGAAGACCATCCACGGACTGGCGTTGATATCATCTGTAAAAGTTGAAAAGTGAATTATGAATAAGTAAGTATTCTATCATATATATTATTATATAGTTCAGTGGTGGACCCCAGGATATATCAGGTATTCAAAATTATTTACCTCTATAAACGACTCCGATGAGAGCTAGAATATTCGGATGTCGGAAAGCCGACATAATGGAGACTTCCCGCGCGAAGTCCTCTTCGGCGCTGCGACCGGCGCTTTCTTTCAACACTTTGATAGCGGCCACCTGCTCTCCCGTCGGATTTCGTAAAACCCCTGTCGAAAGTATATTAATAGCTACAGGGTTTTTCTTTCAAGCTTAACCTATTTCAAAACACTTAAGAATATTCTATTATCATCATTCAGTCTTGAATTCCGAAACATAAGGTTTATGAATAAATTCTATTTTTATTTAATTTATGTAGGTAGATAATTGATTTATTATAAAGTAACTATGTATATACTTATGGGTATGTACTTTAAAGATTTCTCTAATAGGTACTGGGTATTTTCTCCTAAATTCCCTTTCATTTAAGTGCTCGTGTGTAACACGTACCTTTGTACACTTTTCCGAAACATCCTTCGCCAACTTCTTCAAGAAAAGTCAATGCGTTCCTGTCTAATAGAGTAACTTGGGGTTCGTTGGCATCAATGTAGTCGGCGGAGCCCGGCGGCCCCGCGGTGCCCACGATGGCCGCTCCACACACGCCGTACTGCGGGTTCGTTATATACCGTTCAGCAAGCAGAGGTTCTCCTGGTCGTGCGCGCTATAAACATAACCTATACTAAGCAAGACGGCCCAAAAGCACACGAAACATACAATGTTATATGTGATCTCTCTTTGCTTCTCATTGTTACTGACCAATGATGTTGACAGTTAATTAAATCGTGTACATAACTGATAAGAACGTAGATCAATATGAGTAAGTAGGTAATAGAAGACAAATTATTCTAGACCGAGAAAAACATATTCTAATGTTATAAGCTTTATCATTATGTAGGTAGGTACAGTAGTCTGCCAATTGGCGAAACTTCTAACTCGATTGCTTAAAATCGTTTTGTAAGATGTAGTAAATATTTTTGAGTTAATATTCTATTCAATGTAGGTATGTAAGACTTTAGTACCCAAGTAACTTTTGGTTTTGTGTTACCCGCCAGTCAACGACATTATGGATTTCGATTTACAGAGGATGCACGTTGCGTATGTCAATTTGTCAATGGAGAAAAGCCCGCATGCATTGCGTAAAATGCAATACCGATGAACGTCTATTGTAAACCTACACTGGTCTTCCCAGTTTTGCAACTCGCTTTTACTTTACAAACCTATCTACAATTTTATTGTCAGTCAATCTAAACTGAATTGTAGACTTAACGAAATTGTCCATAAGTTCAAAAGTCATAATTCAAAAGTCACGCCAAATTGACATTCAATCTTGTAATATTCTCAGTTTCAGACATGTTTTAATACCACTAACTAATCTTATAGTAGGTATTCTACTTCACTGCTCCAGTTTCTTTGGTATCTATATAATTACAGCTAGTCAGTTATGCGTTATATGGAATGAATAATAAAATTATAGATGCGAGTTGTAGTGTCAAAGTATTGTTGTAAGTTGTATTGAAGTCCATCATTATTAGTGTCATATTATTATTAGTTATATTATTATTATTAGTGTATATATATTATTATTAGTGTCATATACGAATTGCGATCATATTGCACACTGAGCAAGTAATCACTACGTAATTGCATTTGATCGGCTACGAGAAAATGTTTTGAAAGTTTTAAAAATAATAAATGACCATAATTTATTTACTTTTGGGGATAGAAATAAATAAAACTTACCGGTTTAACTTTCCCATCTACGACGCAGATTCTTCTCTTGATATAGAAAATTACGACCGAGATTAGGACAATTAGGAATACGCTGCCCAATAGAGCAATACTCATAATGATTTGAGCATTTTCTCCAGTGCCGTTGCTGATAACTGCAGTATCACTGCCCGCTGTCGCCTCTGCGTAGATTTCACTACTGACGAGCGATTTTGGTACCTATAAAAAGAAAAATAATTCAAGTATCGATTTAAGTCATTTTCTTATAGAGGGATTTAAAAAAAATCTTTTACGGTGTCCAAATTTAAACCTACTAAAATTTTATCAGTGGCCCCTTAACACTATCCTGCAGGTCAATTGCAGGTTGCCTGCCAACTGGCAATTGATACTTTAGCAATCAACTTGCTATCTCAACGAGATAATAATATGTCGACAACTAACCGATATTCGTAAGGATTTCATCGTTACGATTTCTATCTCGTAGCGATTTACCGAGCATAACTCTCACAATAGCGCGACAGTGCCGCTGAGCGACTTGCGAATGAGGAAAAGGACCACATCATAAGTGGGGTAAGACCTCTATGGGTAAGACCAACTAAAATCATTTTAATTGTTCAGGTTTCATGATTGGTAAGCCATGGGTGTTTTTGTCCTGAATTTACGTAATAATTTAATTTAATAATTATTACGTAAATTCATTAATAATTTAATTTTTGTTCTCTAATTGAAAACAGCCTTTTTTTGTATATTCAATACCAAAGGGATAAAACGAGTGGAAAGTTAAAGGATAAAGTGGAGTCAAGTACTTATTAACATAACATAACGTCACGCCTGTATTTCCCCGAAAGGGTATACAGATGTGTGTAGGTAGTACTAATAGTACACCCACTTTTCACCAATTACGACGCATCGCTCGTTTGGCTGATCTTTTCTTTGAAACTATTAATATTAGATTGATTTTCCACATACTTTTTTAATATCATATCGGTTGAAGAAAATAAAGTAGGTAAATATAAGATTTCTAAGACACTAGTAGTAAAAATAAGATTTCTTATATGTAACAACGATAAATTACATTTTCACGAAAAAATTTGGTCTTATGACCTAATCTGAAAAATAATAACAAGTACCGAAATCTCAATTTGGGTGACATCAGCCTACGTTATCGAGACTGATCTTTAATGAATATTTATCAGTTACGATGGAAAAATACAGATTTCGTTTTCGGTCCCATCCATCTATCGACCCCTTTAAGGAAAATACAAAATTAATATACTCCGCTGATAGGTACGTAACTCCTTATTATTATCGACATATAATTTCTTTAACATGTAGGTAATATTATTGGCAGGACAGTAAATAGAAATTACGCTCTTACTTACCCAATTTGTTCGATATCTACCTTAGATTAATTTAATCTAAGATATCTACATATCGATGCCTTCAATTCAACAAAGTATTATTTTTAGTAGGTTATAGAAATAAACAGGTTAATTAAGTGAGCTTTTAACATGAAATGCGTTTCAATGAGAACGGCATATTATTATATAGGCTATGATGATATGATTATTTTTCACGTTTTACTTTCAAGGAAACGGAGGTTAGGTAGGGTTGTTGCGCTGGATTCGCGACCGTGGTTAGATAGCGACCACATATGTGACCCGCGGCATAAATACAAAGAAAATAAGAATTATATCCTTCACTTCCACATAAAATTCACTACGTGAACTGAGAAATTAATAAAATAAATACATAATAATGATAATAAAATTTTGAATTTTAACCAATAATAGTTGGAAATATTGCATTAACAGAATATCAAGAATTCTTCGGTAATTCCGCCACCCGCAACACAGAATCATCGAAATCTGAGATATCGATCAATAGATTAAAAATTGAGCGACGGTTATGAATCAATTAAAAATCGAGCGATTATTTCAGTCTTGCGTCGATTTCACTGGAACCATGCACTTTTCCGGGATAAAAGTCCACTCCAGGCCCTACAATATGCAAAAAAATACGTCAAACAATCATTCCGTTGAGGTGAAGAAGAATGACAAAACAACAAACCACTTTCCGGTTAATAAATTAGTAAGAATAAATGTACTATTAATATTTTTTACTTTCTCGTATATGTTGACCTAAAGTTGAATACTTCGCTAATTAGCCGCCATCTAACGTAATGACCCTACTTCTACCCTACCCTAATGACACCTAATGAATCTTTAAAAAAATTTTTCCTTCAAATTTTATGAGAATTTCATCAATTGCTAGACCTACTGACGTTTATCTCCAGGATTCTCGAGGATGGATGAAGAACGTCTTAGCAACAGACGGGTTAGGAGATATCACAAAGACATTTACCTATAATGTAATGAAGACGGATTTACTCACTTGTGCAGTGGGCGGCACTAGCGGATATCTTGTGTCGGCGGATCCGTTGGATGTCTGAGGCGGTCGCACATTGTGGATCGCTTTTGGCGTTAGTGGCACTGAAAATTAATTTTTAGAACAAAATTGAAAATTTATTTCTGTCACTGCAGATTAATTATTGCTTTTTAAGTTTTTACAACGTATTACTACCAACCGCTATACGCACCTGTTCTGTGATACGCACCTACTCTTTTCGAGTGAATAGAGTAGGGGCTAATACTAACGTATGTAGCTACGTACTACGTAACGTACTCTTTTGCTTGAAAATGTCGTATTTTTAAAGTAAGTTGTATTTTTCTGGTGTTGGCAGGCAGCCGATCAGATAAAAGGAGTCTCGTTAAGGTAGCAGTGGAAGGATTAAATGAGGATAGCTTAAGAGAGCTATCACAAAATCGAAGCGCTCAGTTTAAAGACTATCGTACTTACATTATTTATATAATATATATTTTCACACGGCCTTCTGACCCCAAAGTAGGCGCGAGCCTGTGTATGGGTGTCAGAGACTGTTAAACATATATAGATATTTTTAAATATATACATACTTAAATAGATAATATTAACATCCAGACACAGAAAAAATACAAGTGTTCGTCCCACGAATATTTGTCCTGAGTGGGATTCGAACCCATGACCCCTGGCGCAACAGGCAGGGTCACAACCAATTGCGCCAACGGGCCCGTCATATAATAATATTGATTTATAAGAGTGCATACAACAAATTGTTTAAAAATATTATTTTAATTTTGAATAGACTATTTTTTTCCATGCAAGGTTATACTAGCCTTAGTTATTAAATACTTATTGTTTGAATTTGGATTATATATTCATAGATAATAAAATAAATCTCTTCTTAAGCTATGGAGTGTTACTGGCCTTTAAAGTGTGACCTACAGCCTACAAATTAATTCAGGCAAAAGTAGTGTTTCAATCAGATTACGTACCAGTACTCCGAGGACACGTGGCCCCGTCTTTTGGAGGCTCTGCGTTGGAGGTACACACGCAGTAGTGTACCGTCTCGTTGTGCTGTAAGCAAGCTGCTTCTTCTCCGCATGATGAAGTCTCACAACTCCCAGTTATGAAATTTACTGCAAGGAATTACTGCATTATTATTTACAATCAAACGAGCATAGTAATGTTCGATTGTAATTATGTGAACGATTTAGTCGAAGTGATTGACAAGTTGTAGCAACGCCTACTCTAAAGTCTTCCACGTAATTTTTAGATCAGGTATGTTTTATTTTAAATAATTTTTTGAAATTGCCACACTGACGGCAGCCCCACTCCAAATCATCCATCTGTCATGGCCGCGTTCAGTGTCTCGGTCCAGATTTCTCTCATTTAGTTTAGATCATAATATGTTTGTTTCATATTTCATGGGTGGGTTACATAATGCATTATGTGGTTCCGATACCGGGAATCGAACCCGAGCCTCCTGGGTGAGAGCCAGGTATCCTAGCCACTAGACCATATCGGATATAAGGGAGGGAGATTATTAATCACTTCGACTAAATCGTTCACATAATTACAATCGAACATTACTATGCTCGTTTGATTGTAAATTATGTTTCACGAATTAGTCGAAGTGATTGACAAGTTGTAGCTGTTTAGAGACAGATTTCAGAAATATGAAACCTATCTTATAAAGAAATAAAATACCTTGTGGTATGTTACTTTATTTAATTTTTTTTTTTTTTTTTTCGGTAGTAATATAATACAAAAGTGATGTAAATAACACTAGTGTAAATTGACCAATTTTGTTTTTGATTTATGTTAAAAATTTTTACTACAAAAATATAAAATAATGTAATGTAGTTAATTAACTGAGTTTTCTCTTCATTATAGATCATTTCCTGCAGACAGAATCAATTGCAAATTATTTCGAATGGTGTACAATACGTATCTATGTTACAATAATTTAGCAATTATACAAGAGGAATCACTCCAGTCTGCAGTGTTTCGAATGCTATCGATACTGAGAACCAGATACGAACTGCAGCATGTCGGGTGTTGTGTCTATAACCACTGTTTAGAAATTTCTTTAATATGTAGGTACATTGATTTAATCTTTATGCTAATAATAAAATAACATATAATAATATGGAGTATGTATATAAAACGATTGTAAGGTATTTGTGGCAATAATAAAGGTCTATTTTCATTAAAATTATTCTATGCTGATAATCTAATAAAAAGTTGTTTAACACTTATAAAACGTTTATTAGTATTGCATAAGATACTTGTGGTACTAATAAAGGTTTCTCTTTAGGCACCGGACGTACAACAAAATATGGAAGTTTCAAAAGAGGTTGGTACCTATGTATTTGGTTTGGAGGGTATGGTGTCAGAAATTGTATCTACGTTTTAATAATTTCATATGGATGTTTGACGTTTTTATTAATGACAATTACCGACAATAATTCTAACAAACTTATCTAATTTAATTGTTAAGTGATTCAAGGTAAGTAAAATAGCTGGAAAATTCCTGCTATTTTTACCTATGTATCCGATGCGCTGCGACTAACGCAAACAAAGCTAATGTTTTCATAATAGTGTTCCAAATGAAACTTTATTTTTGTTTAATTTTGTAATTATAGTTTAGCTAGTTTGAAGATTTAAGTTAAATCAAATTTGTGAAAGTTAATATTGAAAGTAATATTTTTTTTTTTATTTTTTTTTTATTTATTGTTAAGTAGAGAATAATAACCTCATATAACTATAGACATGTTTACTAAAAACAAGATTTTACAAATCCATAATGTTTGTAATTAAGTACACCAAATAAAAACCAAGGGAATCTGAGCCTTTTTATTTATATAAGAGTACCATATTATTATAACTCACCACTAGGCAATTTGTGAAGTTTATGGGGCAGTCTGGAGAAAGATATTAATTAGACCCATAATGATAATGATAATGATAGAAAACATGGGTTGAGATGGCCAGTATGGTACATACTATCACAAGCTTTATCGTGTATCAGTTATTGCAACATTCTTAAAACTAAAGCAGAAGCTTTGTCAAATCCTCTCATTTTAAACGGAATGCACCAACAGCGGAGGCTCCAGGATGCAGGACGCATCCGGGACATGTAAGAACATTATGTAGAACATTAACATTAAGAACATTAAGTGCTGTGGTCTGCGCGTGTTAGTTATATCAGGAATGCAAAAACTGTGTTGTGTGTTCCACTATATTTTCAAACTTTTTAAGAATTATACAATCGGCCTCGGTTTCTACTCGTATATATGATGCAAATATATTTTGTGACATTTGTATTCATTGCCATACTTATCTCTCGAAAAATATTAACTACTTATTAAAATGAGGGTACTGTAGCGACCCCATTCGATTTATGCATTAAGCTGTAAAGTCGTAATAATATCATAATTTCTCGAAAAATATTAACTACTTATTAAAATGAGGGTACTGTAGCGACCCCATTCGATTTATGCATTAAGCTGTAAAGTGGTAATAATATCATTAAATTTGTATGTAACGTTAACCAATCGTAATAATGTGTGATCACACTTATAAAAATTGTTTGCAAACACTAAACTGCCTTTAGTTCCAATTCATTAATGTGTAGTGATTTTTCCTTATTCTTTCAATAACTAAAATATTGTTTGTCATTCGAGAATGAACCACGTCCATTTATTGACGCATCAAAATTTATTTTGAAAATCATAACAGGGAATTTGACTAACATTATGTTATCAATACAATAAAATACAAACACTCTTTATTTGTACACCGATAAAGAACATGTTACAACAACAAATTACAATTAGGGTATACAAAAAAGACGGCAGTTATTTAATCTCTAAAATATCAGTGTGCAATGTTTTTGTAATAAAAATGATTTATTTATAAGAATTCAATTGGATTGCTGAGTAACAAAATAAATATGGTATTCCAACGATTTGGTGTATAACTAATAATACTGTATATGATTACTGTATACAGTATAATAACACCGTCTCTCAATTGACATTTTTGAAATATTGAATGTTTTTGTTCGTGAGATGATTAAGTACGAATGATGCTTTATGTTTTTAATTATATACATGAAACCCAGAAATTTGCGATAAATCAGACATTCTAAAAAATTGCTAAAGAGATCTATTGAATATGTCATCACTGTTTAAAACAGAGGTTATATTATACAAAAAACAATAAATTAATTATGTGTATATTCCATTACTGATTTGCGTCACACATTCCGGATGTTAACGAATGGATCGAGGATACCGTTATATATATATACCGTTATAGATACTTGAATCTCAGGTATTTATATAGTAGTATAAAATGTATGAACAGTTAAAAATATATAAAATAGCAGTCTAAAGTATATCGAAGCCATAAAGTAAATTATTATTAATAATTTTGAAGCCAATAATTTTCCATTTTCAAGTGATCTACTACAATAAATTAAATATTAGATTAAATATTTAATATGAATCGTATATCACCATTCGGTTAAGACTATACTATAAATGCGCTTGATATGAACCCATTTTTAACAAGCGATCTAAAGCATTATGGTAAACAATTGCTTCTTGCTTTGATTTATAGTAAACACTTCAAAATAAAGTTTGTAAAAGAGTAGGTATTAGTGGAAAATGGTATTTCATAACCTTATATCCCATCCAGTATTACTGGATTATTGATATAAAATCCGAAGTCTGCCAGCATATCGTAAGTCATCATACCTCGTAGTCATCATACCTGCGACAGGGTCGGCGCAGTTTAGCTGCGGCGGCGACGGCTCCAGCGGCGACGGCTCCGGCGGCGACGGCTCCGGCGGCGACGGCTCCTGGCGGTGGACAGTCCTGTTCGGCTGGCGCAGGCCCGCTGGTAAAGTCGACAGCATCGCTGCTGGCTGATAGCGCCCTACATCGTGGTTGTTGGCCTACGGCTTTCGATGTAAGGATTTTGGAGTTTAAATTGCAAAAGAGTTAGTCCGACTGTGGGTAGATTTAACATTTCTTATTTTCTGTTATATTTTTCTATGATATCTCTAGGATTTAAGACTAGAACGGATGTGATTAAGGCATATCTAGTATTAGTATGGTAAAATGAGCATCGCAAAGGCGACAGGCATTTTTATTCTGAGTATAAATGAATCGGCGTGCACTAAAACGGCTAAAGCAATCCCCATTTGTTTAAATATCAACAAAGAGGCACCTTGGCCTCTGGGTCAAGGTTTGGTGGCGGCAAAAAACAATTTTTGGGTAATGTGTACTCGGATAAAATTTTATCCTTGAAAAACCTTTGGTTTATCGATTAAAAGGGTTTACCCTTTTAAAGTATAGATTGCCAGCGAGTGGCGACATCCTTATGAGTCGCAGTGACCAAATTAATTTTAAATTTCAGTACCTTCAGTATAGCAAATTTTCAACGCCTTTGGGCGTGGCCTCTGCTGGGTCGGCAGGGGCTGGCGCTGGCTGCTCCGCTGCGGCCTCCTCGACACCCGCCAGGGCCTCCTCCGGCTCGCGAGAGGCTAGCCGTCCCTGGGGACGCGGCCGCTGGCAGCACAGAGCCCGGGCCCGGCCGGGATGAATCCGTCATGGGTTCATCGTACTCATACTTGTATAAGTATGGCACATCTGCGACATATGCAGATAACACAACCAAAGAGGTTTATATGAATACCCAAAAGGGCTGTATGGCAAAACCAAAGAGGTTTATAAATAAATACCCAAAAGGGCAGCATGGACCCGCCAGGGGTTTGTCGTCATCATACTTGTATAAGTATGGAATATCTGCGACATCCGCGAACAACATTGCCGGATAGTTATATAGTTATAATAATATAAAAACCCACGAGGGCTATATAAAAAACTTGTAATAAATTATTTTTAACTTTCTCCCTAAGGCGTGTGAAGACTTGAGCACGTAAACGCTGAATGAGAGAAATCTGGACCGAGACACTGAACGCGGCCATGACAGATGGATGATTTGGAGTGGGGCTGCCGTCAGTGTGGCAATTTCAAAAAATTATTTAAAATAAAACATACCTGATCTAAAAATTACGTGGAAGACTTTAGAGTAGGCGTTGCTACAACTTGTCAATCACTTCGACTAATTCGTGAAACATAATACTATTAAAAACCATAGCAGTCATATCAATGGTGGTGTAATGATTGATTTTATTTATTTAATGTATATGTTACCGACCAAACCCGATTTCAGGACAAACTAGTTTTGCCTAAGCTAAACTAGTTTTTTTTTTATGGATACAGGATAGCAAACGAGCTTGCAGCACCACCCATCCGCTGCCACCCATGACAACGTCCTATACGCGATAGATAGGATTAACTAGTATAGCCTAGTCCAAACTAATTTGTCCTAAGCCCGATAGGATAAACCAGTTTAGGCTAGTCCAAACTAATTTGTTCAAAGCCCGATAGGATAGACCAGTTTAGGCTAGGCCAAACCTTGCCACCAGATGAGGTTTCACAAGTTCTAAATAAAGCTGAAGTTCGTTTTAATTTGCTTTTAAAATATATCGAGGAGGGTTCTACAACATTAAATTGTTAAATTTTTCGATTGACAAGGAAATTATTCTTTAAAACAATAATTATTAGAATAATTACTTGCTGGTTTTTGCGTAGGCAACTGGTTAGGCCTTTCTCTCTCTCGACGAACTCTAGCAAAGTTTAGTGAATTTTCTCGGCCAGCCTGTAAATAAAATAACATATTAGTGGTTGCTTTACCTCAATCCATCACCATTGAGGTCCACTGCTGGTTATAGGCGTGTCCTAAACTGTACAATATTCCAACCTGTCCTGTGTCTTCTGAATTTTGCGGTTTTACGACACCTAACTTTTACGCAACGCCATAATGTTGTCTATCTATCTTGTCGAAGGCAGTCGCTGCTCCTTTTTCACAAACGACAACGTCTTGGGTCCTAAAGTTATCACACGTTATTTGAATGAGTACTAATTTCGACTTCAGCTTAATTTCTCATGGAAGTAATTATGGACGAGAACTATTTTGCGTTATTATGTACTAACAAATGTTAAAGCTCTTCTCAGGGATATAATATGATGGTGTGACTACAGTTACATAATCTATGTGATGCGTTAAATTCATTATGATGTATAAGACCGAGAAACAATTATTCTAGTCCTTCCCGCTACTTGTCTCCCATTTCAACTAGAACTTAAACAGGAGACTTACCGTTGATTAGAATACATTTTAATGATGATTAACATATGCGTGCTGAGAGTTAACCTACTAATTTCCATTTTGCATCTATGCCAGCAGAACGTATTGTGGTGGAAACATAGTGCCTAGTTAGTTTCTCATAACCATAGAAATGCATGTGAAGTTATACTCGGTTCTAGTTATTATAATTATGTAAGTACTAACATTTATATTCACATATACATCATACAAGTTTGCTGCTTTATGGAGATTTAATGCAGCAGGCTTTGATAATATGTGATAGGTACGATGACAACAATGAGTGACGTGCATTGGAAATTCGGTCTTCCTATAACCACCGTGAACTTTTTTTTATCATTGGTAGCACCCACACCTATACCACAAATTTCTCACAAATTGCTGGGTTTATTGATCTTATTTAACAATTCAAACGCAATACGTTTACATGCTTGTGTTATCTGTGGAACGTTGAAGATGCTTGACGCAGTTATTTTGGATACCTTATCGTGGACGAGCCACGCTACGATGCTGCTTGAGGTTACAATAAATCAATAATCGTATACATAGTGTGTTTTTTATATATTATTATGTACTCGTAAGTTCACACTTTATGTCTGTTTTATGGTCTTTATGATTATGACAGAATGAAAATAATGCATATGCAGATCAATTTGAGAGCCTTCACATTTTCTCATTTCTTCTACGTTCTTGGTTGTTTACTCGTACTTTGTTTCTTTAGATACTATTATTTATTTTAAACTTTTTACTACAGTTAATTAGAACATTAGTTGGTCCGTTCGTTAGTGGGTATGAGGACTGGGGACTGTTATTGGTAGTTACCTGTGCTATGGTATGGGAAGGACGTATTTGGATTTATTCATAGGGAAATCCTTTTACAACTTTCAGCATTTGAAATGAGGCGCAATGTAATTGAACTTTCTGTAACATACTTAGGTACTCATACAACCCGGAATATAACATTGTTTTATAATATTGTTGCACACGGGTCCATTCTGTTACATAATGCATCACCATTTTTTGTTGCTTCAAACTAGGGGAAACTATTTACTTATAGGCAAATAATATACCTATTATATTTTTTAGAAATCTTTAAATATGTTTTAAGTAGTAAAGAAAAATTGTTTAGTTAGGCCTAGTTAGAATTAATATTCATTTAGGTTACTACTATTTATTACTTGCCTGTACCTACCCATCATGTACCTATTATGAAATAAGATTTAAATATTAATATGTAGATATGATAATTAATTGCCTCAAAATCAAGTTTCTGTCTATAAAAATATACCTACCTGAGTCGGTGCATAATTGAGCAACTTAAAATGAACAATCAAAATCAAATCTGAAGACAAAATATCCTTTCGGTTTATTCGTATCTATGCGCTATGCGATTATTCTTTCCATCATTTGGAGCCACCTCTGGGGTACCATAGCTAATGCATTGTCTTTGAATCTAAATCAACTTGCCAAACTAATATTCGTAATAGGAGGTAAGTACTCGTAGTAGGTATAATTCAGATTCATGTTGCAAGATTTGACCCAAACGCTTGTAAAAAGATGTTCATTTTTAATACGCTTTTATTAGTTTCACCTGTATGTTTGTAACTGCTGTATGTTTGTAACTGACTCGTTGGGGCTCGATTTTGCCCGACTTTAAGCGATCAGATTTACTTTCTATAAGCGTTGTGAACTTATCAACTACAGCCGACAGTGCCGACAATACAATATTTTGATAAACTTACTGATTTAATTATTTTTTTTTAAATTAAAATATTGTATTAGGTAACATTATTTAATTTTTTAAATCGAAATGCAATTTTAACACATAATATGTACATATAAAAGACGGTTTTATAGCAAATCGAACTAAAAGAGAAAAATAAAAACTAGTTTAAAGAAACTAAAAAAACACGCTTTAATAGAAAATCGAACTAAAAATCTGAAAATAAAGATATGAAAAGAAAATTTATTTCATTGTAAAAAAGCGTGGGATATTTCCCATGAATAACACATTGTTATTGCGATCATCAAGATTCAAAACAAATATGGGATTAAGTAGGTATCCTGTCTACTGTACCCCTCTGCGCTGGACAAAGGACCGTCTATCTCGTAGGAGGAAATTAAAATGTATCAGAGCTTCTCGAAACTGTATCATTCGATATCAAGTGTGCAAAAAAACAGCAAAGTACAAACTTTAGCTCTGATAAGCAGTAAGTATTATTGTTGATACATTTGATATTTAAAAATTTAAATATTTGTTTTATTTTAAAAGCTTTTATTTAACTTCACTCGTATGTATGTATGTATGTATGTATGTATGTATGTATGTATGTATGTATGTATGTATGTATGTATGTATGTATGTATGTATGTATGTATGTATGTATGTATGTATGTATGTATGTATGTCCTGGAATCTTGCAATCAATATTTCACCCACTTCCACTGAATCTATCGAGCTGAAATTTGGCACACATATTAGGTTCCGATGACAATGCAATAATATGGTACTGTCGAACTGATCTGATGATGGAGCCGGAAGATATTAACTGGAACTTCATGATGGAATATCGTATCATAGTCGTGTTTGCACTTGTGGTAAAGTCTTGTAATGAACTTTGACCACGATTAGGTTTCAAGGTCAAGTTATAAAAGCTTTTTAAAAAAAAAATTTTTTTACAGTAGGTATAATTATATGTAGTAGTGTCGTAAAGATAAAAAGTAAAGATCGTATTAAGTGGTGGCATTAACATTGATGGCGAATACCTCACACACCTTCGATTTTTCGATGATATAGTTATCATGGCAGAATCGCTGGACGACCTCAACACCATGTTCGGAGATCTGAACAGTTCCTCACAACGGGTGGGTTTGAAAATGAACATGGACAAGACTGTCCAATGTTCATGTTAAACCTATACCAGTTGTTGTTGATGGCGCTGCTTTCGAAGTTGTTGACGAGTATATTTACCTGGGACAAGTGTTCCAGATAGGTATGGCCAACTTCCAGAAAAAGGTCACTCGAAGAATCAAACTCGGTTAAGCAGGATCAAAACTACCTTAGTGACAGAAGACAAAAGTATTTGAGAAGTGTGTGTTGCCAGTGATTACACGTGGATCCGAGACGTGTTCCTTTACCGTCGGCCTCATTCGCATGCTCCAAGTCACTCAGCGCGCTTCTCTTAGCTCGCTACGAGACAGGATTCATAATGATGAAATCCGTAGACGAACGAGAGTTAGCAAGCAAAATTTAGGGAATTCGGATAAGGACCAGGCATCGTGCGCCTTGTTCGCGGGTTGTTACAGTTGGCAAGATTCCGCCTCTTGAAGCTTAATCGTGGTCCGAACTACGAGTATAACCATAAACCTGCTGCAAAGCTGTATTATTGCCACAATAATTTCAATTTATAGTCGGATATTTAGTATCTATGTAACAATATCCGTATTCTTAGATTGCAGTTGCACAATCAATGGGCATTCATCTAACGGCGCTAGTTAACGAGTCGTTTCATTGTGGCCGCTGTGAAATGTGATCGATCCGTAACAACAGGATCGCTGGTCGAGTAGTCAGCCTAGAGTCAACAAAGACGTTCTCATTTCTTTTAACTTGTCGTTGGTGAGCTTTACAAAAATCCTATTACTCGTCTCCTTTCCTCTCGAGTAGTTTAAGCGTTAGATCAGATCTAAGTAATATTACAATGATTAACTTTAATGTTAATTGCTCCAATCCGCATTGAAGTAGTGTGGTGAAATATTCTCTAGACCTCCCGCAGCTGTGTCTATCCCGTGACCAACGTCTATGGGTTGTAACAAGTTCATTGGAGATCAATTATTAATAAAAAAAAGTCTGCAATAATTCAGCTAACATCAAAACAAGTGTTTTTAAATAAGAATTTAAGCACCAATTTTTATGGAACACATGGTCTTGATCTATGTAATACACCATTCATCTGTCTGAACCTGTCTGAAGTTCATATAAATACTTAATTATTAAATGTTAGTACATAAGTTTATAGCTCCAAACAGCTTAAATACCTATACTTAAAATACAGTTTTAACTTTAGGAAATATAGTGTCGTGTAAATTGACCCTTGGAATTGAAATTATGTTACTACCCACACGTAAACAAGCTATTAAATTGTTTGTTTTCAACAGAAACATGGTTTTCATTTCATGTCAGCATGATGCACCTTACAATTTATTGCTAGATGGTTCAATGATAAATAGATGTACTAATATATTGGAAGTAGGAAGTTAAAGAAAATACTTAATAAAACCATAAATTAACCATCCATGTTTTAGTTGCTATGTAAGTAGGTACAAGTAATATAAGGTGATGAAATTATATGAAATTATTATGGTACGTATGGATATGGATATGAATATACGGACATACAAGTATGTACCCTTGATTTCAATTTCAGTATGTTCTTATTATATAAATAGATGTTAACAAAGCGTTTAAAGAAATAACTGTTCAGTGTCTCGTATATTAAAGACTGGTAATGTTTTTTAAAATTTTTATAATACAGACGGACAAACAGGGCCAGCGATAGCATATCACTAGTCGTCTGGTATTATGAGACGGTACGATGATTTGAAAAATATATTTACATACCATCATGTTTTTTTTATCAATGTTATGATCAAACGCATCGCACGAAACGAAACCCACGCGAATGCGTGCGACTCTCACTTGACCAGATGCAATAACAGATATAGTAGTTTGTATAAACCTACCTATTCATTGCTAAGTCATAAGTATGTCTATATCTTTTATCATCGAGCCTATCCTATTGAACCAAGAACAATGTCCAAAGTATTCATGACGAGTACTTGTATGTTTATGTAATTGTGGTATTTCATTAAACCTTTTCGGATACAATTGACTATTTATTGTTTCAGGTTCTGCCAGGAAACTCTAGGAATAGGAACAAAAGAAGTACGTAGGCGAAGAGGGATGCGAGGAGCGGGAGGCGTGGGCGCGCCGTCTGCGTACACCTGGCCGCGCAGGCGCGGACCGATCATTAAAAATGTTTATTTAAAAATCCGACCGCTTAACGTTGGGCTGCTGTAAGCAAGAAAGAGCAAGTTACAGTCAATTATTATCGTCGACTACAATAAACGGCAAGATCTTAATCTTCCATTGCATTTGAAAAAAAAAACTGCTCGTGCTAGCAATTAACAGTTTATGTGATGATGGACTACAATAAAATGTCTGTCCTAAATTATAGGTTTGCTATCTATTAAGTGATATAACGCAACTTAAGACCTGTAGTTCAACAAATCCCTATACAGTGTATGTTTTCGCCAGTGAAACACCGATGAAACAAATATTAGTACGGCTACACATGTTGCATGATAATTACCAGTGCCTACAATACAGCATTGGTCTGTCTATTTTCCTAAAGTGTCTGAGCTTTGGCCACTTCACTGCTCGAGCTCTGCTATCTAACAAAACAAAAGTCGTTCTGTAGCATCAACAACATATCAATATACGTACATAAAGGCTAAAATATACACGTAAAAGAAGGGCCCTTAATTTATTTTCTTATTTACCTTATCACAATATATCACTCGTCAGTCTTGATTACATTTAAAAAGCTTCTATTTACGTTCTGTTTGTATTATATTATTAGCACTTTCAATAGTTTAAAGTTTTGTGAAATATCATGGTGCTTATCGAAACTACAGAAATAGCCGCAAAAGCTTGGAGCGTGGATACGAAAAAGTTGGATAAGACGAGAGCGTCAGCCGAGAGCGATAATCCTGAGTGAGATGTTTACTCAGCAATAAAGGCGCGTAAAGCGCACTAAACTATGACATAAAAAGTTTAAAAAGCTCTCAGTAGATCAAACAAGGCGAGTGGTGTCGGTCGACATACGGCATGGTATCGGGTTACGGCCGGCGGGTCACATTTGTCCCAAATAATAAACACCAGATTGGTGTCAAAATGAACACTTTTTATTAAACCATCAATCCGTAAACTTCTTATTCCTTACAACGTAAGTGTTTGTTTTTAATAAGCCTACCGCGAAGGATATACCGGCCTCTTATCCTAATTATTTATGGTACTGGTGAGTTAACTACTGCGTACTACTGTGAGTTCTGTGTGCTACAGTAGTAAGTAGCCAACGCAAATTCAGCCTACCAACCATACCTACCAATAGCAGTTGAGCCACCGTATTTTTTCTGTATGGTTATTACTGCGTATTGTCTATGATAGAATTGAAAATTGAATAAATTGACTGATAGACTCAAGCATCGAGCGACATAAACATCTTGCAAAATGAAAGTGGTGAAAAGGGTATTATGGGCCCCATACACGGTACGATGGATCTGTCTGATCGAGCTGACGGAAATCGTAAACGATCGATCGTCACAAAAATGCCATACAAAAAATTAAGTAAATCGTTAACCATCTTGACATACACATACAATTCGTCTGTCCGATCGGTCTGAAACGACGGATCGTACAGATAAATTGTACCGTGTATGGGGCCCTTTATCTACTTACTTTGGTAGATTTTGTGTAATAGATTTGATTCATTTGGCGTACTCGGCTTATGCATGCTCTGGCGTGAATGTAATGTTTTTAAAAAGCTTCCGATTTAATGGATCGAAGTAGGTAGATCGATCATCAGCTATGTAGGTTAGATACAATCAAGCATTTAATGCTTAATATAAATCTATCTAGAATCCTCACTGGAATCTTATTTAATTCCTACAGTAAAAAGCTTCCAAGACGGTTTAAGGAGGTGCAGGCGAAAGAATGCGATATATCAAACCTGTCAGCTCTAGATAAGCGAAGCAATGCTCTACAACTAAAAGATGATTGAATAGATTTTATGAGGGACTTTATTATACGCTTGGTAGAAGTTGAAGGCATAGCACCTGAACCCATCCTGAACCTGACATTAAATTAATGTCACACATACATAATATATGATTGTAATTGTTGTACTTACTTACCAACCTACTATCAGTGTATCTTTGGTCAACTGCATAAGAAATAACAAAGTAATGTGATACTGAGCTGTGTGTTCTGTTCTGGAGCGTCAGTCAATCTGTGTGTGATCTGTCAATCGTAGTCTCAAATAGTCACCTGACCAAAACCTAAAATGATATAAATGTATAATCAATTTTTAAGGGATGTAATTTGTAGGTACTCGTATGCTCCATTTTATCACATTTAATCCGTTTTCGCTTTCGACTATTGACTGTGGCGTAAAGTAGGTATCGATGCGCCTCGAATACGTAGGTAGTGTAGGTACGTACCTAGCTAGCTACCTCACAATAACGTGCACGTTTAATTAGACGTTGCAATCAGCTTTGATGTTGCATATATCGTTGCGCAATGTTTTAGTTCTTACGAGCGTCCGTTCAATATATTCTTAAATATCAATGTTGAGAATGCACTTGTTGCATTTTAATGGCTTTATACAATCGGCTGAAGCAATATAATAAGAAGTATGTAGGTAGGTACTGACTGACTGATATCTGAAAGTTAGGATAAACGTAGATATCCATTTACCAGATTCAAATGTAAATATTAAATTTCTTTTGGACTTGCCCACTTATTTTCTTATAAATATTATAGTTTTGGTGAAATAAAACTCGTGACAGAACGCATATTCAAATCTACATAAATACCAAATAAATTCTGAACAAATAAAATACAATTTCATTAAAGTCCATAATCCTTATTGCATAACTTTTTGTTTTTGCAGGTAATTTATGAAAAAAAAAGACATGCGTCATCGAATCCGAAAATGCATTATTTTCGTATTTAATGATAGTGTAACCCTGAATGTAACCATGTAAGTAACACTATTTCGATTAACAAACTAAAATACTTGGCATCTCTGTGTACATACATTAATCAATCAATCACGAGATGCAATATATCAAGAAGTATCGCATAAAAAGAGACGTGACTCACCACAGCTTATTTTATTCCCGATCAGATTCTGATGAGTATAAACTATTTCAATGGAAAAACAATTTCTAATATTTCATAGAAAAATGTTTCTAGAACATTTAACTTACCTATCATAGAAAAATGTTTCTAAGAAATAGTGAAATATAATATAAAATTATTAGGTACGTATTAATAAATAAAATAAATCCTTTATTTATATGTACCTATGTAAAAATTAAATTATTAAGTACATATTTCATAAATAAAGGGTCATTATAACATTTTATGAAAATGTCTTCCCTAGTTTAACATACTCGTAATATGAGACCTCTATCGGATCATTCCCCGTCAAAGATGCCCAGTGCAATTGATTTCATATTCGAAGTGGTCAGAAAAAATATTGGTTACCTGCGCACGCTCATCTTAATCGATGAAATCGCTGAAGAAATGCTCACGGCCCATAAAATTTGTAAAACCTTTAGGTACCTACATACCTATTTTAAAAATGTGCAAATAAAAAGTTTCTATTTCACCCATCTCTTGTAAATATGGTATCAGTTGCGTGAGTATCCGTGGCTAGCGTGCGCCCTTGAGCAGACCGATCTGTTTATCCGACTGTCGTCTAGCACTTAACGCCGACGTCGATATTGGCTATTTTTGCACGATACAACATCGGGAAATCACCCGACATGCAAAACTGCTAGAGTATTTTGATGTCTGATGCACTGATTTTTTCTGGTCTGGAAATAAGATCACCCCTTGTACGTCAATGTTACTAAGACTTAATAAGTAGAACGATGTTATGCAGGCGGAGTAGGTCAAAACATAACGATGCTTACCTACTTATCCATCACATTTATTTTTCTACCACCTAATTTTTTTATACAATTAGGACCTTTAATTTCTCCACGTTTCCCTTTCCTACACCATCATCAGAACCTGATCATCGTCTATCTATACCCTTTAAGTATCATAACCACTTCCATGAGTTGAAAACTCTATTGGTTGAGAAGTTGGTTAAGGTTATAATGCAGTTTACAGATTAATGCCTCAGTGACAGGTCAAAGCTACTAGGTTTTTGAAGTAATTGCATCCACCCATCACTCCATAGACCTACTCTCCTGGAACTCCCATAAAAAGTCACTACTGCCGCTAACTGGTATAAGTTATCAATTAGTCTAGCACTATGCACTATGCACGCTATTGCCCAACTCGCCTTTTAGGAACTTAAGAAAGTTAAACTAAAGTTTATTATTAAAGTAAAGTTATTTATTTATTATTGTAATATTGTAATACATTGGTTTTAATGGATACAACGCTACATAAACTGATGAGTAATTTTTAAATTTTAAACCAATTCTCAGTAAAACAACTACTTATCCAGATTCACTTTGATCCAAAATCAGACTTGAATAATCGTTCAATATTGGTATGCACGTCTGAAACCCTTTAACATTGACGTTTCCATTTGGCTCATGTGTATGATACGTACTCATACAATTATACTTAGCTAACACTGTTTTGTTGTATTATGATAGGAACATTTACTTGGGTAATTTTTTACTTTGAAACATTCATGATTTCTTACTTCTAGGACACGTGGTTTAACCATAGAAATGATCAGTGTTTCGCTTGCCCAGAACGAGAGCTCTTTTAAAGTCATCTATGATGAACGTTCATAGTCCAATGGCTCGCGTCGATTCTATGTGATCGATAGAGCTAAGCAACGACGGGCACGGTCGGTTTGTGGAAGGGTAACCGTTACTCGCTAAATTTCGTGGACGCTACCGTGCTTCGAAGGGCAAGTTAAGCCTAGCCTAAGCCTAATGTTTTCACTAATGTTTTTACAAAAACTATTGGACCGATTTCAAAAATTCTTTCACCATTAGAAAGCTGCATCTTCATTGAGTGATATAGGCTATATAATATTATAGGTGTAAACGAAACTATTGTTATGTCTAATTCCACGCGAGCGAAGCTGCGGGCGTCCACTACACTAGTACTTAATATAATATTAATGAAGAATATGCAAATTAAACAGTGATGTTCAAAATAGGAATTATTAACAGACTTCTGAAAAAAGGAGGTTCTCAAATCAATCGATGTTATTTTTTTGTTTTAATTAACTTTCGGAGGATAACTATATTTGTATATTGGATCTAGGTAACCTATTGGATAAGCAAAACAAGGTATAAAGTCAATTATTTTCAAATAACTAGATTTTTACGACACACTCTTACGATATCTTAAAAGATCATAAGGCTTGCTTGGGTCGTCACGGGGATGCTAAGCTTAAATCATTTGCATTAAAAGAGAAAGCTAAGAAGCTTAATAAAGCAAAACGGTTTCATTTATCAGACTGTGTTTAACTTCCAGGGTTGCTAGATAGATATATTATAAATGAAAGTCAAATCACACGTGTGACCGCCATCCAAGGTTCAGAAAGTAGACGTTCGTGTGACCTTCAGGTTCAGAGCAAGGATATATGTATATGAATACATTTAACAATAGGTGTATTAAGGTCTGTTTCTATATGACTTTATTTTGTGATTACATACTTGTTTTTAAATATTTCTTTGTTTAGTTTTAGTTTTATTAGATTATTTATTAGATATTTTAATTTTATATGCTCAAAATAAAATTAATTAGTACAAAAGTTAAAAAAAATTGAAAATAAAAAATATATATCATTGTGCTGTAGGTATCGATAGCCTGCAAAGGCCTTCGCTGTGTAGAGCCAGGCAGGCCAAGTGAAAAGCCAGGCAGCCGGCAATGAAATGGAATCTTCATTACCAGGCTGCTAAATTAGGGAATAATTACTAGTCTTACTTCAGTTACTGAGTAATATAAGCTTAGGTACTTTATAAAAAAACAGGCGCAACCTAGTATACTATTATCGCCCATTATTCATATTTTGAAGCGGTGCTGTCATTCACCGCTGTCCAAGTGGCTGAAATTCCGCCTCCTAAGATGGTGCGGGTTTGAATACTTGCCACAGGCGCCATGAATTTTCTTTGTAATTTTGAACATTTAAATGTCTCCTGCTGTAGCGGCACAGGAAACACATCGTGAGAAAACCAGCATGCCAGACATGCCTGTGAGTTTTCCATAATGTTCGTTATATTAATGAGGATTGCATAATCAGCGATCTGCACTATTAGATAGTAAGGATCTCCATATCTAATTGTGTAAGCCTTGTGATTAGTTATCACAAGGTTTACCTAGAGTAGTATAGCAACTGCTGCAGTGGACCATCGTTTTTGATGTATGTATTATGAAATGCTATCATTTATGCAGGAATACATACATAACATCACGCCTATCCCCGAAGGAGTAGGCAGAGGTGTGTATTACACCCATTTTTCACCAGTTATTTTTAGGTCCCATGTAAATAGGTGGTGAGCCTATTGCCATACACCGGGCGCAAATCCAGACTCCAAGCTGCTACCGGACATTTCAAGTTAGAAAAACCCAATAGTTTTGCTCGACCCGGCGATAGAACCTTAAGCTTAGCAGTCGCGCTTGCAACTACTAACCAACAAGGCAGTATTTACGCAGGAATGTTACATTTAAAAAAAACCTCGGTCTGTTCTAATTAAGTGTTAGTAAAATGCGTCACTCATGTGATACTCGACCACCGAAAGAGTGGTTGGTTGTTCGGTATAGCCATACCGAACATGAGTAGTCTGGAATTAATAAATAGGTAGTATGTATGAGTACAATAAAATATAGGTACCTAATATTTATTACCATATTTTTCAGCAAATATTTTTACGTAAACTTATTTTTTATTTCCTTGTTTTTCAGCAAAAGAAAATTAAGTTTGGTATTATATCTGTATTTAATCACCAGCGGCTGATTCTCTGTAGCGACTTTGGCTGATTTATAAAACTGCTGCGAAAAACCTGTCTGTGTTCGTTAGGATTGGTGAGAGAAAAACGTTGAATTCAAGCCGATTCCATTTACGGTTTAAGAATGCCATGACATGTGCATTTTATGCAGCTCCATTCGATTGATGTTGACATTAATTGGGAGCCGTGATACGATGTGTTCCCACGGTAGGTGTTTATTATTTGCGTTCTTATTTAGAAACATAAAATATTAATAAAATTGTCTATTTCAAGTTTTAATAAATCAGCGAAGCATTAACAAAGAGAAGAGTATCCTTAGAAGTTTGGTGTTCCAGTTCTTAGATCAATGTCTCATCATTGTTTGTAGGTACTTCAAATTACGTAAAAAGTGTTATGGAATGGAACCCATAGTACGGCTACACATAAAGGTCATATTATAACCAACAAAAGTAAAGCAATCGTACTTATTACAATGACCGAGGTAGGTAATTTAAACTTTAACTAACTATTACCTAATATCCGAGTGGGAAATTCGACCATAATATTTCTTTAAATGTTGTAAGTTATAAAGGTTTAATTGCCAAGAACATAAATATCTCTACAATCAATAACTTAATCCAAACAAATGTTCAAATTGACATGTGACAAATAACATGACATCATATCCAGGTAACCAACAATTAAATATAACAGGATATCTAATTTAAAAAAAAATAATCTATATCTATAAAAATCGAACGAGTCCGCGTCTGTACATTGAATAAATCATGGTAAAAAAAACCTTCAAGGGTTGATAAGTAAAGAATACCTACTGATTCCGAAAATGTGATTTCTGAATTTTTTTGTCTGTTTATCTGTCCGTCGATATGTGCGTGATCGAATCAAAAACTACCAAACCGATTTTAATGAAAGTTGGTACAAACATGCACTGAATCTCTAGGACGGATCTGGAATATTATTCATTCAGAAAAGTAAAGTAACTTCTGGTGTAAGTATATGTGTAAAATTTCTAATTGAATACAGGTTGAAAATTTGTATGGTATTTTCCTCAAATTGATTGAGAAAAATGCCAAATAATGAATTCATTTGAAAATAGCCAAGCTTGTCTATTTAAATTAATCGAATACTTGTTTGTGTTTTTGTGCCTACGGGTACTTTGTAAGGTCAATAAAAAAAATAACAAATAACTGTAGTCATTTTTAATTTTTCTAGACACGCTCCGGGTACCGTGAAAACCTGTTGTCGGGTCAACATTAGGTATATGCATTCCCGGAAAATAAGGAGGTTCCCTTGGCTAGTTCGTTTGAGTATATGTTCAATTTCAATATAATTTCATCATATTTGGAAAAGGTATGTGTTTAACAATTAAATGAATAAAATAGGTAAACCTAGGATAGGTACCTAGTTGGTTCGTTATAGCCCGGTAATGTCCTTTAAGGTTCAGTTCGAAGGGTAGAGCTCGAGCAGTAATGTCTTTGAGGAGGACGACTGAGCTGTCGCCGACGATGGCTTCCTGTAAACCACTGTTGTTATCTTATTCCACACGAGGTAAGCTGCGGGCGTCCACCAGTATGTAATAAAATAACACAGTACCTAGTCACATTTGAATAGGTAATACTTATACACGAAAATATAAATTCCTTCCTCTTCCAACAAATGAGCTTTGTAGTCATGTAATTTATATGAGTGTCACCTGAGGGACTTGTTCGACAAATTTTAATGTTTGTAATAAATATCTTAGTACCCAGCAGTTTAAGTGTTTTCCATCACTCCTTTTGTCTCGAAACTGGTGTGGTAGGTACTGCCCTTAAATATAATTGATAGTTTTACAAGTAAAGATAGACGGCAGTCATTTCCTCGGGCGTCCGGTTGCGATATCTTGCCGTCCGTCGTAAATAACTGACTGTTTTATTTTAACTATAGATATTTATCTGTGAGGGATTAATGAACAAATAATTATTATTTTCTTCTTATTTAAAAAAGTAGAATAGGACGAAATTTTTCAATGTTAATCTTCTTCTATATTATAAAAATGAATCGCAAAATGTGTTGGTAAGCGCATAACTCAACAACGCCTGGACCAATTTGGCCAATTCTTTTTTTAAAATGTTCGTTGAAGTTCAAGGATCGTTTTTACGGCGAGAAAAATTTGAAAATTCATCCCCTAAGGGGGTAAAACGGGGGTGCAAAGTTAGTATGAAGCTTTGCTGTTTTTGAAGTTAGTGAATGTGTAACGCGAGCGAAGCTGCGGGCGTCCACTAGTAGCTAATAAATCTGATTCAGATTAAGAATAAGGGATGAAAATCGTTACGCTTCCTAACTAACTTACCAGTACATATTTGGTATCTTAGACCTGTAATACGATTATTTCACCCTTTCATATATTACCCTTTCTTAGTCCCACTTTTGGGCACGGTTCTCCTCTCAGAATGGTAGGGGGTCAGGCCTTAGTATACCAAGCTGGCCAAGTGCGGATTCGCAGACTTCACATGCCTTCGAGAACATTATGATGAAATCTCAGGCTTACAGGTTTCCTCACGATGTGTCCCTCACCGTTATAGCAAGTGACATTTAATTTCTTAAATCGCACGTAACTTAGAAAAGTTATTGGTGCGTGCCGCTTGGGTGTGGACCGCTCGAGTGAGAGGCGTGTTTGATAGCCACTGGGCTGATCACCGCTTTTTTACAAAGACTTAACGTACAATTATTGTCGTATCTACCTGATTTCAGAAATACGGTCGAAAATGAGGCCTATTTAATGCTGCCCCTTTTAATCTCATTCATATGTCGCTACATGTGTTGCCCGGCCGGATTCGTGTTTAGAGTTTAATAATAATGAAATATATTGAATGGTAAAGTACAATGGCGTGGGTAGACACATCGGCGCTAGAGCATATTATAATATATTGAAAACCTAGAAACTTAAACGCCCAAACAGTTTATTCCTACACTCACTAGTAACAATTGTTCGCGTCTCACTCTACGCAGAATTTCAAGATTTTTTTAGTCTAACTCTAGCTGACAAAACGCTAAAAGGAAATTTCTCTTAACTAGCAGAAAGACAACCTACTTTTTCATTACCTTTTGTTTGTCCTTCTTTAATTACATGTCTATTATATGCTAACGAAAAAATATGCTATGTCGGTTTCTTTGCCAATTATGGGTTTCTTTGGTACAAGGTACAAACATAAAAAGTACATTGTTGGTTAGTCAAGCGTTAGCCTCACAGAACAGATGTTAGCCTTTTCGAGAGCCTCAATAAAGTTAACACGTTTGCTACATTTTATAATGTCAATCGGAACTTGGCTTGTGATTCAAATAATGGGTTTTTTATGAGATGCTATGAGATGCCTTCTGAATCAGTTCTGAAATTTCAGCCTATTTATCATATTTATAGATATTAGTTCTTCGTTAAGAAAGTGTCCACGTTCATCCTGAGGATCTTGCATGATCAATAAGCTATCTTTATCATAAATTTATTTATACTTAAATGTCTACGTTATAAATGAAATGTCTTAAGACTCTTATCATAATATATGTAAACACTTACTCAAAGCAATATTCACTTAGAGACCAAAGTATTACTTATTGCCTTGTAATCTGTAAGCTATCGGTGTTTATTAGCACGCTTCGAGGGACGCACGGTGAGTGCGCAGGATGTAAACTGCAAAGTCAGAAATGTATCATCTAATTTCACGACACCTTCAAATAAAATTAGTTTTTTAAATACCTCTGAATAATACCTAAGCACCTGGTTATTTTACAAATTAATATGACTATAGCCACTGATGTATTAAGTGAACTTTTTTAATTGATTCTAGAAACCTCTTTCGAGATATTCTGAGTTCTTCGGGTAAACAAATTAAAAATCTCATGAGATGCGACAACAACGTAAAAGAAGTTAAGAGTTCCCTATATGAAACGAAAACAAACTCTGCGAACAAACGTAAATACTCGAAATTATACGTCTTACGATACAAGCAAAAACAATCGAGTAGTGAAGATGTCTGTGTTATCTCGTGTTTTATCTCGGGAACGTGACCCCGCTATCGGAGAGTGCGCCGCCCGCCCATCTCACCGACAGTTCTTCGGAGTCCAATGCAAATAAATATGACTTGGAGTGTATTCCAACCAACGAAACCCATTAATTTAGGAACGCCGATCTGTCGTCCGATTGTTTACGGCGCACGGTCGGACCACCTCGTCCGTTTATTAATTGATCCCCGATAAGCGGCTCTTGCAATGATTTTCAATAGCTGAATTATTTGTTCCGCTCGTTTCAATTCAACATTATAAAAATGGTGTTGGGTGTTAAAAATTAATGATAAATGTTGAAGAAGGCAGTTATTATAATTTTATGTTATCAACTACAGGAAATTTAAAAGTAGACACTCGTACATAAATATAATATGTTTTACTAGCACAGTTCTACCATGACACGACATTTGTTAACTGCATAAATTTAAAAACAATGGACATAAAAATCTAATGTTCTGGGATCTGTGCCACATGGGAAAAGCTTGGATAACATATTCATTTTGTAAATATTTTATTAGTTTAATTTAGCTAAAAATAAAATTTAAAAAAAAGTAATCAATGAAATTCTGAGCTAGTACCTACCTACTAAAATCTTAGCTACCAATAATATCAAAAGTCACAGCAACACCTTTTATCTGGCTCGGGTCTCCCCTTGGAATATTTACCTAGAAATTTCTAATTTGATTAAAAACCAAATACCTTATAACAATATGTATAAATTAAGTAATATATTTTTTCTAGAAATAGAATTTTCATCAGTGCGTGTTTTCTTGTAGCCACATTAAACATTTCAGATAATGAAATGTTGCTTCTGTATTCTGACTATAAACAGTTAGTAATTATTTTACGAACGTTGGCAAAAACGGCACGATTACGATTCGTACGGCGCCACGATTTGAAGGCGGATTCTTATAGATCTCGACGAAAGAAAACGAAATGAAAGAATAAAATTTTTCGATATCTCGCTTAGTTTCCGAGATATCGAGGCTTAAAAATCCTCGATATCTCGGAAACCTAACCTAACCTACGTACGGCGCCACGATTTGAAGGCGGATTCTTATAGATCTCGACGAAAGAAAACGAAATGAAAGAATAAAATTTTTCGATATCTCGCTTAGTTTCCGAGATATCGAGGCTTAAAAATCCTCGATATCTCGGAAATCTAACCTAACCTAATCTAACGTAATTTCGTGTCAGACATGTCGGACTCTGTCACAAATGTCGACGGAACCCCGCTTCGCGGGGTCCCTTTTTTTGCGTAGATAAACATAGACAAACCTGAACCTAACCTAACAAAATTTGGAGTTGACTGTATCGTTTTTTCTTGGCGGGGGGCTTCGCCCCCCGAGCCCCCCTTTTTTTTTTCGGGGGGCCTGCGGCCCCCCGTGCCCCCCGCTACTGGCCAACAGATTAGAAACAATCTCAGAACAATCGTGGCGCCGTACGAATCGTAACCTCAATATCTCGGAAACTAAGCGAGATATCGAAAAATTTTATTCTTTCATTTCGTTTTCTTTCGTCGAGATCTATAAGAATCCGCCTTCAAATCGTGGCGCCGTACGAATCGTAATCTCCCCGCAAAAACAATTATAATATGTATTTTAATCACCTGAGTGTGAGTACAGTTTACCCACTGCGTTTGAGTTTGTAAGCTGTAAGGTTTCGTACTACAATAGCGGACCTTACGTAGGTACTCTCCTGTGGTACTCTCGGTACTAGTCTGGAAAGGAAATCAGAACGTAAGAGAGTATAGGTTTAATTACGTTACTGAAGACTTTGAAATTAATTATTTTGTAGTGATAACATTAGGGATAAGGTTACCAATCCCCATTTATTAAAGAGCAAAGGGAGTCTTAAAGGAAGTGAAGAGAAAAGCATCTGGTACTTATTAAGAGCTTTTATTTACTTTAGACCATGATTAAAGTTTTATTCAAATACATACTTGGTTTACACGTCAGTCGGGTCATTTTATTTAATTACTAGTGGACGCCCAGCAGCTTCGCTCGCGTTACACATTCACTAACTTCAAAAACGGCAAAGCTTCATACTAACTTTGCACCCCCGTTTTACCCCCTTAGGGGATGAATTTTCAAATTTTTCTCGCCGTAAAAACCATCCTTGAACTTCAACGAACATTTTAAAAAAAGAATTGGCCAAATTGGTCCAGGCGTTGTTGAGTTATGCGCTTACCAACACATTTTGCGATTCATTTTTATTATATAGAATACATTATAACACAATCTAATGTACGAGTACATACAACAACTCGGACACCTAATTGGAACATAAGGGTATGACATACATAATTAATTCATAATTATAAAAATTTTACTATCGAAATGATTTAAATCGCATGTATTATGTCACATACTTCCGCCGCAGTCGGTGCTATATAGTACTCGTATACCAAAATTTAATTTCAAGTAAAAGTAGCTGGGAATATCTCAGTCATTTTATTCCTTACTAGGACTTCCACTAGACGCCCGCAGCTTTTTCATATATAATATCTAGATAATAGAGAATATTTATATATGAGTATCTAGATTCTCTAGATCTATAATTATGAGACCATTCCAATGAGTACACACACACATCTCTGATTCATAAAGGTTATGAGCTATTCGGTATTCTGCAGAAGAAAAATGATGCATAAATTTTGCTTTGTTGAAGTTGAAGTAATAAAGATTCTAAATTTCTAATCGATCATCAAACTTCCATAGTCAGAAGGAAGTTCCTTTCGTTCCAAAGAAAGGTGAGGTTCAAGAGGGTGAAAATTTAATTGAGCACGCCAATGTTACTCGAATAGGCCATACAAAATTAAAAAAGTAAATATTATGTTCAACATAAAGATATAAAATAAGATGTTCAATCGATTGGATGCTACGACGCCTACGATACTATCAGCTCTGTTTCATTTTCACGAATCATGTTACATTATGTCAGTTTCGATGCAATAATAACAAGTAACTATAACTTACTTTTTGGATATTTATGAGAGCTTACTAGCATGCTCCCCGACCTATGCATTGCCGCCCATGAAAACTGTGACAATCAAATAGGGACCAGGATGGTTAGTCCAGTAAACAGAGAGTGTTAATATAAACATTAGTTGGTCAGATTGAATTTTGAATTTGAATTCGTTCGTTCGACTGTTAGTTATAGGATATTAGTAAAAGCCCAGTTACTAATTGTTCGTAGAGTCTCGTTCCAAGTCGCTTATAGAACTCAAAGATGCGTTGCTACCCTTGCGGGCCAAGATGGTCACCTAAAGAAGTGTAACCGGAAACCTTTGCATTGTTTTCAAAATAATTATTACACGGTATAAATAGTACTAAGTACCTACCTACCGTGGCAGACGGTGGTGTAGTACCAACCTAGGCGAACTCTATTTAAAACAAACTTCGTAAGTTCCAACAAGCTTTACCACCTTTATTACTTAAATCCTAAGTATAGTTACACGATGCTACAAAGTCGATTAATTTTTTATTATATTTATTTTCTTATTTTATTTTAATCAATGTTGATAATTATCAAAAAATTAAAAAAGCGCGCCGCTGATACTTTGTGTTATAAATATACCTAATGCGTTGCTAATGCTAATCGTGCTCCCGTTTTTGTGTCTCGACCGCGCGTCCCCTCCTGGCTGTGTCCGGTGTTTGTACTTGTAGGTCATTTCGTTATCACTTGATTTCCTTTTTTTTCTATCTATTCTATATCTATTATCTATATCTATTATCTATTGTTACACAATTTTTATGCAGTATAACTGTTTCAATATCTAGTCGATGTTTTATTCCATCTCAATGAATCAAGATCATCGAGAAGGATGAAGGCCCTGCATAATGCATGTGATATCGTAACGTAAACGGGCTTCGTAGCGTTCAGTTTATAAGTGTAGATCTGAAGTACATAATATGTAGTGCTAGATGATGCCCTTAGCTTCACTCGCGTGGATTTAGATTGCGGTAGTAAAGTTTATAGTTGCTACCTATTTTAATTACGGAAATTACAAACTCTACCAGTAACATCTAGTTAACCTTTTGACGTGATAACGTCTTATAAATCTACGAACCCACGGCCTACACGTACGAAACAAAAGTGTGATGTCAGCCTCCCGTTACGCCATCGCGTACCGCCAAACGTACCGCCATCACGTTCTGCCACGCGTGCATTCATTCAATTTTAGTCTGTAACCCATAGCTATAGATATAATACATAAAATTAATCTAAAGACCCTGTTATAGTTAATATAAAGAACATATTATTATTAAGTTCCTATTCAAAATTACAAAAGAAATTGAAGACTATAAGGGCATTTGTACTTCACAAAAACGAGGCATCTTAGATTAGTAATATGTCCGAGGCATCTCTTCTTTTCATAAAGGAAAGATGCCTATCGCAACCTTTCATAATTCTAAAACAGATAAAAAAAATTGATTTAATTTAAAAAAAATACCACTGACAGCAAAAAAGCCATGTAAAATTCACCCGTAAATATTCGTCGTCGCGCCGACGCCTCGCAACGCCGTGTCGCACCATTTCCTAGTCAGGGGCGCAGGGGGAATCTCTCGATGCGTACTTACATACTATTTATGTCGGCAAACGTATACGCCTAGAATTTTAAAATTTGGGGTGGCTATCCCATTGAGGTATCTATCCTGGACCTACCCAAAATAGTGAACTTCTAAGCTAAGTAATTAAAGCCGAAGAAAAGTATCAAAGAGTTTGATTTAAATTAAATTTTTTGTGAAAGTGGCTACTTTGAAAATAATATATTTTTTAATTTAAATTAAAAATTAAAAATGTTTAAATGAAATAAAATTAATAGTTTAAAAAAACTCGCTTTTATAAAAAATCCAACTAAAAAAGAAGTCATGAGACCTTCAAAGTCAAAGTCAAAGTCAAATAATTTATTTCGCTATGAGGTGATTAGACACGCTTAACGAAAGTCTAGGTACCTAACTAAAAACTACTTAAACTACTAACTGATCTATATAAGGCAAAGGATTAGCTATTGATTATTGAATGAATAGCTAATCCTACACAGGTGTCTAACTTGCCTTAAGATAAATTTACAATAATTACCTACCACTAAGCTAAGCTCTAAGTCCTAAGTAAGTACTTGAAACCTAATCGTGGTCAAAGTTCATTACAAGACTTTACCACAAGTGCAAACACGATCATATACGATATCATATACGATATTCCATCATGGAATGCCAGTGCCTATCTTCCGGCTTCATCATCACACCTTGAAACCTAATCGTGGTCAAAGTTCATTACAAGACCTTACCACAAGTGCAAACACGACTATGATACGATATTCCATCATGAAGTTCCAGTTAGTATCTTCCGGCTCCATCATCAGATCAGTTCGACAGTACCATATTATTGTATTGTCATCAGAACTACATACAGCTGCCAATTTTCATTACGCTACGATCCTTGGAAAATGGTCAAATTAGCTATCTTAGATTCCACTTTAAAGTAGCTAATATTTTCCGGCTCCATCATCAGATCAGTTTGACAGTACCATATTATTGTATGTGTTTCAGAAGTACATACAGCTGCCAATTTTCATTACGCTACGATCCTTGGAAGATGGTTAAATTAACTATCTTAGACTCCCTTACATTGTGAGTTACATACAAGTGGACCTACAATAAGCATGTTAAAAATATTTTTAGTTGGGTGTGTGTAGGGTTAATTCAACAAAATTATAATATTTTGTTGAATTAACCATCAAAATTATAATATTTTGTTGAATTAACCCTACACACTTTTTGTATAGAGGGCTAATATTATATATTTTATAGGTAGGTTTTTGGAACGAAGTTCCTCATCGCGCGTTGCGAAAGGAAGGCGTCCTAGACGGAAAAAATTAAGAGAAAAATTTTTAACGACACTTTTACTATTCAGTGCGAGTTTTTTTCCGCGCCTTACAAATATTTTGTAAAAACGCTGATGGATGGATGTATGGATGGATGGATGGATTGATGTATGTATGGATGGATGGGATGTATGGATGAATGGATGGACAATAACTTATAATAACTTATATATCCAATAACTTCGTTCCATCCGGGTGTCCCTTGACACCTCTCAAGTTTTTTTTGTATGGACATTTCCATACATAATGTTTTAATGTTCTGTCATATTATTAGGAACTGTAATTGAGGGAATGGATTATAATATTGCCTATCTGTTTTTTAATAATTTTATTTATGAAGCATCTTTATTGTGAATTTCCGAGCATGTTTGAGTGAAATATTTTTAAATGCACTGACTAAGGCATGCTACAGTTTTATATGAGTAATAATAGAGTAGTAGCGTTGGCTTATCGCTAATAAGCATATTTTATTAGATATTTATTCATGTGTTGAATTGTTGATGAACTCATTCATGAGGTAAATATACACTGGCAATTAGTGCAAATACTTACACATTGTCGGTGTTCATTGAAGAAATACAAAGTTACGTCATAATTATAACGATTATTAAGATGTATACCTAATACATAATATTATAACAAGTTTTGTCGACTTGACAGGATGGGTTCGTGTAAGGTCAGTTTGCAAGTTAGCGCGGAAAAACTGTTAGAATTTAAACTATGAATATGTAATTTAATTTAACTATGTCATTCTCACTAACGTGTCTTGTCTCCATTCATGTTTTACCTACTCATGATTATTTTTAGATATCACGAAAGTATGATCGTATAATAAGTATATTGCAAAACTTACCTATAGTGTAGTAATTTTGATTCCATTCTCAAGCTATGAAGATCCATGTAGGTATAAGTTAGAATTGACTCCATAAACTACATACTTTCCTTTGTGCTTCCTCTATGCTCTAACTAAGTATAATTGGTTATCGTCCTATGTTTTTTGTTCGTCCACGTGATCCATGTCTGTCCAATAGAGCTATCCAGCTACCCATCGGATGGTATCTTCAATAGAGCAATGGCGTTGACCAATTTATGTAAGTAACTAATGTACGTAAGTTTTAATTACAATAATAATTTATCGTTTTAAACTTGTATTAATATTTTATCGTTTTGGCATTTTTCTAGAAGTTATTACATTTTCATTCGCACAATGCATACCTACCAAAAATACGATAGACACAGAGTAGCATTAGTGGCGTATCGGTGTACAAAAAAGTGTTTTCAGCTAACTGATACAACATGGATACAATAGATAGTGCTATCGTATTTATATATTATCTAGAAGTAGAACTGAAAGGCCATAATTTTAAAAATATTTGCTGCATCAGTTGGGATTAGGCAGAATAGAAAAATTAATATGAGCAACAGCAAAAAATTGCTTCTAAATAAATTGCCTTTTTTGTGGTAAGACTTGAAAGAAAATCTCGTGACAGCAAGCCAACGCCGAGTTGAGGCTACGTTAAGTTTTATAAAATTATCCTATTACCATACACAGGGCACAAATCCAGACACCGAGCTGCTACCGGGTATTTCAGGTTTAGAGAAATAGTTGTTGCTTGACTTGGGGGTCGAACCAAAGACCTTTAGCTTATCAATCGCCCTTGCGACCACTAAGTATATCACAAAATCAACGAGGCGGAATTTAATCTAAAACATTTTGTCTTTTAAAGGTTTACAAAATAGGTTTAGGGTAGATAGGTTAATTTTTAGAGCAGGTATGTAATGTAGATGTATGTATACTAAGCTTGGATTAGATGCTTAGGTCGGTACTTAGTTTCCGAAAATACTACTTGCGTTTGAATACGTCGATTACAATACAACACGAATGTTCAGTATCAAGATATGATTTAAGTAAATGTTTTTATTTTTAGTACTTATTCAAATAAATTTGAATAATATGATAAGTTATTATCGATGTTAAACATATTTATTGAGTAGGTTTGGAGAATTTCCGAACAGTATAAAATTTTACTGCTCGGAGTTATAATATAACAACTTGTAAGAGTATACCAATTTATATGAAGTAGAGTTTATGTGGATATCAATACTTAGGGTTCAGTCAGTAGCAATGGCACCAATGGCACAATACACCTACATTCGAATTTCGAAACTACATATTTTTTTATGATAATGGAAACATTACGAACAAAATCCAATGTACCTACTTAATTCATACACGATTGCATACCCCGATAGGTATACGAATAGGTTTAAAGGTAGATTTTGTGGAGAAATTAGAATTTAGAATTACAGTTTTTTTTTAAACTAGGATTAATTAAGATTATGATAAGTTTTCATTTATGAATTAATTAATATGCAAACGAGTATGCACTACCACCATCCATCCGCTTTTGCGTGACAATAATTATGATAGTCCTTGAACAAGACTGATAGTGAGTGTCACCTATAGTCTATATTATAAAAATGAATCGCAATAATTTTTTACTTAAATAATAATTATTAATAATTATACTGTTAAAAAATTTTTTTTTTAAAAAGCTTTTATAACTTGACCTTGAAACCTAATCGTGGTCAAAGTTCATTACAAGACTTTACCACAAGTGCAAACACGACTATGATACGATATTCCATCATGAAGTTCCAGTTAATATCTTCCGGCTCCATCATCAGATCAGTTCGACAGTACCATATTATTGCATTGTCATCGGAACCTAATATGTGTGCCAAATTTCAGCTCGATAGCTTCAGTGGAAGTGGGTGAAATATTGATTGCAAGATTCCAGGACATACATACATACATACATACATACATACGAGTGAATTTAAATAAAAGCTTTTAAAATGTGTTGGTAAGCGCATAACTCAACAACGCCTGGACCAATTTGGCCAATTCTTTTTTTTAAATGTTCGTTGAAGTTCAAGGATGGTTTTTACGGCGAGAAAAATTTGAAAATTCATCCCCTAAGGGGGTAAAACGGGGGTGCGAAGTTAGTATGAAGCTTTGCCGTTTTTGAAGTTAGTGAATGTGTAACGCGAGCGAAGCTGCGGGCGTCCACTAGTTGTTTATATATGCGTTGCTTCTCTTGAGGACTAAAATGGTAGCCCCTAAGAAGCTGTAACCTAAAAGCACATATTTTCAACCGGAACATATTTTTTCTAAAAACACAAACTGTAGACAGAACTGGTAGGTACTTGGTACTTGGGTAGCGTATATAATGTACCTGTAAAGGGCTAAGGGCTCTAACATTTAATAAATTTATCTGTTTAAGCCATGTTTAAGCTCTACCACCATCAAAGATTATTAAGAGTGAGTATTTATAATATAATCGATAGTTCCAATCCTAATAGATGTTGGAATGAAAATTGTAGACAGGAGGCCTGCCTGCCTCTGTCACTACACACAGCAAACTATGTGCCAAGTGTTTATAAAGTGGGTGAATGAGTTTTGTGCATGGTCGGATCGGGTCATAGATCGAGATTTGGACATCGATTAAAGATAAACGATCAAAGAATAAACAGAACAGAACAGAAACTGAACAAAAACATAAATGTTAAAATAGAAAGCCAAGTCTATACTTGTATAGTATTCTTCCAATCTCTTAAATAATTTGTATAACACCCTGAATCATGCATTAATCTGATCAGAGAAATACTGGAATTTGCAAGGCAAATTATTGCAGACAACTATAAGAATATAATCCACTTAAGACGACCACAGATAACTGTCTCTTATGTTCGCGAACTGTCAATTCGAATGGATTACAAACTTATAATATAATCAAATTTTATTTTACAAAAAATAATTTATTGTCACAAGACAAATCTTAAAGGTAAAAGAGCATAATAAAATGGTCGTCATCGGACTCGGTTGTTACCATTGGATAGCGTTGTTAATGTTTTATGTAAATTAAAAACATCCGCCACCTGGGTTGGCTTTTAAACCCTTCAGGAATACCCACTTCAGTAGGTGGAAGGATACTCCACTGATCTAGGTCTTCAAATTGTGAAGAGAAAAACCTGTACCTATCTACTCTGTTTATGCACTCCGCAGCTACTTTCTTCTACTTTTATCAAATAACAAAGTATCGTGCAAGTTACCTGTATTTATAAATGCATAAAGTGGAATAAATAAATAAATAAATAGATACGTTCGTTAAAACCATAAACTTATTATAAAAACCTTTAAACTTGTACTTAACTTATCTCAATTTTTTAAATATGTTTAAGTATGGCTTAATCACCTATGCTCTAGAATTCCCGCAGATTTTTCTGTGGGGGAGACCTATGCTGTAGTGGGACGTCTATGAGTTACAGTAAAATATTCTACTACTCGGCGAAAACTGTTTAGGTACCTACGCATAAAATGGTTAGGTACCTACGTGATGTAGCAGGTCAATAAGTCAGCACTAGGCATTTTCTGCTCTCTGTGAATGGAACAAGCAGCTATTTCACCCATACTTAATTGACAACATTTAATTTTTTTGATAAACTCATATTATTATTTAATTTAAAAGCATATGAAAAACTAAGGTAAACGTGTTTATTAATTATTTTTAAACTGACGTTTCACTTAATCTTAGACGCCAAATGACGTCAATTTTCAAACTGTTCGTAGAATGACATTTGTGTCATTTGACTTTGTAATTATTGACATCAATTTATATACTGAACATGGGGCATAAAAAATATAACACATTCTGCCGTAGCAAGGACATTTCATGCATTTTTTCGTTTTTTTTTCTCCAAAACGAAGTAATGCATGAAATAAATACTAATAAACGGCATTTTTAGTTTTACGTGGTACAAATTTTGAAATGTTGTCAATTGAATGCCAAAGCTACAGCCGGTGAAGACACGGCTACTCGTTAATCTAGAAACTAGAGGCATGCTAGAAGTAAATATGGAACTTGACTCTCAAAGGGCCAGTGATTCTTACGTGAAGAATTATATTTTAGTTATTTTAATTTTTTATTACTTTATTTTAAAAAAACACAATATCAGGAATCATACAAAAAAGGGATGCAATAGGAAAGGCAAAAGGAATATATATCATTCTACTGTATGGTATTTTTATTTTTACTAAACAATCTATATATATATAAAAGAAAGTCGTGTTAGTTACACCATTTATAACTCAAGAATGGCCGAACCGATTTGGCTGAAAATTTGTCGGGAGGTACCTTAGAACCGGGGCACTGCTATAGGATACTTTTTACACCGTTCCGTTTTATTTTATTTTTTAGTGACAGTTGATACTTTGACAATTTGGAATTTTTGAAGTCGACCAGTTGATGTGTTTGTTTTATGCCCCATCCACACGCTGGCTGTTTGTCACAAACACCGCAAACAGCAAGCAAAGTCCCAAACACCAACCACAATCACCCAACACAAACAGCCATCCACATGCTTGGCGAACGTTCATAACATTCCGAATCGGCAAACATGGCGGACGACAAGCTTGTGGCAGCTATTACTTTCGGGTTGACATGTTTTTATTATAAATTATAGCAAGAGAAAGAAAAAAGAAAAAAAGAAGAAAGCGAAGACGATGGTGATTCCGATGAAAATTTTGCAATAATAAAATGTATCAATATAGTTAGATTTTATTCTAAAATTATACTGGAAAAAAAAATTTTTATTTTTATTTTCATGCATTGTCATCGGAACCTAATATGTGTGCCAAATTTCAGCTCGATATCTTCAGTGGAAGTGGGTGAAATATTGATTGCAAGATTCCAGGACATACATACGAGTGAATTTAATTAAAAGTTTTTAAAATCACTTGTTTTAAATAATTTTGCTACCATCGAATTCGAATACTTGAGGTACAGTTTTTAAATGGGGTGGAATCTTCGATCAATAATAGGGTGGAATGTTCTCTTTATATGCCCATGAATATGGCAAGTAAATACGTCCGCCTCCCGCAAGCTCGCGCGCATTACTGATCGCTGCCAAACGTGTGGATACGTCGCAAACTGTTTGCCGAACATCCTTTGATCTGGCAAGAAAAACCGACACCGATGCCGAACACTGCCCAGCACAAACACAAACAGGCAAACAACGACAAACACCCATCCACACGTCCGTGTTTGCTGTTTGCTGTTGGCTGTTTGCCATTGTTTGCCAAGCGTGTGGATGGGGCTTTACAGAGTACATTTTAAATGTTTGTTTCGAGTTTCTATTAGCTTATTGTGTCGATACTATCATTAACAATACCATGCCGCGACCAAGACAATCAATTCTTTTCCGACAAAGCCGTAATCCACCTAGGATTCGAAACATTGCGAATCAAAGGGCACGTGAAGAGCGCCGCGTTAGTATGGCGACTTCGTGCTTCTCAATCACAAGAGCAAAACGAGGCAGCCACTGAAACGGCTCGGTTGGCAATGCGAAATCGTGGATCAAAGCTCAGAGATCAAGAACTAGATAATTTTAGAAGAACAAGAAGAAATTTATCAAGTACTGATTTGAATCGAGCAGCGTTTCAATACGATTTCAGAACTGATTACTGTCCGCCACCAGAACCATTACGTTCATTGTTTCTTGGCGAAACACCAGAATCACGACATTTTCTAGCAAACATTCGAAAATGTAATAGTTGTTTCCAAATGACCTGATTTGGGGTAGTCATTATGGAAGAACGAGGATTTAATCCGACATTAAAGGTATGTATTAATTTATTTAATTTTTGTACTTACAAAGAATAAAGTAGAACATTAACTATAATTATTACTATGTAATGTATGCAAATTATAAAAAAATATTTATAAATCAGTAATACTGACTTTGCTTTTGATTTTGTAGATACAAGGACAGACAGATTTACCATTGAATCGGATCATTACAACCTCTCGAAGATGCACAAAATATTTTTTTACAATTATACTGCATGGGCAACATGATCGACGTCAAGAGATTCAGCAATGAAAAGAGCAATTAAACAAGATCTGCAGCAAATACTTCATGAACTTCATGCGTTGGTCAGGTTGTTCAAGAGTGCTTTGGAGCGCATGACAAATGAGGACTACAAAGTGGTGATCAGAGCGGATAAACAACCATCTGGAAAACACGCACATTTAACGCTCCAGATTAAGTCAAATTAATAATTTATTAACATTAATTTAAGATCATCTGCATTATTTGATCTAGCGCATGAAAATAAAACGAGAAATGTCGTCTATCACAAGGTAATATATAAATAAATGGTCAATAAAGAATCATTAAAATAATTAGTTTGTTTTATTTATATGTACAATGCCAATAAAAATAAAATCAAAAATATACTCATTTATTTCCTGCGCGGAACAAAGTTCGCGGGGTTAGCTAGTTTATTATAAAAAGAAGGTAACTTACTTGCCAAACTTTAAGAACTCAATTTAAAGCTTTTTGCTTGTATATATTTACTTAAACATATTTTATTTTTAAATCTAAACTTTTAAAGAATTTAAGTAAGTAACAACATACTCATATGACATGACTTTTATTAAAATGTTAATATCGTACACACGCAGTTTAAATTCAATGTCGATACTCACTTTGCGCCGCCTTGGCTTTTCCGATGTTTGAACGTGATTTTTCTTCCTTATATTCATTTTTTATTTTGTACACACTTTTAACAACACATGTAGGGTAAACTGATTTGAGTTTAACAATCCTTTTTCCACTGATAACTACATAAAATGATATAAACGATCTTCACATTTTTCAACAGTTTCCAACATCACTGTACTTAATCCTAAACGCAATTCAAAAGAAACTGTCTATCAATGAGTTCTGTTTCAAGTAAGCACACCACACACACAGCGCTTGGCTAGTAGGGTCCGGCGGATACGGTTGGGAGCTGGGCACATGTTAACACTGAATAAAGCTTTCACTGAACGCTGAAAGTGCGTGCAAGTTTCCCGCGAGTGCGTGGAGCGGCGCGGGATGCGTCTCGCTGCGGTATCAACATGTGTTAGAGTGGGCATCCTTCGCTCGATGCTCCCGCCTCCGCCACGCCTCCCGCGCCCTCCAAACAGCGCTCAAACAGATCGCTTATTTACCCTTTGATTAGTAATTACGGCAATTACGCTCGTTATGGATGGATGGACAACCCTGCAAAGATCGAAGAAATTCTCAAGAAAAAAATATCCATAACACACTTGTATTTCCTTGAAGTAGTAGGCAGATATGTGTAGTGCCGCCAATTTTACCAGTCATGCTTGGATCAAATGGTATCTATGGGTGGGTAGGTGCCTATTGCCATAATAATATGGGAGGTGGTCGGTCACGTCCGTAGGTGAAAACCCGTAGGAAACCTTACACGTGCCCTCTAAGTGGTGCTAACGAACGACAGCGTATTACAGAGAAGTAATACTAGATTTCAGGAGATCGCGTCTCTGCGTAATACTTCTGCGGTCAACACACACGCATTGGCAAAGCCCACTGACTATGGATTAACACCTACATAACAAAAGCCACAAATAATCCAGGACTACATGTTTATGAAAATCAAATAAGACCTCGAATCTAGGACATCTCGAAAATAATGACACAATGAAAAATAGTGTCAAAAAATATTTGACCTCAACAAAATTTTAAATGTTATCTAATAATTATGTTCTTATTACATTACTTATTACAATATTTCTACACTTTAAATTCAAATTAAAATGTTTTATTTGTCACTAGGTATAGGTTTATCAGGTGTAAGAAAATAAGAATATAAAGAAATACATACAAAAAACAATAAAAATTAAAACAAAATGTCAACAGTACCTGTCTCAGCTGTAGCTACTGCGGGGCTAGGAGACCCGTGTAGCGCAGGTTTTCAGATAATAGTAGTAACTAATAATAGTTTTCAGTTTACTTAACCGTCATTAGTTCACTACACTAGAAACATAGATTTATTATTCTATACTAGATCTATTACTAGAAAATATCCTCTCACGTTCTACTTCAACTCACTGAACTGAACTTTTCGTCTTTATTAGATATTATATTTGAAGCTGTACCATTGTATAACTTTTTCATTTTTTAAGTTGCTGTAAGAATTATTATTGTAATAATTATTTTTTATTTGTTTTGTGTCCTGTATATACATGGAAAATTACTAAATAATTTAAAAATAGTAAATAAATAATGAACGCATTTTTTTTTGATAAATAGTACTCTAGCTTAGCTAGCTTATAAGTCTCGAAATGCTCAAAAAGTAGGAAATTGTTTTACTTAGTGCAATATTAGGTACGAGTATATTTCACTAACCTAGCATGGTCATATAAATTATCAGTATCAATCTTGTTTTATTCGATCAATTTGTTCACAACTGATACCAATACGCTTTCAGATCTGGTTGCAGGGTTACATATTAATGAATGCTGAGACACTACTCAGTTTAGTGCCGCTTACTACCGTAGAGCTACCTACTTAATGACTGCACGTTGGAAATAAACGTCTTGGTGCGCATTGACGTTGCATACAAATAATGTGCGTGCCCTACGTACCTGCCTGGGAAGTTACTTTGCATTACGAGTGCCGTTTAACGTTCTATGTATTTGTATTAACACTTTGACGAAACGTCAGACTCGTTTAATAGCTAATAAAAGCCAATTTAAATTTATACTTGTAATAAGACTAAGTGTAAAAACCTTTTACCATTTACATATGCTAATAGTAGGTAAATAAAATTTACACCTGATCCGATTATTTTTATACTGAGCTTTATTCACTGAATGATCACACGAACGGTATACAAACTTTTGCCTAGAGTAATTTCTGGGGCGGTTTATTTCAAAAGTAGGACTACATACATATTTAGCTTAAATTTGTAGAGTCGAGCGTAACATCGTCAAGTGATTTTACTTGTAATTTATTTACATAACCATAACATTGAATTTGTTATTCTTATAAACTTAAACCTAAATACGCAGGTACTGCCTTGTCACATTTAATAAAACTGATATTTTTTTTTATTACTTATTTATCTTTGTACACATCATAGTAGCTTTCTACTTGTACGAGTACCTACCTTCCCACCTATCAATATGATAGTAAAAACAAATTGAAACAATGAATCGAATTTGCAGTTCGAGCAGACACTAATATGTAAAAATCTAAAGAGAAATTTGATTAAGTACCATGTAAGTGTTTGCAACTTTGCATTTTGTGATATCAGTGACATTGGTCATAACTCTAAATTCTGTGATATTTATGGATATCCAACGTAAATTTAATAAAATATTATCATAATTTAAGAAATTAGTGTGGTTGTGGAAATGCATTACGTAGAAAATAAACATGAAGGAAAATTGGAAAGTACTATGATGTTAATTGATGGTTACCCATTAGGTATATTTAAGTTATATTTTTATAAAGTACAGTTTCTGTTATTGTGATAGAAAATAAATGCAATTTGTTTTTTTAGTTAGGTACTTGGAAATTAGATTGGAGATTTGGAAGCTGGGAGCATCGATTATACATATGTGAACGAGTATATACGACAATCACAATCGCTTAAAGACATAGACATTTTTATAGGTATAAAGATAATAACAACACAAATATACTGACGCCAAGCATACTAGGTCCGCATCGGTATTTTTAAATTTTTCTATTTAACATTACTTTGCGACAAGAATTGATTATAAAAATAAATCACATTAATTAAAACTCAGTGCCTAATGCGTTGTTGCGGATAGCAGAAAGAGTAATGAAGTTGTAAATCGTATTTGAATAAATCATCTCGAACAAGGAAACGGACCGTATTCTACAAATTCAATTCGATTTTGAGTTAAGACTCTAGACTTAGTTGAGTAACAAATTTATTCAATTTTAACCACATTTTTATCGATCGCTAGTGTATATTTGAAACACTCTAAATATTAAAATTAAATCGGGACAAATGCGTTTAAAGCATTGGTAATAAGGTACTATATACAATATATAAGATAGCAATCTGAAACAGTTCCAAACGTCATTATTCGTGGAGTCAACGGACTCGCTACTCGATCCGTCCACGTGACGTAACCAAACATCGGGATGGTAGGTACTCGTACCTACCTACACTAACTGATTTAAATGGTCGGATATCCGTTCACATACCGGCGATATTATAGAGCAAGAGCGTGTACAGTGTACACTCACCGTCAGTTCAATATTGTGAGAACTTGTTCAACCGAGTATAATAAATAGGAACTTTTTTTTTTAAGTCCTAGATACCTGTACCTTTAAGACTGTCTCGTCTGTAGAACGAAAGGATGGATCCAGAGGAAATACAGTGTACGGGTTGTTTTACTATTGTATTCTGTAAATTGCGATTTCCTAATGTTCGTAATTTTTGTGGTATGTGTAATTAAAATTTACTAACCAAGGTACTTATAAATTTTTGGATTTTACGTAACCATACCGATAACGTTTTGCTGTGGTTTTTCACTATAGTATATTGCAAGGTCTCCCAAGCTCCTAACAAACCGGCTTCTATACAATTTGCTGTGTTGGTCTATTTATGTTTTCTTTTTTGTTCTATTCTATTATATTCTAGATGTTCTAAATCGAATATTCAGAGTATACCTATATGTGGAATATCGGATGTTACTTCAGCATTAATTTTATTAATTTGTCTCGATTAACCTGCGATGTGACCCACTTCACAGAACCAGGCTTGTATAAAGTTGTAATCTACTTTGGCAGACTGACAAAATCACAGATCTTTAAATCACCAACCTTATCTCATGTGTAAATCAATAGAATCAATCAGTACTGACGGTTTGACTGCCAACATTATTTTACTTTTAAATTAATTGTCTATACAAAACAGTTTATTGAATCGTTGATGAATATGTTTCGTAACTTATAATTAAGCGCCACCACCTTCCTGATTTATTGATTTACGACCGAGTCAGCAACAAAACAATACACAGCTATGAAAAATTGATTCTCTAATTACAAAGCATTGTGTGGAACGTTGTTAGAATTGAAAATTGATCGAAGAGAGATCTTTACAAAAAAAAATTATGTAGATATACAATTCAGCAAACAAGCATGAACCATTCGTCCACTATAAGTAGCTCAAAGGTGTTAGGGTCTGTCGTTGGTAAAATAAGTAGGAGGTAAGTAAAACTTTGCCGGAAAGTAAGGTTGGGTATCATAGTGATTTCCATAAGGTGGACAGCAATTACGAGTATTTTAAGATGGAAGATTTCATCCGCGGCGGGAAATCGTTTTTTGTTTTTTTTTTTTCAACTAGTTTTCAACAAGCTAACCATAAATAGTAACATATTTTTTTACTTTGCGCACATGCCTTAAAGCATTGCATTATTTAATGTATTAATTTGGATCTGAAGTTAACCCAATTATGATTATTTAATAATTGACGGTTTTTGTGGTTCATGGAGTAATATTCAAATTTGGCTTAAATTCAGATCCGAAATGATTATATTGAAATTTAAAATGCTACTCGATACGTGTACAAGTTAAAAATTATTGTCATTAAGTATGTTTTGTCTACTTGAAAATAACAACAAAAATATTTTTATTAAAAATTTCCCGCATATAATTATATAATTATATGTCTTCTACGGTCTAATAACGTAGAATAGGTAGATACTTATTGTAGCGTTCATAGCTCAATGGCTCGCGTCGATTCATTGTGATCGAAAGAGTTAAGCAACGATGGGCGCGGTTGGTTTGTGGATGTGTGAGGCTACCGTGTTTCGGAGCAGAGGGCATAAATGTTATGCCGTTGGACCCGATTGTTTTCAATGACGGAAACAGTCGCTAAGCCTTATCGAAGTCGTTCGGCTGGCTTGAGAACATTCGATACTGGGTTGGCCACTAACCTCTCCACCAATCGCATTGGAGCAGCGTGGTGGAGTATGCTCTAGACCTCCCATAGCTGTGTTTGTGGTGTGTCTATGGGTTGCTTTAGGTTTATGTACTTAATAATCAAATTACAGTTAACTTCAAATTGAATATTCGTTACAACTAATCTGAGCTATAATAGGTGTATCTTACAATTAAAGTGGTCGTAAATTGTTTAAATGGTTACCACCGTCACCAGTGCGAACACCCATTAAGGAGGCTGTCAATGGTTGCAAACGATTTGTTATTTAGTATTTATCGTCATAAAGACGAGTTATGTGGGGTATTTGTGTCAGGCGCAATGCTGGGCGCAGCATTGCCAGCAGGATAATTGAGAACGTGGATTGGATTGAATGTTCAGTTTTGATAAATGTAGCCTGCAGTTGTTATCCTGTACTACGCTCGTGTAGATACTGAGGAAATCGTGTTTGACGTCATTCATTGGATCGACTCCATGATGATGATAAACTGGAGATAGAGGAGTAAAATACTTACCTGCATAATAATTTTAGTGCCCGTAAAATGAAGTTAATACTTACATAATTAATTTACTCGCACCTAAACATATTTAAACGGACACCAATGATTACCTACGCTTCTCTTGAGTAGGTAAGGTACCTACTTTCAACTACAGCTACCTACTAGTCGATATGCACTGCTCATAAATTTATTCCAACACTTTTACAGTCGAGCCCTAGCTTGCTTCGATGAATAATACAAACCGTTCTTTTCGTGGATCCGACGATTAGCAATGATCTCAATTTAAATATTACGGTTTGTAAGGTGAATCGTGAAAACGAGGTGAAAACAATAAAAATGCATTACATCACGTAGGTACCTATAGTTTATAACGCAACCTTTTGTTTAGTATTAAATCTGATGTATACCTATGGACTCGTAAGAATCCGCATGCACCGGGAAAGTCGATGAGAAGTAACATGATGTCTAGTCTAGAGAAACGCATCTTGCCGCAACGCAAGATCAAGATAGTTCGATAATTAATGTCGTTTGAGCTTATTGATTTTAAGTTACGTATATTTATGATACATTGTCCATTGGTGAGCAGCATAAGCATAATTAATGACGGTATTAAATAGGATTTTTATTTTACTAGCATAATAAGCAAATCTACAAAGTAGAATCGACGAAACCATGCAAATCTCTCGGTCGTCATCATTATCGCAACTTGTGTTCTCACTCAATACAACAAAACGTTATCTTTGCGTAGTGTTTAGAGATGGAGTAACCTTACCATGCAATGTTCGTACACACACAGCATTCGTTTACACTCAAACTGCGTACTAAATAGGTATAATTAAGTGACTTTATACTAATTAGTTACTTATAAGACTACACATTAATGTACATTGCCGGCCACTGGAAATATCTATCGATCTGTATTCCCTTGTAAACAATATGCAAGTTGTACAAATATAGTCTTCATTTACCGAGAATTCCGATAAGTAAAGATTGTGGTCCCGCCTTATTAGGCCGGTTAGCTGGGCTGGGGAGGTTTATCGCCATTATTAATTTTTTAAAGCTTTATTTTTACAATAGATGTGCCGGTGATTCGGCTATGTTAAATTTTATTTTAATGAAGTTTGGGTCAGTAGGTACAAATAATTGCAAAACATGCCTACTTATTGAATATTTGTATAATTTTTACCTATGTTAGATAACAGTAACCTACGAGTAACTTAGTAGGTAACTAAAGGCCTTTAAAGACAAGTTTTCCTTATTCCACCACATACATTAAAAAATAACTCTTTGGGTTAGTCCAATATGAATGAGCATTGTCAACTTACATAATATATGTCTCTTAGATTCTCTTCATCATCTTCTAAAAAAATTATTCAAATGGATAGTAGTGAAACAAACGTACTTAGGTAGTTGAAGAAAATATTCAATAATTCATTCCAACTGCAAAGTGCAAATGTTTAAGTTAAATGTTAAAGTTTACACTTTTTGCAGTGAAGTGATTGATCTCCCTCGTTGGCTGACTTATTGTGATTATTTATAATTATAGCTTACTAGAACTTAGTGACTAGGAGCATAATAAAATAAAAAATATCAACGATTAGAGTGTAACTATTTCAAAAGAAAACAAATATTAGTTATCTTTTATAGTCTAATTACGCAAACAATAGGTAGAGGTACTAACAAATACGAACAAATGGTAGATCTAGGTACTACAGAGACACTGTGACGGGTAAAATCGATGAAGATAAATAGAATTGATGTTGATTAGTTACCAGTAAGAGGCACAGTTAGTCTAATCGAGTAAGCTAGTGGAACCTGAAGGTGCGTGACTGCTTTCCAATTAATCAAATCAAGATTATTGATTGAGACACGATTAACAGCGCGTGGAGTCTTCGTACAAGTAACAAGCATGTGTCTACAGAATCAGTGGCTTCCTTGATACTCAAAGGTTTAATCGAGATTCAGTTAAGAAGTTCAAAGGAAGGGGAAAGCTGTCGCTAATATTTAATTTATCTACATAGTCCCACGGACTACATTACTAATTATGTAGTTAGTTTTGGTCCTTAGTCTATGGTAGTACTAAAATATTCTATTGACACAAATCAAAAAGCTTTGGAAATCTGGACCTAACTACGGTCAAAAAAAATGCCGATTCCTAACGAATACCTAACTACATAAAATTTAATATAATTTGTTTATTCGATAAGAGTAAAACCACTAACTACTTTACTAATTAGTTAGTTATTCCTCTATAGTAAAACTAAAATCAGATAAGAATAATTTCATAGTCAGGTCTATGGTAGGTAATTAATTATATTCCCATGTGTTCGGATTTGGAATAAGATTGAATAATATTTAAGTGCGGATGGGTGGTGCTGCAAGCTCGTTTGCTATCTTGTATCCATAAAAAAAAAAGAGTAGCTTCACAAGTAGCTAAAGGCGTGCTCGTGCCTTAGTCAGACACATGCACGCTGCACACGTTGACAATGCTTAAAGCAAGCAAGCAACAAAGTTTTGTAGGTGGTAGAGCCTATAGGTAACCAAATAGATTTTATATGAAACCTAATTGGTTCCATATAGAGTTCGCCCGGGGCAGTACCACCGCACGCCTCGGTACCTAGTACCATTTCTGCCGTGTAATAATGTGTGGTTTCCGGTTACACTTCTTCAGAGGCGACCATCTTAGTCCTCAAGGGTAGCAACACATCTGTGACTGACTTAGAACGAGACTCCTACTAACAAGTTCTAACTGGACTATTACTAACACCAACTAACAGGACTAACTATCACTAAAAGTCCCCAGTCCTCATCCACGAATTGACCAACTATAAAATGTTCTAATTAACTCTCTTAACTAATAGGACTAACCATCCCAGTCCATATTTGAGTCTTGTTCAAAGTCAGTCACAGTTGTCATGGGCGGCAGCGGATGGGTGGTGCTGCAGGCTCGTTTGCTATCTTGTATCCATAAAAAAAACCTAAAGGTACGTACCTACGTACTTTTAGGTACTTTGGCAGGATTTTCATGATACAGAAAGTTACGTAACTGCACTAGGTATAGGTACCTACATCGTCACAGCAAAATCAATAGATACTTTTAGGTGATAAAATTAATATATAGGCTTCCAAACATTATCAACATGACATATTGTTATCTTAACATTAACTTTTTTACCTATAATCATCAATCAAACAAGGATAGTAAAATGAACTTAAAAGCCGGGGAACTAACTGTTTACCAGTTGTGTTTACCAGAGCTAACAGAGCAGTTCCAGGTCGTCCTTGTATTATTACATATACTTATGACTTTTTTAGTTTAGGTTTTTAGATCTGCTAGAATTGGTTAAGTAAGGTTTTTTTACAGGGAGTGGGTCTATATAAAAAATTGCACTTTTTGGACCTCATTAACTCAAAAAAATGAAATGCTACCTGTTTTCGGGAGTTAGAAATGCAAAATTGCAAGTCTGAGCTTATTAATTCTTGAGTTAGAGAGAGGGGTCAAAAATGGCTGGAAATCGTTCGTGTAATACACACATATAAAATGTACTCTGTGATACACACTGCCGCCTTCGGGTCGTCGCGTCGCGTCGTTGCCTGACTTGGCTTTGACACACGGCCGTCACAAGATTTTTGATGCAATGGCAGCTTTGCAAGCCATTGCATCAAAAATCTTTTATTCTCTTCTACTGTAATAATTCAGTTGATATATGATTGCAATACTTTAATATACATATACACATATTTCGAATAGTTAGCAGATAGAGCATTTTCCAGGTACACCTTTATCAATAAACTTACAAACATCGTATTGTACCAACAGTTTTGGCATTATGACGCAAGTGATGACGACGAAAGATTAACCAATCCATTCCTGTGAGACATTACTAAGTTATAGAGTCTATAAATCAATCCACTGCCTGACCACACAAGAAGAATTCATTGACGTACTTGTACCTACGCGAAATTACATATCTGCGTTAAATTATTGCATATAACGCCCAGACTGACACCCACATTGAGCTTTCAAAAGTAAAAAAATATAGAAATTGCTCTCGTTCATTGATTAGATCAAAGTAATTAAAAGTGTGTTCATTGTAATAAATTATATTATAGCGTACATGAAATCTACAAGTCTACCTAGTTACTAAAAATAAATTCCTAGAATTATTATATCATAGCTTACCTTTACAAAATATGATTCGATCTTTTCGCACCTACATAAAAATATCATGATTTTGTAGTTCGGCTCTGGTAGAGCTCTATAAATTTACAATCTCTCAATATTCCTTAATAATCATTTGTAACAAAATATTCATAAGATTCTACTAATTACATAAGATGTCTACTACCTACTTACCTAATTAGATATTACAAAGAGTTTCCCATTAATGTTACAATCACGTCGTACGCTTACAAGGTACCTATGGCTCCTGTCACTTGCCACACAATACATATTCTGGCCACATTATAGAAGGATAAGGCATCGACTGTGCTGCGCTAAACAGACTTTCATATGCTTCCCACATTTCTAGGCGGTATCTTTAGAGGATTTCTCAAAATATTACCATGCAGTTATAACTTAGCACAATTTAATTGTCTTGTAAATTTTATTTCATGTATTCGTATTTTTATCGCATTAGACATTAAAATTTCATCCTTATCATCATCAAGTTTCAATAGTATTATACTAATTAAGTAGGTATGTATTGTCTATGACCGCATAATGTAAATAATTCAATATTACCTAGTCTAGTCAACAAGTGCCTTTTAGGTCAAAATTTTTGCGCCTTCTCCGAAAATTATGATTGAGGTGTCATTCGATTCGGAATGGCATGTAGATAGTTTTTGAGAAAATGCGAAGCCCGCTCGCAAAAATTGCAATAGTTATAAACAATTAAGTGAAATAAAAAAAGGGGGTTTGGTATTTCGTTAATATCTCAAAAACTATTTGAGAAAATTTAAATTTGAAAAAAGATTCAAAAAGAGGAAGAAATTTCCTAAAAAAAGTCTCGACTCCCGAAATTGTCGGACTAATGTTTATAATGTTCCCAGAGGGTTGAAAATACGCTCGAAAACGGGTACTCCGGCTTACGTACGCCACGGCCCCATCGGACCTTTAATGAATAAATATTATTTAAACTTATTAAATATGAAAATTAAAAATTTAAAAAATTCAGGCGCCTGTAGGATAGATCAATGAACAATAATCCGTAATCAAAAAATTTTTATCGCGATTTTTCAAAAAGTTATCCATTAATTAATTAACAGTTTTTTGTAGCATGAACATTAACATTGCAAGTACGATAATTGTTAAACTATTAATCTGAGATTTTTTTCCTTTCGTGGAGCTATTTTTCAAAGGTCTTAGAATAGATTCCCGTTGGAAAAATACAAAAATTGTTAATTTTCGTTTTGTTATTAACAATTTACTGAGGGAAAAAATTATAAAGCTTAATTAAACATTGAAAAAAATTCTTTTTTTGTAATATTATTATTGGTCCATTTTCTTATGATCAGAAGCTACTTAAAAATGATTTTTAATATTTTTTATCTTCTATTGCTTAAAAAATTGTTATAAACAAATGCGTTGTTTATGAGATAATTAAAAATTTTTTTTGATATCATAATCTTTGATGATAATTATGATTTCTTTTTAAAAAATCGTTTCTCTAAAAAAATTGTTTATTGCTTAAAAACGCATTTGTTGAATAACAATTTTTTTTTACCACTTATTATGAAAATTAAGGAACCATTTTTTAAAAAAAAATCATTGTTTATCTTGATCTTTGATAGTAAAAAAGAAAAATCGATTATTATTTAAATTTTCATTGTTTATTTAATACACAATTTGTTATTAACAAATTAATTATTTCTTTGTATTTTTTTTCTTTTTCTACTTAAAAAAACAAAAACAACCATGTATTATTTTTTGGAAAAAAAAAATTTATTTATATTTCGTTCAATAAAAAATATAAACAATTTTTTTTTTTCAAAAAATAATACATGGTTGTTTTTGTTTTTTTAAGTAGAAAAAGAAAAAAAATACAATGAAATAATTAATTTGTTAATAACAAATTGTGTATTAAATAAACAATGAAAATTTAAATAATAATCGATTTTTCTTTTTTACTATCAAAGATCAAGATAAACAATGATTTTTTTTTAAAAAATGGTTCCTTAATTTTCATAATAAGTGGTAAAAAAAAATTGTTATTCAACAAATGCGTTTTTAAGCAATAAACAATTTTTTTAGAGAAACGATTTTTTTAAAATAAATCATAATTATCATCAAAGATTATGATATCAAAAAAAATTTTTAATTATCTCATAAACAACGCATTTGTTTATAACAATTTTTTAAACAATAGAAGATAAAAAATATTAAAAATCATTTTTAAGTAGCTTCTGATCATAAGAAAATGGACCAATAATAATATTACAAAAAAAGAATTTTTTTCAATGTTTAATTAAGCTTTATAATTTTTTCCCTCAGTAAATTGTTAATAACAAAACGAAAATTAACAATTTTTGAATTTTTCCAACGGGAATCTATTCTAAGACCTTTGAAAAATAGCTCCACGAAAGGAAAAAAATCTCAGATTAATAGTTTAACAATTATCGTACTTGCAATGTTAATGTTCATGCTACAAAAAACTGTTAATTAACTAATGGATAACTTTTTGAAAAATCGCGATAAAAATTTTTTGATTACGGATTATTGTTCATTGATCTATCCTACAGGCGCCTGAATTTTTTTCAATTTTTAATTTTCATATTTAATAAGTTTAAATAATATTTATTCATTAAAGGTCCGATGGGGCCGTGGCGTACGCAAGCCGGAGTACCCGTTTTCGAGCGTATTTTCAACCCTCTGGGAACATTATAAACATTAGTCCGACAATTTCGGGAGTCGAGACTTTTTTTAGAAATTTCTTCCTCTTTTTGAATCTTTTTTCAAATTTAAATTTTCTCAAATAGTTTTTGAGATATTAACGAAATACCAAACCCCCTTTTTTTATTTCACTTAATTGTTTATAACTATTGCAATTTTTGCGAGCGGGCTTCGCATTTTCTCAAAAATTATCTACAAGCCATTCCGAATCGAATGACACCTCAATCATAATTTTCGGAGAAGGCGCAAAAATTTTGACCTAAAAGGCACTTGTTGACTAGACTATACCGTCGAGAAAAAAGACAATAAAATAAGATACTTATTTCTCATGTTCCGTACCTGAATGTAATTTGCACGTTGTCAGATTTTTAAGAGCAATAAATATGGACCGATAACATCTTGCGAACAGTACAGTGCCGGAAAACAAATGCCATTACAAAATTCATTCTAGATAACTCTTGACATAAATTTTGTATCTCGTTGTCTACAGTTCATGGAACTTGAATTGTTTATATATTTGTTTGTATATAGTTGTTTACATGCGTTCGAGACGTGCATGAGTCAATCTAGAAAGTCGTTACCTTATCACTCCTGTCCGAGTAGATGCCTTGCGGAGAAATGGAGGCGCTTGGAACCCATCGGGGACAGATAGACGACATACGCTTATCGTGCTGCCACGAGCAATGCCCAGCCCATTGAGCCCATACGTGACCAGTAGATATGTTTATTGATTAACATTCTTGAACTTTGTGCGCGTAAACACGCATGTAACGATACTTATCTTTACTGCTTTCTTAATAAATCGCACGTTATAAGTGAAATTTGCTGCATTTAATGTCCAAATAAATTAGTCGGTCATATATACTCATTACCTACTCTCGGACAGTCGTAAAATTAAAGTAATAAAATTGGTATTGCGGTGACCGCAATATGCAGATGTCACCGATTAATCGAAATTATATTTGTGAGGCCAGATTGGTTTGTTTCAGCAATTAAATAACTTCAATATTTTATAAAAAAAACATAGGTATATGACTATTATAAAATATTATTTATTTCTGAAACAATACAGTACATTTAGAGAAAGAAAGTTACCAGAATACTTATTACGTTTAATATAATTTTTTCAATTAATTTGGAATACTTAATTTAATTTCCAGATTACAGGAGATGTTACAAAGTTGTAGGTTTAAAATCTTCCGTAAGTAAGTAGTAGTAGGTGCCTTGAATAAATCCGAAAATGGATTTCCTTGGTCTTAGTTTCCTCTCATTACGAGTGCGTCGATTAAAGTCAAGAAGTTTTATTTTTCAATTTAATTTGCTTGAAAGTTATTTTATTTTTGAATTGAGACATGTTGGTTAAGCTGGTTGACCGATTAATTTATGATCGGGCGCCACTCTCACGTCAATATATTTCCCAATGACATCGTGTAATGTAATAATTAACTAAGTAAAAATATATTACATAGAATTTACATTTCCCATAGTATAATATTGGAGCGTAGATATTATTGCTATCATCTGACTATCCAGTAATCCCGTTATTACAATTCTCATACATTCAAGACCTAAACTATGATTTTATTGAGTAGGTAATATATTAGTGAGTATAACCTAGTAAGTAACAATAGGTATAGCGAAGTCCTTTCTATAATAGGATTTATAGCCACCATTTAACGGGCTTGTAGTTTGCTAAGGGCGTCGGAGGCTGCGAGTGTATTGTTGCGGTAACAGACAAGCAAGCGGTGAAGTTAAAGGCGACGCGGACGGTAATTGGTATTCCTGATAATTCCAGTCAATATAGAATTCAGGTATACCATTGCTGGCTCCATAAAGAACACCCACCTTAGGTCTGATGTTACTGATTCAATAGGAAGGCAATAGTATATGGAGCCGACGTGAAGACAGTTGACGATAATATCGTTGTGGGTTGGTGCTAGATTCCTTAACAGAATATCTCGGAAGTGTCACGTGCGTCCATCTTGGCAGACAGCGGCTCTCCTCGGCAAATTTCGATTTATCGTCGGATAAACAACGCGGTCCATTGTATGGTTCCGCCTCTTAACTGCAGCCGGGGCGAGTCAGGGCTATCATCACACGATACTTCATTTACGACGTCACTAACGAAGTTGTCCAAGGAAACTGTTATACTTCATCAAGCGTCATCCTTTATGTATGTCTGACTTGCAATTAAGTGTGTTTGAATCTCGAATACTTTAATTACGCATGAATGCCTATCTTGAGACCTCATCTCGCGAGCGCTCCAACAGAGGTGTTGATAGTAATCAAAACTCATATAGTTGAAACGTAATTACATCTTCCAACAAGAAACTAACCGGCTCTTATCTCAAAGAGCGTGTAAACTACATTCATAAATGCGTTTATAAAATCTAACACACTTACATGTACACGCTTGCTTAATTACATATCCGATTGTTGAAGCATATAACTATTTAGCCAGCTGCATTTTATTCCACGATAAAATTTAAAACACGGTGAGCATTTTTGAGCGTTCAAGACATGTTTACCATAAAAAATAATTTATCACACGCAAGCGGCACTGAGATGCAGCCGATACCGAGTTAAGTTATGGTGTCGTGTATCGTTTTGCGCAATTTGCCGTAATAAAAGTATAAAATCAAATCAATTAGCGGATACCAGTAAATACGCGTAATTATACGTGAGCACAGCCCTGCGCGTCGGATCCCGCAAATTAGTAGGGAAGATTGAGTAAAAGAGGTGTCGGATTACGTACGGACGCTGCCGGACAGGCGGGGGCCTCGGCCAGCCGCGCTGCGCCGACACATCCACTAATTTATGTACTCTTACTCCGACCGATACTTTCTGCATTGCATTCCATTATGAACATCCAATACATTTTAACCTCAGATAAAAACGAGTTTTGATAAAGCACAAAGCTCAACGGGGCTCGGTGTGCTGAACTGAACCCATTGAGTTTAATGTAATTTGTAGAGATGTGCCGACTAGTCGGCGACTAGTCGGTAAAGCCGACTATCCGGCCACTATCGTAGTCGGCGACTAGTCGGCGACTATTCGGCAAAGAGCGCCGACTATCCGGCTTTTTACTATTATTGGAATTACATCACTTCGACTACATAAATTAAATTACATACATTATATAAAAACCTTTGCGAATTACATACATTAAATAAAAACCTTGATTATTTATTAATATTTTTATTTTATAATTAATCAGTCTTACACATTTTGAAATTAAATGAAATGTTTCTGAAATTACTTGCTTGTAAAGAAAACATTTCTATGACATTTATTAAACAATATTTGTATCTTAATTAACAAACAAAACATAATATCTTCTTCAATAAACATTCATAATAATTATTTCTTCGTATTTAAATAAAAGAATCGGATTTTTTATTAACAAATTTATTTATTTATTTATTTATTTAATACTTTATTGTTACACCAAAAAAGATGTTACAATGGGCGGACTTAATGCCTATTGGCATTTTCTGCCAGTCAACCCAGGGTGATGGTGAGATAGTGATTGGTAGGCAGCAATATTCAAGGGTGAAAAAAAGAGTGAACACAACTAAAACATACTCATATTATATATATGTAGATAAACGTTTAAGTACATATTATAGACATAAACATATATATACTATAAGGATACAGACATATATACGGGCATACACATATACATACATATAAATATATACACACATACATATATACATACATACATACATACATAAACATTAGTCCTAACAAATTCTCCGATATCTTTACTGTTTTGTGGCATTCTCGACTTGCAACGACTTGCAAATTAAGTAATAATTAAGCAAGATTGCATGTACATGATGTACAGTAAAAAATATATCCTAGAAACCATCAACTGTATCATAAAAACAAACCGAAACCGTGATCGGCTTGGCCGACTAGTCTGCCGATTAGTCGGCTTCTTTGCAACCGACTAATCGGCTAGTCGGCTAGTCGGCCAAAGTCATGATCGGCACATCTCTAGTAATTTGATAAAGGTATCTCGCTGTCTCTACAATATCCTGCCTGATTTAATTTGCAGGCAAAGCTATTTACGTTATGTCTGTATTCTAGCTGGATTAGGAAAGCAAAAATACCAAACACTATATTATATCGACGGGCCCGTTGGCGCAATCGGTAGTGACTCTGTCTGTTGCACCAGAGGTCGTGGGTTCGAATCCCACTTGTGTTTATTCTGTGTCTGGATGTTAATATTATCTATTTAAGTATGTACATATTTAAAAATATCTATGTATGTTTATCAGTCTCTGACACACATATTAAAGGCTCGCGACTACTTTGGGGTCAGATGGCCGTGTGTGAGAATGTCCAAGATATTTATTATTATTTATTTATTACAATTATAACCAATTAAAAAAACAATATAATGTACGAGTGTGACAGCCAAAAATCTTTTGAGTTAAACCGTTAAACATAACATTATACCTGTATTAGAACCTTGTATTAAGGAATAATTGGTAGGTAGTACCCATGAAGGGGTTGGAAGAGGTTTGTAGTACACCCACATTTCACTAGTTACGTTTAGGTCCCTTGTATTGGCCTCACCAAGCTGATTCCCAAACACCGGATACACTTCCAGACTCCTAGCTACTACCTACCAAGAATTTCATGTTGGGAAAATCCATTAATATTTTGCTCGACCCGGGGAATGAACCCATGACCTCTTACATATTTTTATTGGATGGCTTTTATATTTGATTGTATGTATGTAAAATAAAAAATATTATGTAACTAACTACTATAAAAAATTTAATATAACTTTTGTTTTACTTGCTTCCATATATTAACCGGAAAAAAAATTGTGAGCCGTCACGGTCACGGGACGCCTGGCAGATGTGAAACGTCGAAATTATTTTGTACAAGTAATATGTACAATAGTACAGATTATGACAGGAACTAAAACATATAAGAAAAATAAAAAATAATAATAATAAAAAAAAAACAAAAATTTAATTATTATATTTTATTAATAAAATAATTTCCGACCGTCATTTGTCGGAACTGTATAGTATATTTCCATATTCGCCACACTCGCCACGCTCGCCACGCCAAAAATTTGGTTTGCCCTCCGCCTAAAGATGTTTCACATCAAAAACACTTGCTCTTTTGCATTTACTCTGGTTCCGACACTTCCTATTCCTACAGCTACGGCACGATAGTAATATAAAACTGTGGCTACTGTAAGTGATTATTTGCTGAGATGTTTCAATTAGCTCTACACTAGAATCAAATCAATCATACGAGTATGTTAAGTAGTTTTGGACAATAATACCTACTGTGTCTTATAAATTAAATAATAATAAGTGTGTATTGTTTCAGATAAGAATTGCATCGGCGTCTGTCTGATAGCAATTACGGTCGGAGTACTCATCTCCGGACTTCCATCGACGGCACGCTAAATTAGCAAAAAATAAGATCATCAAAGCCGAAGCTGCGTATACCAGCTGGAACAACTAATGTAGATAGTCTTGAGTGAGGAGTTAATAAAAAAAAAAAATTGTTTTTAATAATACTTGATCATAATAATTTTCGTTCATCGAAAAGTCGTAAGATGGGATTTGAATCCCAATTCTCGCGAGTAAGACCACCTCCACGTTTCTGTATATTATAGCATATTATTATAATAAGTACTGGCATGAACCATATATTTTGATCGATGATCTCTATCTCTGAACTAATATAATTAATCCATGTAGCAAAAAAATCTCTCGTCTTAATGAATGGCGGCTGTGAGGCGTCCGATACAAAGAGGTTCGTATAGCGGCTGCTGACCTGACATGAGCCACTGAGTCAGAAATGAGCAACCTTTTCGACAAATTCACATACCAACTAAAACAACTTGTAAAAAATATTAATTTTATTGCAAAAATCTATTCAACAATGAATTCATATAAGGTGGGTTTTTAGGTAATAAACACATTTTGGTTTTTAGAAATACAAAATTAAACAAATAGCTATACATAAATACTAACTTATATTTAATACATGTATATTTACTAATTATTTTTATAAGTATATAGGCTTATCATATTTATGAGTAGGAATGTAAGATCAATTAACCATACTTGTCACTCTAGTAGGCATTTCAAATGGAATAAGCAAATCAAGTGTAGATAATACAGATTTTGATCAAGATAAGTAGGTAATGAATAATAATGGCATTTGGGTCAAGTAGATATGCTTAAATATTAAGAGGAAATACCAGCGCAGCAACATTTGAAAATCCAATTTTAATCGAAAGTATTGCCGTCGCGCTGGGCTGTAACCCGCGCGGAAAGAGCTACTAACGTGTGGGTGAGCGAGCTGTGCGTGAGTGCGTGTTACAGATCTGCCGACTCGGGGATAGTGGTAACTGTGGTAAGCTCGCTCGGCTCGCTCGCCTCCGCCCGGCTCGTGCGCCGCGCAGTAGGTGAAGTGATTTCTCGGCGTTTATAGTACATACTATTATTTATTTATTATTTAACACTTTATTGCACACATAGAAACAACAAACAATTCTACAGAAATAATATTATTAATCTTGGTATCTAAGGTGCAATGGGCGGCCTTATCGCTAAGCAGCAATCTCTTCCAGGCTACCTACATTGCAAGGACTAACTAAATAAATTATAATATACATTATATAGGTACTAATATTATAAAGAGGAAAGATGTGTTTGTAATGTTAAAACACAAAAACTACTGGACCGATTTAAAAAATTCTTTCACCAATAAAAAGCTGCATCTTCACTGAGTAACATATATTACATTTAAAAAAAAATAGGGATCCCTAATAAAAATGCAATAACACCCAAGGTGTGAAAAATACCTAAAATATTCTTTACATCGCCTGCGCTGCGAAAACTATTGAATAAATTAATATACTTACCACGACTTTGCAGAACACATCATTATTCACAAAAAGTGTCGCGATATCATATGTCCAACTACTGTAGTTATGCCCACTATAACTACTTTTTTACATTTTAAAAGTTGATAAAAGTGCCGACAATAATCTAACCATATTATTTATACCTCTGTATTAATCCTTATCCCATTAAATGATATTTTATTAATGACCGTTTTAATAGCTGTAAAATACTTTTTAAATCATTAAAATCGGAAAATCTATTCCTATGATATAACGAATATAAAAATGTCGCTTTCGTCTGGGTGTACCTAATTCGCAGTCAACTGTCAACCTAAAGAAAATGCAATCTATCTATATATATAAAAGGAGAAGGTGACTGACTGACTGACTGACTGACTGACTGACTGACTGACTGACTGACTGACTGACTGACTGACTGACTGACAGACTGACTGACTGACTGACTGACTGACTGACTGACTGACTGACTGACTGACTGACTGACTGACTGACTGACTGACTGACATATCAAAGCAGGGCCTAAACTATAAGGGTTAGAAAATTGAAATTTTGCACAGGGGTTCCTTTTTTATCGTAGGGGAGCACTAAGAAAGGATTTTTGAAAATTCACCCCCTAAGGGGGTAAAACGGGGGTGCAAAGTTAGTATGAAACTTTGTCGTTTTTGAACTCAAGTGGGCAACCCGAACGCGGGCATACGTCGTTAGTGGGTCTAATTCTACGCGAGCGAAGCTGCGGGCGTCCACTAGTAATAAAATAATGCGGTGTGGCGTAGTCTTATATTACTTAGAAGATGAATAGAATTAATGAATTGCTTCATATTAACAACTAATTTTTACAGTTGAATTTATTAATAAAAATATAGGATTGGTCCAATGCGAAATACGCCCTAAATCCTCATTAGTGGAACCCATGAAGGAAGAAAGGAGATACTCTGTGGTGGAACCAATTGCCTCTTTTAAATTACTGAGAGACGTTTGATTATAAATCTAGATATAGAATATAGAATTAGTGAAGATAGTGAAAAGTAAGGGGGATAGCACCTTGAGAAACGCCGGTATTAGTATCACACCAATTGGAAAACCTGTCCTGTACTCGAATACGCTGCCGACGCCCTGCGAAACCAGTCAACTACAGTCGGAGATATATTGAAGGACAATCCAATCCCCAACAGGACATCAAAATCCACAGTATTGAATATATTACTAAAATCTAGTAATGTCAATACTGTGAGTTTACGATCATCCATACCCAGACGGATATCGTTACTGATTTTTATAAGAGCCGTAACTGTACTATGCCCAGAGCGAAATCCAGATTGCATTGGATTTAAAAGGACGTTACTGGATAGGTATGCACTGAGCTGTTGATGGACAAGACACTCAAGGTCTTTTGAAAAAAAAGGAGTATGGATATTGGTATATAGTCTGAGAAGGAAATAGGATTTGTTTTCTTTGGTATAGGAATCACTTGGGCATCTTTCCAAGAACATGGGAACGTCTGAAGAAGTAAGGATTGGTTTAAAATGTACGTTAAGGTAGGAAGGAGAATAACCTTGAGGAATTGTCATTTTTCAACCAATACAGTCACTGCCGACCGCATCCGACACAATAGAAGATACCGCCTTCTCAACATCACGAGCTGTGAATTGATTGAATGTGAAGGATGGAAAGTCGAGTTTGGAAATGTTAGAAAGTTGCTTGAGTGTTTCAGTTTTTATTTTGCTATCAATGCAAGAAGTAACCGAGAAATGTTGGTTTAGACTGTCTAAATCGAAGTACTTATAAGACTAAATGTGTATCTTTACCACATTTAGTCTTATTTCTAACAATAATATTTCTTAAAAAAATCATTGGTACTTATGTGCTGGTTGGATATGAACCCGGACCCTCTCGAGTGTGAGGCCGAATTCTTACTACCACCGCGTGTCAAACGTACTCATTCGTAAGGATTTATATAGCAACAAGATATTAGTTAGTGGAACTGGCTACAGATTCGTTATTGCCTTTCCTTTGAGTTAGAAAATATCGATAACGAAGAACAACACTATACTATATCGATATACAATTTATCGACTATGACGTATCACTGATTGTGTACGTATTAGTTGACCCTTCCGTCTCACCCCTTATAACGTGAGCGGGACAACTGCAGCTAGGACTGATAATACCTACACAAAATTGACGAAATCGGCTTTCAGTATTATACTGTTCCCTCCACGAAAACTGAACGGATTTTGAAATTTTTTACAGGATAATATAAATAAGGAACTTGGCTATGTCGGTATGTTTTTATTTTTTTCATAATTTGCGTTTTAGTTGGTTTTCTCGACGTCTGAAAACGATCGTTTTTTTTTGGTAAATTTTGTCGTTTTTGAAGCTTCATAACTTCTAAAGTAATTAATTTATTTAAAAAAACAAAACATACCGACATGGCAGTCGTAGAGATGTATTGTTTTCCAAAAAATATTTGCTCTAATCTCAGATGAATAAAAAAAGGTAGATGCCGCACTTCTAATAAGGAACTGTAACCATTTTTATAACGATGTGTGAGTTAGCGAAGTGTTGCCACTTTTTTTAAAAGTCCCTGATAATTACTTAAGTGGGGTAAATATTACCTCATCATAACATAAAAATTTAATTTAATTTAATTTTAGGTTTAACCTAGAATAAAGGATTCTGGCTGGCGAAAGGCTGTATAAGTTTTGTAAATTTTTGGCGCTTAGAACTCAGTGTCATCTTTATTGTATTCATTTTAGAAATATGATGCAGTCGTATGTTCAAATATTTTTCAATAACTAATCGTATTAAATTTACTTTATACCCATGGCCAGCATAATCGTGGTCATTTTCTAAGTTATTAAAAGTTCTATTGTTACCTGTAAAAGAACCTAAAATTTGCGTGACTATATAGGTATGCTGACTTTCCCTCACCAAATTTATATTCTCTATAGATATTTTTCTTAATATTACTTCGCAAGTTGCGTATATATCGAAAATATCTTGGTTCATCTCGGCTCATTTTTATAGCAGCTACCTACCCATTCATCTCTTACAATAATATCCTTTGAAAATCTAAAACCATAATATTTGTTAGTAAAAAAAATATTTAGGTACATAAGAACGCGCAAATGTATATTTATCTTGACTTCAATTAGATATAACATACAAAAACAATAATTACGTGCAATCTACATAATTTCTCCACGACTTACCCAAATTTAGGCAATTCGAATTAAGGGAACTTGGCAACACTCTCCCGTTACGTCACCTCCCGACATTGACCCGAACAACCTCAAATGAAGTAGTGATAACATTAAAAAATATAGTTTTGCTTGTACTTACGTGTCAAACGATATTCCTTGACACTTATTGTTGCGTTTAGTGTTGTTTTTGCACCATTTAACTACACAGGATGGCATTTTGTAGGCAAAGTTATTGTACGGCGCTCCGGGAGGTACTGACGAAAATGAGCGTAGTTTTAATGCATCTGTGTGCGTGATCGCGTGTGTTTACTTTAAGGAGCCGAGTTTTTTGGCTTCACCTGTAACTAAGGCCGCGCTTTATCTACCTTTTTTTATTCATCTGAGGCTCTAATGTTAATATCCAGGGAGGAAACAGAAAAATACGTTTGTATGGGCTGTACGGTGCTCCGATTTCCTCTTAATAACATAATACAAATCACTATTACACAAATCTTGAAATAGAAATTAATATTTCATAATACGTAGTCGTTCGTTATTCTACCAATACTAAAATTTGTTTCAATCCCACTGTTATTAGCCCCTGCAGCTTATTGATAAATGTAGATAGGTAGATAGATATAATTCATTGGATGTTCCCAAATAATAAGAATAACATCTAGACGAGATCTTTGTCTAAGCTATAAATATACAGCATTTTACATACATTACATTAACATTTTTGATTGCTCTAGATTCTAGAAATTCTGCAGTGTAAAGACATACGTAGACGCGACATATATGACTCTGACGTCGATGTGAGAAGTATTGTCAAAAAAATTCATAATTATTATGTAGGTACATACTTATATTTAAAACTAGTGGACGCCCGCAGCTTCGCTCGCGTTACACATTCACTAACTTCAAAAACGGCAAAGCTTCATACTAACTTTGCACCCCCGTTTTACCCCCTTAGGGGATGAATTTTCAAATCCTTGAACTTCAACGAACATTTAAAAAAAAGAATTGGCCAAATTGGTCCAGGCGTTGTTGAGTTATGCGCTTACCAACACATTTTGCGATTCATTTTTATATTTAAAATAAAATAAAATTCCCAGGATTTATTTAAAAAATCTAAGCTATAAGGCTTCGACCAGTAAGCGTCCCACGGTTGGGCATAGGTAGAGTATTGGAACAGCTTGGTAGAGTAGATAATTGTTCTAGATTTCTCTCAACTAGATAAGATTAATACTATGGAAACATTGTGTAAGGACGTTACATGAAACAATAATTTAATTTAATATTACAGTAGTAGTCGGTCCTTAATAAACTTAACTAATTCTTAATTCGCGGATCGTCAGGTACCGACTATCTTAATATTTCTGAATTTTGAGATAAATGAGTTCCTAAAATCTTTGTCTTACACTTTATAGTTTCGAAACAATCCAAAAAAAGTGCAGCTGCATTAACAAATAAAAGGAACGCTTCAATCACCCATTAGCCATGACGTGAAGCATTTTCTTTGAAGTACAACAAAGCATTATGTTGTTTCTCTTGGTGTGTTACATGTTACGCCATGTACCTCAGAATCCGTGTGTCTGACGGAGCTCATGGGTTCGTATTCGGATAATCAAGGCTGCCAAAGTGAATATACTTCAATAAATATACCTATATATTATATTTAATTATCTATTCTGTACAGTGTGATTGTGTTTTGAATGTTATTGCATACCAAAATACCAAGCTAAGATTACAGTATTAGAGGTCTAAAAATTTTTCATAATTTACATTTTAAACCTTCAAAATTTCATTATTTTTACTGCGCTCATTTAAAATAATAACCTTTTCCGGGGGCTGCAACAGTACAAAGTAGATAAGCAACAGCCCGTAACTTAACAATAAGCTTCCAAGAGTCACTATTACCACATACTGTTTCCACCATGCATGCAATTTATTATCAATGCACACCCATAAACTGATGAATATAATTGTTTCTATGGTACACACTATGATCCAAAATATGTGCCATAAACGAACATGCCGAAATCTAAATTTAAATTCCATCAAACAAAACAGATAAACAAATGCTAGAAAAAAATAAAAAGCTCTCCGAAATGTGCTGGCTTGTGGAACAATTAAAAACAGTAGCATTACTTGATAATGCGAGAACAGTACTATAATCGCGGCAAAAGGAAAAAAATCGATAAACGCAGCAATAGAGAGCAAACGAGCCACAAAAAAGGAATACCATCCCAAAAACTGGACAAAAGCACCGGTAACATCTTGTGGTTCAAGACCTCGAATGCGTGAGCTTGGGACTCTTCGCGGGATATCCGGCTCATCTTGAACTACTTCCCAGTGTTTTCTCCTGGTTGGAGCTGAGAGCCATAAAGGGATAGATTCCGCATTCTCCACCATTTTTTCTGCCCAGACTGCTAAAGATCCGGGACGAGGAGCTGGTGCTAGAGGTGGAGGTGGAATGTACACTTCTTGAATTTTGTACTGCCTATCACGTCTGCGAGGCGCTGTTCGATCTATTATAGTTGATGGCCTTGCATTATCTGTATCGCTATTATCTTCAATTTCAGAATCACGGCGTATGACAGGCGGCAAATATTCCGAGCTAGAATCACCATCGGATTCGCTATTGCTAATACCATAAAATAAATGGTGGTCCTTTTCTGAGCTCCTTGGCGAAAATTGTATAAGATCACTGTTGATGTAATCTCTGCTGTCGTATGATTTACGGGAAGTTGACGGTCTTTTAAGAACTGACTCATAAATAGATTCTTCGTCATTATAGCTCTTGTCACTTTCTACAGGACTTTTAAGGGTGGAATGACTTGGATTATCATTGTTTTCAACATATTTGTGGTTCTTATTGCTCCATGGATATTTTCGACCGCATATTTTTTCTCTTTCAAACCTTCTGTATAAAACTGCCGTGCTTGCCATTCGCAACGACGACATTACCAAATTAACAGCTTGTAGAGTCACTGAAAATAAGAAAAAGAGTTTTCATTTATGCCAGTATATGGAGGTAGATTTTGTTAAATTTATAAGTAGAAAATTTAAATACCTACATAGTATTTTTTTTTCTAAAATAATTCGCTTATAAAGGAACTAATTTTACTTTAACATGTTTAATTCTTACTTTAGTAATCATCTTATTTTACGACATGTACATTATGACTTAGTGTGCTTAATGAAGCTAGAATAACATAGACTGCATTGTAATTGAAGTTATACTTCTTTTGGTGCGAGGGAAAAATGATGAGAGTAAATGTTTACGATGCGCGCGCACACCGTCACAAAAAACCGACACCATGAAGTTAGCTATAGTCAACATTGTCAAAAAATGGTTCGACAGTGTACATTTTCAATTTTCAAAGTCTGATATTCAATGTAGAAATATTTTTTGTGATATAAACTTTATTTAACTAGATAATGCGTTATAATAAAACTTTCAATGTATTAAATACCTTTTTTCTATTGTTAGTGTCATTTTTTCTGCAAACGTAGAATAATGCGAAAGATAAAATTTATGAAAAGATTTTTATCTTGTTACGCCAAAGAAGTATAACTTCTAACGCGTGTACATAAGTACACACACACTTTCTTTTTTTAAGTATGTTTAATCAAAACAACTAACTTTTATCATAATCCGGATTTGCAGAACCGGCCATCATATCCAATATGTTTACTATGGCATTTGGAGCTGAATGAATGAATGGCTGCAAAAATAAATACAGTTCTAATGGTGACGGTGCTCGAGCATTCGATAAGGCCTCTACCAAACGGTCTTCATCATTGGAGCTAGACGCAAATACTGCCTCTATCCACCAGAATATTAGGTAACAGTATCTGTAACACAGAAAATACAATATTTAATTATTTATTAATATTACCTTTACGTTATCTACTTATATTTGGATTTAGAATAGCAAACAAGCACGCAGTTAAAAATAGGAACTTTTGTTGGTCAGTTATATTTTTACTTTTGTATTTTTTGAAGTTATACTTCTTTTGGCGCGTTAGGGAAAAATGATGAGAGTAAATTTTTACGATGCGCGCGCACACCGTCACAAAAAACCGACACCATGAAGTTAGCTATAGTCAACATTGTCAAAAAATGGTTTGACAGTGTACGTACACTTTCAATTGTCAATTGTAGTATAAGGTAGAAATACAGTAGGTACAGATGCTACCCTGACATAGAATACTTAATTGCTCTCGAGTAGGAACTAAAATGGTCGTCTCTAGAAAAACGGAACTGGGGCCACGTCTCTCAAACCGTCACAATAGTGACTAATTGGTAGAAATAATACTTAGCAGGTACCTACTTTGGGTGGTGGTGATACCGCCATGAACTAAGGATATGTCAACATCCACAGAGTTGTCAGCTGTAGGTAACTATTACGTACTAAGCTTCCGCGGACGGTTAACTTGTAAGTATTTACAAATAATTTTCATAACTTACCTGCCAATAGCAGCGATGGGGAAGAAAATAGTACATAAAATTTGTTGAAAAATCCATAGTATATCGCTGCGCTCAACCGTTACTGAATAAGCAGTAAGATCAGTTTGTAACCCAGGAGGGGGCGCTGCGAGCGTGAAGATCATGCATAACACGGCGGGCAACACCATCAGAAGTGTACAAAATGTACCTAGCCTGGCAAAAACAATCATCATTATCTGGCTATTATTACAATCCATCCATGGCACAGAAAGAAAAGGGTCTGGTAAGCTCACAGGGTTAGCTCAACACTTTGGCTAAGTGCGAATTGATAGACTTTCGCGCCGCCGTCGATAACTATAATGGAACTGTTTTTCAGTAGTATTGATCACGAGTGTTCTTAATGAGAAGAGTCAACCTTAGCTCAAAACGTGAGCCAGGCGCGATTGGAAAACTTTAGATTTAGTTACGTGCCATTGAGAACATTATTGGAAACTTCTTTTCAGGCGAGTATTATTCCTTCACCGATACAGATGGTGACATTTATTACTACATAATTCTTGAAACGATCATAATTAAAAATGAAAAGTCTTTTGTACCATTATTATTTTGCACGTATTCGAACCTGGATCCCTCGTGGGCCTCCTAACTTATTTTTGTAAATATAACTAATAACTGCGCCGCGAATGATATCGATTAGAAACTGTGAAATCATTTATGTGTTTAATTAGTAGGCAAACTGTGGTTAAAACCGATGAAAGAAATTCGTTCCCTCTATTCCTGGATAAAAATACTAGATAGCCTGTCTACATAGATCCTAAAGAGTAATTATAATTTTTATTATGGAATTGGAAAGTAAGTCGGATACAGTGAGATAGGTAGGTACTCACCCGTCAGCCCCATTCCGATAATGCCCATAAATAATGGCTAAGTCAAAACATATCACTGTGATATATACGACGAGTCCCGCGCAAGAGGGCAGGACCCTGTGTAGTACTAGCGCCTGCCAGGCTGAAAGTTTCCATCCCAATACCTCTCCTGAAACTTCTTTATCGAATTCACATACTACCATTATTTTTGTACTGTCTCAATTGTAAGAAAAGCATCAATTGCTATAAATTCATCCATTACAATTTGTACAAAGTATTTACTGCGTTTGAATAACTTCAAACATTTAGTATCTAATGGTCGTCTTAAAAAACAAGTTTTTAAAATTATAACCCACAAATGCACGAAATAACAAACATGCTATAAAATTTTAACTAATTTAACACTTGTATAAAATAAAACTGCAAACCAAAAGACAAAAGTACCTATGATACATTGTGCGTCCTACACGCCCATTGATATGCGATAAGATAAATGTTAGCACTTGAGCGTCATCGCTGATAAACCTGACCCGTGGCATACTTGCATCAGGAGTTTTTTGTAACGATTGTTTCAGCAACATTTTTGTTAATAAGGTAGTAAACAAACATGCAGCTCCATGTGAGCGTTGCTGCGTTCGTGTTGCCGCCCACATAGTCATTCATTATAAACTCTTTGGCCGCCCATTCACTCATAGAGATATTTATTGACAAACGTCGAACAAACTTAAGGAAAAGACTGTTTCTGGAAGGAAGAGTTACCCAATGATATTTTATGAAAGACTGGTCACAACCTATATTTTGATGTGATTTTGGTGATATGTAAGTAGGTACCTATTTCAATTATTTTTTTCTCTTTAAAACTTTCGAAGCATTATAATAAGGACACCGTGTGATGCTTTATATATATGCAAGGTCCGTATTTTTCATACATCTACATTCTTCCATTAAAAACTATAGGTACTTTGTTTTAGCATTACCTATCTATGTAGTTTGGTAGCAAGATTAATATCCTCGTTTCTGTGTACCTCGCTACATCAAATAAGGTATGATATACTTAATTAAGTATAATATTTAATTAGTACTAAGGTATGATTCTATTTTGAAAAGTGGAGAAAAACTAAGCAACCTACATACTTCGTAAGGATATTTTATTTATGTTTAATGTACTCCACAGAGTACCTTTGTACTCGTTCCGCTCGTTCGCTAAAGTTCGTTTCACGCAAATCCAAATTGCAATGTTGCCAAATTTAATTTAATAATGCCCATAAAGGACACGTTTATCTTTCCATACAACTTGGGCCATGAGATGTACCTCGAGTACAAAAATTGATTTTTGGAGAAAAAAATGCGTTATTTTATTAAAAAAATAAATTAGATTTTTTACTGCATTTGTACCACCTAAAATTAACTTTAAAAGATAATTTATGTATTGCAACACTGCAAGTTATGGCAATCTAATTCAATCTATCATAGCATTGCGTTTCGGTTGTTACTAAATCTGTAATTACTCTATTCTATACCCATATATAAAATATACAATAAGCGCATTGTATTAATAAACTACCTTAAGAAACAGAATCATAGTATCCTATATTGATTTAAATATTCTATTAATAAACCACTAAAGGCTAATTTTTTCTTGAAATCGTTTTTAAACTAGTAATAATTTGTAAATTGAATACAGGTTAATATACAATGTGTGACTGACGTCTGTCCTGTCACTAAAACTGAAGTTGGCAAATGACATAAACAGTGCAGAGTAGATATTACTTATTAGTATCCCTTAGTAGTTTGTGGTTACTACTATGTGAAGTTTTGTGGTACGAAATGTTGTATTTTTTATTATTTTATTACAAGCTAACTATATGGATTCTAAAAATAATTGATCTACCATTAGTTTTAGTATATTGTAAGGAATTTTTACCAATACTTTGTACCTCGGTACATCGTTTGGCCCAAAATTGATCGTCTCCTTTGGCAACTTTGCTCGCTAAGGTTGCTCGTATAATTCTATATTCAAAACTTAATAAATTGATAATATTTTAATTAGAATCATAGATGTACATACATACGTTTCTAATGAAGATATTAAAGAAATCGGAATTTCAAAACTCGACGACGACTACATAATATGCTGCCCGAAAAAATGTCAATGTATAAGTATTCTGTGCTGGTAAGTGTCAAATATTTATAAAAATATTTTATTTCATTCAAAATAATGTCAAAATTGTCAATCAAACAAACCATGCCTGCCATCAACTGCCTGCCATGTCAATCAAACGACAATATATTCATTATTGCGAATAACCTAACAGTGAAGATTCTTCAGATTCTAACTAATTAACTGATCATTCATAAAATATATCACTAGTTACTACCACAGAGTACATTTTATATAATACGTTCTATACTTCTAAACTACAATCTATACTATATTAAAAAAACAAACTTATTTTGATCAAACAATCTATTTTTATCAATCGATTAGTTTTTTTAGAAGAATTACTGTGATTAAGCGATCATGTTCAGAAATATACTAGTGAGAATCGGTCGTAAGCCTAATTTTTGTACACCGGTCACTAACAAAATACATTGTAGTGTTTGCTTAAGAAATCCAAGGTATACTTCAAAACCTAACAGTCCTTCTCCTGCTATTGCTAGCAAATATCAGGTGATAACGGAAGATAACTCCCTAGTTATAGAAAACACAGCTGAAGAAATATTAGAGGCAGAAAGATATCCAATTATAAGTGATGAGTTCGAAGGCATAAACTTAAAAAGTAAGCATTTCGTTTACATTTATACATTGCATACATTTTTACATCACATCCTTATTTGTAGACTGTAGTTATACCGATAATGTCTCAGATGCATAAGAAATCTATAATTAGATTCATTGATATTGTCCACCATTTAGATCCACACATTACCTTTTACTCTAATAGTGTTTTATCTGAGGGTCTGAATGTTAATTTTATCTGGTCTGGTCTGATCACACTCTTCAATCAACCAAGTGAGTGTTAAAGTGAGAAAGTTTTAAAAAGGGAGTTTAGATGTAAAAAGAGATTTAAAAAAAATAGTGTGATCAATTGATCATTTACTAAATTACTGCACATTTATGCTGCACAATTACTGCACTGCATAAAATACAGCAATAAGTTTAAAATTAAATCTAATTTTTTAATCTAATTTTTCTAGGAGGTAGAAATGGTGTATTTGAAATAAAAGATCTAGTTGAATTACTGCAAAGAGAAAACTCAAAAGATATTTTTGTTGCTGCTGTATCGCAAGATATTAATTATGTTGAATATATATGTGTTGTTAGCGGTCGGAGCAAGAGACATATTTTAGCATTAGCTGAATTCGTCCGTAAAGTTTATAAAAGAAAATGCTATAAAACAGATGCTATACCTAGAATTGAAGGCAAAGATTCAAATGAATGGATGGCGCTAGACTTAGGTAAATAATAAATTTGTTTGGTAATACTAATGTTTGTAGAAGTGATATTAATTTTATATGTGGCCAAAAAATTTCTGCCATATTTTGTAAATTTTGTTTTCTTGTTATTTAACTAAAATTATCTTCTTAATGTCCTAGCTATGGAAATCCTTCAACAAAGTGTAAATACAGATCAATATCATATTAAGATCAACCTTTGTAAGAATTAACTAGAAATAAGAATAAAATGTAAATTTATTATATAATTTCCAGGTAATATTGCCTTACACATTTTCTCAGAAAAAGCTCGAGAGATGTATGATTTAGAAACACTATGGTCTGTGGGTTCTGAATATGATGAAAAAATAAACAAGAAGAGCGAAGTTGTAGATATATTTGAGAATTATAGCGAATATTTGAAAGATCTTAAGCCTTTGTCATAACTATAATATGTAGAACAAATTTTGATGTGAATTGTACTTATAACATGAAACTCAATGTAAAAATATTATGCAAATAAAAAAAAATCAGGTATAATAAAGAGACTTCTAAAATTTATTACTATCTATTGTTTTATTCCAAATACCTTACTATATAGGACAAGTGATGTACAAGTGGAAGATCTACATCTATACTACAGTGTAAACTTAATCAGAATAGGTACAATACAAATGTTCCAGATTCATTTTGGTACCTTATTTTTGTTTCTACTCATATTAGTTTTATTACCCCTTGGTAAGTAGGCATATTTAGTACACATAATTGGTTTAAAACTTAATTTTCAAATAGAAAAGGTTTAGGAAATAATAACAACAATTAAGTTATAATTATGTTATTTCAAATAGAATAAAATATAGCATAGAAAGTCTCATATAAAATGTTTATTCTTGCTTAATTACATTATAGATATATAAAGTATGGATTGTATAACTTAATCACAATTAGTTAAAATTACCAAATACAATCAATTCCTCATATTATATTTAAAACAAAAAAATAACTGAAAATTACTCTTGAAACCTTCGATCATTAATAGAGTATTGATCGAAGCTTGAACATAAAAAAATAAATTGATTTGGAATTATTGATTCACACACTACATTTTACCTATAATTTGATTTCATAATAATTTGGCATAATTTCATATACTCACTAGGTCAAAATAATAAATGCATTATTCTCAGTAAAATAATTAAAATATATATCTGTTGACTAAACATTCATACCACAATCACAAGATCCTTATTTCAGTCAAAATGCAGTTACACATTCTAGAAGACTAATTTTATAATATACCCTAAAAGCGCGGTTTTGGAAGCTAATCATTAATATTAGTGCTCCTTAAAACGTAAAGTAAAATTATGGAAATAAAAAGCTGATTTAGTATCACAAAATAAAAAAGCAAATCAATAATTGGTACAAGTATACAAAAAATTTTGGACCACATTTACAAGTCTTTCAGTTTAACAATATATCAGTATAAACTGTTACCAAAATTGTATGTGCTTATCATTGAGCATCATTAGTAATTATGATTGTTTTTCTTATTTTGCAATGATATTTGAGAGAAAATATACTCCCTATTTCAAAATAATGTAACCGCAGGGTAAATTTTAACATCTTATAAATTACAATGGACAATATTTTTATGTCAAATGATTAAAATAACGAAGCACAGTATCAAGAAAAACAAATGATACATTTGGTGCAAAATGTAAATACCATAATGATGATCAATTATTATGTTCGGGTGACTCCAATTTGAATCAAAGTTTTGGCTCAAGACTAAATTAAGACAATATGGCCACACTTCGCCTTACACCAGCACCTGAATTGACATTGTCCAAGCTTGACCACTTTTTGATACCATTTTTAACAATTTCTGCAGATATTTTATCTTCCATAACCCTAGACATTGCCTCAAGTTTTTGTGCCCGTTCCTTACTTAAAGGCTCACTGGGAAATGCCAGGTCATTGGCTTCTGCTAAGGTGCGCAGATCAAAGTAATACTTTGCATAGACACTTGATGGTACATTAATGTTAAACTGTAACATTTCTAAAAACTGCCTCTCTAGCTCATTCATGTCTTCTACAGTGATGTCCTTTAGTATCTGGCAGTAGTCTACGTTCCACACAGCCTGATCATCCCAAACTTTACTCGCCAGTAGAATTGCACCCAAAACTATCCTCCTCCAGTTAGATGGAGCTATATCAAGTTCAGCACAGATTAGTAGTCTCTCTAAGTATACAAGAGTTATAATAGCACACTCTGCTGTCAGCTGAGCAGCATTAAATAAAGTACGTACAAACTTATAAATCTGCTTATGTTCTGGATTATATCTGTCATAATCATCACTGACTCCTTCCTTTACTAATGGGTGGAGTTTCTCATCAAATATGTCTATTCTACGTTCAGAAGTTCTATTTTTTATATGGTAATAAATTGCCAATGCAACACATTTTACAGTATTTTTTAAATTAGGCTGGGATACTGTACTATCATCTAAATAAATTGTGGAACAGGAACTGCTTTTTTTTAGCTTATTATCGGCTATTTGGTGTTGACTGCGCTTTCTGGTAATGCCATTCTCTATAGATGCTTTAGATCTTTCCATAAATATCGTCCCTGCAATTGGATCTTGAGAGGGATCAATGTCACCATCATCAGGCTCCCTTTCACTAATATGTTGTATATTATTCGAACTCACTTCACCCTCGGGCAGGTAGTCTTCTAGCTTAACGATGTCTTTCCTGATGGGCGACGGGCTTTGGTAACAACAACAACTGTTCTGGTTACCCATTCTTACAAAATGATTAACAATCGTTAAAAATATCTCATCATCAGTTCCAAGTCACCGCTAACAAAAGATTAGTTACACTTAAATAGAACTCCAAACCGCAAGTATGACATATAAGGCCCATAATATCTGAAACAAAAGAGCAATAAACATATGTACATACTTTAAAAACAAGTCACGAAGATGATTTGCTCATAAATTTACCTATATTATTTTATTAAGCCTATCACAAAATAATAAAGTCATTTTAGGAAAATGCCTATCGAAAGATAGGTATTAAAATTAAAATAGTTTTTTTTATTTTAAACAGACCTTCCTTCCTTTGACAGATTTCAACTATAAATAGACACAGACAGAACATACACTCTGTAGTGTCTGTCTACCACAGACCACAGATTACAGACAGACTTATGGCGCTCGAAGGCAAGGGAGTGACAACCCGTGCCCAACCCGCTTTAATTCCCCCCCTCGTACAAAGGAGTGACCGACACCCACCTCGCTGATGGCCCCGATGAACCAACCAACCATGTGCGGGAACATGCGCCGGATGACCCACACCTTGGGTCCGCCCGGCACAGCTGTGCATGAGGGCGGAGCTAAAGGCGGCTCAGCGGGAGCGGGGTGAGTGGAAGAAATAGAAGCGGGACTGCAAGCGGAGTCAACTCCAGAGCCCCCGGTGACCCAGGCGTCTATGTCAGCCCACAGGAGCCGGCAGCGCCGCCTTAAGCAGCAGCCTCCTCAACTGCAAGTCCCCAAACGGCAACTGTCGGGTGCCGCAACTGTGCCCACTCCCGGGGACTTTACCAACTTTCACCCGTTTCGGCAGTTGTCCCAAGCCGCGGTGGCAGGTCCCCTAGCGTAACCCCACGAGGGCCAAACAGCATAAGAAGGTAATGGTGGTACAGCCGGAGACTCTCTGACGTAATCCTGATAGATTTCAATGTCAAAAAACTTGGGGTTACCGAGTGGTAACGCCAGCAGGTCGCTGCCTGTACGACGATGCGGCGGTCAAGGGGTACGAGGTGCTTGGCCCCAAAGTACCCAGCCACTTACCGTCCAACCCCCGCTATTTTCCTGACGTCCTGGACATAATTCTGTGCAAAAATTGCCCGGTTAATGTGGAAATTTCCATTAATGAATTCGCAGGAATTATCACCATCGGCTGCGGTGGAAATACCACTGATTTATAAAATAAATAACAATAATATATAATTCTTTTTAAAAGTGTTATTTTAAGACAAATAATTGTTAAACATGCTATATGTAATTTAACTGTTCCAAAACTTTATTCTATTCCATTCTATATGTATTGTACCGGAGTACGATGTTCTTATCGCGACAGCGTGACACGAATATTCGCGCGATAATGTAGCCCCATCATGTTGTAGTGATTATATATTCTGCGTAGTATCCCTTTATTTATAGTCTGTGATGAAATTCAATTTGTGATAATATCAAAATGGCCGCTGGCTGGCTTGGTTCACAATAACTTGCGGTTAAAAAAAGTTATCAATCACGTGTGTGGTGTGTCTACAAGTTATTTTTATTCCAAAGGTAAATTATAAGATACATGACACGTATTTCGCATAGATTTACTACTATTGTGTCCTAATAGTTTTTAGTACGATTGTGTTGTAGGTGAATAAAGATGCGTCGTAAGAGTGAACGTACCCTTACTAGGAAATCTAAGGCCTCTCCTGAGAAAAAAGATAAGCCTGAGAAGGGGAAGCGACCTAAAACAAGGCGTAGAAAACAATCTACATCTTCCGAACATGAATCTGCGGATGAAACTATACCAGTGCAAAAACCGGTGCCCGAAAGTGTAGCGGAAACCAACCCGCCAGAAACTACGGCTAAAGAAGCAAGCCCAGAAGAATCAAATGAACAAGTTTGGCAAGTTAAAGCTGCTGAAGGAGATACTGGTGAAATTCAAAAACTAAAGATTTGTCTTACTCGTCCACCTTCTACACCAGAACGAGCTGAGAGATCGCCCCGCAGCAAACGTAAACATTCACGATCTGCTAGCGGTGAACCTACAGAAGACCGTAGGAAATCCAAACATCGCTCTAAACGCTCGTCTGGCGAAACAAAAGACGGCTCAGAAAAGAATCTGGACAGTCAGGGTGATGAACCAGATAATGAAAATGACCAGGAAAAATCTACAGAGGAGGGTAAAAGCTCTCAAAAACAAGAAGTTTCTTCAAATGAAACACCAATGTCTACAACCACAGACGAAAATAAACCTTCAGAGGATACAAAAGCTGAAGAGAGCACTAATACTACAGCTGAGGAATCAACAAATAAAGAAGAGCAATCGACAGAAAACAAATCCGAATCAGAAGATAAACCATCAGATGCTGACACAACTGTTGCTTCTCCCAATTCTGAAAAAGAAGATGGTAAAAAAAATGTGCCTGAAAAGAGTGAAAGTTCCCGTAAAAGGAGCATATCTGGTGATAAATCGGAGATTTTGGAGATACATGCTGATGAAAGCAGATTTGAAACTTCTGATATAAGGATGAATGAATCACAAAGTGAAGAAGCTAGATCAAACCCTCCGGAGGTTGAATCACTGAAACCAGAATCATCAAGACCAGAATCACCAAGTCCATCTAAACAGGATAGCACCAAAAGTGATTTAAGTAAGGTAAGTAAAACAAGTGATCCAACAGAAAGCATTACTTCTGAAAATATCAACAGTACTGAAGATATGCAGGTTTCTACTAATAAACCAACTGTTGTAGAGAGTTCTAAGAGTCCCGAAAAGGAAATAGTCTCTTCAATTTTAAAAGAGGCCAAAAATCAATCAGAAGGTCCAAAAGAGATTAATGTTAAGCAAACTACACCAGAACCAGCACCAGTCAGTCATGAAGGAACAGTACATAATGGTCAAACTACATCTCATTCAACTAGGAAGAGAAGATGGGGATCCCGTCCCAGCAGATACACTACACAGAAGTCTATAACAATATCTACAGATGTCCTTAGAGATATTATACCAGATGTAAAACCTGTAGAGTTTGATGAAGTTATTGAAGAGAAAAAACATCACAGGAGAGTAGAAGTTACTGAGAAGCTTGAAAGGCCTGTGTTACCTAAGATTGTGATTGACAACACAGAAAGCATTGAGGTAAACAGGAAAGAAAATGATGAAAGAGATAAGGAGAATATTAAGATCAGAGAAACAAATCTATCCTCAAATAGAAAAATATCTATAGTGAAAGATAACGACAGCATTATAACAAGACCCCCAAGTCCACCTAAACACAAGCAATCAAGCATTTTGTTCATTACTAATTTAGTAAGACCTTTCACATTACCACAGTTAAAAAATCTTTTGCAAAGAACTGGTAGAATTGTTGACAATGGCTTTTGGATTGATAGGATTAAATCAAAGTGCTATGTCCAGTATGAAAATGAAGAGTAAGTACACCATTAATAAATACCCTATATAATGGTTTATAAGAAAGTAAGATTACAAAAATGTTTTTTGTTGCAGTCAAGCAGTAGAAACACGTCATGCTTTGCATGGAGTTACATGGCCAGTTTCAAACCCAAAGACATTACATGTAGATTTTTCTACAAAAGATGACTTCGATAAGGCTAAAGCTAATGAAGAGACAGATAATGCTCAGGTTTCAACAATTCCTGGGACAGTGGAGGATTGGCTGCGAGAACAAGATCTTAAAAGGGAACGAGGTGAACTGGTAAGTCAAATCATTTTAAATTGAGTACATAATCTTATAGTGACACTAATTACCAATTTTGATTGCAAAAATCAGAAGTAATTTTTAACTTTCTTAACATACACATTAGTGTATACTAATGTGCACTTGCTTTTAATGCGATAAAAGCACCAAATAAAAATGAAAAATTGCCAGGAAAAACCATGGGAAAGAAAGACAGCAATGCGTGAGTGGGATGTGGGGAAAAATGAAAAGGGCAAGGAAAAGGATAAACTCATCAGAGATGAACGCTTACCTGATAAGAGGCGTCACCGCACTCCTGAAAGGAGTCCAGAACCAGGTACATATGTATAGTATATGTATGTTTAACACATTAATTATCAACTTGTAGACACCTAGTGATTCCACTGTAATTCTATTACAAGTAACATTAGATTCAAATTTAGACAAACATATTTTGCAGTAACTTTAAATTGTTGATTTATAAATAAAGTAAAATATGAAAAGATAGTAATATTTCCAGATTTCTGCACTACTTCATGGTGTAAACTTTAATTATGCAATATTTAGTAAACTTTAATTATGCCTATAGGGAACCAAATTGGTTTTATATGAAACCTAATTGGTTCGATATAGAGTTCACCCGGGGCAGTACCACCGCCCGCCACGGTACCTAGTACCATTTCTGCCGTGTAATAATTGTTGTTAAAGCAATCGTGGTGTGGTTGGAAAGGTGTGGTTTCTGGTTACACTTCTTTAGAGGCGACCATCTTAGTCTTCAAGGGTAGCCACACATCTGTGACTGACTTAGAACGAGACTCCTACTAACAAGTACTAACTGGACTATTACTAACACCAACTAACAGGACTAACTATCACTAACAGTCCCCAGTCCTCATACCTACTAACGAACTGACCAACTAATGTTCTAATTAACTCTCTCAACTAATTGGACTAACCATCCCAGTCCCTAATTGAGTCTTGTACAAAGTAAGTCACAGTTGTCATGGGCGGCAGCGGATGGGTGGTGTTGCAAGCTCGTTTGCTATCTTGTACCCATAAAAAAAATTTGGCTATAAAATATTATTTAACCTATAGCTAAGCAATACTCATTTAGTCTTAACTTACAGCAAGGAAATTCAAGAAGAAAGAAGAGGAGGCTCCAGCTAAACTTTTGGATGATCTGTTTAGAAAAACAAAGGCCACTCCATGCATATATTGGCTTCCATTGTCTGCAGAGACGGTAAAGAAAATTTCCGTGTTGTAATGTCAGTATAAAATCTTACCACATCCAAATCCTTTGTTTCATACATTTCAGTGACTATTTACCACCAGGTAACCCTAGTCTGTACAAACAATCTGCTGTTTTTTTAATCAAAATCATTTTTATTTTATCTCTCATATGCGTTTTGACCATGATGGTGGGGATAGATGCATGTACCTCTGTAAACATTTTCCCCATTCAAATGCAACAAATCATAACAAACATTGCATGTATTTTTAAATATATAATTGTTGTAATAAAGACACATAAAATCGATAAAAAGCTCAAATGGGGCTAGAGGGTTGTAAGTCGTAAGCGCTGATTGGTTCGCCAGCCGTATAACGCTGGATTTCAATTACATATCTACAGATAGATTTGGGTATCGGAGATAGAAATTCGACACATTTAATATGGAACTTATGTCAAATTTCTATCTCCGATAGCCAAATCTATCCGTATATAGATTATTGAAATCCAGCGTAAGTCTCCCATGTCCCACCGTATTTAAGCATTGCAATACCCAATGCGCAGCGAATTACGTTCAGAGCTACACTTTCGTGCCGATGTTCATAGTACTGAATTTTGGAAATTATTAGTCAGAGGTACTAATGATTTGGTTAGTGAATTGAACAAGTTTATAATATATACGCATTTATTACGTAATAGAGTGTTCTGAACCATTATCAAATACTTACTAATGAATCTTTCAGATTGCTGTAAAAGAGGAGCAACGAAGGCAGCACATGGCGGAGCACGAACGCCGCTTGCAGGAGCTGCGCCGCACCCACCGCAGACATTAGCATGGTCCGTCCCATGTACAATCATACACACACAGTTTAAATACATTCAACTACACAACATTCACTACACACCATGGACATTCATCTACGCACAGAACATTAACTCATTCATTTTCTATCATCTCATTCCATGCTAATATTTAGTCGGGCTCCCGACATTTTTTTCAGGTTACTACATTCGACATCCATTTATATCACTTTTAAAATGAACTTTTATTGAAGAATTTCTTAGTATAAGCTGTTATTTACTAGGGTATAACGACAACATTTTCAAGAGTACGCAAGAGCAACATACGGAAATATTTATATTATACAAAATGTTATAGAAAGGCAGGCTTGGAGGAAATCCTATGATTTGATTCATCGTTGGAGTATGCAGACGCTTGACCAATTGAGGGGATGTAGCTGGTATTCCACAGTGGACAAGAAGTTATGACGACTTTGATTATATATACTTTGTCGTTAACAAGGAAGCCGACTTCTGGATTACGTACGTTTTAATTGACACGCCCATGTTGCAGTCACAGATTTGGATTCACCGTGTAAAGTGATACTGGTGAAATTGTCTTGGATTACAGCAGCGTCAGGAGAAAATGGAGTTTCAGAATAATTGTGAACAATTATCATGTAGTAATATATAGACTATGGAAATGGACTCTTAGCGATAAACGTCAAATGGAAGAAATTGGATGAAAATTCACGCTCCTTGTGGAACAACAATAATACAAACATTTACGCAAGTTACGAATTAACTTGACAAAAACAATATCTGATATCACTAATTCATAAAATAATGTTGTGTAAAAAACCAAAAATCCATGATAAGTGAGTCATGTTGACAGTTTCTAAATTATAATTGAAATCCAGAATAGTCTGATAAATGTAACAATTCCAATAATTTGATGTTTAATAAACATTTCCAGAAATATTAATATTTTGTTTTACATTTATCTTCAATCAATTTTCACATCCTATAATACGAAAGTCTTAATAAGAAAGTCTCTTGTTAGTATAAGTAATTATTTAATTTTAACATTTTGTAGCACAGAAAAAAAGGAGAAACAAATACATTAAACAAAAATAAATATGATGTGCCCCAATGATATGTAATTAATATCATTGGTTTGCTCCAATTTTAAATTGAAAATGATAGGGGTACTAACTAGAAAATACTTCAATATTATCTAAATCATTAACACGATTTTATTTATTTTTTGGCTATGTATAGGAGGATAGGTTATATACTTGATTTTATTAATAAATAATAATGAAATATGCCAGTATGCTCCAATCAGGGATATAATCAATGCATGTGAACTACAAAAGACTACAAAATTCTTTCCTGCTTTTATAGGGCTGTCCCTCGGATATTGAAATTAAAAACACTGGGAAGTGCTTATCGAGAGTCGGCAATGAGTACGAATGGACTGAAAGACGGACTGACGCTCGGACGGATACTGATTACTCAGGTCATCAGATCTTTAATTCAATCCATCCAATAAATTTGGAAATAAATAGAATTATCAAACGTCACGACCCTCAGCAATGAGGAAACCGACTTATAGAGAGAGAGAGAGAGAGAGAATTATCAAAATCCATACACAAACACGGCTACAGCGCAATAAACACAAATATTGCTTATTTACTATTCTTAGGGGTAGAATTTTTAATGTAAATGGAAACACATTCGAAGAATGTTCCCAAACGCAACAAGAATCATGTCATTGTTTCATTATTTCAATGTTTTCATTCTGTTTGTCTTTATTATATGCGCAAGGCCTTTCTGTGCTTTATGATTGGAATTCATAATAATGGTTTTTTTATCTACTCCCCTCGCATGGAAGATGGATTGGCACGTCATGTACATTTTGTTACATATTTAGGGTTATACATACTTTCATTTTAGACGGGCCCGTTGGCGCAATCGGTAGTGACCCTGTGTGTTGCGCCAGGGGTTGTGGGTTCGAATCCCACTCAGGACAAATATTCGTGTGACGAACACTTGTATTTGTTCTGTGTCTGGATGTTAATATTATCTATTTAAGTATGTATTTAAAAATATCTATGTATGTATATCAGTCTCTGAAACCCCTAACACAGGCTCGCGCCTACTTTGGGGTCAGATGGCCGTGTGTGAGAATGTCAAAGATTTATTTATTTATTTATTATTTTGCTGAGGTTGCGCAATCCCTACCCTGGTTGGAACTCGTTAGTACCTTATTGCAGGGCATGGAACTGTGATGAAATGAAATTTTGATATTTATGGGAACTAAAAAAACATTATTGTGACTGATTGTAGGTACCTAGCAATATACATACCAGGAGTATTATATGATTATGAAAACGTATCTAATCGCTAGCGACCTATTAGCTTATTACCCTTAGTTATTACCTGTCTAAAATTTTTTACAATTGTAATACGGATACTACCTACCAATGTGTCGATGTGTATCTTTAGCTAAAAAGATATCTGTTTATCACGAGGATAAAGATAATTCGTTTGATATGCAGTATTGAGGCAGTTGCGTTGGTGGATTGTTTCACCGGCCACTGCGATAAATTCAATTTAGGATAAGAATTAATAGTTAACCTAACTATGGTAAGTAAAATATTATTCTACTAAAATATCAATATTACTAGCTGACCCATCGAGCGATGTTTTGTTCTTTGAGCGGGACCACCATATAGTATATTATATACCTAGTATGTACTTCTTCAATTTAAAATGGATGACAAATAAATAATAAATTTAAATGATGGCAACAGGTATGTAAATCAAATAAATTATTATTCGTTTAAAATTATAGATTTGTTTTGTAGCATACAAACAGACCGTAGTCAAAGAAACAACCACTTTAGTTTGAGGTTGTTTAGGGCGTGTGTTGCTCTAGCTAGCTAACTATACAAAGTTCACTACATGACTATGTAGCTGCATGGACGTTTGCTACTTCGATGTCGACCAAATTAAAAACCCTATAACGGGCTGGCAATTCTCTTGTAGAAACGAACAAACAAGATGTAGATTACTTTAAGGTTGGCTTGAGCTACTCTTATGTTAGTAGGTAGGTAATAAAATACAACACATAGGTGTCTCAACTGCTCGGCACGAGTCTCTCCCACTGTCACAGTTGAGAGTACTTGAGAGAGGTCTAGAGCCATGTCCGTGGTCTTTTGCCACTGAAGGTCTAAAATAAGGATTGTAGTACAATCAGGACCGACGGCTTAACTTATCCTATGAAGCACGGAAGCGTCCATGAAATTTTGCCACAAGCAACCCCACCACGTACCGACTTTCTTTAACTCTGTTGATCACCTACGATCGATGCGAAAGAGTAGGCGTGCTAGCCAGGCGTATTTGGTGCAGTATTGAGTTATTTTGTTAGGTTTTATTTCGGCTACCACGATCCTAGGTTATTGGTAGATAGGTTCAAATGTACCTACAAATGTGTACCTAAGGTACAAATTGAATAAATAAAAGCTTTTAAAAAAAACAAGCATAATTTTTTGCAAATACTAATTATTTCCCACTGTTATTGCAGGCTTTGTTTTGGTGTACATGGTTGGCACTGTTTGCCGTAGCGTCAGCAAATAATAACCCCTTCACCTTGGAAGATTTTGTCAGTGGCAATTTTGCGCAAAGGGGATTCACAGGGACTTGGATATCTGGTAAACGATTAACTTGGTTACCATATTTGTATCTACTAAAGTTCAATATACGAAATATTAGTGGCATCAAGATCTTATGGCTATCAAGTCATTACCTTAGTCAATTTACACTACCACAAATCATTTTGTGTAGTTTAGATTTGAAGTCAAAGGGCAAGGAAGGAAGCAAGCTTAACCAACTGATAACTATTATAATAACCACTGAGTTCGACATTATGCTCTCGGAATCAGAGAAGCACGCAAAATTTCGTATTGTGTGTGTGTGTTCATCATACAAAACGAAAATTTAAATAGAACAATATCAGATTTTTTCACGTATGTAGAGTTATAGGTACCACGAATGATTGCTCAACTTTAATAGGTACTCACTCATAAATACACTTGGACTTAGAGTGATTTGAGTGGTTTGGGGTTGCAGACACGGAGTTTACGTTCACGGTGGCGGGCGAGCCGGGCATCTACGTGTTCGACGTGCCCACGTTGTCCCGGCGGGTGCTCGTGGAGGGCGACCTCATGGTGCGTAGCGTTTTAAGAGTAACGAAGTATAAGTTGGATCATCATTGCGATTTATCTATGAGAGTTATTCGAATTTCAAATGACCTATTATGACCTCTACACAATAGGCATGATGACAGATTTTAAAATTGCCTTGTGTATAGGTACCTACACATCTAATATTTCGAAAAAAAAAACATTATTTCAGCTATAAATTGAGTTTTAACGCTAATTATTGCAGTTTTTCCTATCTACTTTAAATTTGGCGCGAAAACGATCATAGGTGTCATGGCGTCCGGTCCGCATCGACGTCACGCCTAGATATTATAACAGAAGATGCCGTGGTATTTTGAGAAGCCCAAGCGGCAGGTGAATTTTTACTTAACCATGACGTCATCCGCTCTGATTGGAGTTTCCAGGCGTTTCAGTCAACATGGCCGATTGCTGTATTTTATACATTTATTTTAATGAAAATCTTATTAATCTCAAACTTGACCATTTTTTAGGAATTATTCAACATACCTACTTGTTCCGTTAAAACTATTTATTCTTTATTTTTTTTAATACTGTCATCATGCCTATTGTAGCTTCTTTTTATGTACTCTATCGTTAACTTTTCTACCAGGTGGACTTTACTCTCTCGTCACTACACATTTAAAATTTCTGTCTAGGCACGACTGAATACTACCAGTCCTATATTGTCGGCGGACAGGGCCTACATCCTGGCGCCAAGTGAAGTACAACAAGTAAGTAAATATCTAAACAATTTAATGTGACAACTTGACAAATCATTTAAGTATTTCGACGTAACAAAGCTAAACCTTGCCTATGCCTAGATTAGGCATAATTAAAATTTTGCGGCCCTCCCTACCCCACGCGCATTTTTGCATTTTTGCGTAGGCACCTAAGCATTAGGTAATCTTGTTTCAGGTATACCGTTATTCTACTACTGCTAAATACTCTCTCTACGAAATCTCAACTGGGTATCGTTAATATCATATTATTATATTAATTAATAATAACTAAACGTAATTATAATCGGTAATGGCCTAGTGGCTAACCCAAGAGCTCTAGAAGCAAATTCAAACAGCCAAGCATCAAATTATTAAGTTAAGTGAGTTTCAAGAAAATAAATGTCACGAACTGCTATCTACATATACTAGTGCAGGAAAACATCGTGAAGAAACCTTTGCATGCTTTTTAGTCGTCCATTATTTCTGGTGGTAGACTAAGTATACAACCCTTATACCCTAAGAAGAGCAATCCGTGCTCAACATAGGGCCAATGAAATCGTTGTGTTTTGGAGGGTGCTTTAAAAAAACCAGTTAAAGTAAGTTCAAAATGAAGGATTGATTTTATAGTACGATTTCATGTAGGTATCAAATGCGTGAAAACACCGTGAAAATAGTTAGAAAGAAATTCGGTTTGACAAATGAAATAATATGTAAACAGTCGTCAAACGTGTCCGATGATGAGAATCGCCTCGCAGGCAATGATTTTTTAAACCATAGGTATCATAGATATGACCTCCATAGAATTCAGCGCTAAAATGTGACACACATGAACATAGCGTTATGCTCGTTTCCTTGCGCGATGCAGAGTAAACAGAAAACGTACATTGGTACGTTTTCTAGGCTTAATATTGTACAGCGTCTATGGCAGATTTACTTATTTTTAGTACTTACCTATAAGTATCTATGGTCGCAGGACTATAAAGCAGATCGCGAACCACCAGCGTCTGCAGCTGTGCATCTTCGGCGGTGGCCACTCGCTGGCCTACGTGCTCGACAACAACCTTTACTACCTCCCGGAGTTCGCCGACGAGGCTATCCAACTCACTAGCGACGGTATTCCGGGGGTAGTCTACAATGGACACGCCGACTGGGTGTATGAAGGTATGTGATAATAAATAATGTTTTACGAGAGGGAAACATTATGGGATCCATTCCACCTTCTATAACCCTTTCGGTAACCTACTTCGGCGTATTAATAGACGGTATCTTAGTTAAAACTTATACCGTGGACGTCCATGTTTCAATTTCCGTGCAGAATATAAAACCTTGGCTACCTAACGTTTCTGATCGGCTTTACTTAATAAATAGTATTCAAGCAGTTTTTCTTTGTCTGCGAAACAGAGGATGTTATGTACACGGGGCAAGCGACGTGGTTCTCTAAGGATGGAAGGTACCTGGCATTTGCGAGCTACAACGATACAGAGGTGGAAAGCTACTCTTACTACTATTTCGTCGAAAAGAGCGACCCCGATGATTTGTACCCGGAACTATTCGACCTCAAATATCCAAAGGTGCGTGCAACCTTTTTGGCCCGTAACACTAATTGTGACAACTATAGTATGCTTATATGTATATAGGTATATAGTAGTCTACTATGTATTTTTTATCAATGTTCAATCGATTGATTTCTGGAATAATTGGTGGTTCTTAGGTTGATTTTTCTTTTCTCTCCAGGTTGGACGTAAAAACCCCACCGTGACTCTCCGAGTTGTCGACCTTCCCACGTTGTCAACGAACACGTCAATCGTGACCACGCTCGAAGCGCCGGAAGTCGTGACAGATGACCACATCCTCGGTGGCGTTATATGGCCCACGGACAACGAAGTCGCCGCGCACTGGCTCAATAGGCGCCAGAATTACACCGTATTGAGGATATTTAACATGCAGACTGGTACTTACGAGGTGAGCGATTCTATAACTTTTTGATACATTTTTAACTTCATCTACTAGTAACGTGCGTGGTAAGGTAGAAGCCGTGAATTCTTAAAACTATGTAGGGTAGTTTTGGTGATATAGATTATAGATAGAGCATTCTCACGTTAATCCTTGGATTTACTTTTGAGACTACAGTCAAGCGTGACTGGAAGACTATTAAATAAAATGTCTTCATTACGCAAACGAGTGATCGAAAATACATTAGGAAATTATGATTAAAAATACATTTACAGGAGGAACACCGCCAGCAACCAAATGGTTGGGTGCCTATCGCCTTGCCCCGCTTTAGCTCGAAGGGGGACTTTTTCGTGTCCCCCCGCTGGTCTCTACAACAGGCCGATGGCAGCGTCTGGCAGCACTTGTACCTCAGCAAACGGCTCAATGGCGAGATAATCTCTAGCTCCATCACTCCAGGAGCATTCACCGTCAATAACTACGTTGGGATGGACGAAGAAAACGTACTGTAGTGAGTATTATCTATCACGGCCATCTTGACTTTCATACGCTTCCGAAGTGAAATAAGTATTGAGCAACTGAAGTATCTTCAATAAAAATTGAAAATAAAAATGGCTATGGACATGGACTATACAGTGGTGACATCCCAGTGGCTATTGAACTCGTGTACCATTCGAGCGGTCCGGGTTCTATTTCAAGTTGCACGCACGGCTATGTAAGAATTAAATTTAAATGTCACCTACTGTAACGGTGAAGGAAACATCGTGAGGAAACCATAATGTTAATATGAAGTCTGCCAATCCATACTTGGTCAGCGTGGTGGACTAAGGTCCCATTCTGAAAGGAGAGCCGTGCCCAAGAGTGGGAAAAAGAAAGGGTTTTGGTGGGGGTGGATAGACTTTAACGTTACAGTAAAAACGTTTTATCAATGTAATTAAGAAACACGAGGTAATCGTATTTAAGGCATATTATAGGCTTGTACGGCCGTCTTAGTTAAAAAGTGTTAATCTCATCCAGCTTCTTCACACGCACTGTGACGGAGAAGCCCTGGCAGTCGCAAGTGCACATGGCGGGCGCGCGACGCTCTTGCATGTCGTGCGACATCGTGCTGCCCGGCGGCGGCAACTGCACCTGGGCGACTGCCACCGCCAGCACCGCCGGGAAATATATGACGATCACTTGCTCCTCACCCGAGGAACCTTCCGCCACCTATATCTACGAGCCAGCTGTAAGTAACTGCACCAACTTGCTGCCAGGCGCAATGTCTGTCAGCGCTAAAAAAATAATTCTCGAACAATATTTATATGTTGGTGTAGGAACATGAAATTGTACCAAATTACCTATTGGAGATGTTTCTGCTGTCTTTGCACGCGATATATTAGTATTTTTTACTTATAATTATAATCAACATTTGCATGCCTTATAGGTAGAGTAATATTAGATATCTAATTCATCTCTGTAACGACCTTATTCACAGTCTTCTTGCCTTGTTAATACAGTAATAGAATTTAGTTGAAATCCCAAATTTTTGAAATCACCCAAAATATCCCAGTTTTTGCATCGATTACCACAATATTTGTTCACCAATTTACAGGAACTCCGTGTTCTTTACCTTTGGGAAGACAACAGCATCGTCCGCCAGCGACTGCAAGGCAAGGCGCGGCCGCAGAGCATTATAACGACGGTGCCGCTTCAGAACGGCTACCCGGCGCCCGTGAGGCTTTTCCTACCCCCCGGCCTGGATCTAAACAACACCGCCACCAAGTACCCCCTGGTGTACTATGTTTACTCCGGCCCTAACACGAATACAGTGTTCGATACATTCACTGTTGGTGAGTATTTGATTTTTTCGTTTATAGTTAGAACAATTAGGATTACCAAGAAAGGACGACATAAGTGGCTATGCTGCCTTCTGACTTAGACTTCAACGACACTTCTGTCAAGTTACTATCCCCAAGTGTATCATGTATACTCAAGCCCTAAAACTAATACGGAGTTCGAAAGTTGCATTAACTTTTGGTGAGAATTTCATTTCTTTGATTCTTCTAATCTACAAAAATAATGTCAACGACGTGAACTCCTCGACGGTGATAAATTAATATCATGTGATGCGTTTAAAATAAAAAGCGTTTTCCAACTATCTCGTTTTCATTGTGCAATTATTTTCAAGCAGGTACCTATATTAATTTGGTAGAATTAGACCCACCGCTTATATTGGACCTAAATAAAACTGGATACACAGACGAAATTATGTTGTTTTATTAAAACAAAGTATCTGTACAGGTTATCACTCGTACCTGACCACCAGCCGTAACACGATCTACATGCTAGCGGACGGGCGCGGGTCGGGGCTCAACGGACAGGACATCTTGTACTCGATCAACAACAAACTCGGCACAGTCGAGGTGGAAGACCACTCTGTTATACTGAGGTACCTTTGTGCGAGCGAGAATGATGGCTAAGTAAAAATCAAACAACTCTTGAGAAGTGACCTGACTACGAGCGAGTGTTATGATGTAAAAATTATCATGTCATAAGTAATGTCCCTTCGACTAATCGAATCTTGTATTGAGTTACCCATTGAAAAGTTTGCTGATGAACTTTCCTCTTAAACTTAATTAATGTCTTGAACTGAAAGGGTCTTTGCAATTATATCTACGCATCATATGACTGTATTAGATCTAGTATGGCAGGATTATTAACTTGGCGCATACAATACATTACATACACCTTCTTGATGGCCTGAACTTTACCTTCCAAAGGCTTGATACACTGGTCGGAGATGATCAATGAGTTCGAGGGTGATCGCTAGTGGCAAAATTTCATGGGCGCGGGCGTTACTATGCTTTGGAGGGAACGTTAAGCCTTGAAAATCCGAATTGGAGCAGCGTGATGCTCTAGACCTCCCACAAATGTTTGTAGGGGAGGCCCGTGCCCAACAGTGGGATGTCTATGGGCTGCAGCTAGCAAGCTAGCATTGATGAATGTGATTACACCCACGGAGTGACGACGCATTTCAAGCGTGAATAGCTTGCTATTTTGTTGGAACTCTTCATCAAGCGAAATATGAAATTACTATCTGAATTACTAGATACTAAATATGTTGTAAATATAAATTGCTTTGGTACCTTCTGTTGTTATTGCATCGCTCGCTCGCTGCGACCCATAGACGTCCCACTGCTGGGCACGGGTCTCCCCCACAGACGCAGCTGCGGGAGGTCTAGAGCATACTCCACCACGCTGCTCCAATGCGGTTTGGTGGAGGGGTTAGTGGCCAACCCAGTGTCGAATGTTCTCAAGCCACCCGAAGGTCTTCGACAAGGCTTAATGACTATTTCCAACATTGAAAACAACCGGGACCGACGGCTTTACGTGCCCTCCGAAGCACGGTAGCGTCCATGAAATTTTGCCACTAGCGGTCACCCATCCACAAACCGACCGGGCCCGTCGTTGCTTAACTCTTTCGATCACATTGAATCGAACCGAGCCATTGGGCTATGGACACTACATATGTTATTGCATATTAACGGTGAATTTACATTGGTCGCAAACATGCCCTGTCGCCAGGCAAGTGCTGGACCGCTACGAGTTCATCGACCGGTCCCGCGTGGGCATCTGGGGCCACAGCTACGGCGGGTACGCCACGCTGCTGACGCTGGCGCACGACGCCGCGCGCCTGTTCCGGTGCGGCGTCTCCACCGCGCCCGTCACCTCCTGGCTCTACTACAGTCTGTATCACTCATACCTATATTGAAAGTTAGTTTAGATCAAAACTATTCATTAAAACTAACTTTAAAACAATGGGTTTACCAAAACTAATGCCTAATACAATGAATAAATAAATAAATTGTTGTATTAGTACGCTCTATTTTATTTTTATGGATGTAAGATAGCAAACGAGCACTACATCCGCTTCCGTCTGTGACCGACTCCGACGAGGACACTCGCACAAGCAAGTAATCAATTAATAAATATTTATATTTTCTCTCTGTAAGCATAAGTAACAAGAAGGTTAAATATATCTACTGTAGTACCTACAAAAGTATCTACTTATTCATGTGTTTTGTATGGAATATTCACCAGTTGTAGGTCACATGTAATTGGTGGTGAGCCTATTGTTATACACAACATTTCAAGTTATAAAAATCCAATAAGTTGTTGCCCTCGGAATCGAAAGCAAGACCTCTAGCTTAGCAGTCGCAGTTACGAACCGCGACGATTAACAAAAATAATCTCTTTTATCTTTGCCCGCTACCAATCTTTATTCTCGCCATCATCCCATTAGTCATGTAACATCTTTTTTGGTGAAAAGAATGAATTTGAATCAAATAAATAAATAAAAATATTGTTATCTTTGATTCAGATACGATGTACACGGAGCGCTATATGGGCCTGCCGACGAAGGAAGACAACCTCGCTGGGTACGAGGCGGGTGACGTCACGCTGCTGGCGGAGAAACTGCGCGGACACGACTTCTACATCATGCACGGCAACGCGGACGATAACGTGCACTACCAGAACGCCGCCAAACTTTACAAGGCGCTGGCGGAGCGCGATATTCCTTTCCAACAGATGGTAAACTCTATTACTTTACAAATTTACAAATCGCTGCGACCCATAGACGTCCCACTACTGGGCACGGGTCTCCCCCACAGACACTGCTGCGGGAGGTCTAGAGCATACTCCACCACGCTGCTCCAATGCGGAAATTACAATAAAACACGACAAATATTACATTGTTTTAATGTCATATTTCATTGGTTATTGTTGAGAACGGGTTTGCAGGTTTCGAGGACGTTACGGCGAAATGTCATCTCTCATCTCATCGCAATATTTTCCTTCATCGCTTTACAGCAAGTGACATTTAATTTTACAAATCGCACTGAACATAAAATTGGTCCGTGCCGATGGATTTGAACATATTCCTGAATCAAGATGCGATTTCGATAGCTACCTACTAGGCTGTCGCCGCTGTGTTAAAAGTGACAATCACTTTTAAACAACCGTTCGCTCATACTGTGAAAAATGATTGCTATAAAATGTTATGGATCTAGTTAATTGCATACTTATATCGTTTTGTTCATATAACCCTTTATAATTGACGTTGTTACAGTCGTATCCCGACGAAGCTCACAGCCTGAGGGGCGTCAACATGCATCGCTACGACACCATGAATCGCTACTGGGAGAAATGCATTAAAATGCCACAAGAAAATTCCTAAATCATGTACCGAGTTTATTATTTTTTACTATAATATTTTATATGGTATTAAAACATTTTATTAGACAATTTTGTTTGACTTGGACCCCCGGCCAGAAATAACAGTACATACGAAAATACACCTCCAATGACAATAAGTTGCTAGTGCCACTTCAGTAATTCCTCGATTTAAACACATTATTCGAAGTAATTCCATTGTAACGTCGCTACGTTATTTACGAGTACCAAGTCTGAACCTGCCCTGTATGGTTTAATCCAGATAATTAAATTTAAACCATACCTACTTAACTAGTTTCTCCAAAAACATTCAACAACACAAATTTCCTTAGAAAAAAGGAAGGAAATTCCTTCCTAAATTCTGTTTACTAGTTACTTTGTTTTACTTATCTAAATAAAATACTAGTATTGCATCAGTGGCTCGTTGATCTATTTAGGTAATTCTAGTTCACTTGTGTGATATAACAGAATTTTTTGTCCTCCTAAATTCATTCTTATTTGGTCCTTGGCCCAACGCAACGTAGCTATCGAGTCAAGAATATTACTTTTACTTTCACTTTGCGGACAAACGAAATAATTATGAAGTGGAAATATCAGTGCAGACTGCAGATATACCTAGAACACATGAAACGTCGCATTCCTGTGGGATAAACATCCGGAATCCGGACTATAGGTACTTACCTAGATATTTTCCACATAAAAAATCAAATTAACCAGCATAATAATAAATAAAGTTAAATAACGGATAAATAAAGTTAAATAACGGACTCACTATCGCGTTCAACTATATTGTATCTCTAGATCTAGAAAATCTGAATACGCGTTCGTGAATGTATACTAGTGTTGTAAGTACCCATCGCCTACTCCTCCTTTACAACCATTTATTACTATTACACTCACGCACAAAATAAATGTTTCCGTATAATTTCCGCGTTCCGCTTCAATCTTCTTTTACGAGGTTCCGTTTCTTGTCAGGGGACATGTATTATTGCACTAAGGAATATTAAATACATACATACATTGACCTTGACTTCAACGCAGTGCTGCCAGAAATATGTATTGCGCAATGAACTCAGACTAAAGAGACCTTTATAAATAAAGTACTTAGTACATTTAGTTAATTAAAGCACTAGATTCTTAAAATTTCATGAGTCAAGCAGGTACGGGTAAATTTGACACTAAATTTATGACTTGTTAAAAAGAAACAATATTTTGTAATCATACATTTTAATTGTAGAAACAGACATAAAATCAACACCAGATTTATTAACAATAAAAAATTAATTATCTTTCACTATATTTATGACACATTTTTATCGAAGAAACGGTCATTGATAAAAATAAGAGTGCTTTAGACTAGAGATTCCTCCTATTCCTCCTACAATTATTTTTGAGGGAGGAGACGTACATTTTCTCCTTCTCCCTGATCTTCTCCTTCGAAGAGAATGCACTTGCCTCCCTTGTCCGCTCCGCGGCCTCCTTATGCGCGATCCAACATCTCTCGCTGCTGAGTATAGCGTCCACAACACTCTGCAGCGAGAGATCTGAATCGGTCGGTTACAGGCATGTAGCTCTGATCTTAAGTCTGATCTCGTAATTATGTGCAGTGCAGACCATAGAGAACTCGGCTTGAGACGCTACTACAAGCATTAAGCTACATCGGTCTCGGCCAGCAGTTGGATGAGTGACCGCTAGTTGCAAAATCTTCCTTACTTCGAAAAAGAAGATAGCGAGGTACGATTTATCTTGTGAGAAAAGGCTCGCCCTGTAATTGGCCGCAATAGGAAGCACCTTGCAGCTACACACAGACTACCGAAGCCACAGAACAGATAAAGGAGGACCGAAGCAAGCCGGAACAGCTCATTCACCTTTGCAAAACTGGTCAATTGGGTCATTCTCTTTTGTTGTTTACGTTCATGAGTTGTGTAACGCGTGGTCACATAACTGCATTTCATGGCGCTAGCCGCACTTGCCTTTTACGTCATCGCTAACTCGTTTGCTTCTTGGTCCGATACGTAAATGTAGAGACAATTTTATTACATTACTAGTGGACGCCCGCAGCTTCGCTCGCGTTACACATTCACTAACTTCAAAAACGGCAAAGCTTCATACTAACTTTGCACCCCCGTTTTACCCCCTTAGGGGATGAATTTTCAAATTTTTCTCGCCGTAAAAACCATCCTTGAACTTCAACGAACATTTTAAAAAAAAATTTGCCAAATTGGTCCAGGCGTTGTTGAGTTATGCGCTTACCAACACATTTTGCGATTCATTTTTATTATATAGATTATCTGCTTTATATAAGAAAAACTGCAGTGGTGTACTCAGTTCAGCGAATTACCAGATTCATGAAGTTAGTATATTTTACATAATTAAGAAAAGTTTTTATCATGTGCCCTTGAGATGCTGCGAACGCATACTTTGCCGGCGTAGTAAACAATGGCCATATGCTTTGATATTATGTGCGACACTTTACAACTACTTATATAAAGCTCTGAAACTGAACTGCTCTGAACAAACATCTGAGTCTCCCCTGTGTAATGCAATAATAATAAGGAGGTAGGTACAACTATTAAGGCTGTATTGTAGTTTTTAATTTACGCTTAGTTTCTTATCTTATTTTAGACAAAAGAATTAATTGATAAGTACATTTATTAATTAATTTTAAGATGCAAGACTTAACATCTATTAAGTAATTATAATAAAAATCAGTTTTCGCTGTGATTTACAGTGGTCATAGTTTAGTAGCTTAAATTCAATCTCTCGAGAGGATCTGTTCAAATCCTAGTGGCACGCCAATGACTTTTCTAAGTTACGCCAATTAATTTATTGCACCCTCGAAATTACCGCAGCACGAACTAGGTACGCGACATCAACGAATACACAGACAACCAGTGCTGTAGAATCTCTGTTACAGCAAATGCTGCATGCATTTCGCGTTTTAGCTGGGACTGCAACATTTATTTTGTCATTAAACAACGACATAATTTAAAAATTATGTTTCTATGTTATTTCATTGTATGTGCGTTTTAATTTAATTTTTTTAGTGCTGGAAGCTCGATTGTTATCTTTACACTTATGCCATGTTCCCAAAGAGTTCCATTTTTGATTTATGTAAATGTTTTTATTTTATTTTTTTAATGTAACAAAAGTGAAATGGTAGACGTCCTAAAATTGCGCCGAAATGTATCCGGAAAAGGTTACGAGGTACCTATTGTTTGCTTTGCGTTGAACTTGACAGGGGCATCACCGTCGAACCGGGGCCGTGATTTGCTCTCCGATAATATCATTGTTCACATGTAGGTGAGACGTTTCTTATCTGGCGGCTGCTAAAATCATGCCATTGTTTTATTAATTTTCATTTTACAAGGATGATGATGGAAATGTTTTAACAACAATAGAAGTATGGAATAAATAATAATAATATCAAGGTAGGTAATCAAGGAAATTAAACTAAACTATAACTAAATTGATAGTAAAACAAATTATTTATGCATCCAAGCTCTCCCCATGTGGCATAAAGCCCAGAATACTGGCAGCGTTGTCTCGCTGTACATACAGCTAAGCTAATTTTTTGAACCAAAAAGAGAGACGCCTTATTAAACAACAATAAAAAAACAACTTTTTATAAATTATCAATGCATTATAATAACTTTTATGCTTTAATCGTAGGCTTCCAGTATTACAATATAGTATTGTTTTATTCCATTTTTTAAATGGAGTTTATTGCATATTGAAACAGTTCAATAATAAAGTAGGCCAACGTACTACTTATCTTGTTTTAAAAAAGATATTTAAATAGTGCAGAATACATAGATAAATATTTATATATGCCCGCATGTCTGGGTTTGTTTTATTATCTTCATAGGACTCACAGAACACATTCATTACCAAGCATTACCATAAATATATTTATTGAATGCTAAATGAGTCGTTGCTCTGTGGTTGCTCTGTGTATGATTTGCATTTTGCCCTAGTTTTGATTAAAGAATTTGTGTTGTTAAAACAACTATGCTTAGGTAAGCCTATTAAAATGTAAGTCAATAGAACTTAAGAGATTTTTAGTAAGCTAGGTGGATGAATTCTTACATGAATATTAAATTTATTTTTTTATTTTCTTACTCTTTTTAAATAAATATATATTTTATATTTTTCTTTTTAATTATAAAAACTTCCTTTAATCCTACAGCAACAGTAAAAAATACGTAACGTAAGTCTTCTAAAGTTTAATGCTTTAAACCTGTTAATTTTAAGGCTGGATATGGTTGGAGTCCATGTAGGTAACTTCTGATATATGTGTAGTACCTACTAAGTTTTCCTATAGGTACTTGAGTGTTTTTGGTCCAAAATTCTCCTAAATCTGTTCCAAAGCTTTACAATTTTAGAAACTGGATACACATACGACAAATAAGGACATGAAAACGAGTTTGTTTGGTCATCGGTTGATTGTAAATTACTGTGGAGTGTGTAAGAAGCGTGTAGCTGGATGGTAGTTGGTTGGTAGTTGGCGGGCGAGCGGCAAGGAGGTAGCTTGTGCCCGGTGCGTCGTTGTCGTGTGCCTTTTTTCGTGCGATGCGATCTGATTGAACCACTTAAACTCATTGAGGGAACGGGAGGTTCCCACCTTTGTGACTTTAGTGTACCATTTCTGTTATGATGGTAAGAATATTTACACTTATCGCTGTTCCGCTCAAATTCAATTATTTTAGTTGCGTTAACTTGCGTTAGGTATAGTACCTAACAGTTTAATTCGATTTGACTGTGAGTATTGAAATATTTAGAATAACTCACATAGGTACCTACTTAAAAACATATTTTAGATAATTCGTGCATGTTTAAGATTTATAAATTTTTATAAAAAAAGTAAGTTAAAGTTAATTTAGTTTATAATAGATTAGTGGACGCCCGCCCGCAGCTTTGTTTGTGTGGGATAGATATAACGAAAGTTCTTCTCAGGGAAATATCCGGAAAAACTTCATCCATTGAATTTCAAACAGAAGAGGTATTAACGGGATAAATGTCCATCTATTCGTTCATCTAATCCAAGCTTAGTATATATAAATGTACATGTACTTACTCTAATAAAAAATCGTTTAGAAATCTAAAACACACGCTTTTGTATATAACCGAACTTAAATGTTGATTAAAAAAATATATTGCGTTGTTATTGGTCCTTGATATAACCCGTCATCCGTGTGCAGTCTCAAATTAAACCGACGTTTTGAAGTGGGCGAAAATCACGTTCAAAGATACATACAAACATACATACATACATACATACATACATACAAACATACTAACCTAATAAAAGCGTAGCAATTATCACTACCACTATAACTATAGCCTTAAACTAACCAACAAATAGTAAATAAATAAGAATTGCTCCAATGCGATATTTAGAACTCTACATTTATTTGAACTCCACATAACATTATAATCTTAATTTTTAACATTAATTTTATAACCATTACATACTTACATGAAGATTCGATACGTGTATAATATTTCATACTTTTATAATTTCCACGTAATTTACTTTTATTTAGGAACAAGGACATGTTACTAGGCCTAACATTTTTACCTGTATCCTATTCCGTAGAACTACTAAATATGTGTAGGCTAAAATTTTTTTTTTTACATTTAAATTTTAAGGCATTTGATTTTTGTTTTTTAAACTCTTAAGCTACCGTTCAGCAGTGATTTTAATGCTATGATAGCCATGCTAATCTAGATAACATGCAAGCGGTAATGAGAAAGAAGGGAGATAATATTTAGGTACTTAATTGACTTCATCTGTTTCTTACATACATACTTATTTGGGAGATTCATAAATTACTTTAGGTATTCGTAGGTTCTACGTAAGGGACCTATTACGTGACGTTAAAACCATTACGAATTGGCAATCTACTTGCCCAAAAAACTACCTGCCTATTTGTAATGTCGTTATATGGTCCCTGTAGCTCGAGAACAGAGAAGTGCTACGATAACCGCTCCCTGTCGAAAGAGACGACTTATAGATGGTTTCTGAGGTTGCGGATAACTAGGGTTAACTCAGGGTCAGACGATGGTGTATCCACTTACAACGTGAACTCACCATTTATGGGTTAAGGAAGACAACCATGGCTTTTTTTGGATGTCGGATAGCAAAGTAACATGCAGCATCTGATGCACCAGCCCATCTATCATCTGTCGCCCATTAAAACTGTGGTAAACATTGTACAAGACTCAGAAAGAACAGGGAAAGTTAGTCCAGTTAGTGACAGATGATAAAAGGAAGATTGGTTGGTGACTATTTGCCTGTTAGTGTTAGTAAATATTTATTAGTAAGAGTTTCGTTGAAAGTCAGTCACAGATGCGTTGCTATCCTTGAGAATGAGTATAACATGCAACTTAAAAACATTAATGACTACTGAAACGATGTTCAATAAAAATTAATATTAAAATTTGCGAAGATCGAACGAGTTTCTTGCCGTGTTCTTCTTCGTATGAACAATTTTGTAAACCAACGGTAGAAAAACATTTAGGGAAAAATAAATGAATCTAAATCTGAATCTATTGGGCTCCGAGCTAGATATCGGAGGGGGTGTTTTGGTGGGTGAAAATAAACCTTTATCGCTCACACGAAATTTGGAAACTTTCAAAGATTCCCCCTTGTAAAACAAAATAGGTTCTTAACAAGACATCTAAATAGTAATTGCATGTAAGTTTAGTTAAGTAATATTTGAATGCACTGGTATGAGCAGAATTTATAAACGAAGATTCACTACTACGTCGATTAAAATCGAGTGAATGGCTCTATCTGTAGCAGACTATTTATGTAACCCAATACGCTAACAGATACGCCTCGGGGTTATGACCTGACTTTTTTTAAATACCTGCCTGTCGGTGCAATAACAATAATTTAAATCGTAGGTTTAATTACCATTACATTAGTCTTCTCATCGCAGGTCTCAGGACCGGAGAGGCCTATGTCCAGCAGTGGACCTCAAAAGACTGATGAATGGATGTATGAAGACTTACTTTATTATAAGGTGTAATATGTTTGTGTATCTACACCGGGCACAAATCCTGACTCCGAGCTACTACCGGGCATTTCAAGTTTTTAACTCATAAAGATTATCATCATTGTAAAAACTTTAATTTACTATGACCTTATCGATTTAGAAGTAGATTATACTTATTCGTACTTCATCATGCGTACTTATTTGCAGGCACGTCAACATAATATACTTCTTACGTTTACGGTGCTGTGTGGTTTCATAGAATCTTCGCCATCGCCTCACGCCGACCTCAAAACGTTTACCTTGGAAGAGTTAATTCCGCTTACCATTGATTTCTTCCCGAAAAGATTATCGGTTCAGTGGATTTCAGGTAACATCGCTGATTGTTTTGAGTTCGTTTGTTAGTCTTTCCTATTTCATGGAGCAAATATATTACCTACTTTATTTAGATTGACACACTCACCCATAGAAAAAAAAAAGGTTAAATAGTACAGACAGGAGGATTGAACTACGTAAGATACTTGGTTATTGGCTAAAGCAAGATATTAAAGTAGATTTTATGATATTAAAGCAAACATTTTGCTGCAAAGTAGGTAGATAGTCATTTAACAATCAGAAAAAAAATTTATTTAAATGTTTACTAACTGCGTAATCAATTATCTTCAGTTTATACATTGTTCAATTTGATTCCTCCGATTGTTAATATTTACACGCGATTAAAAGGTTAATTGATAAAGGTCGTAATTATTTTATTGCAGATACCGAATACATTGCCGTAGAGCCCGGTGGCGTAAAAAAGTACGATGTCAAAAACGACTCAATGGTCATAATATTAAACCATGAGGAAATGGTAAGCAAGTTTTAATAAGAATCTGTTTTCTGACATATTTGTTATTTACTTCACGCTATGATTCTTTTTTTTCCAGGTTAATTTGAGACCCTATTCAATATCAACTTTTTCAAATGATCATAAATACCTGTTGCTCACAACGAACTATGTATCGGTAAGGATAAAATTAATCAATCGACAACAAGTTATGACGTAAACTCGAAATATCTTAAAGTACGTAGCTCAACAAAAACTACATTATCTTATGATTATGTGTTAAAACACGAATAAATTCATTTTAAACAAAAAAAAAAACAACAGTTACTTTTTTTATAAGATAATACATATTACCAAACTAGTAAGTGCTAGAGTTGTTTGATACATCTATATATATAAAAGGAGAAGGTGACTGACTGACTGACTGACTGACTGACTTACATATCAACGCAGGGCCTAAACTATAAGGGTTAGAAACTTGAAATTTTGCACAGGGGTTCCTTTTATAACGTAGGGGAGCACTAAGAAAGGATTTTTGAAAATTCACCCCCTAGGGGGGTAAAACGGGGGTGCAAATTTAGTATGAAACTTTGCCGTTTTTGTAGTTATTGAATGTCTAATTCCACGCGAGCGAAGCTGCGGGCGTCCACTAGTGTATCAAACAACTCTAGTATATATAAACTGATTATATTATAGTGTATATAAACTGAAATCTACTGACCAGAAATCAAAAATATTTAGTGATTTTAACAGTAACAGAAAAAAGTACAAATTACCTTTCAATCGCGTGATTTGAACGTAGGTACCTACTAGGAGATTTCCTATGATTGGACTATGCCCGCATACTTACACATTAAACACTTAACATTAAAACTAATACGAAAAGCACGAAAATTTCAATACTTACCCATTTTGGGCTTATCTCCTCTTACCTTATTATTTTCGATACCGATTTTTGTAGGTTTTTTTTATACAAAATACCTTACAAAACTCGATATCGAAAGCCATATAAAACCTTATTTATGGAGGTCTATCAAATTAGGTGTGTTGTAATTACAAGAATATTAAATAGGTATACTTGCTGTATCACTATATCGTTTAATTCAATAAGACTAAATAAGTAGATATGAACTGATATTGGCTGGTATAAATGCAAATTAAAGAATAAAACATAATCATACCGACACACTCATACCAAGATACCTTGGTTTATTAAATTTGCATTATACAGTTTATTTTATTTGATACTAGTGGACGCCCGCAGCTTCGCTCGCGTTACACATTCACTAACTTCAAAAACGGCAAAGCTTCATACTAACTTTGCACCCCCGTTTTACCCCCTTAGCGGATGAATTTTCAAATTTTTCTCGCCGTTAAAACCATCCTTGAACTTCAACGAATATTTAAAAAAAAAGAATTGGCCAAATTGGTCCAGGCGTTGTTGAGTTATGCGCTTACCAACACATTTTGCGATTCATTTTTATAATACAGACTAGTGGACGCCCGCAGCTTCGCTCGCGTTACACATTCACTAACTTCAAAAACGGCAAAGCTTCATACTAACTTTGCACCCCGGTTTTACCCCCTTAGGGGATGAATTTTCAAATTTTTCTCGCCGTAAAAACCATCCTTGAACTTCAACGAACATTTTAAAAAAAGAATTGGCCAAATTGGTCCAGGCGTTGTTGAGTTATGCGCTTACCAACACATTTTGCGATTCATTTTTATTATATAGAAGATTTGATATGAGGTCGGTTCATAAACAATTTGTGGCATTGCTTAGCATTTTATAAAGAACCATGTAACCGTTAACTTAAATTAACCACGTCCCAACCAAAGGCCGTTGCGATACGTGAGACTTAAAATAAATATATTATGCAATTAATCGTGATTTACTTTTATATTTTTTCAGGTATACCGTTATTCAAGCTTAGCAGAATACGCAATATTGAACCTTATGACCAAGTAAGAAGAATTTGGAGAGTCTAATTAAGTGCCATTTCATCACAACCCTTTCTTTGTCCCACTGTTGGGCACGGGTCTCCTCTCAGAATTGGAGGGATTAGGCCTTAGTACACCACACTGGCCAAGTGCGGATTGGCAGACATCACATGCCTTCGAGAACATTATGAATAACCCTCAGGCATGCAGGTTTCCTCACGATGATTGATAGATATAGGTACTCGTAGTGTAGGGTCTGAAGGGTGACAAAGGATAATAAGATTTATAATCGATTTATTGTTGGTTTGTCCTTCTTTTCTTCCTCAGATCAACGATGATCGAAGTGATTTTTGCATAGATGTAATATACGACTAGGAGAGTGCCATAGGAAATTTCTTATTGCAAAAAAATTGCACGGTTCCCGTAAAATGGATAAAACATTGTAATGATCCTTCGATTTTTAATGGAATGATAACTATCGATAAATTTTTAATCTATTGATCAATATTTCGGATTTTGATCGGCCGAAATGCAGGTGAAGCTAGATTTTGATTAGTGGCAATCTTTGGAGTAATCTACGCCTATGAGAAAGGATGTATACCTACTTAAAACTATATACTGTATATCCATAGACTGTATATTTACTTCTACTCCATAGACTCTACATATTTTAAACCATCCCCTGATGGTAGGGGCCCGTTGACTGAGCCATGGAGAAAACTAGTCATAAAATAAGCTATAATTCTATAATGATTTGGGATGGGATGGTATGCAGTTACTAATATCCAATCTGTTACGTAGGTCAATTTCCCGTATCGACCAAGGGTTGCTGCAGGTGGTGAAATGGGACAACGGGCACGGCTTGGCCTATGTAAAGGACAATAACGTGTACTACGTCAAGGACGGAGGCCGCCCGGATGTTTTCACAGCGCTCACTACTGCTGGCGTGCCGGGCGAAGTGTACTATGGAGCTACAGATTGGATTTATGAAGGTGGGTAACGTGGTTGGTAACTCTTTTATCGTTCTGTAGTGGTAACACTTAGCTAAGTGTTCATTTTCATTTAATTAATCGAGAATTTAGATCGAACTCGTACTGGCATAAAATTTTCTCGCAAATCTTGTAAACAGTCTAATTTTACCTGATTAAAAATAAAAAATTGATTTTTTTTTTTAATCAGGTAAATGTTTGTAAAATATCCTTACCTAAAAATAAAAAATAACAACCATAACGGTCTGAGCCGCGTGCATTACTTGATAAAAATGTATTGTTATGAATAAGATTAGGATTTCCCTAATGGCTACGCACTAGCAATCTAGATCGATCTGTTTAATGAACAATTTATATGAACACAAACGGAGCAGAAAATTGCATGATATATGCATACGTGAGAGTACATGTTTATGCATTTCTACTCAACATCTTCACCAATATATTGTTCTTGTCTTAAACATTTTTGTGGGTTAAAAGTATCAGTTTATCCGGTTTACAGATTTTCTTACATTTGGGATGGTAGTACCTACCTTCTCTATGTAATGTACCATACAAGTTTTCTCCCGATAACCGCTGACTCCTTGATCGTATTATGTATTTTGTGCTGTAACCCTAAGGGTGATCGTTAGAGCGAGTAATAAAATTATTAAAAAGTAAGTGAGTAAATCGGATTAATTAATAATCTTAACGCACACGTTTGGGACTAACGAACACTCATTTTTATCATAAATGTGTAAATAATTGACATTCACCCATTTATGCACCCAGACTGGGATGATTTAGACCACTTGTACTTACTACAGACATCTCTATATAGCCAATAATTAGCTGTTTCAATTTCCAGAGGAAGTGTTCAACAGTGAGGAAGCGATGTGGTTTTCGCCGAGCGGGACTTACCTGGCTGTTGCGTCGTTTAACGACAGCAGCGTCGAGTCAGCGGTGTATCCCTTTTACGGAAATTCATCTGACCCTGAAAATGTTTATCCGGAAATGGTACACTTCAAATACCCCAAGGTTAGTTTAACCACAGAATATATAGCGTAGATACCTAACAAATTTCCTATGTGAAGTGCTATTATTAACCCAAATTCTGAAGAGGCATAACTATTCCTCTTTATGTTATCAAATATGGTTGTTCATAATGAGTTAATAAACCATAAGCCTGTGCCACTGCTGTGTATTTAATACGCAGAGCTATAAAGCACATCTGAACTAAGCTGGGTTATTAAATTTTACCTATTTGTACATATAATTAATACATTCGAGTACGAATACATTAACGCAATTAAATTAAAATAATTAACGCTGTGACAGCAGTGATAGCCCAGTTGCTATCGAATTCGCCTCTCCCTCGAGCGGACTGGGCTCAAAACCCAGCGGCACGTACCAATGGCTTTTCTAAGCTATGTGCGATTTAAGAAATTAAATTACAATTGCTATAACGGTGAAGGTGAAACATATCGTGAAGAAACCTGCAAGCCTGAGAGTTCATCTTAATGTTCTCGAAAGCATGTGAAGTCTGCCAATCCGCACTTGGCCATCGTGGTGGACTTAGGCCTAATCTCTCCCATTTTGAGAGGACACCCGTGCTCAACAGTGGAACAAAGAAAGTGTTGTGATGATGATGATGAATTAACGCTGCGTCCATATTAGTTTAAAGAGAGGGCAATTGAGGTTCACTTTAAACTGACTGATATTTTACTGATGATAAATAAGACAATGTAACATTATCGGAATTTAATGAAACTTGGTATGTTTCCGTTTTTTTCTAGATGTGTAGTAGCTATTTAGCTCTCACTTTTGTGCTGGTACCGTACAATACAAAAGTGAGAGCTAATTGCACCCGATTATTATCACGCACCGGAAGCAATATATTAGAAAATTTCTTTTTACTTTTTCCACTTATACTCGTAGTTGTCCGATATTCTGTTGCCAGTAATGATGCTACTACGCACAAAATACTAGTAGAATGATATCAGTAATAATAACTTATAATAATTTAACTTAGTAATGTATAATAAAGACTATATTTATCATAAATATATATATAATATCGTGACAAAATTTTATTTTGCTAGGCAGGTCGCACAAATCCCACAGTGGGGTTGCGCGTGTTCAAGCTGAACGATAAGGAAAGCGAGCCATGGAACATACCCGCTCCAGTGGACTTGATAGGCTTGGACCATATTCTGGCAAGAGTGAGATGGGCTTCAGACCAAAATCTCTTTGTTCTCTGGATGAACAGGAGGCAGAGCATAAGCGTATTGTTTAACTGTGATCTTCAGAAAGATAAATGTAGTATAGTAAGTGAGCAAAATGAATCCAATGGATGGATTGATATACAGGAACCTATTTTCAGTACTGATGGCAATAAGACTGTGGAAATACAGCCCTTGTATCACGAAGATCAGCGGTTTATGCACGTCGCGCGCTTTGATGTCAACTCTCTAGAGACTGAGGATTTGAGTCCTGGAAATTCTACAGTGACGGAAATTTTAGGATGGAATCAAGAGGATGATTCAATTTTTTACATTGTTGCTCCTGGAACAGAGCCGTGGCAGAGGCAGCTGTGGGTTACCTCGCGTGGAAAATCAAAATGTGTCACGTGTCGAAAATCTGACTGCAAAAACGTAAACGGAGTATTTTCGAAAGGCGCTAGCTATGGTATCGTATCGTGTAGCAAAACCAATGTACCGCCAAAATCATATTTATACGACAAGCAGGTAAGTTAGAGTCTATTAAGATAATAGTATTATATTATTATCTATGTTCCTATGTATATTTATGTAATTAATTTCTTCATTCCGCAGCAAGACAGTTTACGACTGATCGTAGATAATGCAGCGCTTGCTGAAAAACTCAGACAGTACAAGTTGCCTTTAGCGTTGTTCAATGTGATTTCATTAAATGAAGATAACAAAGCACATGTGAAACTCTTGTTGCCACCTGATATAGAGACGGGCAAAAAATATCCCATGATTGTAAGAGTCTACTCTGGTCCTGGTTCAACGAGGGTTAAGGATATTTACAGTCTAGGTAAAGGTAACATCCACAGTTAAAATCTTGAGTTCGGAATATACAGTTAATGATAACCGGGGAATACATAAAGATCCTTAATTTTATAATCAAATACTCGCTAGTTTCATTAGCTTTTTGCGAACAAAAATTAACATTTTTTTGGGTTCTGGGGCAATAATAATAATCTCTATCAAGTTTTTTATCAATTCAATTCCTATATATTTACTGTACCTCTACTTTCAGTATTATTTTCTTATTTTAAAATTACGTGCATATTTCAGAGTATGATAATTTGTTCTTGGTGACGAACAGAAGCATAATTATTGCCTCCATCGACGTGAGGGGATCGGGTGCAATGGGTGTTGAAGCAATGCATGCACTGAACAATGCTCTCGGTACAGTGGAGGTTACGGATACTCTGGAAGCTATAAGGTGAGTGTTATTTTGTTGTTATGCATTTCATGAAATTGAATGTATCTGAAGTACAGTGTAAACTCTTTATAATGAATTTCAAGGGACCGAGCATTTTCTTTCGTTATAAAGAGTTTTCGTTATAGGGAGAGAAGAGAAAAAGTATACCAAATGTAACTAATTACAATTATTTCTAATTTTATTACTATCAATACAATAGATAAATTATTCTAAACACTTATATTCTGTTAACTTTGCCTGACGTGTTGGTTTACGACTGCTAATACACGATAGGTGACGATGGTGCGTTTAATAATTGAGACCAAATTTCCTACAGCCAATGTAATCTATGAATAGCACACGTGTTAAGGCAATTAACAATAACAAAAGCTAGATAGCTGTTTTTGACCTCAGGTATCTTTCTTAGAAATTGCGGCACCTCAAAAGATTAGTATTGTTTTGTTTTAATATGTAGTTGATGTCTAAATATGAAGATATTTATTCGTAATAGAGAATGGCTGATGCGTTATAGAGAGTGAATTAATGTATGGGTTTTATGGTAAACCAACCAAATTGTACTAATTTCTACGTTATAGAGAGTTTATCGTTATAACGAACGACGTTATAAAGAGTTTACACTGTAATAGGAGAGATTGTTAAGAAAAACTTAAAGATTCTTGTGGGCCGGCAACAAAATTAGTAGTGGGCTTACAGGGCTTGAGTTTTGGTCAAGAGTAGTTGGTTTCGGTATTTATCCATAGACGATGGTGATCACTTACCATCAGGTGGCCCGTATAGACATACGGGCCACCGGGTTTGTCCGTCTATTTTATAAAAAAAAAGCTTACACTTCCTTAGAGGCGACCATCTTAGTTCTCCAGGGTAGGAACACATCTGTGACTGACTTAGAACGAGACTCTTACTAACAATTAATACTGGACTACTATTATCTAGCTAACAGGACTAACACTATCACAGTCCGTGCCCCAGTCCTTATACGTACTTACGAACTGTCCAACTAATATTCTTATTATCATTCTCTGCTAACTGAACTAATCAATATCCCAGTCCCTATTAGAGTCTTGGTCAAAGTCAATTACATTTGTAATGGGCGGCAGCGGATTGGTGGTGCTATAAGCTCGATTGATATCTTAAGTCCATTAAAAACAAAGAAACATGTTTGTTTCAGGCGTTTAACAAAAATGTACTCATTCATCGACGCGGCGCGGGTTGGAGCTTGGGGCTGGAGTTACGGCGGGTTCGCCACCACCATGATGCTGGCTAAGGACGACCAGGGCACGCTCGCATGCGGCGCTGCTGTCGCCCCCGTCACGTCATGGGCGTATTATGGTAGGCAATTTGACATGGAAAAGCAATTATATTGATTATCTCAAAAGGAAGTGGGTAGAGAGAGTTAAAATTTCGGCACAGGGTATTGAAGTATGTCAGATATGCAGTGTTTTGTCGCGTGAGTTAAAGCAACATATTTTCAAACCACCCGAAGTTTTTAGACAAAGCGTAACGATTGTTTTTACCATTGAAAACAACAGGGACCGTCGGCTTAACGTGCCCTTCGAAGCACGGTAACACCCATGAAATGTCACTAGCGACTGCGTCCGTCGTTGCATCACATACGATCGATGGAGAATCGAAGGAGGAGGGATGGATCGAATGGATTATTACAAAATTGAATCCAGTTTGCGGAATACGGCCCCTTTCAGATTCGATATACACGGAGCGGTACATGGACACGCCGCAGGCCAACCCTGAAGGTTACCAGCAGTCTGACCTCATGCCTCTGGCGGAGCGGCTGCGCGGCCGCCGGTACCTGCTGGTGCACGGGACCAGCGACGACAACGTGCACTACCAGCACAGCCTGCAGCTAGCCAAGGCGCTGCAGCACGCCGATATACCTTTTGAGCAAATGGTGAAAATAACACACTCTACTACTGATTGATTGTCGAACCGACGCACGACGGTTTTAGCTTCTCTTTTAAAATTCTCACTGGTCAACATCGGCTCGAAAGTGTAGCTCTGAAATAAATTTGGAAGGTATAGCTGCGCATGGGTTATAAATGCGAGGGAGATAATAGGTACGGCTAGCGAACCACTTACGATTAATTATGCCCTGCACAAGACGTTACCTTAAAGGTCAGAGTTAGACTTTCGTGCCCCTAACTGTATCTGTGTGAATGTTCCCTTGCAAGTATGCAAAACTAAAAAAAAAATTGGTATAAAATAACTGCATGCAAAAGAAAATTTGACTATTAAGTATTAGCTGGATATGGTATGTAAAAACTTTGAAAAAGAAAACATTAAAAACATCCCTTGTGAACATATTTTCGGGATAAAAAGTATGTTATCTGGATAACGTCTGCTTGTATGTTTTCATCTTAATCCTATGAATATTTACAATGTTATCACGTAAAGCTACTGTAACAATAAAGATGCAAAAATTCCTAGGGAACATAATATTTCCAGGATGAAAAGTATTTAATATATTATTACGAGTATTATCTACTCGTGTATCAAATTGAAGTGTAAGTTTACCCCCTTATTTTAACCAATTAGGAGTTAATTAATTCAATAAAATCCTTTCTTAGTGTTTGCATGCATTATAAAATGAATCTGGTGTCAATACATTTTAATAGTTGAGCGTTGAAATTCCAATTTATCCCACTTAGATGAAATAAAAAAGGTGAAAAACATGTTTCTTTATTTTTAACTAATAGATTAAATTTCAATGTTCATGGATATTGCACGCCCCGCTGCTCCAATGCGGATTGGTGGAGGCTGCATTAATAGCGAATTGTTAATTTTAACACTTATTAATGTCCTCAATTAGCCCTGTATTATGACGGCACGCGCATTATTAGCTTAAAACTTCAATATCAAACTTGTGATGGACTCGCCTAATTCGAAGCACTCATGAAAGTTTGCTATTAGTTTATGGCTCATCCCAGCTTCTGACTGATAAATGTTATAACTATTTGGCATTGCCAAAAGCCAGAAGAAGTTATGCTATATTTTCCTTTAACAGAAAATTAGTTATTATTATTACTTAAATACTTAAAAGAAAGTAGTTTTTATATAGGATATAAGATAGCAAAATGACATGCTCGTTTGCAAACTTATATCCTTAAAAAATCCACCCACCCGCAGTCACCCATTTCAACTGTGACTGACTGTGAACAAGACTCAAACAGGGACTGGGATGGTTAGTCCAGATAACATTCTATATTAACTTCAGTTTCTCTGAGTCGTGGTCCTTTACCGTCGGCCTATTTCACAAGCTCAGAGTCACTCAGCGCTATGGAGAGAGCTATGCTCGGTATTTCGCTACGCGACCGTGTCAGAAATGATGAAATCCGTAGACGAACAAAGCTCACCGACATAGTTCGCAGAGTTAGTACGTTGAAGTGGCAATGGGCTGGCCAAGAAAAGTCCTCGAATGGAGACCTCGACTTGGAAAAAGGAGCACAGGCCGCCCTGCGACAAGGTGGACGGAAGACCTAAAGAAGGCAGCGGGAAACCGCTAGATTCAGAAGGCACAGGACCGGTCGGAGTGGCGTCGTTTAGGAGAGGCCTATGTCCAGCAGTGGACCAATAAAGGCTGATGATGATGATGATGATGATATACATTTAAGAAAATTTGTTAGTAAGTTCGTTGATATGAGGACTATGGCACTTAGTGATAGTTACTCCTGTAAGTCACCGTTAAGAATAGGCCAGTTAGTAATTATTTTTGATAATAATTTACATTTCTTATTTCTTTCAGAGCTACACCGACGAAAATCACTCATTGCGGGGCGTCAGTAGACACTTCTATCACACGCTTGACCGTTTTTGGGAGGAATGTTTTAAACTATGAGATAATCTAAAAATAACTTGACCCAGTGTTACCAAAAGACTGTATTATTTAAACCTAAATTTAAATTGAGTACATACATTTATATTTATTTATCTGTGATCTACCTTGTTTTGAAAAGCTTGGCAATTATTATGTGATCCGTTGGCAAACGAAGGTACTATGGGTTGCATACTTTATGTTTGTATCAGGTGTTAAACCATCAGGTCCAACACAAAATCTGATGGATTTTATATTAGCACATTTCAATGGCGCTTTGATACGTTTCTACTGTCCGATCACTTGTCCTTGTACTGATACAAAGTGTATTATAATTTAAGCTTAAATATTGAATTTGTAGTTTTATTCTTTCCTAATTTTTTAAATCCTATTCTTACCATATTCATAGATAGTACCTACCTAGGTATTAAACATGAATCGTAACAAATAAAAGGTTATTAAATTTATAGATCCCTCTAATAAAAATTTATTAAGGGACCCAGCGACAAAAAAGATTGTCTACCAAGTCTGTATCTGTTTCTAAATAACTATGTTTTCGATCTTTTTCTAATAAAATTGTGAATGAAAATGAAACAGGCACACAAAATGGCTAAATTCTCGTACAATTCCACTTACAACCAACGATAACATGACAAAACCACATCATACAAATATCACGAAATATTAGCACACATTTGAAATAAAAAAGGTTTTTGATGATTACTTTAATATTATAATATTTAGTACAAAAAAGTAAATGTACGGTGACAGGAAATATGTTTATCTACAAAACATGTTTCACTAGCCCACTTTGCTTATGAACTAAACATTTTTTAACTTGTTTCGTCCTACTGCAAAGTGTCAATTTTTTACTTGTATCACATAACAAAGGAGGCACAGTATTACTTCCATGGATGCCAGTTTGATACGCGATCATTAAGTCACTGCATTGATACAGAGGAAATAAAAGGCATCCACGGAGGAGGTTGGAGGTTTGCCACGTGACGGGAAATAGGTACGTGTTTTTTCGCTTTTCGCTTGATGTTGATGTTGGCTTGATTCATCTGTGGATTTATGATTTTATAACTTCTCTCTACGCTAAAGACAGGAGAAGAAGAAGCGTCAAAAAATGACATTTAAGTAACAGATATTTTTAGTTTATTTCTATTTGTAAAATTTATTACGTTATTATGAAAATTCTAAGTTTACTTTTTAAATACACATGTAGAGTATGGCCTACTTCCTCAAAGCGATTGTAAGAGTATTTAAAATTTATGTGAATCGCTAATAAAGCATCGTGTTTAATCTTATTAATAAAGTTTTCTTAATTTCATAACTACTTGCTATACTCCTATGCTCGTGCAATATACTTCTAAATCATAGGTTTTAATATGCCTAGTCAAGTTTACATTTATATTTACAGTATGACGGACAAATGTCCTCCATTATATGACTGTGGCCCAGACTTACAAGACAGAGGGATATGCGCTATCGAGCCTTTCGATCCTGAGAAATGCTTACCCGAGCCTCGCGTTGTGATCGTAGGCGCGGGCATGGCGGGCCTGTCTGCCGCTTCAAGGCTTTCTCAACGTGGAATAAATAACATCGTCGTACTGGAAGCTTACGAAAGGTTTTTAGAAACTCAATCTTTTCATACATTATATTTAAAAATGATTTTATATTTATGAGCAGATTATACTTTTTTGGTTTCTAGACCTGGTGGCCGTATCCATTCTTGCTGGATAGGTGACATCGTTGCTGAGTTAGGAGCACATTGGAGGCCTGAAAATGGTGCAAACCACCCTGTTTATACAATGACAATGAAAGAAGACCCACCACTGCCCGGAGTTCCTGCTATGGATCCTCCGTTAGGACTCTTTAACAGAGCAGTCGGCGGAAAAATGCCATATCCAGCGTCCATAAGCGCTTATCATAAATTTCGTCAGATTGAACAGGAAGCTGCTCAACTATTCTGTCTCGGTGGTAACAAACAGCAGGGATCGTTGATTAATTTTATGAGTCTGAGAATTCAGCAAGAACTGCACGAATATCCCGAGGAACAACAACATGACGCAGCTAGAATAATGTTCGGTCTCACACATATGCTCAATTCGCGCTGCGGGGATGATACAGCGTTGCTTTGTGCCGATCATTTGGGATGTTTTATGAATATGCCAGGAGGGGAAGTGCGCGTTCCATTAGGTTTTGTTGGAATATTAGCTCCTCTGCTACGTCAGATACCGGAAGGTGCTATTCGCTACTGTAAGCCTGTGAATTGCATATACTGGGGAACCTCCCAAAAATCGGGATACCGCGCAACTGTCTACACCACGGACGGTGAAGAGTTTCCTGCTGATTACGTCATAATAACAGTGTCATTAGGCGTGTTAGCTTATAATTCAGCGAAGCTTTTTTGTCCAGCCCTACCAGCTTCAAAGATAGACGCGATGCGAAGTTTAGGATATGGTTATTGTAATAAAATATACGTCGAATATTGTCGTCCATTTTGGTTTTGGCATAAGGGTGATTTAAATTTTAAATATGGTTGTAATGAATTGGCGGGTAGGCGAGATTGGACGCGTGGTATAACTGCAATAGAGACGGTACCGGGCAGTAAACATGTCATGTGCGTTTGGGTGGTCGGCCGAGAAGCCATGGCGATGGAGAGTCTTTGTGACCGAGATGTTGCAGAGGGTATAACGGATCTACTAAGAGCCTCAACAGGAAATCTATGCATACCTTATCCTGCAACTATACTTCGTTCTAATTGGACATCGGATCCCTTTTTTTGCGGTGCATATTCCTACGAAAGTAAATGCGAAGACGGATCCGCTCAGCGTGCATTAGCCTGCCCTTTGCCAGGTCCAAGTGAACCCGTCCCTCCTATTTTGCTGTTTGCAGGAGAAGCGACGGTGCCCGGCCACTATGCAACTGTTGGTGGAGCGCGTCTAAGCGGTGTCAGAGAGGCCGAGCGCGTTGTTCAGTTGACATTGAGATTCAAAGGACCTCCATTGCCCACAGTCCAACAACTTCCTACCAAACGAGCTTGTATTTAAATATAAAAAATGACCACAATGTTTAATTTAAACTTGGCAATGATATTCATTATAAAGTAAAGCAATATTTCTATTTTATTTGTCGTGTTTATAATATTTGCCTGGCAGTTTTGTGAGAGCTGCTACAAGCAACAACCAAGTTATCTCCGGTAAGTCTGGCGAAACTTTCAGATGTTAGTTTTGATTGTCAAATGATACTTGCCCAAAGTTTTCACTTCCAACGATATCTTGTTCTGTTCCAAAGTTAAATAGAAATCTTGATTATTTTACTTGACCAGAATATCTAGAAACGCGAGGCAGAGTAACTGAATTGTAGTTTCCGTTAAAGAATAAACGTATCATTTAATAATAACAATTTTGAATCTATATTATAAAAATGAATCGCAAAATGTGTTGGTAAGCGCATAACTCAACAACGCCTGGACCAATTTGGCCAATTTGAAAATTCATCCCCTAAGGGGGTAAACGGGGGTGCAAAGTTAGTATGAAGCTTTGCCGTTTTTGAAGTTAATGAATGTGTAACGCGAGCGAAGCTGCGGGCGTCCACTAGTAGCTAATAAAAATAGCCCATTATCAATCGCAAGTGTCCCGGATTGTAGCTTGTTTATCTGCTATGCCATACGGCAGCATGGGACTGACGTATGGTGAAGAAGCCATATAAAATTATTATCTTCAATTACGACAGTCCTTCCGTTCAATTGTGTTTCATCCGTATTGCGGATTTGTTTGCGAACATCTTCATTGCGTATGGAATTCCCGAGTGTAAACGTTTATTTATTATACCAGCGTGGATGGTCGTTGTATAATATTGCGGCAGAATAGGATTATGGCTATTTTGCGTAGTGTTTTCTTTCTCTTTACTTATTAGGAATATACCAAGAGTCTGTCAGATGATAGGATATTATGTTCTAACTTACTGCTTATTCAACATTGTTGTAAATAAAGTAAGTTTATTATCATAGAAAAGACAAGCGCTAGCTTCCAAATTTTAATTAAATACATAATTTTCCAGAATAAAGGTCAAATTGCGAACACAACAGTTTTAAACCTCAGTCACAGGCAGTTAAATCTAGATAAATAAGTATAGACATTATAGTGACCTCCATATAAAGAGCCTCAGTGTGGTCTTGTTTGTTAGATTTGTGGTTTATTATCTGGAGGTATTAATTCACTAATTCACTAAATATCTTAAATATTATCATATCATAACACGCAACTACGCTGCGAAATATTTCATGCTTTCAAAGTAGTTTCCTTATTGTTTAATTTACTAGAGCAGCACTGCTGTAGACGTTGAGTGATATAATAATAATATAGTCTTGGCATATACAAGCATATGCTTGTATATTTCGTTTACCAAATTAACATGGATATTGATAATTGTATGGTTCCAACTTCCAACCACGTTTTATAACTTCTTTATAAGTAAAAGAAAAAAGAAATTATACCGTTAAATTTTTTTTTTAAAAAGCTTTTTTTTCGTGCATTGTCATCGGAATCAAATATGTGTGCCAAATTTCAGCTCAGTGAAAGTGGGTTAAATATTGATTACAAGATTCCAGGACATACATACATAACATACATACATACATACATACGAGTGAAGTAAAATAAAAGCTTATAAAAACAGTAAATTTGTAGTTGTGTCAAAAAAATGTTAAAGAACCTTCGGTGCGGGAGCCCTCGCATTGGCTCATTTGCTCAGAAATTTAAAAATGTCCAATGTGCAACATATCTAATGTTTTCTGTACCTACAAATACTCGTAGCTCCGTTAAAGGAAGAAGCAGATATCCTGTCTGTTCATAAATCAATTAAAGCTAAGCCTTACCTACTCGTATGAGGGAGATACCACCCTCCAAAGGGGTGGTAAATATGAGGATACGGGAGTGCGATTTCATTACAGCCGTTTTTCAATCGTTCCAAGTATAAAAGGTACAAGTATTCGGTACCAATTTACGATGTGATAGATTGTGTGGTATTGAATACTTGGTTTCATTGTAGGTAGGTAGGTACAAAACAAAGAACATTTAGTCGAGGATAGCTAAATCAGTGTTAAGATCGTATCTAGAAATGCAGTTGCTTGAAAACGCTTTACACAAAGCTGTAGCTCTGTACATGTTGCGAATCAAGATACCTATCTAGCCAGACGATGCCGATATGTTACGTAGGTATCCTTGCGGTTCTCAGTTTTACCACAGAGTACGATATTTATTACCATGTAGACCGTGGTATTACAATCATTATTCTGTGGTTTTATTAATATGAACTCCACCAGTGAGCATTGGAGCAGCGTGGTGGAGTATGCTCTAGACATCAGCAACTGTGTCTGTGAGGGAAACCTTCGTGCCCAGCAGTGGGACATCTATGGCTTTATTAATATGAACTAGATAAGGATAATCAGAACGATCATTTAAAACTTGCATTACAATTACGAAGCATTACAAAAATCATAAAATCGTTATTTTGTATTTGTTTTTATAACACTAAACGATTTACTAGAGATACAACGAATAGCGACGCATTTGTAAGACAAGTATTATTAATTATCGGTACAGTCTTCTTTAAAATTTCATTATAGCTGAATAAACTGTATTTACAGCGATACTCGAGTCAATAGCGCGATAGTATCGCCTAAGCTCTTGAAGTGCTACGATTTATACGGCTACGATAAGCTCAGTGTTAAATATTGAATAAATAATTTATATTGTGTAATGAACAACTACTCGTGAAACATATTTCCACCTTTGTCTATCTGTCATTGGGGTTCCATTACAGATAGACCATTCGGAATATATTACACGGGACGTAGTTTATGCTTAAAAAACTATAGTACCTAATCAAAGATTTAGTAATTTAATACCTCGTCATAAGAAATGTATTTTGTTTTTTTATTAATATTTGAAAAACATTCAATATTTTAAAAATGTTAATTAAACAACAGAGATAATGATGGAGAAATCAGCGAAGTTTCCAATACTAAGCCAATCTAATAAAGATAAAGTTTGATTAACTGAATCGATAACTTGATCTCTTTTGACTCTTTCGATAAGCTACATGAAATTGTATTCAAGTTATTGCAAATATTACTTACGTTCGTTCGTCGCAAGCTCATTTACTCATGGTTATATTTTGTAAATGCTTTAATTTACGAGTAGGTATTATTACTGTTTGTATGGATGTGTATTTGTAAAGATACGTGTTTAATTAATTTATTACTTATCAGTTTTAGATTTCTGTACATATTATGGTGAAATATGCCTATTAGTTGGGACAACAACAAAATATTTTACTTATGCAAGACAGATATTGTTTGGCCTGGAATTAGTGGAATCCTTGTTGTCAACAGACTTAAATAAAGGCACAACTTCATTAAGTTTCATAAGATCTGGAAAATATCCTTGATCTAGTAGACTAGATTAAAATAATTTTATGTCCTACTAATCATACTAGCTTCTAAGCATCCTAGCTTCTAACTTATTACATTATATTATAAGTACTTATACATATTATAATTTAACGCCCTCTAACGAGGTGGACCGATGACATGATGAATATAGCGGGAAAATTTTGGATTCAGGGCTACGTTCTTTTACCTCGCCCGACGACGGGCGATCACTCCAAGCCGAGCGACGATGGGGCGACGTTCGTCATCCGACGTTTTCGAACGACATTGCATAATTGTCACTGTCAAAATAGACAATATTGTCATTTTTTGTTTACATTATGTATGTACAATAGTCGTTTCGATTGAATTGTGGAACCCTTTTTTCGTGGAATGAACCTAAATCCGTAAAAGAAGACCAGTTATATGTTGCCAAATGGATCGCCAGATCGTCAGAATTGTTTTGGTGCCTTTACTATTGTTGTGTCCTTCACAACATTAGCCTGAGCCATACTGATGATCTCAATATTCAAGAGTATGTTGATGAGGGCATGCTTCATCTCCACCAGACAGGGTTGCAAAAACGAAAAATTAAAAATCGGTAGATTTGGCACCTGAAAATCGGGAGAAATCGGGAGAATTTTTATTTGGAATAAAACAAAAGTATTTTAAGTTAATAATGTGTTCATTTATTTAAATTTGTTCCATTAGTTTCACACAAACATTTATTCTCGTTTGATATATGTACATATTGTACATTGATTAATCATTTCCGTCTTCATATCAGCTTTTACAAGCTATTTTCTGAACATTTTCTCATCTATATTATCTATATTAAAAAATTAACATCATTGATTATTTTCTCCTATACGTCTTTTTGTGTGTAGAAGACCTCTCATTGACTCAGTGGAAAATTTATTCCGTTGTTTAGTTTTCATTAAATTTATGCAACATATTATTTTGAAACTGAACCAACTGAAACATCTAAGACAAGTGCATGCAATTATATGAACCGACTATATAGATATTAGCCTCTTTGTTAAGTAAGTTACCTAATTTGGGAAACAACCCGGACAAAGTTATCTTTAGGGATTTTCCCTCGTATACTCACCAGACAATAGTACTTAAACTCTATTATAAGAATTGTTAGTAGAATTTGCTTTAACATACCATGAAGTTGAATGACCATAATCGACATGGTACGCGGAATTTCGGGAAGTCCCCGTGCCTTTATGTTGTGATAAAGGTTTCTTTTAGTCTAAAGAATATTATTTTCCCGTTTTTTATATGAAAATTATTTAAATTGGTTGAAAATTCAAAAAATCGGGAGATGGGACTGCTAAATCGGGACATCGGGAGACAATGACCAAAATCAGTAGATCTCCCGATAAATCGGGAACTTTTGCAACCCTGCCACCAGACCTAAGACAACAGTGACACAAGCAATGTAGAAGTTGATTGGAATATTGCGAGATGAAATAGCTGCAACACTATTTTCTCAGAGGGGTTTACCCTAAGAACTGTTTTTCATTCAGTTTCTAGTTTTTAGAATTATAAAGGTATATAATGGAGTGTTGTAGTTGAGGAGTTTTGATTGTTTTGAAGAATTATTTTGGCTCCATAGCTATGTCAAATTTTAGCTCAATTGGATGCCAGCAAGTGCTTAGAAAATGGATTGCAAATTGTGAATTGGAACATCATGCCATCAAAGCAAGTTACATAAAAGCTTATAAAAATCCTGTTAATGTACTAAAATGTGACTTTAATTGATGTACCTGAGTGAAGAACACTTCATTGAATAAACAATAATCTGAATGAAATTGTTTCCATTTTGAAAATTAGGTTTTATTATGTACATTGTACCCCATGTACTTATTACAAACATAAAAATCACAGGGTAATTTTTACTGCCATATATTAAAAAAGCTATTTATTTAATGTGTCCTTCAGGATAAAAAGTACCTACCCTATTTCCTATTCCAGGGTTCTATAGTTCCATACAATGCATGCATGTATAAATGCATACTTTTTGACTTTTTTACATTTTTCATTAAGATGTAACAAAATTAAAACCACGTTATATATCATCACAGTTTTATTAAAATCCATCCGTTTAGTCTAAAATACATAGAATACACTTTATTGTACACACAAAGTAATTACAAAAACACAATATTGAATTATCGAAGAGATTACAAAAGGTACAACCGGCCTTGATCGTCGTAATATTAACTGGCCATTTTGAGTAACAATATTCATTGTTTCCATTTTGATTCGATTCAACGATGAATATAATGAAGATAGATTAATATATTTACACGAAACACTGTTTAGCGCGAATGAAAACTTAAATTAATATTATTATCCTGAAAAATCTAAAAATGTTTATCTTTATGAAGTGCCAAATGTCAAAATAGAAGCTTTAATATGACAGTTGACAATATTTTAAAACGTCAGGGTGACTTTCACCCACCTATTTCGTGGGGTGACCGGTGCGTCGTCGGGCGACATTTACGAACGGCTACTAGTGATCGTCGAGCGATCACCCGATGGTTTTAGAACGCGGATAATGTCATCGAGCGTCGTCGGGCGAGGTAAAAGAACGTAGCCCAGAGGGCACAAGGAAGGGAAGATTAGAAAGACTGTGTACCAGGTGATCTTGAAAAGCTAATGAATAGATTTCTAGTACGTCTATTTCAGGTTAAAAATTATTACGCATAAAACTTTAACTTTTAACGATGTAACTTTTACAATATTAAAATTTTAAGACACAAAATGTTATGTTTAACACAAAATAAAATTATGAATTTAGTAATGTGACATGCGTCAAGCGTGAAACTTCGGTTGAGGATTGACTTCGCTTTTGATGTTGGCATTAGCTTTGGTGGCTGCACCTCAGATTAATAAATTATTATTTATAAATGATCATTGCTCTGAGAGCTGCACTCTTCAGATGACTCCATCTGCCTTTGGTTCTATAATCTGAGATTTAGGCAATACGCTTGAATAATAGATAGTTTTAAGCAACAATTTTTATTAATATCCGAAAACCTACTTTATGATAATACTGAAGACGTTGTAATTGTATATACAGTACGCATCAGATTACGGGTAATCAGCACCAGATATGAATGGTAATGGGGGCATTAACATCGTCGTAGCTCGCCACGGGCGGGCGGCGCGCGCTGCTCGCGGGAGCTGCGAGCGCGTCTCTGCAGATGGCGGGCTGCGGAGCACGCGAGGATCCGAGACGGATGCGTGACGCAGCGCGCAGGACCGGCCCCCCGCGCGGTGCGTGCTCGCCCCGCGGCAGCCTCGACTCGACACGCATCCTCACAAAAAAACATCGATATTCGCGCGGTGCGTGAGTCTGCAGCGCTCGCAGGTGGGCGGGCAGCGGCGTGGCGTGCAGCGGCGCTGGGCGCGTGGTGCGTGGTGCCGGTGCAAGCGTGCGTGGCGCGGCCCGGGCGGCAGTCGCTCGCAGCAGGCGGCCGGCGCGGGTCGCCCTCGCCTACTCGCTGCGCCCTAGTGCATCGGATCCGCTGCGCTCGCTTAACCGCCGTCAGGTACGTTTGCGTCGTTGCAGACGGTGCCCCCTGTGTCGGCCCGCTCGCACACATGCGACTCTCATTCATCTCGCTGCAGTTTCAAGTACCGCTAGTATTCGCGTTGGAACCTCTCCCGATGCCCGTACGTTAGTCAGTGATAGTGAGCCCGGCTCTCGGTATCTGGAAGAGCAACAGTGGCTTTTAAGAACTGGTAAGTTCTAATATATTTCGTACCATATAAAAAATATCTAAAAAAAATTGTCGGTAAGGTACAATGATACAAAAGCATAAATTTAGTAATTATGTTATGTATTAATTTTAATTAGCTTATGGGGTGTGGTTGTAATCATCAAGAAATAAGCTAAATGTATTGGTAAAACAATGGAAAAATTTCTTACACGTGTTTTCACGAAATCTAATAGATTGTAAGTTAAGTTTTAGCTCATAGAAAATGTCATGAGAGAAAAGAGTAATAGTACTGGCCACATGCCAAATACCGACCGCGCGCATCTTTTAGTAAGCAAATATTTTAGAAATATAAGAAATATATTCAAGGAAACATATTAATGCCAATGGCGTTTGCAGAATTTGGCGGGTGTGCGAAGTATAATTTTTACTTATATTATGAACTTTTAGTTGGTAAAACTGTATCTGTAAATAAAATCAATATTACAGTGTAAAATGTAAATACATAATTAACTATGTACATGAATTCCCCATTCATTAATTTCAAAATGAATGTCATACGTAATTCACTCTTTCGCAACGGAGTAACGAAGCTTTCCACTCACGAAAATTGAGATCAAAGGTCTTGGTTTAAGATAAGTATCTTATTTTCAAATACAATATATACCTTTTTAATCATCTTTTCTAGTATTTAAGATTGCGAGGAGGTGATTGATGATATAAGCTGATTTAAGCTGTATTTAGGACGCCGCTGGGCGATATAATAACATTTTATCATGGTGGCATACTTTTCTTGACATGTTTTCTAGCGAATCTTTAATGTACCCTAGTTCTCTGACACTAAGTAGGTACACATTAGAATTTGTATTAATATTTGACTACAGTATTATTATTAAGATGTTATAATGTTGCCTTTAATAACTTCCCATGGTTAAATAAACGTCAAAATTGAAATATAAAATTACTAGAATTATATTATTATTCGCGTGGAATTAGACATAACAATAGTTTACACCTAGTAATATTATATAGCCTATATCACTCAGTGAAGATGCAGCTTCTTATGGTGAAAAAAATTTTGAAATCGGTCCAGTAGTTTTTGTGTGAAAACATTACAAACAAATGTTTCTTCTTTATAGTATTAGTATAGAAGTATAAATATATGCGACCCGTGCCCAGCAGTGGGACGGCTATGGGTTGCAGCTGAACATCTTCATATGAGGAAAATTTGAATAAAGTTTAGGCTGCACACATTGGACACTGGAATTGCAGATTTATTGAAGTGAATGGGCAATTTGTGAACTATCTCTAGAGATGCAATTTCCTCGGTCGTCTAATTGCTCCCAAGGCTTTTCCCAGGCTGGTTGGAACAAGTGCCTACTTCTAATCTGTATGTAACCATACTGCAGACTGCTAATAAAGAGCTCAGCTTTTCCCAGATCTTTTTTATTGATATCAGATTGAAGACGAGCTTGCAGTACCATCCACCCACTGCTGCCGCCTATGACAAAACGTTGACTGGCTTTGAACAAGACTGACTTAGAAATGGGATTGTTAGTCCAGTAAGATGAGAGAGTTAGTTAGAACATTAGTTGGTCTGTTCGTTAGTGGGTATGACATCTGGGGACTGTTAGTGATAGTTAGTCTTGTTAGTTGGTGTTAGTAATCGTCTAGTTCTAGTTAGTAATTGTTAGTACGAGTCCCTTACCAAGTCAGTTACAGATAGACGTGTTGCTACTCCTGAGGACTAATATGGTCGCCTCTAGATATGTGTAACCGGGAACTACCCCTTTCTAACCGGACCGCAATTGCTTTAAAAACAATTATGACACGGTAGATCTATAAAAATAGTACTAGGTACCATGGCCGGCGGTGGTACTGCATCGGGCGAACTCTTGGTATATGGAACAAAATAGATTGATATAAAACCTTTATTACGTATACTCATCCATCCATCCATCCATCAGCCTTTTTGGATCCACTGCTGGAAATAGGCCTCCCTCAACTATAAGGATTCAAATAAGTTTCATATAAACCCTATTTGGTTCCCATTTATTAGAAAGCAGTCTGGCACAGCGTCATGGCGCTGACACTCATTATTAGCTTGGTTACACTTTTTCCGCGGCCGAAGCTGCGGGCAAAAGCTAGTTTCTACATAAAAGTAGTTAAAATTATAGATTTTTAGAGATAGAAATGTTATAGATTTTTCACTTGCCCATTTATTAAATCTAGTGGTCACCCAGTAGTCGACATTAGTTTTTTTCCTATAATAGCCGGCTCAAACACCTATAGATGGCGCTAGATATACATTTAAATGTTTTAATTGATGTAGGTATTTTTCATTTATGTTTTTTTGCACTTTATCTGCATAAAAACTTGATGCGCAGATAAAGTGCCGAATTTCACATTTCAAATTGATTCTTTGGCGTATTATTTCTTTGCGAATTAATGTAGATATAGAAACAATTCTGTATATTCGCCATTGCTGCTAGTTTCTACCGTGATTCGTTATGGGACGTTCGTTTTCAGTTATCCAGTTCAGTTAACTTAACTCACGGGCAGAGTGATGCAGACCGGAAAACGCTAGGCCATACTGTACCTAGTAGTCGCCCTCGGTGGCCTTCCTCGGCGCTTGTGGACGGCTCCGGGATCTCTGATAGAACATACCTGAGCTTTTCAGCGCTGTGTCCATGACAGCCTCGTTTCGGACGACAAAGATGTCGCTACAACGTTGTGCAGTCACACACAATGTTGTCTTTCCCGGGGTCACTGGATGGAAGGTTAGAGCTCCCACTCTTACCGCCCGTGAACCCGGAAGGCATTTTTAGTCGCCTAAAATGCCTAATACACCTTTTAACTGGGTTGTAATAACACCTATAAAAGCTATCGTACTTAAATATGTATAAAATCATTATTTATTTTTTATTTATTATTTTTTATAAATTTTTTATAAAATTATCAATCAATTTCAACACCCTAGCCGTGTTTCACGATATAATATTATGACTGAGAACTTGTAATGTTACACTTGACGCAATAAAAATTTTATGATTATGCAAGTCTGAGTTTTTTTATAAAATTCATATTTAAGCATAGTGATCTTAATGTGTTCATTTGTTTTAACGAGTCTTGGTAATTTTTTCATAGCATCCAAAATACAACCACATTTAAAGTGGAATTTCGATGACAAGTAGAATAAAAGACAGAAGTGATTCTAAACTAAGTGGATTATAACATAAGTACGTGCACTCGTAAGGCAAACAAAGATGGGAGCCAAATAACGAAATAAAGCAAGCGAGCTGTAAAAATATTTAGGAGACGACGTAAGAAATGAACGCATTTAAAGCATGCCAAACAACAGCCACTCCGGCTAAGAAAACATGGGACACTAAGCGCACTTTTCAATCTTCTAGGAACTGGATATTTTTCAACTTTTTCGCGAGTACTAAAACAGTTTAATATCACGATTTATTGCAATGCTCCACCTGGCGATGTAGATTGCATGGTCAGTTCAGTACGCGTCTACTTTGAGTTTTATGGGTTAGGATAAGAGGATTAAAATAACCTGCTTTTAAATACCTACTGTACCTTATCCTGCGAATAAATATGTTTGACTTTGACTTTGACTTTGACTTTAATGTCACTACAATACCGACTTACTGATTTTTTTATCTAGTTACTCTGTGTATCAAAATAAACTATGTAAATATTTTCATAGTAAATTAGCATTTAAATAAAATAATACGATTTCAAATGAATCGGAATAAATTTATGATCTGCTGTTGCTGACTTTCTATCCTATCTTATCTTCTTCTTTCTTCGGTCTATAATCGTGGCTTTCTTTATCCTATTCAGGAAAATAATATTTATTTACAGCAGTGATACGAAAATACGAAAAACAATATACGATATAGTACAAATATGATAATGGGTTAATTCAGTTCTTACAGAAATAAAGCATAGGTAAGTAGTCATACTACTATATGACCTGATTTTGCAGTCAGGCTTCGCTCTAGAAGCAAGAACGAATGGCTTCGATACGAATTTTTCGTATTTACATTGCATTTTGATTGCCCGTTGCAATTTGAACCTTGTTGTTGTTTTTGATGATGATGTTGGGCGCTACTGTACTTCGGTGGGCACGTTAAACCGTCGATCTCGGTTGTTTTTAATGGTAAATCAATCGTTAAGTCTTGTCAAAGACCGTTGTGTGGCTTGAAAACATCCGACTCTGGTTTGGCTAACCCCTCCACCCGCATTCGATCAGCGTGGTGGAGTATGCTCTGGACCACCCGTGCCCAACAGTGGGACGTTTATGATTGTAGATGAACACATTGATTATTCTGTATATAAACAAACTAGTAGACGCCCGCAGCTTCGCTCGCGTAGAATTAGACCCATTAACGACGTCTGCCCGCGTTCGGTTTGCTTGACTTGTCTTGACTTCAAAAACGGCAAAGAAACCCCGTTTTACCCCCTTAGGGGGTGAATTTTCAAAAATCATTTCTTAGTGCTTCCCCTACGTTATAAAAGGAACCCCTGTGCAAATCTTCAAGTTTCTAACCCTTATAGTTTAGGCCCTGCGTTGATATGTCAGTCAGTCAGTCAGTCAGTCAGTCAGTCAGTCAGTCAGTCAGTCAGTCAGCTTCTCCTTTTTATATATACAGGGTGTCCCAGAATGAATGGATAATCCTTGAGCCCCGCACAGAACAGCTCTCCAGCGCTTAGAAAAAAATATCAAAAAAAAAAAATTCCAAGTGATACCCAAAATATGATTTTTTTTAGAAAAACATACGTTATTTTAGCTTCACATCACATTAATTTACACAACTGCCACAAATTAATGATATTCTTGGCGTTTTTGGTGTCATTTTATTCCTGATAGACTATACTACTAGAAATACATCAAATAATATAAGTATCTGTGATACTTTTTTTATAAAAAAAATAAGAACTTGAATTTTTAACATGAAATTTGATACCAAAATAATTTTGACATAGTTTGAGAGTGTTTCATGTAAAAAAAAAGTATGAAAACGTAAGTGTCCAGCTATTTTAAAAACATGCGCAGTTAATACAGATTAAATAATGGTATAATACATCATTTTATCTAATACTACTACGAAGTTATTGCTATTGAGATGCAAAACGAGTAAATACGACTAAAATTAAAAAGTTAATGTCTTAATACATTTTAATAATAATAAAACATTTCAGGTGTCGCTGCGACCCATACACGTCCCACTGCTGGGCACGGGTCTCCCCCACAAACACTGCTGCTGCGGGAGGTCCAGAGCATACTCCACCACGCTGCTCCAATGCGGATTGGTGGAGGGGTTAGTGGCCAACCCAGTGTCGAATGTTCTCAAGCCACCCGAAGGTCTTCGACAAGGCTTAACGACTTTAAAATTTAGAACACTTTTGAATCCTTAGACATTTACAAAATTATTATCTATCGATCTATTTACCTATAAGCATGGTTAATGTTTAAGCTCTTGTAAATAAAAACTTAACGTACGATATTGGCTGATAAGAGTGTTTTCTTAGTCATGATAATATACTATAACGAGAAAGGTAATTAGATTATGATCTCGAGTATTTTAGCGAAACTAGCGCAGTCACGTGCGTCTATAAGTGCCTCTACATGGGTAATATTAGTATGGGCGGATAATAAATTATACGTGAGATACCGGGGGTTATATAGTTAAGAGAAGATAATAATGTACTTATAAATATTATTTCTTTACTTCTTTTATAAAAAAACATTTGTAGGGATTCGGCAAATCCATAAGTTTGTAAAATTTCACAGATTGTTATTTATACATTTGTTAACCATCAAAACAGCCCTTGAATTCTGATAATGATACGATAAATTCAACAGTGCTGGGTTTTTCCGTTCACTAGTTTTTAAATATTAATTTAAATATTAAAACAAGTCATGAACTAAATGCGTTCACTTTATTTTATTATGAAAGGTCGAAAATTGGATGGCAAACCTCGTCATAACCCACCGTTTCTTTCCTTATCAATTAGTACAATCTTCACGACCCCGCTGTTTTAGTGTGTTTTCAGCGATTTTTAATAATTTCAGCAATATTTGTTACCTTTCCTTGAGGCTCACGGTATTTTTATACAGTACATTTTTTACTAGAAAAAATCATCAAAATTTGATTGAGATTAAACACACACACTCCATATCCTTACGATTTATGAATGGTGTCTGTTGGTAATAATTTATTCTGATATATTAAGGTAATAAATCTGAATTAAGTATTTATTCTTTAAACGTGAATCTCAAATGTTACTCAATGTCTCTCAATGTACAATACATATTTAAGCCAATCGATTCAAAAATTGTAGCAATTTATAATTATTATTCGATCACTGAGTGATCGAAACCCAACCATAATTCATTTTTTTTTAATTTTAAGTTTGAACGTTATCAATGGTATCTCTATAATCATAGATTCCAAATAAATACGAATAGATCGTTGTAATAATTATATATGTTGTGAGTCAACATAATGGTAGTGTGTTAATAAAATAAAATAGTACATTATTTTATTAATATAATGTATTTCTAATTCTAATTATATAAAAATCCCTCCTATTCTGAGAGGAAACCCGTGCCCAACATTACAGTAGTGGGACAAAGCAAGGGTTGTGATGTGATGATGATGTGCCTAAAATTATTAACTAACTAGTGGACGCCCGCAGCTTCGCTCGCGTTACACATTTAGTAACTTCAAAAACGGCAAAGTTTCATACTAACTTTGCACCCTCGTTTTACCCCCTTAGGGGATGAATTTTCAAATTTTTCTCGCCGTAAAAACCATCCTTGAACTTCAACGAACATTTTAAAAAAAGAATTGTCCAAATCGGTCCAGGCGTTGTTGAGTTATGCGCTTACCAACACATTTTGCGATTCATTTTTATTATATAGAAGATTGCTCATCTTGTTTCCTTCTTTTGTTTCAGAAATCACGCGATTTTACGGCGATCCATGCATGACGCTGAACTGTAGATAACATAATTAAATAGACAAGACAACTATACTCGAATATTAAATAGTGAAAATGCGTTGTGCTTGACAGTCTAGTATCATTCTCTTATTTAAAATAGTTTAAAGTGCCTCATAATCTTACTTTGTAGGTGTAAGTAGGACTAAGAAACGATCAATGGAATTTTAAGCTTTCAAAGATTTTAGTTAGTTGCGAATTGGTGTTCTGTGCGATTAATTGATATCTTGTGGACAATATCTGTGTTTTTGGATGGAGATCTTAATTCGAAGACGGAACCGATGTTTCTCGATGATGTTATAAAGGTAAGACTATTTTTGGCATTTATGTCTGGTGTCTGGCAGGGAGAACATTATTTACTGACTTCTGAACAAAATCATAAACGCACATACATATTATTACGTATAATGTATTTAATGGACTTTGGCTTCCTGATGGCTTGTACCGTAGCTGTATATAGGAAATACCAGTACGCATGTACATTGCGCTGAGAAGTCAGTCAATAAATTATAATAGTCCTAACTCCTACTCCTAATACAAAATCATATTTGGTGAGGTCCAGAAATAAACGTCCAGCAGAATTCAAAGCAGCTGTACGTTACTAGACTGCTCCTGGGGTCAAAGTCTTTTAAAGCCACGTCTTTTTTATGTCGATGGCTAAAGTATTAAAAAAAGTATAAAAATAAAGTATTTAAAAATTTACTGTTATTTAAAATATTTGTATAATTTAATATACATATGTATAATAATAATAAGTGGGATACAAACGTTTTTTTTTTCAAGTTGTGTGTTATAATGTTGTCATAATGATCCTTTTACCGAATCAGTGCAATAAAATACTTTTCTATTATTACACTGGCGCTACTCCAACTGTCGCGACATTCGCCATGGCCTTCTAAAAGGTTAATTATTCTGATCGTGTTAGTCTTTAGACATGTAGGTAATAATTAAAATTCATCACATTTTGCAGGGTTTTAACTGGCATGCAGATTCTGACCCTTTATGTATTATTGGGCTTCTGTATTGTTCTATTCCTATTTTTCGCAAAAATACGATAACTAATCAATAGATCATCCCATGACATAGGCTTTAGCTATTTCGCCATGCTTTGTAATCGTTACTGTCCTAATTCAGATCTGTCCGAGTGTCCGATATTCATATTACGTTGTGGGATATTTGGTTATTACCTGACTTGTTACCACTATCAGACATTTCTTACATTTATTTTTTTATGCAGGGAAGCTAAATAACTCTACAGCTACTTTTACGAAAAATTGAATCTGAATGTAAATGGCAAAGGCCGCTTCAAAGTGAAGTATCATCAGCAGAGTGGCGGTTTTAGAGCTCACTTACGGGAGCGCGGCGCGTGGTTGCAGATCAAAGAAACAGAAATGACGCCCAATCTGTCAATTGTCCACTTGGTGATAAATGTCATATTGCAAAAACTAATGTGACAGTGTCAATATTAATGCAATGTGGTCCACGGCAAATTATTATGAATAGAATAAAAATAGAAATCCATATACTGCCATTAAAAACACATACGATGGTAGAGAAACAAGGTGAATATATAATTTAATAGATATTAAATTTTAAAAACAAAACAGTAAACACTATGAAAAAAGTATTTAAAATCGAAAAATTTAAAGCTAAAATAAAAATGCTAAAATGAAAATAAGCACAATCTGAATAAAAAATGTAAAATAAAATCTAACATGAACCGATAATTCACTTTATTCTTTTTATGAAGTCTCTTTTGTGTATAGCATCTCAAAGCGTCCAGAACCAGAGGGAACTGATATCTCGAATATATTTTACATTGTAGACATTACCAAAACTTTTTATTTCAGTTTGAACACAAACAAATCAGTGACACAAACTTCACGTGCTCTTACCAGAATACGTTGAAGGCATTTGCGGAAATTTTTCGATTCATGTAAAATTAAGTGTTTTTTTTATTCTTAATTAATTTAACTGTTTCGTTGGTATACCTACTGGTCGCCAACGTGACTAAGAAGTTAGAGGTTATGTGTACACTCTAAATATTATAGGGTTTTTCTATTGCATCAGGCACCCAATAATCATGACTGGTAAATATTATACCGTTAAAAATAAAAAATAAAATCTTTTTATAACTTTTTTTTTATTTTCGTGCATTGTCATCGGAACCAAATATGGTTCCCAAATTTCAGCAAGATTCCAGGACATACTCACATACATACGAGTGAAACTAAATAAAAGTTTTAAAAAGTGGGTGTATTACACACTTCTACCTACCCATTACAAGCGTGTAGTTTGTTAGTATTTTCACATAAACATATCTTCACACCATAGGTTAATTTCTCCAAGTTAAGCTGTAGTTAAGACTATTATGTAAAAAAGCATTTGAATTTTGATGTTGATTGTGTATTATAAATATTATTTATTAAACACAATTCTTGATTTTAAACTAAACTAATAATTTAATCTGAAACTAATAAACAAAAGTAATTGAGTCATGATAAATTTTATGATTACCGATATAATTACGTGCTCCAGTTATAAGACTTTTGCTTCGATTCATATCTGGAATAAAGTGCCGATATTTCATTAAAAAATGAATTGGCAAGCTATATTTCATTAAAAAATGAAATACCGCTTGCCAACATTCGGAGGTTAAAATTTATCGCTGCAGTAGATACATGGATTTAAAAGACGTAAATATACATCTATTTATTATGGTTGGAAATATTTTTCCTTCTTTGATCGAAGGTTGGACACGATACAACTTCGTCACTTATTTTTGCCCCACTGTTTACGATAAACGATAAGGGAAGGATAAAAATTTATTTCAGCGTCAAGCATTATTAGATAAAAAATATTTTGTCAAAGGCTAGACTAAACTGTGAGCTGAGAGCTGAGATTCTAGATTTTTTGTTACTTACTCACATGTTATCTTCACTCTTTTAGTAGCGTGCATACTTGTAACAGTAGACTCATCCTGTGTGCCGATGGTTTAATCGTTCGTAACTGTGTGCAATTCTGCTGTAATGCCAATTTCAGGCATTGAAGACCGGAAATTCACCTGCTACCTGAAATAATGTATGGATTAAACTGTAATTCCTTCCTTAGCTGCGACCCATAGACCACTGTTGGGCACGAGTTTCCTCCACAGACACAGCTGCGGTAGGTCTAGAGCATACTCCACCACGCAGCCTCAATGCATATATATGTATATCCTGAATTGTTAGCCAGAACATTTATTTGGAAATTAAAATTTTGGAAGTTATTTATCTGAATAGCGGTGATTATTTGATTATTTGATATATGATTTACTCTGCTTAGGTTTCTAGGCTACCTATAGTTTTATTAGTTGTTTGCTCTATCACCTGACTATTCTGACTGATGTGATAAGGCCAGTATAATTTATCTGTGCTAGCCTATTAAACTGTGTCCTGGATGGTTTCGGTATAATACCTAAAATTATGTTAGTAATAGATAGAAAACTAAAATTATCTTAGTAATTATAAGGCATTAAATATAAAGGCCTTAAAGGCATTTGTGCCTTTATATTTAATATTGTGGTTCAATAAAATTAAATATATAAATAAACAACAAACGATTAATATTAACGTTAATACACGAAATAAAAAGCCTTTGTGTGCGGGCGTGGCTGCAGACTTCAATCAGCGGCAGGAAATGGACCTAATTTACATTACAGTTGAACCTTTCTCTGTTAATGATACTTGCGCCGAACTGTCGCATATATTTCACTTTAGCAACACGCGCAGAACCTAAATAGGTGATTTAATGAAGGACACCGATTAAGATTCACAGGACACTGACCTCCTTCGTATAGTAGTTTTTATCCATCGCTATATTTAACTTTATCCTTCATCTGTTTAACAGTTATCCTACGATAACAACTGGGATATGGCCTTAATGCCATCCAATGTCCTCCATAGTACGAAAGCACTCGATAAACTTTGCTACTAGCGGTCACCCGGCCAATTGCCGGCCGGCCGGCTGGCTATGTGTGTGAAATCTCATGTGAATCTTTCATAAATGTATACCTTATTAATATTGTATTTACATTTACTAATATAGGAACGCTATTTTTTCTTTCTTTAATGCATGCCCCTGTTAGGTATGGTAGGTACCGAGTTCTATAATACTGGAATTCTACGGGATATTTAAAAATAGAACGCATTATTACCGAGCCTCACGTTCTGCTTAGATACCTAGTAACAAAATGGGTTTCCTTTAAAAATACTGAATCACGTTTTCTTTTTTATGAAACAAGAGGACGGGAGCATGTGAAAATACGTTCCTGTGACAATATAACCTAGCAGGAGAGCTGTAAGAATTCCGAGTACTCGGGATTTTTTCTTTGGAAGAAACAGGTACGTAAGCATTGCAGAGTAGGTACATCTGAGTAATTACTCGTGAATACTAAGAACTAAACCTGGTCAAGAATACGGTTGAAATAGATAATTTGGCCATAGCAAGTTTCTCCGTGGCCTATTGACACGCTCTGGCGCTTTAGAACTGTGAGTGCAAAGTTCAATAACGAGTATTTTTTAAAATTAGTTTTTAATATATTTAGAAAGACTTTAATACAATATTCCTATTGGTTAACAGTCAGATGAACTATTAATAATGAAGTAGACTTTTTTTGATTTTGTAGCGCAAAGAAAAATTGCGTTATTTCTCGTATAAAACCTAAAAACCGACGTCGTGACTCATGTATTTTTTTTAAATAATCAAATTTCATTTTAATGTACTGAACACCTTATACTTAGCTTGTTATATTATGTGAATATAGCGAGCGCGTTTTGTTTAGGTAGTTGTATTTGTTTCAGTTTGGTTTCACCTTTTATGTAAAAGTATCCTTATCCTTACTAATACATATATAAATGTATGTTTGTTGGTTTTTTGGTTTGGTCCTTCTTCTCTGCCTCAACGGAACGATGGATTGACGTGATTTTTTGCATAGATATAGTGTAGGGTGGAGAGTGACATAGGCTACTTTTTATCCCGGAAATTTTCACGGTGAAATGGTCGAAAAACTGTAGTTAGTGTTTTATCAATAATTAAGTATCGATAAATTTTTAATCGATTGATTATGGCTGTCTTGGATTAAGATAAACTGCAGCGGGTTATGTTAGATTTTGATAAATGGTAAACTTTGGTGTAGCGTAGAGAAAGCTATATACGACGTATAAAGCGTTGTTTTTTCGAGACAAATGATTCTTTTGTGAGAAGAAAACTAGTAAATAAATCCACGTTAGAACTATCCTCGTTCAGTAACTTCAGTAACAAAGAAATTTCCAGGGGACCTCATCACTGAGCATAAGTTCGTTGCACTCCTCCGTTCATTCTGTAACCCGAGACTTGTATCAAAGAGATTTAACATTTCCAAATTAAGTGAGTCGAGGCTTTTCATGGTAATTTATTTACACATACCTAATTTTGTTAATCATTCTTAAAATTTAATCATGTTTTCCCGTTTTTCAAGAGCCTGCATCTCGTCAGGGGCCACTAAAGTGGTCTGCTTGGGACTCTTTAGTGCAAAACCCTATAATATTATAGGCGATTCTGCTCCGTACTATATTCGGGATTTTTTTTTGATCATTTTTAATATCAGTTTAGGAAAATGTTAATTTTACGAGTAAATTGACTCGAAAGAGTCGTACGGCTAAGCACTTTGGAATACATCTTCATACATGCTGATACATGCTCTACTTACAGCCACACTTACTTAGAGAGCACTTAAAGCCATTTATAGCAGTTAAGGTGGATTTACCCTTCCGATCAACATTACTACGGTACCTTACTATCTGTGGTCAGGCGGACGGTAAGTTATGATTAATGTTCTCATAAATCATATTGTAACATACTAACTTCTTACACTTTACTAAGTTTATCTCATACTCAGGTTATTTAATGTCTGGACATTTTCCCTATCTTAATATTTTTATATCTATCAGAATCAAAGAAAATGATGTACGGAATTATATTGTATATTTCCGAAACATACATTAAATAACTTATTTTATAATTTATAGAGCTTATTTTATTGTTAGAGCTTATAAAATTGTAAAACGTGCTTGGCGCAGTATACTTAAAAAGTTCATATGAGTATGTTATCCATTGTTCAGTAAAGTTATTGAGACAGACAATAAAGTTATGACGCAGACAAAGTTGTTGTTAGATTTTTACAACTTTTCTTCGCATATCTGTCCCTTTGTTTACCACTTGTATAAAATATTGTACGTTAACATAATATTATAACATGTCTGATAAATATTGATAAACATAACAACGTCATAATTTAGGTAGTAATCTTTTTTTCTTTTTTTTCTGGATGACTGAATGTAAAATAATATGCTTACAATACTTCCGGACCAATTAGATTTATATTTTACATTCTTTTCCCGCCTGGAAATATTCAATTCGGCATAAATGAACACCTTTGTAGCACTGCAATGCTCTGAATAGCAATGGTCACAGGCAATAGCGCACAATCATGACAGAGAAAACTACAGTGTCTTTACAAAAAGTCATCATGATCCTCGTTTTACTGCTGACAGAAATAATTATTGCTGATAAGATATTTAAAATACCTATAAAAATTCGTTAGAATAATACCTGTGGGAAGGACTGCAGACATTTTGTTATAAATATACCAACATCAAAAATATAATAGATAAAACGCAGAATTTATATACAAAAAATGATTAGGTACTATAATCACATTCGATTGAAACAATTTTTCATTGCTAGGAATAAAGGCCGAAAGCTGTTTGAATTTCTAGCGGATATTGCTTTAATAGCGTTGATAACTGTACTATTTAATGATTGGAACGATCTGTTACGGTTAACCTTCAAAACCATTTTCTAGGCCAAGATATTAAAAATGAAAACAATCATTTTGTTTGTAGGTACAACTTTGATATGTTTTCTTACAAGCCATCAAAAAAGTAGGACAAACTATCATAAAAGTTGCTAGTTTAGCTAAACACCATCATCTCGGGAACAGCTGACACACTTTATATCCCGTCACGTCAATTAAATTACAGGAAGACGTACGATGATGTAACTTAAACCAAACTGAAACATGATTAAACGTCACGAAAAAACATTTTTCACACTCACTTCACACTTTTGGTTAACACTTAAAATTAACCACGTGAAACCACACAATTTAATTGAAACCACGGTAAAAGTGAAACTTTTTTTCACATTATAGACATTTAACCTTCGATCAATAAGTACATTATTGATCGAAGCATTTAACTAAAAAAATTTGAAATAATCAAATAAGAAAGAAATAATCAATCTTAATTTTATACTTGGAAAATTGGAATGATAATGGGAAATAAAATAACAAGCGTCACTACACTATTAGCCGTTCGAAATATATGTATCTAAATTTCAACAAATTCTATTAAGTACGCTTGGTCGAACCGTCCAACGGTTGGTAAAAACAGCCTTCTACGCAGAGAGTCATGACATGCCAAGCAATGTATGGATTGTAGCAAACACATTTATTTATCTGTTTTACATAAATTAAGCATGCATGATAATTTTGTATTACACTTTGTGTTGTCACTGTTTTGAAACAAGTTCAAACCAAACACGAACGAATTAAACTTAAAGCCTCCAAAGCCCGTTCCCGGAGCAAGGCCAACTAAAGGTTCAATTATTCAATAAATTAATTTTATCTAAAAATCCTCCTAAATCAATTGGCAACAAGAGCGTGAATCATAGTGATTCTATATAATTCTGTATGGAGGCGATGTTGTCATGGTAGAGCATATGCCAAATCGAACAGCGTCCAATGAATTTGGGAATCGCATGGACAGTTTCAACGCGGCAGCTTTTACATTCCCGCCCCTAGTTTTTGTTTTCTCGTATTTGAAACAGCGACCGGAATCTGCGCTATTAGATAACAATAAATATTGAAATAAATTGCATCACAAGATCTTTAGTAGCTAGCTGCATTTAAATTTACCAATAGATAAATAATAGTTTTCATATTCATTTTTCTAAGTTTTCATAATCATATTCTAGTACAATTTTTCTCTCTAGAATTATACTATAATTATATTACGAGTACATATAGATATCACATTCCATGGTTTGGACACAAAAGATAAATACTCTCTAATAAATAAGACAAAGATGAATTCTTTGTCATCAACTTTTAACATAGTAGGGATATATTAATTTTCTTCGAATATCAACCGTCTAAAAAGTAATAACATTTATAATTACGATACGAACTAAAACATGTTTTCGGCTACAATCTCCACTCTTATAATCAAATGTAATTCAATTAACAAAACAAAACTTAAACGTACAGTTTGGAATACAAACCAAAGACAATAACAAGTTATCCAATTTTATATAAATAACTTATTGTATCACGAATTTAACCATAAATATAGCTTTTACTTTTAACCTTGCGTTCGAACGTCGAACAAAAATAAACATTCCCCTACATTCATCATTTTAGCATAATCGATGTTGTTTTTGGCGACCAATTTGCGTGTCGATAACCGGGGTTGTGACGCACGTGCGGGCGGGGCGGGGGTGCGGCTCTTACGTCACGCGTAGCGTCAGATGATTCGACTACAGCGCCGGGAGCTACGGCGTAGCGACTGCCGGGCGGACTAACCGAAGCCATCGCTTTGTACTTGCGCATGTTGATATGGATCGGGCAAGGAGTTAAGGATTTAACACTTGAAACTTTTCAAACACTTATTTCTACGTATATATTAAACTTGAATCAACCAAAAGTTTATCTTTTATTGAGAAAATATTGGGGAGTATTTTACCTTTACCGCAGTAGAATTTTCAAGTAGATCAATTTTCAGAGTTTTCATAACATAATAGTATACAAAATCCGTATGTAAGTTATCTATATATATAAAAGGAGAAGGTGACTGACTGACTGACTGACTGACTGACTGACTGACATATCAACGCAGGGCCTAAACTATAAGGGCTAGAAACTTGAAATTTTGCACAGGGGTTCCTTTTATAACGTAGGGGAGCACTAAGAAAGGATTTTTGAAAATTCACCCCCTAAGGGGGTAAAACGGGGGTGCAAAGTTAGTATGAAACTTTGCCGTTTTTGAAGTCGTTAGACGGGTAGACGTCGTTAATGGGTCTAATTCTACGCGAGCGAAGCTGCGGGCGTCCACTAGTGTTTATATAACACTTTAATTAAATTTAGAGTAGAAGAGCTCTGAAGAGAAATGTAGAGCTTATAATGTTTTACACCTTCACCTTACACAACATTACTTTTTATTTCGCTATTGAAAACGTAACCATTTAACGAATGCTAAAATGTAGGTATAAAAATATAATACATTTCATGAAAAAGTAATGAACACATTACTGCAGGATTAACGAAAGAAATAATCATAAATATGCAAAAAAGCAACAATTTCAGACTATTGCAAGCTTTACAGACCACTGTAATGGATTAAATATTATTCTTTAATTCATCTCATATGAATTGTTTCAGACATAACAATATTGCTGTGCGTTAAATTTGTTCCTGTTACGAATTTTATATTATTCATTTTTTAAAAGCTTTTATTTAACTTCGCTCGTATGTATGTATTTATATGTATGTCCTGGAATCTTGCAATCAATATTTCACCCACTTCCACTGAAGCTATCGAGCTGAAATTTGGCACACGTATTTGGTTTCGATGACAATGCATGAAAATAATTTAAAAAAAAAAGCTTTTTTTTTAAATATTTTTAAATTGTAGTTTTCATTTTAATATTAATTTATAATTTAGAAATATAGAATTTTATATTATAATTTTATAATATACTGGCATGGTAGCAACCATGCCAGTATATCAAACCTCAACAAGTTTTGATCGCCCTTCAAAATTTTATTATGCACCCCTACATAGCACACTTGCAGTTTTGCGTGTCTAATGATATTCCTTTTTAATTCTTGCCCCTATTCAAAATCAAGCCTTTACGGCACATATCACAGCACCGCTGAACATAGTGAATTCTTATACCGAACTTGACTCCCATATTGCCTCAATCACCATTTCCACATTAAATATAGGTGTGGCAATGATATTGGTAAATAAAGGCATAAAACTTCTAGTTCTAGGTTAATAATTATAAATAAAGGAATGGAGATTCAGTCTCCATATTTTTGCGCTATAATAGAGATTTATCGTGCTTTTTTGCAATGCGAACCCTTCCTGGAGGTTCGTTAACGGTAAATTGTTTGTCCAATATAAACTTTGCAAAACAAACAATCGCGGCGGATTCAATTTTGAAGCTTTTTACTTAAAATCATCTTAGTGCACAATCATGCAAATCTTCATAATAATTGTCGTTAATCGAACGTCATATGTGGCACTGAATATCTGTCAATACGTAGATTACACTCACTAGAGGGAACATATATATCAATGCTAGAGGGTTATAAAATAACAATATATACGCATTTCTCATAGGCGGCATGGACTTTAAAAGAAGACGGTTCTTGTGTCATGCAATTTTAATACCTCAATAAAGGTACGATAGTTCCGAAAACTATTTCACTTTGGCTAATGTTCACAGGAACATTAGAGTAGTACGATGATGCTCTTGAAAAATGTCTTCTATTCGCTTCAGATGCCCACGTTATCGCTCTCCAGAAGAGCTCTAGAAGAAAGCTCATTCCACAATTTGCACGTACGCGAGAGAAATGTTCGCAAAAACCGGAGTCCTTTCCACCCATTATTTTTTTGCCTGATTTACGTCATCACCACTCGTAACGCAGAGATGAAAACATACCAAACTTTTGTTTTTCTACAGACATGGTGTGTGTGGTGTGTAACGAGAGTGATGTATATTGTATAGCATAGGTATTAATATGTAACAAAGTTTTTGTCGCAATATGTTGATAGGTACTCACTTTCGAGATAATACTTTTTTCATAAAAAGCGTTTGTAACATTGACCAACAGTGAATGATTTCATAGTCAATCAAACAATTTGTAAGCCATTTTCATTTTCAATTCATGTATTTCCTTGGTATTATTGTCCTTTGGTTAACAACACTTACGTATTGCGGCACAGTGTGAAATTATCTTGATAAAATTTGCAATTTTAATAAATTGAAAAAAAAAAAAAAATCATTCATAACGTGTGTACTTTATCATATCTTAATTTTGATATTATTTATAACTGAGTATGATTGTTATTTACTTTAGTTGACTGGAGTGTTTAAACCAGAATCGTAAATGACAAATCTCTAATACAATCTTCCGCCATGATCAAAGCTCTTTAGGAAAGCGGTTACTCGTCGCAAGTTTTGTTTTAAACTCTTGTTCGCAGACTTTAAACTCGACTGAAAATAAATAACGAGCAACGGTTCTTGTTACTCCTTGTTCTGCGCCTGACTTTTTAATACCGACGTGTAAACAGTTTCGATTTAAGTATTATTATTTTTTGGTTGCATCCCATCAACGTTACGCATGTTACGGGTCAATTCTCACATTAGACCTACTCCACGCTGCGCCACGCCACAGTTTTTAGACCGCCCGAAGGCTTCCGAGATGGCATAACGACTGTCATTTTACATTAACAACCGGGACCGAAGTTGTCCTACGAAAGACGGAGGCGTTCAAGAAATCATTTCACTAGTGGTCCCATCCAATTACTGGCCGAGACTGGGGCGGCTTGATGTATCGAGCCACGCGGCTACAATTTATTTTGAAATGCATACATCCTACTGATATATTAATGGGAAAGTATATTTGTTGGTTTTTCCTTCTCCTTCTCAACGGAATAATGGATTAAAGTGATTTTTTGCTCAGAAAGTATCAATATGAAACATAAGTATTCAATCACTATTACTATTGTAATTTTTGATAGCCTGCTGTAAATTATCTATACTAATATGTACAATAAAGCTGAAGAATTTGTTTGTTTGGTTGAACGCGCTAATCTCAGGAAATACTGATTCAAATTGAAAAAGTCTTTTTGCGTTGGATAGTCTATAGAATAAAAATAATAATCGAGAAAGGCTCTAAGCTATTGTTGTCTAATTCTACGCGAGCGAATCTGCGGGCCCACTAGTAATTTATAAAACCTTATAATGATACTTATCTGATGTTAAAATATAGTATAATAGTAAGGTATTTATTTATGTACTGTCTGTAAAGTATACAATATTGACAAGATAAGAGAAAACAAGTTTTAAGAAGCAAGTAACAAGAAAGAACGAAACAATGTGGTTATTTGGACCACTCGGTGACCACTAGTAAATATAAAATGCAATGTTTATCAGGAAAAAAAAATCTACTTAGTTCAAAGGTTAGCGTGCTGGAGGCTCGTTGCTGTCCCGGAAGTGATTACACTATTCGTTACACAGGCCTTTGTTTCTTGTTTCAAGAAAAAGTAGGCAATAATCTACTTGTTGTGTATTTTGTAAATCTTAATCAATTAATTCAGTGCTCGACGGCTATAATGCGAACAAGTCGCAAATAATTTGCATAGGACGAGTTCAGGAGGGAGCATAAATCAACCTTTATCCACCTGAGCCTATATAGGGACTTAACTGGCACTAATTAATTGCCAGAAATCAATAATCAGTAGACGACGCGCGATAATTAATTTCCTGATACTATAGGTATACCTATGTACTAGTACTTGAACAGTAAAGTTGTTACAGTTTCTCGGCTTTCAAATTTATCAATTCACACTGGTATTATAGTTGTACATTTAACATTTTTCTCTATGTGATAATATTCCTTTCGCTGGTAATTGATTTTTTGTGTAACATTATCCATTTTATTAACAACGGTAGCTACATATTGACGACCGTGTGAATTCAAGACTTTTCTCCAGTGCCAAATTCCGCGTTTATTTGCAATTAGAAGCAGCACCAAACTGTTGAACTTGCCTCCTACGACGTGTGTAATCCCCAGCGTCTCCTATATCACAGTTGAGAACATTCACACGAGTTCCAGGCGAAACTGCGACACTAACATTAGACTTTGGATCAACGCGTTGCATTACACCACGCCAACGCTGGCTAATGTTTATTGGAGTTCTACCTAATAATTGCATGAAAACATGTCAAATTATGTTACATGTTTACTCTATTACGAGTACATCAAATAATGTAAGTTTTCGATACAAATATCTTGTTGCTAGACTAGTTTAAAACTTTTAATTTTCATTAGTAAGCGCTGCTTTCTGAATTTCAAATATATGCGTAAATGTTATTAAAATTCATTGTCTGAAGTGCAGTGAGTAACCACAGAAACACAAAAATACCACGTTGGTTTAAGGATATTCTTCAAAACAAATTTGAATTAATTCACGATTAAATTGCGGCTTTAAAATAAATTTAAGTGACTACTTGTCTAGTTGAATGTAGTCCTCAAAACGTGCGATTGTAGCAAGACAAAGTAACGCCATGTACTCGTAGCGTATGTATGATGATCCAGCATCAGATAAGTATTTTTTGATTTACTAAATAATTTTCAAACCCAGTTATATTGTTTTTGTTTATTACCATTTATTATTACCACGCTTGTTATTATACTTACTAAGATTCAGATAACATCTCTCACTGCGCTTCTTCGTTATACACGTAAATTCTCCGGGGCCGCGTGTGGTAATTTTAATTAAATATATTTACCGGGACGAGCGCGTGCCTTCAGGGTAATAAATGTTCGCTGTAAGGTAACAAATGTGCGTGGGAGGGTGGTCCCTGCCGCGACTGCGATCTGCGCGAGCTACGGAATTGTCGCAACGACAGGTGATATCCACCTGCGAGAATCCTTCCTTCCTGTCTTTATGCGAAGCTGCAATTTTAAATAAATTCCTCTTGCTTTTCTGTAATATTTATTACAATGACTGAACTGAAATTTCAAAGCGCTTTATCAAGCATTCTACATTTCTGACGGCCCTGAATTGTCGATCTTTTCAGCTGCACATTCACAAGTATTCTTGAAATAATTTGTTCGTGACAACAAACATTTATATCTCACGTTGCTCGTATCAATGCGTTGTAAGGTATCCAATATTTAAATTCTGACAAATACGTGTAGAGGGAGCCCAACGAATTGAGGAATTTAGTTGCTTTATATTTGGGTCAAGTTTTGTTCGACTGTATTCGGGAGATTTAACGTAAATCCGATTTGATCGGATCTTGAGCCAAATTCTTCTAAAATGTGAAACATACCTACTGATTTGATCGTGCGGTGGCCAAAGCGCTACAGAAATTACATCATTTTATATATCGATTTTCTAATGAAATCCATTGATGTTTAGAAACGTGAAACTACAAGTAATAAGTTGTATTTACTTACTATGTTACTACGGTCCACTGCTGGACATTGGGTTCTCTTAAACGTCGCCACTCTGATAAGTCTTGTTTTTATACATATATTAAGAAAGATAATGTTAAAATACCATTTTAATAATATTATTAGCAAATTGCACAATGTGATAATATTTCTATTTCAATAAGTACCTATCGCTTCATAAAAGCGTACTCTTATTGTGTCCACACTCCATACTCGTAGCTATATAAGCTACGATTGCTACGAAATGCTGCACAGGCATTAAGTTCTAAGCTATCTTAAGAGGACTACAGAGGCTAAACGCGAGTTTTATAAACAAGATATCACACGAACCATTGCAGAGAATCAAATAAAAAAAATATATGGTATTCTTGGGGATATATGTTAGATTGCTACGGCCTTCAAAACATAATACATTAATGTTGACTCGATAGAAAAAAATCACGAAGATACCTCTAAAATAATCTTCTAAACAATCAAATCCCTTCTAAAATACGTGTTTTTTTTTTCAATTTAACATATATTTTTCATCACAATAAATACAATATATCAGTTATACCACTTTTTAAATCCATTTTGTAGAATTTCCAAAAAACCCTTGTTCTCATTTGCGCAGAGTTTTCGAACATAACTCGCGAGCATGTGTGTGTAAACGCCGTGTACCGACAGTCGCGGCTGAGGCCTCTTGCTAGACGGGCGTGTCGCGCTTTCTGCCGCAAAATTTCTGCAAGATTCCAACGTTATTTCATTACTTTTATTGATTGGTTATTACATTAGGTTAATTTATATAAATAATTTAACGTTATAAGTATTTTTTTAAGTTAGAAGGGCGTAAACGGACTCCTATTTTGTAAATAAACATGGGAAATAAATCAAAAGTGTTCATATAAAGCAAACGTCACACACATGAATGACGTAAAGATTTAAATTTTGTCAAACATTTATTAATTTTCATTGTTCTCTGCAATCCTGCAGAGTACAAAAAGATAGATACGTACACAGTTTTTCAACCCTAATCGTATAGCTGTAAATGGCGTAATTGGAGTTTGCGGCGAGTAAGAATCTCGCTCCAGAGACTCGGGTTCAAATCCCAGTTACACTTCCTATCTTTTTCAATTTTTTCTTTATTTTTTATGACTTTTTTTTTTGTTATTATTTTATGCAATTGAAATAAAAAGCTAATAATATTTATATATGTCATAATATGTATTTATTACAGGAAAAGAGAATCCAAAGATAATATCAATAACGGGGAAATTATAGACATTAGCAGTGAGTAAGAATCTCGCTCTAGAGACTCGGGTTCAAATTCCAGTTACACTTCCTTTCTTTTTCAATTTTTTCTTTATTTTTTTATGACTTTTTTTTTGTTATTATTTTAAGTAACTAAAAAAATTGCATAAATCTAATTTCATTACGTTGTCGTACCTTCCTATAAATTTTTTGTTAGGTCAATTATTACTTAAAATAAACGCCATCTACTGAAACACTTCCCCGTATAAGCCGCGCAGATAGAGAATAGATTTGAAAATGGCGTCCTCTCGCATGCGTTCTCGCTCACTCTCTATCGCTGTCTATACTCACACAGTGAAGTACGAGCTGCAAACAAATAATCAGTCGGGATTCGCTTTCTAAGCTACTTGACGCACTCCGAGTAATTGTTGTTTTCGTTGATATTGTTGTTTTTGTTTGCGTTACATTTGATTGTTATTTATTTTCGTTAAGTTTTTGTTACGAACGTTGACATTTTGTGATGTAATTGAACAGCAACACCGAAGATGGAAGTGACGACTCTGAAGACCAGGACTGTGAAAGTGACCAGTCCATGGAAGATTTTAACCAATTCATGGAGGGAATTGAACCAGTAATGGGTACAGATGACCAGGACACTGCTGGACCAAGCGGTTTATAAAACCTTTGATACCATTCCCATCCTATTGTTCTTTATTTTTATAATCTGATTCTGAAATGTCACAATTAATAAAGGCAAATTTTACAATTGACCAGTCCATGGAAGATTTTAACCAATTCATGGAGGGAATTGAACCAGTAATGGGTACAGATGACCAGGACACTGCTGGACCAAGCGGTTTATAAAACCTTTGATACCATTCCCATCCTATTGTTCTTTATTTTTATAATCTGATTCTGAAATGTCACAATTAATAAAGGCAAATTTTACAATCCAGTGTTTTAAGTACCCTTGCTTGTGTTGTGTGTTGTGCTTGTATTTTAAGTGCCATTTTCAGATCTATTCTCTATCTGCGCGGGTTATACAGGCGATTAATACAGTACCTCATGACATGTCATTGTATGCTCTGTAAGGTAGTTCTGAGGTTTTCCGTTAGAGGCGCTGTTGTCGTTTGTGAGAATGTGTGCACCGATTCTCAAGGTCATTTTGCACCACTAGGCGCCTTAAACCATAGAACACAGATTTTAAGCAGACATTATCCCTGACCTCAAAATTATTAATGGACTTACTGATCACATATATATATATATACAATAACATACCCGTAAGTCTTGTCTCGATTGATCGCATAAGATAAATAATTACATATAATGATTATCATATATTACCTTAATAATGTAATACCTTTAGTAATGTAGTGGTAGAAATGAAAGCTCTGATTAGTAGGCTACCAAAATAGATATCTGAGATTACTAGAAAAAACAAGCAAAAGATACCTACTTTACTTATTTTCCAGCAATAACGTCAATAAATGTATTTAACAGTCCTTAACCACCCTTAACTCTATGCAGGATTCAAGGCTTAAAAAGAACCTTATCTCTCACCTTGAGGTAAGTTGCGTGATTGCAAGCAATTTCCTGTCTGTAAAAAAATCCAGGTATTAAGCCTTATACTATGAAAATAGGTTAAAAAACCTTTAAATATTAGTAAGAGGCAAGATCACATAATAAAACTACAAGTCATCAATAGGTAATCGATTGTATAATGATGTAATATTTATAAACAACATTGCGTGCTTTGACTAATAGAAGAGAGGGTAAAGCACCTACAGCGGTGATTGCATCTAAATAGCTTTACGAGGCAAGCCTTGGTGAGATAAACACGCCAGGCATATAAAAAAAGCAGCGGCCGTAAGCAACATAAATTTGCAACCCCAGTAATTTTCAAGGAGCAGGGAAGCCTAATTATGTTCAACCTTGGCGTTGCGATCAAGTTTAATGCATGCCATGGTAAAATTGATAGCCCAGGTAAACATACCCATATACGTGCAGCATATATAATTTAATGAAGCAATATTATACGAGAATATACAGGGTTATTGGTAATTCGACGTATTCCCGTTAGGAGGTGATAGGGGTGACTATTTGTGATAATTTTGACCCCCATATGCATTATGCAAAAGTGAACCATTTTCGAGTTATCAAGCTTTTCAGCTTTTTTCAAAATAGGTCAGAAATGCAACATCAAAAATTTATTTAAAAAAAAGTATCAATTAAAATCTATTTTTTTCTTCTGATTTATAAAAACGATTAAACGATGGTTATTTATCAACATTAAAACTACAATTATCGGTCCAACTTTAAAAATGCGAGACGATTAACGATATTACTTCAAAATTTTTTGAGATTTTTGTCCACTAAAATGCCTTAAAAACAAAAAAAACTTATATCAAACTTGGCTTGCAGATTATTTTAAAAACATAACCGTTTTCTTAGCTTTCCAACAAGGCATAACAACTATGAGCTTATTTTAAAAAAACTGAGAAAAACCGATCACAAAGGAAGCAGGCGGAAATTTGTACTCGAACTAAACTTAAGGTCGTTCTTTAAAATTTCAAAAAAAGAAATTAAAAACAATGCCCAATGTAAATAAAACAAAAAATATAAATATAAAATTAAATTTAGAACCAGTAAAAGTTTAGTAATAATAACAATTAATAATAAGTAACAATTAAGACATTTTGTAATTTAGCGTAATTAAAGTTCTTGTAGCGTCCATAGCCCAATGGCTCGAGTCGATTCAATGTGATCGAAAGAGTTAAGCAACGACGGGCACGGTCGGTTTCTGGATGGGTGACCGCTAGTGGCAAAATTTCATGGACGCTACCGTGCAGGTAGTTAAGTTACACTTCAGAAAAATAATGAGACTTCGCGTACGCAATAGGGGAAGTCCCTTCATGCAAGAACTTTAATTAGGCTAAATTACAAAATGTCTTAATTGTTACTTATTATTAATTGTTATTATTACTAAACTTTTACTGGTTGTAAATTTAATTTTATATTTATACTTTTTGTTTTATTTACATTGGGCATTGTTTTTAATTACTTTTTTTGAAATTTTAAAGAACGACCTTAAGTTTAGTTCGAGTACAAATTTCCGCCTGCTTCCTTTGTGATCGGTTTTTCTCAGTTTTTTTAAAATAAGCTCATAGTTGTTATGCCTTGTTGGAAAGCTAAGAAAACGGTTATGTTTTTAAAATAATCTGCAAGCCAAGTTTGATATAAGTTTTTTTTGTTTTTAAGGCATTTTAGTGGACAAAAATCTCAAAAAATTTTGAAGTAATATCGTTAATCGTCTCGCATTTTTAAAGTTGGACCGATAATTGTAGTTTTAATGTCGATAAATAACCATCGTTTAATCGTTTTTATAAATCAGAAGAAAAAAATAGATTTTAATTGATACTTTTTTTTAAATAAATTTTTGATGTTGCATTTCTGACCTATTTTGAAAAAAGCTGAAAAGCTTGATAACTCGAAAATGGTTCACTTTTGCATAATGCATATGGGGGTTAAAATTATCACAAATAGTCACCCCTATCACCTCCTAACGGGAATACGTCGAATTACCAATAACCCTGTATACCGAAGCACGATACCTATTAAACAACGCCTTTGCCTAAATTAAAGGTATATTATGTTAGATAATATTAGTACGAAACTCAACACTCGTAATTACGAGTGGTGTAGCGTCCATAGCCCAATGGCTCTCGTCGATTCAATGTGATCGAAAGAGTTAAGCAACGACGATCGCGGTCGGTTTGTTGATGGGTGACCGCTAGTGGCAAAATTTCATGGACGCTATCGTGCTTCGGAGGGCACGTAAAACCGTCGGTCCCGGTTGTTTTCAATGCTGGAAACAGGCGTTAAGCCTTGTCGAAGACCTTTGGGTGGCTTGAGAACATTCGACACTGGGTTGGCCACTAACCCCTCTACCAATCCGCATTGGAGCAGCGTGGTGGAGTACGCTCTAGACCTCCCGCAGCAATGTCTGCGGGAGAGACCCGTGCCCAGCAGTGGGACGTCTATGGGTCGCAGCGAGGTAAGTGACCAAGGGACATAACCACTTGTACAATATAATAAGACATGAGAGAGACACATAGAATAACAATTAACAAATAGAATAAGCATTAAAGAAATACCTTTTTATGTTTTACGAGTGGGGAACCTTTTAAAGATACCCAGACATGCTGGGTTATATGTAATTTCCACCCCCTCGGTGGCCTTCCTGAGCACATAAGGAGGGCTCCGATTTCTCTGTTAGAACGCACAGTTAGAAGGTACAATTGCAATTTTTATAATGTACATTTTTTAAAAGCTTTTATTTAACTTCACTCGTATGTATCTATGTATGTCCTGGAATATTTCACCCACTTCAACTGAAGCTATCGAACAGCAATTTGGCACACATATTTGGTTTTGATGACAATGCACGAAAATAAAATAAAAAGTTATAAAAAGCTTTTTTCAGTTTAATTTTTCCACTAAAATCTTGGCCCAACATGGCCAGTTAGCTCGGGACCATAATAGTACTACGGTATCCTCTCCATGTCGTAAAAGACGACTAAAAGGGGACTTCTATGGTTAGGGCGGTGAGAGTGGGAGCATATTATTAGTAAGGTTACTTATTTATAATAATTCCTGTCGTATAATCATCCCTTAAACATAACATGCCACTGCATTAAAGGTGCAGTGGCAGGTTGCAGTGACTAGGCGGACTGGCTCGGTGAAAACATTTCCTGTAAAATATTGACTTCACGGTTTCGCAGTTTTTGCAGAACCGGAACATATTATTTTTTAGTAGTAGTAGTAAAATAATACACGGAACACCAAGCTACGCTACTCGTATCGTACAGTTTACGCGCTTGCCGTAATGTTCGAGTAGGTACGTCATAGTCATTCGTGAGCAAGCGATTCTTATCAATATTGTACTATTATGTATTCTATGTCAATGCTATCCAAAGACATAACATGTCATGTCATGTATTGAAGGGGATTTGCATATCATTGTTTATAAGAAACCTACAGTGGTAATAATCTCAAGAGTATAAAGATTGTCATTATTTTGATGAAAATTGTGGATTAAATAATGTTCGATTTTTGCATTTAGTTTTCTGGCGACGATTAAGATTTCGAATTATACCATAAATTTTGCTCTTTCGACCGCGGCTAAGATTCGAAAGGAACGACATATTTTTTTCCATTCTGAAAATCTTGTATGTAATAACTTCCCAATATTTCAGGTTTGAAAAACGACTACAGAAATTGAACTGATGCGACAAGCTTGCGCTGAGAATAGTGACTAAAAAATAGCCATTAGATAGATAGGCAAAATAATCAAAACTATGGTTTTATTCAGTGTTAGCAAGCCCACCATAAACAAACATCGCGTGCTTCAAAGTACGTTGCGAATATTTTAGTAGCGTGAATGGTGTTTAGCAGATCAATTGAAAGTTTTTAAGTCTACTTCTTTTTATTTATTAAGCCAGTAATACGGAAGACTGGCGGATTCAAAATTGTCCATTGACATGCGATCTATCACAACATTTGGTTTTATTTACGATAGCATCCAAGCATAGATTTATGGTTTGGAACTAAAGTTGCTTATATGAAGATCGTGAAAATAACCCACAAACTGGTTAGTGATTTAATAAAAATATATTAAAAATTGGTTAATCCATTACTTATCTGGGAAAAGGGAACAGTAAATCCTGCTTTATGCATGCGTGTAAAGTTGCGTTACGTTTAAAGTGACAATGCGATATGTTTTATTTTACCCGACTGCGCGACGCAAAGAAGGGTGTTGTTTTTGTCACAAGATTCATCACAGCCAAAGCAAATTTTAAAATTAAAATAACGCGCTTTTGTAGATAAATGAAAATCGCTAGAAGATCCTGGTCGGAATAATAGGACAAACTATGTAAATTATTGCATTGTCCTCGGTCCATGGTTGGTGTGCAAAGTTTCAAATTAATCCGACGTTTTGAAGGGGGTAAAAATCACGTTCAATGATTCCGTTACATACATACATACCAAGCTATTAAAGGCGTGTTAAAAATCGGCAAACTTTATATAGCTTATCGTTGAACAGGCAGGTACTTTAAATTTATATTAAGATTCCTTTTATAATTTTTTTTACAGTTTAGAATATTTTATAGAGAATCGCAAGTTTTTCTGCTTAGATCACTTGTGTTGCAGTCGTTTTTGTTTCTTTTTTTAATATATGCAACAGTTACTCATCGTCACTTAGGACCCCCACCGCACCCTAATATAAATTTCATAAGTCGTTTCTTGCAAGCTCTCTCTTGGGTACGGTAGCATTGAGCCAAATTTTCCCTTTGCTATATTTAAGAAGCCCATCCAAGACCCAGTTTGAGGCCTATTTCAAATAAAAATAAAGCAATCGACCAAACTTCAGCGGTACGTTCAAAGTTTTATTCGTCAAAGCTAGTGTAACAGATTGGTTGAATCTTTAAACAATGTCTTCCGATTTCATTTCAATTTATCTTTCAGACGCAGAACTTTCGCATTCGCACAATTCATTTTAATGTTGTGGCATTATATGAATACAATGAAACCGTAACAATTTTTTTATCCGATATAAAGCTAAATCTTCAGATTATCCCGTTAGAATTGCAGTAGACAGATTTCATTTAATCCATTTTCTGTAATACAATAATATACGTCAAGCTGGGTCGACTTGTACCTACATACATTCTTTTCTTTACTGTGTTCTCCTGTGTTCTTTTTCTGGTGCAATAAATGATATTGTATTGTATTGTATTGTACTGTACTCTGCTATTTTTTTATGAAATGAAAGATTTTTGTCGGAAAACAAAGATCCATATGTTGTTAGTACATACAAGACATATAAACTATAATATTGGTTTTCATAAATACACACACACCCAAACAAATAAAATAAACTAAAATAAAACAACACAATAAATTAATTTAAAAAAAGTAAGTACCTATTGGCCCTCAGCCTTTTCATCAGCGATGCTGCTTTTTTACTAAGGACATAAAGGCCGTCAGTTTTGGACTCAGCAAATAAGCAAATATGGCTGAAGTGTGAATTTTTTTTATCACTGAAGAAATAGTAACTAAATAATAGAATATAATAAATATATTAGAAAAGTTGCGTTATTACTTCTAATTTCTTCTCATGTACTTATGAATCTGTGACGGGGTCCTTTATCGTCAGCCTCATTCAGAAAGGCCATCAAGCGGAGATCAATACTCGGAAAACGTATAACAGGCTGCCTTCCAACCAGAAGGAATGAAGACCTGAAGAAGTAAGTGGGTAGCCGTTGGATTCAAAGAGCACATGAATTGCGTCGATTAAAGGAAGCCTATGTCCAGCAGTTGACTTTTTGGATGAATAGGTGGATGAGACTCTTAATCTATATATATATAAAAGGAGAAGGTGACTGACTGACTGACTGACTGACTGACTGACTGACTGACTGACTGACATATCAACGCAGGGCCTAAACTATAAGGGCTAGAAACTTGAAATTTTGCACAGGGGTTCCTTTTATAACGTAGGGGAGCAAAAAGAAAGGATTTTTGAAAATTCACCCCCTAAGGGGGTAAAACGGGGGTGCAAAGTTAGCATGAAACTTTGCCGTTTTTGAAGTCGTTAGACGGGCAGACGTCGTTAATGGGTCTAATTCTACGCGAGCGAAGCTGCGGGCGTCCACTAGTCATTAATAATGAAGAAATCGTATAGTAAAATTTCGCTTATTTTAAACAAAAATATTCTTAACCATTTTAAAAGCTTTTATTTAACTTCACTCGTATGTATTCATGTATGTCCTGGAATCTTGCAATCAATATTTTACCCACTTCCACTGAAGCTATCGAGCTGAAATTTGGCACACATATTAGGTTCCGATGACAATGCATGAAAATAAAAAAAAAGTTATAAAAGCTTTTTAAAAAAAAAATTTTTTTAGAGTATAATTGAGTTTCATATCGCAAATGTATTATAAAACCTGACAGATGAAGATTAGTAAGTAAATTCATTGTTAAAAAAATGTGTTTTTTTAAATAGCATCAAAATTGTAAGGACCCGAGCATATAGAATTACTGCTGGACAGCAAAAGTCCATTACGTTTTACGGGTTTCACTCGGGAGGACGAATAGGCGAGTTGAAATGTTGAAATTAATTAAATTTCGTCTTAAATTAACACTAAAGCAACTTTTACTGTAGGATCGACGTTCTTGTAGTTAAGAAACGTTTTGGAATGCCTAATGGTTATAGGGATACCTACGAACCAGGGTTGAATTAACTTAAAATCTTGTGCGTCGCATCATGTTACGTCACTCTTACGTAGATAAAGGTTTTCCAATACATTGCAGTCCTTCTAAGAAGAACCCCTTACGTACAAAGGCTCACGGCACGCGTAAGTTTTTATCTTAAGTGTTAGCTCAGTTAGATTTGTGTGACCAGTAAATGTATTAACGCCACCCAGTTCCTTGGTCCCGATTCGATGCCATATATGTCATGTCATGGGTGTGTTGGATCTCACTTGATTGTATGCTCGTCGCAAACGCGAAGTAGCAAAATTCGTGTTTTAAAGCCACCTTCGGGTGGTTTGTTATTATCCGGTAACCCCTCCACCAATCCACATTGGAGTAGCGTGGCGGAGTATATTCTAGATCACCCGCAGATTTTTCTGTGGGTTAGCTTAGCGTAAAATGCATTCATAAATATTACACCTTCGTGCTCTCTGTTCATTCGTTCAATAATTACACTCCCAAGTTAGCTGCAAAGCCTGCATCACCGTCTCTCTACAATCAGAGACAAAGTGAAAAGAGACTGATTGTTCTGTCGCTTTTTAGTTGCGCCTTTTATCGCCTCTATTTTAATAATGTTTTTTAATCTTTTACTATTAATAGAAATCTATTTTTACTTCTCTCCAACGCTTTAAGCGCGTCGCAAGCAGTCCATAGGACTATGTGTGGATACGGTAAGATTTTACAATAAGCTGTATACGTAATTACATACGGCTTAACTTAATGGTAAAAAATGTATGTATTTATTAACACAGTTTAATAAGAAGAATGTTGTCAAATAAATTGAGTTAAAATTCCATAACTAAACGTTCTATTTCAGCTTTCGAGAGACGCCATAATAAGCATGCATATTTATACCCATCTGTTTTTGGGATAGCACCTAATCACAATAATGGTTTTTGCCATAGGAAACATTACAATTATCGTAAAATTTGTCTTTGATTCTGTGTTCCAACAGCTATTTCCTTATTCTTGAACCAATCAAATAATAAATTCAAGTGATCTATTGCATCTATACCAAGATTTCCATTAGTATAAAAAGTTTTGCAATAACATTTATTACTCAAGTCTAAAACGTGAGCAAGTGTAGGTATACTTTTTGGGTAAGTCTTACCGCGCCGCACAGCGGCGCGACGAAGTTTTAAACTTACGAGCCGAATTTTAATAAACGAAATTTAAAAATTTTAAAAATTTTAATACGCGGCTGTGCTTACTCAAATCAGTTCCATTTCACCTAAATAAACCTGTGTCACAGTTATTCTGTACCAAAATTATTTTATGAGAGATTTTTATATTTTGACTTCATAACATAACATCATTCGCCTGTATTTCCCCGGAGGTGCCGTAGGTGGTGTAGTGTGCCCACATTTCACCAGTTATGATTAGGTTCCATGCAATAAGTAGGTGGCGTTCCTATTGCCATATAGCTACTACCCATAGGTGTTTCAATCCCACAGACACAGCTGCGGGAGGTCTAGAGCATACCTACTCCACCACGCTGCTCCAACACGAATTGGTGAACGGGTTAGTGACCAACCCAGAGTTGAATGTTCTCAAGCCACCCGAAGGTCTTCGACAAGGCTTAATGACTGTTTCCAACATTGAAAATAATCGGGACCGACGGCATCACGTGCTCTCCGAAGCACGGTAGATTCCATGAAATTTTGCCACTAGCGGTCACCCATCCACAACCAACCGTGCCCGATTGCCATGTACCGCACAAATATCCGTAGACTCCGAGCTACTACTGGGAATTCCAAGTTAGAAAATCCCAATAATAGGTACTTTGCCCGACCCGGGGATCGTACCCAGAACCTAAGTTAGCAGTCGCATATCTATATTATAATCGCGCATCTTGTTTTTCTACATGTAGGTAAATAAGAAAAAATCTGGTAAAGGCATAAAAATATGGGCTGCTGACAATGAAAACACGACATGACACAAGAGTACGTGAGTGTAATTACTTACTAGGTACTCAGTCCATTGACATTTTTAGTACATTGATTTGGATGGATGGATGGATGCTTTATTCAGGTACTAATTATTGTAGGTCTAAAGTCATATGAAGCTGAAATTGTATTGTAAACTTTCAATAGGAGTACCTACTACAAAATAATAAAGAATTAAGATGTGAATTGACTTTTTTATGGATATTATAGATATAAGATAGCAATCGAGCATGCAGCTTAAAACAATTATTACACTGCATTACTTATGAGGTATGTATGGGTCAAATCTTGTAAGCTTTTGAACCACTTCTTCTTATACGGAATTGAAATTTTTCATGTCGATTCACTTGCGACGACTTTTCATTTTAATAGTCGCAAGGGATTAATTGTAGCTAAAAAAATTGCTGAGCTGCCGATGCTTAACTACATATCGCATATATTTTGCAATAACCCAAGCATTTGTATAACTCTTACCGCAGGGAAAAAGAGTTAAGCACAAGAAGTAGGGATTATAACAATTTATAGCTCCTATGCTTTACTGCTTCCGCGATTAATATTTCTACTTTGCATATCATTTTTTAGTCGTAGCACATGAACATTTATTAAAATAACTTTTAAACATTGTTTTAACTTCCGTTTCTTCTTTCCATATTAAGGTGAATAAAGCATTTATTTTTTATCAATTCAAACTATCAGGCGACATTTTGCGGTTCGATTTCAAATCGAAATAAATAAAATATTTTGCAGTAACACAGAAAAATATGCAATAGAAACCCAAATAGCAAATATCTCGCTTGTATCAATTGCTCAAAGACATCCACAGTCTGCCGAAGGGATCTGTAATATTGTATATTGAGCCATGACTGGGCTAGGAGTGCAGAAATTGGCCGGGTCGGCACGGCGCGAGCTGGCGCCGCTATAACTCACACCCTTGTTATATTATATAACAGATGAATTAAGAGATAAACAATGTTTTGAAGAAAGGAATAACTGCTAGAAAACGAAGGCATATCCGCACGCAAGCTTAACACGGGCCAAATCAATATTACACTAGAAGATCAGATTATAAAAATTAATATGTAAGAACTATATACAAAAATGAATATATATTTCATTTACCAATTTTAATTTTTACATTTTGTCTAATAGCATTGAGATTCTACGCTATTATACGCTATTCTAATAATATTTCGGAATGTTCTGTGAGTTACTATGTAGTCATGTCGTATCTTCTTTGCTTTAAAAACTGTGCTGTTGTATGCTAGCGCAGTCCCGCATACCAAATAAGACACTAAAAGCGTGGCGTAGGAGCGTGGAATTGGCAGGAGCGGCCGATACGAGGCGAGCCGGCGGGCGCCACAATAACTTACACACTTACGTTTACGTAACAGATGCATTTGGGGAACGAGCTTGCCGGGAAGGCTTTTAATTTCGTCGCCAAATGAGTTTCATTCGGAATTTCTAGAATCATCAACGTAACGTATTCCATTTACGAATATTTTTAATTGATACATTTTTGTTGATTAGTACTTATCCGTCTATCAGCCTACAAAGGCTGCCCACTGATGGATATCAGATTACGAGTACGAGTTTATATACATTCTCCATGAAATGAAAAATTGATATAATAACAAACTTAATCATGTCGGTTAGACTTATCTCTTTGACATTGGTATTGTATAGAATACCCGAATTACAAAGATTACCGGTAACATATGTATTACAACACTGCCATTAAATACGTTGTTATATTAAACAAATCAAATTAAACCACAACACTAGTAGGTATAGCGGAACAGCGGTGAGGTAAAATCCATTAAAAAGCGCCATAATTAAATTAAGCTGAAATGTACCTCGTAAATGATAACAGGCACGCGAATTTGTAAACATGAGAGTGTGTTATAAAAGGTGTTACTATATGTGTACCTACTTGCATAGATTTTAATAGATCAACCACTGAGATCAACGTAAAATTAAACAACATTTTGACTGACACTTTTTCGTGTAAGAAAAAGAGGAACAGCAACTCAGAGCAATGAGATCTTTGTATACCTCATTAATCTATGAACAGCAATAAAAATTCGTAAAAGTGTTTCTAGAATTATTATTATGTCTCCTTGATAGCTTCAAATTTAAATAAAACATGTTTTTCACATTTCTTTATCTTACCCTACATACACTAATTTAATCTTTGATTTTCAATGCAAACCAAACGAATAAAATACCGATGTATAAATTATTTTTAATTTTTACAAGGTGGCTTTTATTTAAAATTGCATTATTTTTCTAAGGATATTTTTTTGTTTGCTTTTATGTGACAGACAAGACAGTGAACTAATCGCTACTGCGAGGCAGAGGCCGTCGACCTTTATCCTCTGGAGACGGAGTTCTAAAAACGTCTTTATTGTTCCAACTAGACAAGGTTTCACATGGAGCATATAACAGCAATATGTTTTTAAGTAGGCAGTTTAATCATAATTAAATTTAAATAAAAAATGGTTGTCTGTAAAGTCGGTTTACGGACGATAGATTTACGTGATAACGTCATAATCATTATTTTATACAAAAAAATGAGAGGTGTCAAGGGACACCCGGATGGAACGAAGTTATTGGATATATAAGTTATATCATTTCTCACACACCCTGTATACAATGTTCATCTCTCACACACCCTGTATACAATGTTCATGTCTCACACGCCCTGTATACTATGTTCATGTCTCACACACCCTGTATACAATGTTCATGTCTCACACACCCTGTATACAATGTTCATGTCTCACACACCCTGTATACAATGTTGTACAATTGTTGTACAATGCGAGGTAACGACACATGACGTCAGGTAACGACAAATGACGTTAGGTAACAACACATGACGTCACACTTTTTCGGATGTGTTGGCGTTCATCGATTTAATAAACGTTATCACGTCAAAAAACGTTACACACGTTAAAACACGTTAAAAAAAATTATTTCCATCATAACTTATTGCTGTAGGTATGATTCAGAAATTCTAATCCAATAAAGATAATTGATGAGCTAACAAACTTCTTTATTTAATTATTAACCATTTATTTCTTGAAGACCTCCTTCGGTAAATTGAAGTTAAATTGTCATTGTAAATTTAAAAATTAAAATTAATTTAAAATTAAATTTTAATTGTAAATTGCGTCTAATAGGTGTTGTCTGTGACTTCTAGTATAGAGTATTATATCTATGGTGACTACCTATGTCTGTTAACTACATATATCAATGTGAACTAGTCTAATATGCAATGTGTGCTTTTGATGAATAAATTTCTATTTTATTTATTTTATTATATTTATTTATTGAAGAATAGGAATAGCATAATTTATAGAATAGAAGAAATTAAATAAATTAAAATTTAATTTAATTATTATTTAATTTAATTAAACAGTGATTTATTTCGGACTGCAATAGTAGGTATGTCCATCCATATCCATAATAAATATACAATGTTTGTTTGTTTGTTAATGCTTATTAATATATTTATTACAACAATAAAAAAAATTAGCAATTTATGTCATTACAAGCCACTTGTTTTTCAACCGAATCGAAATAAATTAATTGCTGTTAAATTACGGCGATTTAATCGGCTTGACAAGCCGCAATGGCGCACCTGACAAAATGGCTATTGATTTATTGAACTGGAAACAAATGTACATAGAGGATAATCTCATTTATAAAATCGCTGGCGTTATAAGTGCATTCACATGTCCGGGTAACAAGAATCTATTATCTATGGGATCACATGAATCCTTCGTAGTGATTATTTGGTCTTTTTTTTTCAGGTTAGCCTTTTCCTATTTCAGTTGGGGTCGGCCCTCATAATTCTGACGGCGGCGTTATTGTTCACATGATAGTGTTAATTCTGTTTTTAATACCATCTTCAGGTCCCTTTATACTGTATGTTAATAATAATATGAGTATACATAGTGGGTACTATAAACTCCCAGTTGAAAAGTACCGTGGTTTCCATTTTAAAGGTCATTTTAATTCAAAATTAAATTCCACTTAAAATAACCAGAATATAATTGTCCTTATCGAAATTAAATGCGTGTTCCGCGGAATTGCCACTGGCGTGCTAGAATTGCAGTGCTTTACGCAACAGTTGTCGCTTCGCGCATTTTCCTTCTCCTTGACTGTGTGCCTTTTTTTATGGATACAAGAGAGAAAACGAGCTTGCAGCACCACCCATCCGCTGCCGCCCATGAGAACTGTGACTGACTTTAAACAAGACTCAATAAGGTTTGGACCTATTTGTAAAATCACATTTTTGGTAACTAGGTACACTTACTACTTACACTTTGCTCGCGGGTATGACCACATATAATGTATGTTGTGTTCCATACTTGTAAATATCATCCCAGTTGGTACCTAATTTAAAAATCTTTACCAACCGTAAAACCGTCAATTTTCTAGTCTGTATTTTACAGTTATACACACATACATAGTTAATTTAAAAAATGTAATTTTGCCACTTAGGATATTACGTATTTGAGTATCAAAATAAGACTAAAATATGTTCTTTGTGACACATATTTTACTTGGCTGACTCTTCCTGTTAATAAGTTTTATCCAGGAATGTATGAACACTATACTTTTTACGCAGATAATATATTACCGTGCGAAGTTGCAGAATCTACCTACTAATAAATTATCATAATGCAATCGCAATCGACTTTTATTGCGAAAACATTAAACGTTTCTTTTCACGTTCAAGAGAGTAATTACTGTGGAATGTGAGATAGATTCCCGCAGTGCGCGGTGGTTACGAGGATAATAGAATAATGTTCCTTTGCGGCGGTGGGTTCATAGAGATCGCTATCGGCCGCTTTCAGCGCAAGACGTCCCGGGTGATCGATTGCCACCGGGACCCACTCCCGGGGACATTTCGTTCGGGTTTGCCTGTATAATTTCCGACACTTACATTATATTCCTCCATCATAATGCTTTGGAGTCGGTTTTTGTACGTAAGTACTAGTGTTTACGAATGTTTGATGCACACCTACTCGTACTGTTTAAGCATTATAAATTGCAACTGCTATACCTGATTAAGCCTAAGAACTGATAAACTGAGAACTGTTATCAACAATTAGACAATTTAAATAAATAAAATATCTAAAATTTAATAAGTACATAAATCGAACGAATGTATCTAAAGGTTTTTACTTCAAAGATAAGTTTATCTTGCCAGATTGATTCTCACTAATTGAGTTTTCTGTGAACTGATCTTAAAACTACCGAGTAACTACCGAGAAAATTGGATCGCGTGATTATCATGTAACAATGGCTCCGTAAACAATGAGTGTAGGGAGCTGAGGGGTGCTACGCTTTTAACGACTATTCCAATGCCATGATTTCCATTGAAAAAAGGTTTGCTATTTGAAATTACACTTCTTTTTTTTATTTGTGCCATAATATTTCTAGTGTCTTGGTCAAGAAAGGTATTGTAAAGAATATATTTTGTAGAATTTTTTGATGTCACAAGCATAATAGATAGATAGCCCCTTGTACAGAATGATTACAATCTATAACAAAATACCTCTGTGGATAAAACAACAAGAAACTCATTCGGCATTTAAAAGAAACCTCAAGGCTTTACTATTAAATGAAGGATATTATTCCATAAAAGAGTTTTTAGAAGACAAAAATCCTGGTAAATTGGCTATAACATAATCATAATTCATAACCCTTAACTAATACACTCAAATTAATTGACATTCACGATTCTGACATTTATTGATTATTTATTTATTATTGTTATTGATTATTTTGACATTATTTTACTGACTTGTATTTTCCTATAACTTGACATTTGTTATTAATTATTGACATTTATCCAAATCTATTCCAGAAAAGTCAGGTTTTTTATGTCCTACATTTTTATTAATACCAGAGGTGCACGGGTTACAGCAAAACCTTTAATAATAACCTAAAAATAGCAATGTTATGGATAAGTTAATGGTTTTGTTAATCTTTGAGAAAGTAGGGAATTTATCGGGCAATCTGGATCAACACATCGGAAACAATGGAAGATTTCTAAACCTTATTAAGTTCATTAGATGTAGACTGATTCATTAGCTAAAAAAATGAAACATTAATAAATTCCTGCGTCTAGTTTGGAAGAAGCCACGGCCACTGCAAACCGCTTCTGTGCTTCGAAGTTTTGGTGGTAACGTTTATCTGTTTGTCATTTATTTAACTATCACAAATAAAAGAAATGAAATACCTGCGGTGATTAATTTTGCGTTTATTTACTGACGTAATTTTTACTCGTTGTTGCAGGCACATTTCTAATTGCAAACATTTTGTAAGTTTCTTTATTCTAGTTCTGGTTCAGGAGGAAAAAATGACACATTTATCATCTGGGAAACGTTCTTGTCGGCCCCAATAAGAGGCGATCAACTTAGCCCTAGAAAACAGCAAGGCATCTATGGCTGTGTACGAACAGGATTGTTACTAATATTTATTAGCTAGACTAGATTAAGTACTTTCGAGTTGGTTTGGTTCAATTTTTGTTCATTTGAACACCCTTTTACCAAGTTGGTATATTTTAATATAGGTATGTAGGGTCAAATATCCATGTATGTACACCGGAATCATTGAACGTGATTTTCGCTCACTTCAAAACGTCGGATTACTTTGAAACTTTGCACGCTTATTAAGGATCGATGATAATAGATACTAAAAAAAAAAAATTAAAATTAAATATACATTTTAGTTTGGTTATCTACAAAAGCGTGTTTTTTAGTAAAACGATGCGTTTTTTAGTGTTTAACGAAGTTGTTATTTATCATTCGTGACAAGGAGACACGACCACGATATAATTAAGAAAGCTACGATGATGATAACATAGAGATGTACAATGTACATGCAGGCAGCGAATTTTGGTATTAAATAAACATTCCTTTACTTGATGTGGGCTTAATTTGATTAATATTGTACATGCTTTGTCAAACGCTTTAGCATAGGCTGCTAGATATTTGCTTTGAAAAATATAACATTCGTTAAGAACACATTTTCTGACATTACACTTTTCACAAAGTTGATTGCTTAGATTAAGTGAAGTATATAATCTAAGATTGATTGTATATGTAACTAAATTTCAGTATAAGTACTAATTGATAGTGCTATCCATCCATCAGCCTTTAGAAATTCACTGCTTGACATAGGCCTCCCTTAATCAATGCCACTCGAGCGACGTGGCCTCCTCATTGCCACTTCAGCTTGCCAACTCGACGAGCTATGTCGGTAACCCTCGTTCGTCTACGGATTTCATAATTACAAATCCTGCTCTGTAGCGAAATACCGTCACAATATTGATTGTATATGTAGCACATTTTCAGTATAAGTACTAATTGATAAGGCTATAAGTGGGGGATAATAAATCTACGGCAATAGCTACCGTACATTAAGCTTTTGCTGCAATATATCTAAGTGCCATCAAGGCTTTTAGCCGTACGTATTGTGCTTTTAACTGGACCAGCGTGATGTATAGCTTAAAAGTTAACCTGTGACACTGATTGAGCTGGTCGTTATCTGGATCGTCTTATCCACCCCTTAATTGAAAGCGTAGTCTGTGCCTTAAAATTACTGCCCACGCTTCCCATCAAGGCTAAGTTTACATGTTTGTTATTTAACTCAATGTATTTGGATTTTACTTGTCTCTGCAGTATTTATTCAAACTCTTATGTTTTTTGATAAATATTTGTAGAATAATACTTTACAATGGTAGGCAACTTGCGTGTTAATCTTACAACTCAATATTGAGGCTTATAATTTGTTGTTCTTAGAAAATCATGAAAAAATATGTAAGCCTCTGTCATCTATACTATAATAAATCTGAAGAGCAACTTTTTCTGTACATTGATTTTTTTTTCAAAATTTCAATTCAGGGGCATTATAATAACGCTTTAGAACTCATAAATGTAATTTTTGAAAATATTGTCTGTCTGTCTGTCTGTCCGGGCATCACAAGAAAACCCGCGGATGGATTAGGGTGTAACTTGGTAAAGTTTATTACTCATAGTCCTGGTTAACATATAGGCTATTTTTATCCTCAGAAAATAAAGCGGTTCCCATGGGATATAGATCGAAAGTTTGTATGGATTTTTTTTTTAAATCTTAACCATTTCATTTCAAATTTGCAACAAATATTCCTTACAAAAATTAAAAGAATACGTTTTCACCAGTTTTTTTGTACAATGTAAATAAAAGAAAAAAAACACGAAATAATGTAAATATTTTCAATTTTACAAAACACGCGTTTGGAATAATCGTTTGTATTTTCGTATCGTATTTGATTATAATTAGAAGAAGATATTATTTTCTCCAAAACAAATTCAGCATTTACTAATTTTCGCCCTAGAAATCGAATCGAAGAAAGCATTTTCAACCATCAAACTATTCACTAATTTTCACTAGATGGCACTTTGATTTTTCCTTACGATTTTGTCGATAACTGAATATTACATGTGATACACACCAAAATTTTACTCGATCGATACCTGTTTGGAAACTAAAATAAGTTGAATTTGTATATTCCGACATTCTTTTCAGTTTTAATATAGCTTTTATATAGAAAACAAATATGCCTTCACGAAAACAAACAAGCCTTTCTCAAAATTCTAGAGATGCTAAAAGAAAGAGACTTCAAAGGTCTCAAGAGACAGAGGAAGAGCGTGAGCTGCGTTTAAATGCTGATTAATAATAAATAAAATAATGAAATGCTGATTCATAATAAATAAAATAATTAAATGATGATTAATGCTAATACGTGATGCTGAAACTCATTCTCAGCGTGATTTTCGAGTAACATGTGATAGGGAGCGTCAATCCACGTCCCGCGCTTCTGAAACTATTTTCCAGCGTGAAACGGCGCGACATGTACAAAATTATTAAAGCAGAATTTCCTGATACAGCCAGTAATGATAACTTACTATACGACATTGTCAAAACCAATATGGTTCACGGTCCTTGCGGAACATTAACCAAATCTCCTTGTGGTGGTGGTGTCATACAAGGTGGCATTATACAGGGTTACATGGGCGGTGCACAAAAATGTATCCAAAACCGGTAACAGATAGTACATTAATAGGAGAAGATGGATATCTGAAGCACCGCCGTCGCTCGCCTATCAACGATGGATTTACCGCTGCAGTAAGGATGCGTGACCATCAAGTTACTGTGGACAATAGATGGGTTGTTCCTTACTCTCTGGTATTGACTAAAACTTTAAATGCCCATATAAATGTGGAAGTTGCAATAGCGTAGAAAGCATCAAATAAATATGCAAGTATATAAACAAGGGAAGTGACCAAACCACTTTTGCGCTAAGTAATGACTGGGATAAAGTTTGTCAGTTTCAATCTGGGCGTTATATTAGTTGTTCTGAAGCTGTGTGGCGTATATTATGTTTTCGTATTCATGAACGATATCCACCAGTAGTACATTTCGATGCGCATGTTCTTATGTGGGAGGGAGGGAGGTGCTTTATGCATGAAAGCATACAATATCATACACCTTAGTCGCGGATTGTTGCAAAGTAAATACTTTTACATAACATAATATCTCGCCTGTATTTCCCCGAAGTGGAATAGTAACCACTCTTATCAACATTTATGTATGGGTCCCATGTAATGGGTGGTAAGCCTATTTCCATATACCGGGCACATTGATCGATGCTTAATTATCGATTAAAAATCAAACGAATGTTTTTTTGTCAATTTTACGAGATTTTCCGAGATAAAAAGTACCCTAACCTAAGCCACTCTCAGGCCGTATACTACGATATCCAAAAAATCACATTGATCCATCATTTCGTTGAGCAGGAGAAGAAGGAAAATCCAACAAGCACACTCTCTCATTGATATTTTAGTCAGGATTTGTACTCTACATCCAGTTTCTATTTTGGAACTACACTATTTCTCTTTTGTATTTCGTGCCGTGTTCTTTGCAAATTAAAACCCGATTTCTACGCGGACAGAGTCGCGGGTACTGCTAGTGTAGTAATAAAATCCTATAGCATTCACAGAGGATATAGACAAACTATACAGATTGACTATAATATGTTTATTGACTAGGAAAGAGGATAATTTATTTTATTAATATAAGATATAAGCTAGCAAACAATGACGCCCGTGACAACTTTGACTGACTTTGAACAAGACTCAAATAGGGACTGGGATGGTTAGTTAGTTGGTATTAGTAATAGTCCAGTTAGTAATTGTTAGTAAGAGTCTCGTTCCAAGTCAGTCACAGATGTATTAACAATTACTAAACGGTAGAAATGGTACTAGGTAACGTGGCGGGTGGTGAAAAATATTCACACAAGGACACAAAAACGTCTTGGACAATCATGTCAGTGAGATTTTTTTAAATTAAAATTACATCTCTTAAAAGCTAAAAACCTGATGTTCAAATCCCGGACCTCTATAGTAGAAGGTCACTTTACCGCAAATAACATTACCTGTGATTAATTCATTTGGTGCACGAAGCCACAGGCAACAGTTAGCGGGCATAAATCAGATTCTGACTCGACAGGCTCGCAGCAACCGGTACGATATTTCAGCCTGTACATTTTGTTGTCAAAATGGACACAACCATCGATATTATAGGAAAATACAATAGGTCCTGAGTATTTGAAATTTCAACATAACTGCTTGTTATATTTTTTGCGAAGATTACATCATTCTCTCGTGGTTAAACATACTAAACAAGCGTCTTCTTATTAAAAGTTACTTAAGACCTGAATAAAGTTTTTATTTAAGACGTACTCAGCTGATAATGTTATCTCAACTACCATTCCACCTCAAATTTTGTTAAAAAATAAGTAAGACGTCTCAATATTTTATTTAGCTTTCTCAGATCTGAGATGGGTAATTAACACAAGCCGACATCAAGACGTAATTTTACGTACCCACAGCGCATTTGTAATGAAGACGCAGACGTTTTTGTAAATTTCAAATTATTATTTATTTATATCAGCATTTTCTTCATTATTGTTCTAGTGTGGTACTAGTTCTTGTTGTTACTTGGTTATTCAAATACATTCGACCATAAGTACCTTGTTCACGTGAAAGCAAAGCGATACACGAGGCTTTTGCTGCGCAAAACATTAATTTATATTCTGAATCCATTAAAATATCCTGTCACAAGTATATAATTTAACATCGCGTGTCACTGTACATTTTATATTGAACGTGAAGTTAAACATTCAGATTGGCCCTGGCCTAACATCGAATGCTATTTCCGGGTTTCGAACCTGTTAAGACACGCAAAGCTAATAGTTCACAAAGGGTGTTAATTTAGTTGCCATGATAAACCCGACTAGCAGTGCTAAAACGGGCCCTGATTAGCATTTCCATTGCTGTTTATAAATTACGCTTTAGCTCTAGATAACACCCTGAACTATTTAACTTGTTTTATCAGTTTTGCAGCTCCAATCTTGTACATTGTGTTAATTAAACCAGTATTGAGGAACATTCGATATGCAAGGATTTGTTGGATTTTGCGTCCAAAGGGAATTTGATCAGAAACAGAATTTGTTCAGAAGGTATGTAGAGTTTGCCAATCCATTCTCGGCCAGCGTGGTGGATTATGGCTTAACCTCCAATTCTGAGAGCAGACAAGAGCCGAAAGGGCTGTGGTAATACATAAATTCATATTCCACAATTTCGATTGTTTTTGATAAACAAATTCTTTATTTTTATTGAATTAAGTCGAAATTAAAACAGCTCTTTCAGCTTTAATATTTTCCATTAAAATTTAAAACTTGCGCTCGCAGCAGACGTGAAGCTCGTATGATCGTGGTCGAGCAATCATCATCTAGTCTAGACACTGTGATGTTACACTTATATTAGAAATGAATGCAGATGAGAGATGACGAAACCTGTTGTAATACAAAACAATAACATTGCATTGCATTTACGAGTATTGGCAGATTTTATTGCCATTTTCATAGCAAACCACAATTTCTTCACTATTTACCAGTAACTCAGCACTGACTATTGAAGTTGCAGGCTTCGTTACAGCTGTCGGTTTAGCTACGAATTAAACTACGTATATAATACTAGTGGACGCCCGCAGCTTCGCTCGCATGGAATAAGATATAACAATAGTTTCGTTTACAGCTAGTAATATTATTTAATTTATGGCATATTTAACATAACAACTACACGACATACTAACATACACTACATACCTGCTGCCAAAGGCACTCCATTGCAACATAGCTTGTACTTGATACTGAGCTTCCAGTCTATGATTTGTGGACATTCCTACATTAAACATGAATATACTAACGAACATACACGAAACATGCTTTTTTTCTAATAAAGACTTACTATTTTAAACTAGTGGGAAGAGTGTCAGCCCTACGTAATAAGTGCTACTTAATTGAAATATTAATACGATTACAATTCAATGGCCGCCTGTATCTATAGGCAGGCATTCAATATATTTGTAACGTCGAAGAAATTCTCTACTTGTTTTTGGTGGTCGCACAAAAAATACCTGCCGGGCAAAATTACTTTTACCATATCAAAAGTACTAAACTAGGAAACAGAAACACTTGAAACACTTTTTGATTTTCACCGCGAATATTGCGCCACAGATGGCAAACAACGCGCAAAAAAGAATGTGTGAATCCAGTTATTGCCTTCATAGACCGTATTAAAATCGGAGTTGCAAGTTGTTTTAGTCTATTTGAGCTTTTCCAGAGATTGAGTTCACTTTTGTGGACTTTGTAGTCATCAAAAATGTATGCTGTATTTCTGTTGCTTTCTTTTTTAAAAGTCTAGCAAACACGCCAGTAGTCCACATAGGATCGTTGGTAGGGTTTCGTATCCAAAAGGTTAAAAATGGAACCCTATTAATATACCTCGTCCATCTGTCTGTCTGTCACAGGACTGTATATCTTGAACGGAAATAGGCAGAACCTGATATTTTCATGAATGTTAATTTTATACCCAAGGGGGCAAACTTCTCAGACTTCACGTGTATACATTAGTACCTATGAAATTATTCATAGTGCCTATTTATTAATTAATAGTAAAAAAATAATAAAATAATTTAAAAAAATTATTAATATATAACATGCCTGGTATAGAACTCACGAATTGAGGTGCCAGGTTGAGCCAGATGTACCTATGGCGAAAACATATATTTGAACATAATGACGGATTTTTTTTTACATATTTGTATGAAGTATACGGCTAGGAGACATGGGATACTTTTTATCCCAGAAAATTGCATTCCCGTGAAATAGACAAAGCTTTCCATAGTAAAATCAAGCGTTACGCCTTGTCGAAGACCTTCGTGTGTCTTGAGAGATCCGTGCCAAACAGTGAGACGTCTATGGGTTGTAGCTTAAGAAAAGCTGAGTACTGAGGTACCTACGGTACAGAACCGACCTACGTATCCGCCTCGTACTTGAGCAGTTTTTTTTTTTAATTTTGTTATACATCATTATTCCCACAGTGAAATACAAAGTAAAAATTTCTAGATACAATGTTTACATTAAAAATATCCCAGATGAAATAATAAGCTACGTCTCCATTCGGCTTGTTCATCTTAAATTCTTGTTAGAATTTAATTGTATCTTGTAAATCCTCACATTGTATACGATTTCGTTTTAATATGCATCGGAGACTGAAAAAAATCCGTTTACTGGCCAGAAACAGTTATATAATTACTCAGATTTCTTTGAAAAATATCTCAAATAAAATAATATAGAGTAATAAATCTATGGAAATAATAATCTACGTTTTCATTCGTCTTATTCATCCTAAATTCTTATTAGAATATAATGGTTTCCAGTAAATCATCACATTGTATACGATTTAGTTTCAATCGGGTTCGTTTTAATGTATCAGAGACTGAAAAAAATCCATTCGCTAGCCAGAAACAGTTATGTAATTACTTTTGCCATTGTAAAACAAATCCTTTCCCAACCCTTCAATATCGATGACGAATGGCCCTGTATTATTGCAGTGATATTGGTTTAGATGTATGTCGAATAATTTATATCATCTCATACGGTAGGTAGCCGATGGCGAGCGTCGTAAATCAATCACCCAGGCACCATCAATCACACCAAGATAACGTGTTTATGCACCGTGAGCCCTGCAAATATTCCACTATTCGCCATGGTACGCCTACATGTTTACTTCCTAATGTTTACTGCCATTTGCACCAGTCATTGGCTGTTGAACTCATCAAATGCCACTTAGGCCTTTGCATACCTTTTCAACCTTTATTCATAATGATCTGTTGGAAGACCCTATTTAGTATACGCAAGTATATTCTTTTTGGAAATATTAAACACAACCGTAAAATCTCGGTACTTCTTGAATCAATAATGTCAATGTAAAGGACAGTTTTACTGTCAAGAAAAAGAAGTAGAAGAGTCCTTGAGTGGCTCCACTGCGTGGCGTGGAAAGTACCTACAGATGCTACAGACCTGCAGAATAGGTAAATGGGTTGCCAATTCCATATTATTAAAAAGCAATATGTGGCATATAATGTGCCACTGTTTGAAATATTTTACAATTCTTGATAAAGAGCGTTATCAAGAAAATTACCAAAAATATGTATTGTAAATGAAAATCAATGTAGATTAAAAAATATTAAGTGAGTAGGTAAATTTCATTTGATTTTGCTCTTTTAAAATACGAATAATAGTTTCTTTTTTTTACTATGAGTAATAGTTTTCGCTCTCACTGTTTCATGACATTAACGTTATAATAACCGCTCAACAGCAAAGTTCGTTAAAAATTACAGATTTCCTTTTGCTGAAAGCGGATGAAATGCGAGTTTTTTGCTAAATCATGTAGGTACTCGTATGTGGCGATTGAACAGAATATGTTCATTAGTGATAAAACCACGTCTGTTCAACGTTCTGGTTAAAGGTAATCGTAAAAGAAAAAATGAAATCAATTACCTCGTTGGAATTGGATTTACACTTTTAGGAGTTGATTTGCTTGTGAGGTTAATTAGAACAGCATCGGTTATACGTATTATAGAGTACCTAAAGAGCAATGGTGCAATAAGTCTACTCTGAAATGAACGTAGCAAAAAGTCTTTAAATTACCATTGGTTATAGACATGGAACAGTTTGAAATAGGTGTGAAGTCAACCCAGTTGTAATGTAGAATGTTTTTTATTCGTGACTGTAAATACGAGTGACACCAGCCCGTTCCTATCTGCGTACATTACACCAGAAGAGCGCTGATGAACTTTAATTTAACCAAACCCGCCTCTCCCGACTTCCCCTGCCTAGCTCACTTGAAACAACGCCGCACCGTTTCATTTACACTTTATATGAGAAATTTTGAATGAGATGGTCATAGATAACCCCGACCGACCTCTTTCGTAATACGAAATAACATTAAAACTTCGCTGAACTCGGATATGTGCCCATATATAATTTTAATTACTATTTTATTTGTTTCGACAGTTATTTTGTTTCTTTAACGATTAGATAATCAAATTTTTCTTATTTGTTTTAGTCGTTCATTCGACCATTGCTTAGGCAATTTGTATTGCACCAATTTCGATTATCTACACCAATTCAAATTCGATTCGCAAATCTCTCTAATCGAACCTTTTTTTTTTGAAGCTAATAAGAAGTAATTCATAAGCTGTAACATGGGTAGCAACGTATTTGTGACTGACTGAGAACGAGACTCTTACTAAATCACTTAAAGTCCTTGCTCTAGTCCTCACAACCACTAAAAACTTACCAACATCTTACAAGAATATTATTTATCATATTAATAGATTAACTCCATCTGCTAACTGAACAAAGCAATATCCTAGTCACTATTAGAGGTTTGTTCAAAGGCAGTCAATGGCGGCAGTGGATGCTGCTGCAAGGGATGGTGCTGCAAGCTCGCTTGCTTCTTACGTCCATTACAAAATGACTTCCATTACATATTAAAAAAAACCTCATACCCACTTATATGGAACCTGTCATATTGAGCCATACCAAAAAATTAAGTAAGGCGTGCCGCCGATACTTCTTGATCACTGAAAATATCTTCAGAAAGGCCTTGTATCCACATTGTTTTTACTTACATGAAAACAAATCTTGAATTAGGTATCTATACGACTGATCTGAAACAATCTTTATTACAATGCAGAGTCATGACTCATTCCAGTATAACAAGATTGCTAGGATATCCATTATTTCTCGTCTAATAAGTTTGCTGCAACATCAGTGTTACCAGCGACACCCTTATTTTTAATTAAGTTGTTTGTTTGCATAAAGTTTATATGAAACCGTTCAATCTCTTCGTACAGGGTCAAATCAAATTTGCTTCCTCTTTAATCTACTAAGGTTTCTTACCTTAAAAAAATACCCAGATTTCTTCATAAAAACCAGATGCCGTTTTCAATTGCTGAATTGCGGATGGAGAAAGATTTTGACTGGTAATTTTATTTAATTTATTTATTCAACTTTATTGACACCACTAAAGATACAATGGGCGGACTTAATGCCTTATGGCATTTTCTTCCAGTCAAACCCTGGTTGAGTGGGGAAAAGTTGCGGTAGGTGGAAAATGAAAAAAAAAATCTTAATTAAGATGAAAACATATTACAAATAATTAAATTGCATACATAGTAACATATAGGTATGTATAAATACATAATATAAATACCTATAAATTCAAATACACATATACTATCAAACATATATGAGTAATATATAAATATACTTACATATATTACATACATACATATTCTCTATGTAATCTTTGTAGCATGCCAGTGATAAAGATAAAGTATTTATTATATTTTAAATCATCTATTGATGTAAGTAATTTTGCACGGAAAACTACGATGAGCCGCGGGGAAAGCCTTTAAATTAAAATAACTTAATACGGGGTTGTGCTTCCAAACAAACTGTTTTGTTTCCGTTCATCGCTGCCTCGATGTTTGAACCAGGGTTCTGTAGCCACCGTCAACCTGGTCTCTTTTAGTCGTCTCACGCTGGCAACAATGTTTACAAAATAACCATTGTACTCTATACCCCTAAGTCCGGAGCATCCATGTTATCATCAAAAGAAATCCCTAACATTTTACCTATGACCAGTCGAAGCCTAGTAGGTAGATTAATCTTGAATCATCTTTTGTGCCTAGAATTATTCGTTAGTAAAAATGTCATGAACAGAATGCTGAAATTCCTTCTACCCACAATCTACTGAATTAGATATGATACATTTCAGCATATTCGGCAGCTGATCCATGTACCTACCTTTTAATGAACTCTTCATTGTATGATTTTTCTCAATTTGTATACCTACTGGCAAGGTTTCGGATTTACGTAATTTATAGAAATCTTATTATTTGCACTAGAATATAAAATTGTTATTTTTTAAATAACAATTATACATAATAGACATGAATCAGACACAGAATTGCGCAGAATAAGTTTTTTTTTTAAATATAATCCGATTGCGATGAAGCATCGCTTAGGTTGGGAATTCTAGACAGGAAAGATTTCAAAGGAATCAGAAATAAAACGGACGAAGGTAGGTAATTCTTCTTGGTAGGTAATATTTACAGACGTTTTGATATAAAGTAGGTTTCACGTCTTGTTTTTTAAATTGATTTATGTGTCAAATGAAATCGTCTATTCTTGTTCAGTATGTTTGAGTTGTGTTATAACGTTAAAAGCTATGCCAGTTAGCTTGCCTCCTTTGTTTTGCACAGTAGCCTTTCATTTAGTGACGACAATTTGCTTTGCTAACCAGCACATAGGCCTGCCGTTTTCTACGGCAAATTTCATTGGGCGGGTTGCATAGCTATTTCACCCTTAAACCGAGTGTTCAAATGCTGGAAGCATTGTCTCAGTACCTACTAGATATTGGTACAGGATTAATATGCAATTTGATGCATTATAAATTCCATTCAATCACCCTGTACTTACTTGATCCACAACAATCTAATTCCCAATCAAATATTCAGCGTGATTATGATTTCTCACGAACGACAAATTGAAATGCTGACAGCCAAGTAATTGATTAAAGCGAAGCACTTTGTTATTCTCAATATCTCTTGCGATAAGAGTCGTAAATCACCGGAACAAAAACTGGTACAATCTTGGTACAATTGAAGGCGCTTTGACGATAACGGATTTCTTTCTACGGTGTCAACCAAACTAAGTTTATTTAGAGAAGTTAAGTCAAGTTAAAAAAACCCGAAAGCGACGTACTGAGTCAATTGTTCTACCGGCGTCGAATAAAAAGCATATGCAGGGCATTGAATTATTATTTACCTACTAGTGGACGCCCGCAGCTTCGCTCGCGTGGAATTAGACATCTATATTATTATATAGCCTATGTCACTCAGTGAAGATGCAGCTTTCTAATGGAGAAAGAATTTTTGAAATCATAGACTATATCTCTATGATTCAGGGCAGGTTTAGAAATTATAAATAGAAATAAGTTCACCAAAAAAATTGTGACTAATATCTATATAAAAAGGCGAAAAATGCGCTTAAATTCAAATTCACAATGCCCTTAGGTTTAGTTGTTTTGTTTCTGTAACGAAATGATATAAAAGATAATAAAAGGATATTGAATCTAAGGGAATTTGAAACATTGCCAATTCCATCTTGAGCTTCAGAGCAGCAATTGATTCAGCTTTTGTGGCGTTCCACCGGACGGACAGAAGAATTGTGTCAGCCATTTGTTTCGAATCCATCTCGCTGGTTTTCAATTTTAGATAGGTATTACATCTGTCTTACATTTCACTACTATTAGCCATGTACATAGATGCAATAAGCTTTAACCATATATGATAAAACATCAAACTTGCCAAGCGCTTTCCATTATCAATGAACGAACAAGAAATAAGTCACGTATCAATTGAAGGTAGCTGCACATTCTTAAAGTTATAATATGTTGAACGGATCTGGACTTAGTATCAGTTTAGATCTCACATCTTTTTGTGGAGAAGCAGCTGAGAATACTCAATGTCCTTCTATACTTGGCATTCTATTTTCACAATTTTTTGTTCTGATTTCGTATCGCTGCGACCCATAGACGTCCCACTGTTGGGCACGGGTCTCCTCTCAGAATGGGATATTTGATTTATATTTTATACTAGCTAGCCCCGCGAACTTTGTTCCGCGCAGGAAATAAATGAGTATATTTTTGATTTTATTTTTATTAGCATAGTACTTACATAATATAAATAAAACAAATTAATTATTTTAATGATTCTTTATTTTCCATTTATTTATATGTTTAACCGCTCTGATCACCACTTTGTAGTCCTCCTTTGTCATGCGCTCCAAAGCACTCTTGAACAACCTGACCAACGCATGAAGTTCATGAAGTATTTGCTGCAGATCTTGTTTATTGCTCTTTTCATTGCTGAATCTCTTGACGTCGATCATGTTGCCCATGCAGTATAATTGTAAAAAAATATTTTGTGCATCTTCGAGAGGTTGTAATGATCCGATTCAATGGTAAATCTGTCTGTCCTTGTATCTACAAAATCAAAAGCAAAGTCAGTATTACTGATTTATAAATATTTTTTTTATAATTTGCATACATAACATAGTAATAATTATAGTATGTTAATGTTCTACTTTATTCTTTGTAAGTACAAAAATTAAATAAATTAATACATACCTTTAATGTCGGATTAAATCCTCGTTCTTCCATAATGACTACCCCAAATCAGGTCATTTGGAAACAACTATTATATTTTCGAATGTTTGCTAGAAAATGTCGGAAACAATGAATGTAGGTAATGGTTCAGGTGGCGGACAGTAATCAGTTCTGAAATCGTATTGAAACGCTGCTCGATTCAAATCAGTACTTGATACATTTTTTCTTGTTCTTCTAAAATTATCTAGTTCTTGATCTCTGAGCTTTGATCCACGATTTCGCAGTGCCAACCTAGCCGTTTCAGTGGCTGCTTCGTTTTGCTCGTGATTGAGAAGCACGAAGTCGCCATACTAACGCGGCGCTCTTCACGTGCCCTTTGATTCGCAATGTTTCGAATCCTAGGTGGATTACGGCTTTGTCGGAAAAGAATTGATTGTCTTGGTCGAAGCATGGTATTGTTAATGATAATATCGACACAATAAGCTAATAGAAACTCGAAACAAACATTTAAAATGTACTCTGTAAAACAAACACATCAACTGGTCGACATCAAAAATTCCAAATTGTCAAAGTATCAACTGTCACTAAAAAATAAAATAAAATGGAACGGTGTAAAAAGTATCCTATAGCAGTCCCCCGGGTCTAAGGTACCTCCCGACAAATTTTCAGCCAGATCGGTTCGGCCATTCTTGAGTTATAAATGGTGTAACTAACACGACTTTCTTTTATATATATAGATTTTATAATTTGCATACATAACATAGTAATAATTATAGTATGTTAATGTTCTACTTTATTCTTTGTAAGTACAAAAATTAAATAAATTAATACATACCTTTAATGTCGGATTAAATCCTCGTTCTTCCATAATGACTACCCCAAATCAGGTCATTTGGAAACAACTATTATATTTTCGAATGTTTGCTAGAAAATGTCGTGATTCTGGTGTTTCGCCAAGAAACAATGAATGTAGGTAATGGTTCAGGTGGCGGACAGTAATCAGTTCTGAAATCGTATTGAAACGCTGCTCGATTCAAATCAGTACTTGATAAATTTTTTCTTGTTCTTCTAAAATTATCTAGTTCTTGATCTCTGAGCTTTGATCCACGATTTCGCAGTGCCAACCTAGCCGTTTCAGTGGCTGCTTCGTTTTGCTCGTGATTGAGAAGCACGAAGTCGCCATACTAACGCGGCGCTCTTCACGTGCCCTTTGATTCGCAATGTTTCGAATCCTAGGTGGATTACGGCTTTGTCGGAAAAGAATTGATTGTCTTGGTCGAAGCATGGTATTGTTTAATGATAATATCGACACAATAAGCTAATAGAAACTCGAAACAAACATTTAAAATGTACTCTGTAAAACAAACACATCAACTGGTCGACATCAAAAATTCCAAATTGTCAAAATATCAACTGTCACTAAAAAATAAAATAAAACGGAACGGTGTAAAAAGTATCCTATAGCAGTCCCCCGGGTCTAAGGTACATCCCGACAAATTTTCAGCCAAATCGGTTCGGCCATTCTTGAGTTATAAATGGTGTAACTAACACGACTTTCTTTTATATATATATAGATAGATTAATGATTTCGTATGATTCGATATTAATGGTTAATCATTTTCAGACTTACTGACTGACTTATAAACATTACATTAAAATGAAAGCAAAGTAATTACCTTAAAAATTAAGTAGCTCAGAAGACTTTAGGAGCGGCTATAATGCTAACATTGCAGTCCTGTTAATTGGTGTTCGTATTAGTCCATAAAGTTATTTTTAAATAATTTGCAGTACTAATAGTTATTAGGTACTAGTAGTTGTTAGTAATTGATTGTAATAGTCTCGTTCCAAGTCGTTAACAGATGTTAAGGACTAAGAACGGTTACGAATCACGTACAATTACAATTATAATGCTATGAATAACCTACTTGCCTGCTATATAACCGGTAGAAAAACATGAAACGTTGCATCGTAATGTAATAGTGTCGATATTACTTTCTGAATAGTGCTAGAGAATTCCAATTGAGAAGGTATTTCATTAGGATGCTTAAACACAGTCATAAACTTTAACACTGCGGTGCCTTTGATAATAATACAACGTTAACGAGTCGGGAGTAATACAGCGTGCACAGTAAAACGGTAAAACCATGTACCTATCTAACGTACCTTTACACTCTCATACTTGCGTGACTAAAATATGTTTCTTTGGTGAAAAGGCTATATCAGTTTATAAGAGAAAAATCGTGTCTTACTGTAGGCTATTTATTATTGAAAAAACCGATAGATAAAAACTCAAACTCTAATATATTGCGCTAAAAACCCCTAACCCTATCCACTTTGGAGCAGTGTGGAGTATGGCTCTGGAAGTAACCCGTATTCAACAGTGGCATGTCTATGGGTTGTCAGCATTAAAAATTATTAGTGCAGGTACAAAGAGCAATTTGAAGCCAAATGAAAAAGCTCAATAAGATAAAGACTTAGCAAATTGCAATCATAATCTCCGTCGTCCAGCAGAATGTCAGGAATGGTAGCGAAATCAATTGGTACTGCGGCGCATAGAGTTGGCAATATCTCAAAATTTTCTATGATATAATATTTCTTTTCTTTTTTCTCTTTTCATATCCGCAACCGAGACAGCATGGTTTCCACATTTGTCAAGTTGACGTTGCAAGAAAATTTGATATTGAATGGATTCCAAGTTACAGATTCCAAGTTGCTTGGTAAACGTTTAGCAACTTTATGAAGATGCCAAATCTTTAGGCTAAAATTTTGGATAAAAGGGTCCAAGTGGTAGTCCCTTTAATCCAGCTACTTGATAACGTCATCTTCAGTTTATCTGCTCTTATTGAAGTAGGCACATTTTTCTCAAATGTAACATAGACGAAGGTAACTAAGGTATCCTAAGTAGTAGATGTAATCTTAGGTCTTGCCATCCACCACTTATTTTTCGTTATGTCTAAATCTATAAAAATAAACAAAATTCTCCATAATCTGACTCAGTCTACAGCGCCCTGCCGTCTGCATTCCTACTTTAGCTTGCTACCTTAGCGAACTATGTAGGAATCAATTCTTATTGAGGTTTAAGTAATGTAATACCATGTACAGTTCTCTCCATAGCCCACTGAACGCTGAGCAAGTTCGAGTATACAAAAGGCGGCATTCCTCTTTCGTAAACCTACTCTAAGTTGCTCACTCCTAGTAATGTTCATGAATGTTCATACAAATTTTCTTTACCCTTCTACAACCTTCCTCATCCAGGCCCGATGTCCTCTAAAACCATGAATTAGGTACTAAAAAGCCTTGGAAAGTTTGAATTTCTTAAATTCACCTACCACACCATTTCTACACCACCCAGGGTTAGCTGGTGGAGAATGTAATCAAGCATTAAGGTAGCTCCTTGTAAATTTCACATATTACAGGGTGGCAATGAAAATAAATCTTTTTGAATAAAAAAAATTGAAATAATAACTAATTTGTAACTATTTTTGTATAATGTTTGATTATAATCCCATCTATAGGTATGTCAAATTACCTATAACAAACACAACTGTTGTAACTTGTTTGTGTAGTTATTTGAATTATGAAATAAATGTTAAGAACTAATCTTCCTAAGACGGTTAAAAAATCATCGAACAAACAAATCCAAAGTTTATACATACATACTCGTACGTACATATCTACGAGTACGACTAATTTCATTTAGACTGAACATTGAGGCGTCTGGCTTTTGGCAAAAAGACACACGCAATCATAAAGTGCACTCAAGTGTTTCACTTTATCACCATGATTTACAACCCACACTGCCATTTCAGATAGCGAGACACGCAAAGTAGGTATTTCGTTTAAATCAATTGCACGAATGCTATAGCGCTTCAATTTGTCATCTATGGGGCACAAAAGCCAAGTTGATTACATATTTGCCATAATTAGGTATAAGATCATATACTTACAACGTTATGCATTATGAACGTCACTGTCTCAGATTAACTTTGTTTAGAACTCAAAAAGAGCTCAATGGCACAGGTGTGCAAATTATTTTACGGTAGGTACGCGATCAAAATTTCGAAAATTCTGAAAATATATATGATGTGGTGGTAACTATCGAATTAAATAGATACGGCAATACGAATTACTATAGCAAATTGAATGAAACTATTATTACTACCACTATAATCCTCATTTTCATTGCCAAGACCAAACACTTTAACTTTGGCTCTGGCATGTGGCGTTCAATTGACGTTGATATCAAGCATTGTATACACAATGTGTTGTAGGTATGTATACCTACCCCAAATACGTGGTGAAAAACACTAAAAATTAGGATAAAGTGTCTATTAATCGCATACGCGTTTGTAATAGCGTACTCGAAAAAGTCGAAATCTCGAAAAATTACTTCTTTACGTCTAACGTCGACGCTTGGCTATCACTGTTAAACTCCTCACCCCATCATGATCATGGCTAAAGAGGGATAAATTATTTTGTGTGTCTTGTTGATATGCTACTGTGTGTGTATGAAATGATTTTATTTAGTATTTATTGAAGTTTAATTACATTATTCATTTATTATTAAAGTGAAACTTTTATTACATCGTTTTAAAAATTCTGGTTTGTCTGTCACATGTCGCGTGACGCATGTCGCATTACATTTTAAAATTGAATCTAAAATTTTATTTTTTGTTGAGACACTGGGTAGCGAACCGGGGCTCGCGGCGTAGAAGGCTGTTTTTACCAACCGTTCGACCGTTCGACCAAAAGTGCTTAATAGAATTTGTTGAAATTTAGATACATATATTTCGAACGGCTAATAGTGTAGTGACGCTTGTTATTTTATTTCCTACTAGCTGACCCGGCAAACGTTGTTTTGCCATGTATATTATTAAAAATAAAAATCACGATGGAAAAATAGGGGTTGATCGTAGAGGGTTGAAAATTTAGGGTTGTATGTATTTTTGTATGTTGTATCATAAAAAAATAGAAATTAAAAATTTTGTCTAAAAATAAAATAAAAAATTTAGGGGTGGACTACCCCTAACATTTAGGGGGATGAAAATTAGATGTTGGCCGATTCTCATAGATGCCGGATAAGCACAAAAAATTTCATCAAAATCGGGCAAGCCGTTTCGGAGGAGTATGGCAACGAAAACTGTGACACGAGAATTTTATATATTAGAAGATTATCATTCCAATTTTCCAAGTATAAAATTAAGATTGATAAAGCGATTTTTATACCCTTAATTGAATATTATTTCAACAATTTTTAGTTAAATGTCTATAACGTGAAAAAAAGTTTCACTTTTACCGTGGTTTCATAAAACCACACAATTTAATTTTTTCTATTAATTAATAAGTTATAAATAAATTAAAATCTGAAGAATACACTTTGTTTTGTTGCACTGATATTAACTGAAGTACCTACTTTATATAAGCTAGAATAAAAGTATGTGTCGTACCTACTCGTCGGCTTATATAAAACTTTGAAACCACTAGATGCAATAGTTGGTTCTGTGCATGTTCCTTTGCCTATAATTTCTCCAATGAACAAAATTATTTGGTGGGTTTAACTTTCACATAATATGTAATCATATATAAGATGAATTTCGGTCAAATTGGCTATATTTTACTTTTAAGCCTCGTAAAATCGATATCTTATATCTTTTTTGATACTTATTAGAAAAAAGACCCAATTGTAGTAGAATTTTTATGTTTATAAGGATTGTAACGGCTGAAACTGATTTTTAATTAGTTCGTCATAATTCCGCTATACAGTAGTGCGCTGATGTCCCATTCAATAGTGTTCAAGAGTAGTAAACTCGTATATACTTCCTAATTCATATTTCAATCACGTATTGTTTTCCAGAGTAAGCCAGAAGACCCGGAACTAATCTAATACCGTTTGCTATCAGAATTGCAGTTAGGTGTATTTGGCAAGATGACTGGCGGATAGAATGGAGGTTACGCATTAGGCAAAAATTATCGTTTCAATAGCCAGTGCCAAGACAAAGCGTCGTTGGGACGTCTAACGGGCCAACGCTGACGACTGCATACAATGGCGGCTAATTAATTTTGCTTAGAAGCGCGGCATTCGACGCACGTCCGCGCACCGGCGGAGGCGCAAATTGTCGCCTTATTAAATTACAGGCGGCTGCACCCTCCATTTGAACGATGGCACATTTTACAAGTTCTCCATTACATTCTCCTGGCTGCTAGACTGCATAAATAATGTAATGCGCATATTTGCTCCATAATAAGTGCAATATCTGACATTTCTAATGGCTAACCTTAGTTTCTCTTACCTAAGAAACTCTTACTTAGAAACTTTTTAACCCACACGAAAAACATGATTGTTGGGCATCATAAAAAAAAAAACAACAAAATTATTTTCCGGGCTTCTAGCTGTCGTTACATATTTTCTAAAATCTGTTAGTAAACGTAAAAAAAATATTCTAAAGTCTCGGTTAAAATATGCTCGCTTCTCTATTTCAAAACTCAAAGAAAAGGCGTGACGGTTCTTCACCCCCGAGTACTCGTAAACAAATGGTAGATAGTCTAAGCTAAAAGCTAATCTAGTTAATTCGATACGCCAAGCCACCCTTCGGTACTAATTACAATGTCATAACAACTAAAAATAAGTATAATTACTCTCGTTCCTCGAATACGTAGATTTTTCAGATGTTTGGTCATAAAAGAAAGCAAAACGATACATGCTATTTATAACTTTTATTTTTATTTTCGTGCATTGTCATCGGAACCAAATATATGTGCCGAATTTCAGCTCGATAATATCAGTGGAAGTGGGGAATATTGATTGCAAGATTCCAGGACATACATACATACATACATACATACGAGTGAAATTAAATGTAATCGAACTTCAGCACATTTCTTTCTAATTGGAATATGTTAGAACAATAAGTGCATAAACCAAATTAAAAACGAACAACAATACGAGTATGCCACCGTCATTCATGAGCTGGGGTTAAAGTACATTAATAATACATACATTACATATTAACCATTGTTTCAACTCCAGCCATCGCGTCTAAGCCTACATTTGTAGCATCACACGGTGCTCAACGAGAAAAGCCCTATCGTTTATCACAATGGCATAAAAATTTCCATTATGAAATAACTACTTTGCAAACAAGCTTTGAAGTTGCTCGCTACTAACAGAGAGCTACCCGACGTGAAAAATGATTTACCCGCTTGCTTTCAATTGAAACTATTCTGTTGTGAATTGTGATGCGTGAACAAGAGAGCTAACAAAACAACAATCCTCACACTCGAACTTCATACTCCGCGAATTCATTCCTGCATATTTTTAATTCGTCAACTAACATTTTCATTAGAATTAAAATGTATTTTACGTCAGACGGTCGCGGTTCAAGATAGAAAGAAGTTTACTTATAAGAGTAAAGTGGAATCTCGCTTTCTACTCGTATATTAGTTATTTTGTGTTGCTTTCTATTGTAAAACACCTAAGTTGTATAATATAAAAATATAAAGGGTCCGTCTAATAATAAAGAACACCACGCCTATTTACTTATACTCAAAACTTTTTTTATGTGTGCATTATTGATCGAAGATTGTACCTATCCCATCGTCACCATTCCTTTACTTCTCAAGTAAAACTATATTATTGAAAAGATTAATTAAAACTATATTATGTATGTTCATTAATTTTCTTACAAATAAAAACAAACCAATTAAGTTTAAATGTAACTTTGGAGATCTAAAAATCACTTTTAATGAGTTAGGATAGGGTAGGATTGAACAGTCAACGTAGATACGAGTACATAGATATATGTAGTAGGATTCAGATCGAACTTTGCACTGCAGTAATGTTTGCTGTCGGGTATGCAATTTAAATAAATCCGCGATTCAAATCACAGAAATCGAATGGAATTATTAAAAGCTCGATTTAATAGCTAGTGCTGCAAAAGTTTCGTCGCGTTCACGTTGTAAGTAACTTAGTGAATGCTATTCGAATTTCAAATCTACATAATATCAGAGAATATTTTTTTATCAAATGTTAGTTAGTTACGTGCAACCATAATAGCTTTAAAAAATCAGTAGAATATAATAAGCAATGGCCGTTTGATCTGACATACCTACTTACATAATTTTTCAATATTTTTATTAGAATAAAAAGACAATAAATATAACTAATGTAACTTAACTACTTAACTGGGTAACTTGTTTGTTTGGTAAATTTACGAAAGGCATTCATACGACTCTACCACTTATAAAATATACCTAGAAAATATTTTGGAGCTCCGGATAAAAAACCTTCAGTGTTAATCCAAATCTGACATGTTAACTATCAAAGAGGAAAAGAAAATAGTAGAGAATAATACTTATATCAAAATTCGTATTAATGTACCTATCAATGATTCCGATAATCATATCTTCTCTGATAAATAAGGATTAATAAAATCCAGGATTGTGTTTGGCAAGAGTGGAGATAAGAGATTTGGAGGTACGAAGTTTTACATCGTTAAGAATTTTAACATTTTATATTTGCTTCAAAATAGATAAACAAAAGTATGATCATACTTCATTCATCCACCCTCAGCCTTTTGAAGGTCACATAGCCCATAGGCTTCTGAATTCAACGGTATCCCGCAGTCTTCTTCACACAACAAAAACAAATTAAATTCCTAGGAGACTAGTGACTCTGACAGCGATGTAAGGCCAAAAAAATCCAATCATAAAAACATTGAAATTTTCACACCCGAATATATTTGAATGCGGGGCTTTAAAAATACTGCAGGTATTATTATGATAAAAATACTGCAGGTATCATTATGATAGATTTATCGCACTGACCTGTGCCTCAATTTTCTGCCAACCCCATAATAAAATACAGTAACCTTGAATCTTCATTTAAATAAGAAAAACTATATGTATATACGTTATATGGTGGTAATGGTACAATGGTAAATATGGTAGAATGGTAACGGTACATTTAACCTAAATGCGCATGAAACTTAATTTGTAACAATTCACTCGTTGGTATACTTACTCGACGTACATAATACAAATGTAAATGCATTTATGCAACGCTGTGAAGCTGGTTCTCTTTTACATTAGACATAAAAGATGTCTCCGCTTTCATGTTGACAATATCAAAAAGTGTTTTACCAATCCAAGAACAACAAAACTAACTAAGATAAAACATATAAGGTACATATGTTTTACCGAGTTGTTGATTTCTCATAGGTACGAGTATGTATGTGATTTCTCACATAAAGTGTTAACTTCACATTCGCGTTATAAATGATGATTATATGGTTAGTTACTATTTAACTGAAATACCTATACTTTCAGGCTCAAGATCTATGGTTCTGTTTTTAGCATCTAAACAACCATCTATAAAGCATTTAATGTATTTGGCCCATAATGGTTTTGCTCAGATTTTTGGCTACAGGATTCTAAATTCATTCTACGAAACACTAAGCTTAACGAATACAAAGCACGATTATTGCTTTGTGTTTTGTATGGATACACAGTGCGACCAGATAGTGCCAGCACTATTTAGTAGCAACCAATTTAGTGCCCCAAAGTCCCACTACTGGGCATGGCTTTCTATCATTATTAAAGGCGTTGGGTAATGTATCGAACAACTAAGTAGGTATAACGGCTTAAAATAGAATATAAGTTCCTGGCATTCGATATTGGATTCCCAGCGAAGGCAATATATTCCATGTCACTTGCAAGATCATAAAAGGTGACCTAATTTTTTAGATCTGTACGTCTTTAGCGAGATTTTTAAAAAAAAAAAAGCAATTCTACATGAATTGCTTTTTTTAAAAAAAAAAACTCCGTGAACAATCTTTACTCTTTGTGAGTTTAAATTCATCGTAATTACTGATACATTAAATCGTGATTTTAACGGAATAACTCATGTCTGTTCACTAGGTATTAATTTTTTTCTTTAAATATTTCAATATATAGTAGTCCCAAGATTGTTTACTCTAGAAAAACTGCCTTTGTACATAGTGAAATACTGAAATTACAAATTGAGATGAAAAATTAATAAAGTAGGTACTTAAAAAAACTAATATGTAAAGCGACAATAATTCTCACAGTAGGTACTTATAGATACAAACCAGACAAACGTACCTACAAGTATGTATGATTTAATTAAATTTAGTATAGCCTGTCTAGCTTTAAGGTGTGTTTTAATGTGTGTGTGTTTTAATGTAAAAATAGCAATAATTTGCGCCCATGAAATTTTTCCGCGGTCAGCTATCCACATACCGACCGCGCCCGTCGTTACTTAACTCTGTCGATCACATTGAAACGACGCGAGCCAATGGGCTATGAACGTTCTTGTGTACTGAACTTCATATGTTTTACAAATACAATATCAGTACGAACGAAGTCGCGTGTAAAAACTTTTGTATTAATAAAAGATGGATCAACAAAATTAAGGATGATAAAGTTTTCAAACGAGGAGTTCTGAAGCAGTTGAATGCAGACAGTTTAATCGGTACGATTCCTTAAAGTTTCCTTAATAGAGCTATTACGTTTCACACTTCATCGATAATTTGTGGCGTATCTTATTGGTGTTAAGATACGAGTATTTTAATCAAAAATATTAGTTATCTTATATATTAAATGCAAATACTGAACATTAAAGTAAACAATAAAATTGACCTGAAAAAAGTTTATTACATAATGTCAACGTTTGATTTAAGGTTTTTCAGACTCCTTGGCAACCTGTACTAAACAGCATGCTGAAGTAAACAGCAGGCCTGAATTGGGAGTAGTGACCCAAGCCATACAACCGGTGATGGTGACAAACCAACAAACACACTTTCTCATTTATACATTAGTAAAGATAAAAAGATAACGACTTCATGGAATTTGACCTTGACTAAGGGGTCCTAAAAATAGGTTAGACGTTAAAATATACTTGAGGGAGGTTTATTTTCACCCTCAGGCTCGCAGTAGCAAAGGTCAAATGGGAGCTGCCGAAAAAATGCACGCATTCGACGCCACCGTCCGTCTAACAATTCGTTACTATTATGGTGATAATGAAATTGTATTAACATTTTTACTTCTTATACCTTTGTTACTTTTAATCTACTCTGTACCTACTGCATTCTACTAAAGAAACCAATAACCATATAATAAATTTCGCATTGCATTAAACATGTTTTTTTTTTCAGGTAAGCAACCGATAGTACAAGGCGTTTGAAAGAAGGTATAAAAACATTGATGAAGTCCAATGAGTAAAAATCCAATGAGATTAGAGTAGTGCAGTTTGAGTGAAAAATTGATTGGCGGGCAAGGAGATAAACTGTGGTATTGTTTTTATTAAACGGTCACGCGAGCGGCTCAAAAATAGACCTCCTGGTCTACTTGATAAAAATAATAATATGTAATAATATGTATACATCTGTCAACATTATTATGTTAATCCATAGTAAGATATCTCATAAAAGCTACGTCCGTCCTATATTCATTGAACTCGCTTATTTGCAAATCAGTCCTCCCCTTTGAATTCTTCAATATTTATTCAATTTAAACATTCAACAAAGGAATTCATAGTGAATAAATCTATTACACTTGTTATTGCTTAAAATTCTAAATTTAAAGTAAGAACTCATTTCTTTCAAGCAACAACAAAACACATTCACATTATATGATTTTTTGAAACCTTGGTACCTTTAAACGTACCATATAAAACTACCTTTTTCTTTTCAGTCCATTTAATGTTCAAGGCTACCCAATACACTTTCGTCATGTCGTATAAACACACAGAAGGTACTCAAGCATTGAACCCTTATGTCTCAACGATCTATGAGGTCACGGGGGCAGTCAAGTGTCATGCGATGTAGACGAGACCTCGATGACTAGATATTAATAGATTCCACGAACGAGTCATGGAACCCAATTATTATGCTCAATTAAACACTCTCTGATATGGGTCAGCGAACTTCCGGTCTCTTTGAATGCTCTCATCGCATAAAGATATTCAATTTGGAGTTGGTGTCTTATTTCTTTAACATTTTTTATACTAGTTTTATATATTTGTCTTTGCAGTTAACGTTCAATAACATATTCACATACATTCATTAAAATAATTCATATTTCCAAAGAAATCTAGATTTAGATTTCATTGGAAATACTTAGATTTAAGTAAATAAAAAACTTAATAATACAATAAAAATAACTATTAAAATAATTAAAACTGTAAATATAATGCGAGCCATGCCATATTGCCCATACAAGAAATATCTAGATACTCGTATATACGATAAATCCATTCTATTCTCTTCTACGATTAATCTATTTTAACAGTAATTCATGTTTTTTATTTGAATTCTCATTGACGTTGCCTCGTTGGTCTAGTGATCGTTACCGGGACGGTTAAGCTAAAGGTCCTGGGTTTTACTAACTTGAAATGCTCGGCAGCAGCTCGAAGTCTGGATTTGTGCCCAGTCTATGGCAATAGGCTTACCACCTATAACATGGGATTTAAACATAACTGGTGAACAGTGGGTATATAATATGTACAGACCTCTGCCTACCCATTCGGGGAAGTATGGGCGTGATGTTATGTTATTGATATTATGTTAACTTTATTTATACTATTCCAATGTGTTATCTCAGAAAATCGTATTTTTGCATTTTAACTAGTAACTTTTCGCAGGTAATGAGTAGGTATCTGTAGTTTTAGCAGACAAAAATCTAAAAGCTTTTTAGACCGTTTCATTTCATTTAAATACTGAAGGTTTATTTCACGGGCTAGTGGACACCCCGCATAAAGTGAAAAGCGCTTCCGTTCTGTAGGTACGGGAATGTGTTCCGAGTATTGCAAAAAATAACAATAAGCATTTAAGATAACTGTTTGGAAAACACATTGGCTACTTCTTTTAGTTCAATAATTTAGTCTTCAATTTATTTTCTTTCAAGCATTATGTTTTCAAGCAAAGTGATGTGATGAAATCGTAAAATTTGAAGATAAAAAAGTTAATCATGTAGAGTTTTTCTAAAGTTTACTACTTAGGTTTATTTTTGATGTAGGTACAGCGATAATTTCGTCGTTTATTAATCGATTTTGATGATTTTTTTTTTATTTGGTAGAACATAATAGTGTTTGTATATGGATTTTCATGATTCTTCTTTTATTTGAAAGGTCCCACCATAGAGTAGGTCCTCTATAAATTTCAATATAAAATTTGACCCCTAAGAGCTGACAAATGCTACTGCTAGCACGAATGATTTATTTTTATTTGTACCTACATCTAATCTACAGTAGCATTACATTTCGTTCTAAATATGTATTTAAAATTTTGCATGCTGTAAAATATATTGTAGGAAATATCACTGCGTACCTACCGACAGTAGGCAAGAGTACTTGTACTATTAAGTATTCTGTGGCAAGAGTAAGCTCGGTTAATTTCAGTGTAGTCAAATTATATACTGCACCCGTTGTAAGTTTTAATTTAACTGATACGACACACTTCACACTTCTTTAATTCGCTACTTTGCTTAAAAAGTGACAGATTGGCCTATGAATTTTTTAAACACCCTTGTTGCTCACCAACTATGGTTATTAAGCAGTAAAATGCTAAAGAGAGGCAAATTTTACTTAAAAACCGGGGGTCATCTTAATCAACATTTTTTTTACAAATTTAAGATATCAATATGTACACAGTACTCTTTACAGTCTACGTGATTCATGAGTAAAGCAAAATAAAATGTGAAAAATTCCAATGTAAAACTAAATAAATTATTATGCACAAGTGGAATGCGCCAAATAAATCGAATTCCGTTTCTGGTGGCGTTCGCGTGAATTTTTTACGACTATGGCCGCAGCGGTGCTTGTAATAAATTGTCAAATACCTACCCATTGATGCCGCTCGGGTCCCCTGACGCAGTCCCCACGCCTGGTCCCTCGCCAGCTCGCGCGGGCCCTACAGTGCCTTTATGCGCACCGACTACATCGCCCATAGGACATGGCAGAGATTTCTCTATTCTATTTCACTCCAAATACATTATTCGAACTAATAATGCTGAGGCCGCCATACCAAATTGTGTTTTGCTATTATTTTGCAGTGTAAAATTTTTATAAAGTTTAGTGAATTACGTAGAAAATAACTCTCCACTGAGACTTATTACTTATATAATAATATTTCGTGGTTTCATTTTCGATATAAATTAATTATGTAGTACTTGTACTTACAAGGCAACACTCGCACTATTTTAAAAGTATCTAACTTATTTTTTGAAATGGTAACTCTCTCTACTCATCTGACATCGGCCATCTTCCTATCTATCATGTCATTCTTGTTCTGTGCGAGGCAACCAGTGCACGTTTTCTCATCTGAATAAAACTTTGTCCGTATTAAGTTTGAATATTAAAAATCATTTAATAAAAATTACAACATAAAATGGATTATTATATGAAATAGATAGAACTTTTAAACGAAAAATACCGCTTTAAGCGGCGACGTTTAAAAGATTCCGAATCGAGTAGCTTTGCTGGTATGTATATTCATAAGAACTTAGATTAATTACTAATCTAAGCATAAGAAATATGATTCGACCGATACCGACCTACCCTTCAAGGACTGTTCAAAATGAAAGACTTGTTGCGGTAGTTTGCCAAAGATTCTAATTAGAACGCGGCAAATACTTCTCGCCAAAGATTTTTATAAACACGGCGCAAACGGCGATGGATTCGAAATTAGAACCATTGTGATTTTTTCATAATTCGGTATTAATAATTAGTGTCGAATTTCAGGATGCGAAACTGAAGCTGGGTATGTTTTTAACCCATTAACGGACTTTAACGACTATCCAACAAGATAGTGAACCGATAGTGGAACATCCAACTATTTCGTTCGAGCCAACCGAGCAGATTTCGGTCGACTCACAGGTCTTAACTACATTAGACCCTGATATAAGCATTAGACCCTGATTCTGCCCGAGGTGATGCAACCGATACAGGGTTTACTTGTGAATCGAGATTATAATAGTCTTACCCTGGCCACCACTTCTAAAGAAAGTATTTTAAAACATTACCTGATACCAGCTAACTGTACACTACTCCGAGCCCCTAAGCTCAACATGGAGACTACAGTTGCTGAGATTCTGTGACAAAAAGTCGAGAACTCTCAATAGCAACTGGGTATTGGAATAACTACTAGTAGTAGGGTGTTGACGTCACTATTAACTACTGACAATAAGTCTGAGCTAATAAAAATTCTATGTGATGGGTGATGTATTCTGTGTGATTTACATCACAAATAATAACCTTTTATAGGATTAAAATTATATTGCCACATTAGGCTAAGCCGTTTCTCAATATTATTAGTGATAGTGTACAGGATGAAACCCTGTTCGTTAGTGCTTTACCAGAACAAATAAAAGCAGCCAGAACAATTGAGAAAGGGATTGCAGATTAAGAAGATTACATCATCTGTCTGCCCCAATGGCCCATGCCCTCAGGTGGCTCAACCTATATGCAAGCACATCAACAGATCAGGAAAATTGGTCTGGGGCCCCTCGTTGCCCGACGGGCAGGGGGGGGCGAGGCAGTTACATGTACATGTACATGTCACAAATAATGCAAAGATTCTCGTTTGGTCCCTTAACGGAATATCTATTCCATTTATAACTAAGTCATTTAAATTATACAATTTATGTTATTATTATTTTTATGATGTTCATAAGAACATCATATAACATGGCCAGCAAATGAGCATTGTGACATGTCACTAAATATTAAAAACCTCAGTAAATTAGGTGCAATAGTGCAAGTCGAGCCATCAAGCAAATAGTTTATTTTAAATACATTTCTAGCACCAAAGCCTAATGGTGGTAAAAGGTTTATCTTAAATCTTAAAAAGCTAAACAGATTTATACCTAAAATGCATTTCATAATGGAAGATTACAAAATTATTTGCAGGTTAAGTCAGTCAGTCAGTCAGAACTGATTAATGGCAACTATAGACTTGAAGGAATCCTACCTTCTTATTCTTGTTTATAAAGATTTTTGTAAGTACCTTCGATTTCAATACATTTTGCTAAGTTTAAGCAAATTAATAGCAATGGAAATTAGGACCCTTCCATATAGATTCTCAATCACACCAAGGTGTTTTACTAAAAATGATTAAAGAGGCCATAACTCATTTACGAGGTCGTGGATTCTATTTGATTTGTACTTATATGATTTTATTGGTTTGGGTTGTAATTATGATTAATGTATTCGTAATGTAAAGGAAACCATAATGTTATTCGAGTGCTTGGGACTTGTTAATAATTACAAAAAAAAAAAAAAAAAATTAAATGCCTCAAAAGATAGGTAAATTTTTAGGATTTATATATGACTACGCGTCCGTGACACTCATTGCCTGTGGAAAAACGAAATAAGATTTTCAAATGGGTACATAAATTTTCTAAATTACCTATTGTCACTATTAGAGAGTATTCACATCTCATAAGAGCATTGATGTCAGCATGCCCAGTCGTGCGATATGGTTATACATAAAATATATACTAATTTATTAGACCGTCAAAAATATATATTTTCAACATTAAAACAAAATTTAAACTTTATTAGGGTAGGTACTTAAACGGGTGGAACCGTAACATTTGCAATTGAATAAACCGTTAAAGGACTTCAAATATTCATTTGAAATATTCACTGACACAGGTTGTACCGGCTGGGGTGCATTCTGTAATAAGCGCGTTAACAGAGCCTGGAGATATAGCAAACTTGATTTTCACATTAACTATATATAATTTTTAGCTGCATATCTTACCCTTAAATGTTTTACGAGGGATAGTACTGAATAATCTATTTAACTCCGTGTAGATAATATAAACCATTTGGGCGGTTATTAATTAATTTAATTTTAATGTTAATTACCTCATTTGGAAAGGGCTTTTTCGTGACATTTGGTCCTGGTGTGAATCAAGAAATCTGTAGCTCTTTGCTTCATACATAAATACCAATGATAACGTCGAAACCAACGAACAATCGCGAAAGATCGATTCTGTCTGACGCAGAATGGGGACTATAAATCACTGCCTGCGTACATCGTTAAAAAATTCTTTTTTTGGTCAACCAGAAATTGATTCTTTCGCATCTCGCACCATTGCCAAGCGCCACGAAAACCTATCCGAGAAACAGGACCCGGATGCAAAAGCTTGGATGTATTCACAGAAAACTGGAAGCCAAGATTCTTTTACCTACGCCATTCCACCATTCTGTCTGTTACTAAAATGCGTTCAGAAAATTATTCAGGACGAAACTACCGGTATTGTCGTTTTTTTCCATGTCAAGCTTGGTCCCTACAAGTAAATGACCTGTTTCGTTAGAGCTGTGTCTGAATTAATTTAATCTAATAAAAAATAAATAAATAAATAAAAAGTGTAATAAATCTATAATTTATTAAATCTATATAGTGTTGTCGCATTCCAGACAACAACATCAGTTGCCAGACGCTTATTATGGGAGCAGCGGTGCTCTCCGGCACGCGTTCCTTCACCGAGGCGCGCCCTGCCGCCCTCACTGATTTTTGCTTCACTGTCCGATGCCACATTACGTCAATATGGATATACTGTGAGATAAATAATTTCCACTTTTTCGAATCCTCTTTATTACACGTAGTAAAAAATAGTTTTTTAGCCGAACGTTTTGCAAAAGGCGCATCCTATGGGACCCTTAATAATCATCGGTCAGCCTTATCTTTGCTTCTTAATTAGGAACGATTTAGCTTCAGATGATTTCGTGAAACTAATTCTCAAAGGAGTAGGTATTTAAGCTGAGACCTTCCATAGGTACCTAAATACTCCAATTTTTCAAATAAATTATTTAACTATCATATAATTAACAATTAAATACTCAAATACCTGGGATTCTCAACTAATATTAAATCATGTTCCCAAATGGATCCCTCATTATAGATAAAATTTTGAAAAATTAAAGAATAATAATAATTAATTATCGGTTTAATTATGTACAAAAAAGCTGAGAAACAATTACCAATAAAACAATAATAATAAAAATAATAAAAACTAATCGCGATAATAGCTGCACCGCTCATAGCAAATGTTTTCACTGCTAAAGATCAATAACGTAAAAACAACGCTTAATTAGCATAACAGACATAATTAAAACTTCTATAGTAGGCAGAGCTCAACCATTTTTATTTTTGCTTTATTTTGCCGAAAATCATTGTCAGATGTCCGGCAACAACACCACAAAGTAGATATTAGGTACAGAGATTAAGCTTCATAGGAACGTGCAAATCGGTTGCACTCCTACAAGCACGCGGGACATCTATGTGTGGCCACTGGCCGCTTGTCGCGTACGCGGCGAGAGTGGAAAAAACCGGTTGACGCTGTCACATCAAGTTGAAAATCGCAGGGTAATCGCTACGCACATTGTTGGTTTTGTTAGTTGCAAGTTTGAATATCTAATATAAAAACGTGGTATTAATAATAATGGTTGTATATTGTACTGTGTGTATGAATAATGCTAGAAAAAATAAAAATATATCATACTTTAACTATCCCAAGGAGTGCAATAGGTAAGTAAATATTTGATTATTACTTTTTCAAGTAAGTACCTTTATTTTACGGAATTATCCTTTTTTTAATAAGAAATGTGTACTACACGGTGTGTTTTTACCTTTTTATTATTATTACAAGCTTTTACTAAACATTTGTAGGTATGTGGGTGGGTTGGTACGTACTATGTGTTTTAAATTTAAGTATTGCAAGTGAGATTTGAACCACATCCAGATGTCTTATTGAACTGAAATTTTTCCTGCGTAACTTCGGTGACAGTACAATAATATGATAGATTATAACCTGACGCTGCAGCTAGGATTTGAAATGCCATGTGAGTGTTTCCTGATACATTACTTGAAAAAACTATATATTAGATTTAGAATTTTCCATACCATAAAAATAAATAATAAAATATTAAAAAATAAAAATTATAAAAATAAAATTATTAGAGTAAGAAATTTGTAAAGTATGTTATTTTCTATTTTCTATTCTGTATTGGTTCTTATTGTAGTATTCTTTTTATATTCTGAATAATAAAACTATTTAACAAATGATTTCTTTAATTTCTCTTAACCTGTTGTGACAACCCTACCAAAATAGGTAACAATTTTGCATGTTCTTAAGAAGCTTAATCTCTGTACCTAATATCTACTTTGTGACAACACTCAGCTGTCTACATTATACTGTTGTCATTATAATAATATAACTATCACGAAAGACTTAAGATCTGGTATTATTGATTGCATCATAATCACTGTGAAGCATGACAGCTGAGACAATAACTAGGCAGATAACTCTTTAATCTAAAAGCGTTAGTTGCGAGCGGCGTCGACGTGGCGGTGTACGGCGCTCGCAGCGCCCGCCACGCTGCCGTCGGCGCGCGCGGCGGGCGTGAGCGTGAGCGACCGCAGGATGGTTGGACAGCCTTCCAAATCCTCCACTAAATTCTATTAGAAGCCTATTGTTGACTCAAATCATATAAGTCACTTTGCTAGATCAGTTTGCTTCACGCAAATTTTATTATATTATCATTGTCCTAATATATAAATTATTTCTTAATTAAAGTATATACAATAAATTAAATGTATTTAGAAGATGATTAATTAAATATATCTATGATTAAGTTCTCTCTCGTCTATTATTTATTGTGTTTCTATTGTCATAGCACACAACTCATCAACACAAAACTAAATCTCTGAACATCTACATAATTAATTTATATCGAAAATGAAACCACGAAATATTATATATGATCAAACGAACTTCTAAGTGAAGTTCGATCGATATAATATGAGTGGTTTCATTTGAAGATATAAATCACCCTACCCACCCAAGACCCCAGTTTTGTGTTGTACCTCGAGAGAATTGACATCGTAGGTTGCTTTGAAAGAATGACATGATAGATAGGAAGATGGCCGATGTCAGATGAGTAGAGAGAGTTACCATTTCAAAAAATAAGTTAGATACTTTTAAAATAGTGCGAGTGTTGCCTTGTAAGTACAAGTACTACATAATTAATTTATATCTTCAAATGAAACCACTCATATTATATCGATCGAACTTCACTTAGAAGTTCGTTTGATCATATACAATACACTAATAAGTTAAACAGACTAATTTAAAAATTACAAATGAAATTGGGTACGCTGAAGTTTAACTAAAAGAACGTAGCGAAAGCTTATAGCGAATTGATATTAATATTGTGAAAATTTGTTACGAGACCAAACGCTTTCATTATAATGAGTGAGCTCTCAAACGATTCTTGTCCGAGGAGTTCGGTTCATCGATCACTCTTTCGCCTAATTTCACTCATTCGATCGCGAGCGTCCGACAGCTTTGTTGTTGATCAATCGAGGAATATCAAGAGTGGTCGCAGTTTCTACTATTATTTGTATTTCCTAAACCCCTAAACGACTTAAAAAATATATTTTATATTGTTTAACATTATTTAAAGACACATAAAATAAGGGTCAAAAAAACGATCATAAAGCATTATATTTCAGTTTGAGCTAAGTAGTCACCTTCTACGAGTAGAATCACGACATCTTCATATTTTTTTTTATTTTTTTGGACTACCCAATTGGTCTAAAACTGTTGGGTAGACCAACGGAGCAGCGTGGAGGCCAAGGTATGCTGCAATTATTTTCAGCCATTAGGCAGATCTTAAGAGGACACTAATGGCTTGCAGCCATGCTTTTATGGCGTTCGTCCAAAATAATAATGTGTGAAATGTGGAATCGAATCGCCTGATACGTTTTGTGGGTCACAGCACTGAATTATAATTTGATTTATGTACCTACAGCGGTGACAGCTATGGCTATAGAACTCACCTCTCACTCGAGGGTATGGGTTCAAACCCAAGCGGCACGTACCAATGACTTTTCGGAATTAATACATGCGATTTAAGAAATTAAATATCACCTGTTGTAACGGTGCAGGAAAACATCATCATACATGGTGGCTAATATTTCCAATTACTGTAAATGACTTGGTCGCCTTTTTTCGCAAATGTGAAAGGAGTAAAAGGTTACGTACAAAGTATGTAGTATATATCTAGTTCAATTCAGTTTAGCATAGATCTGGCGATCAAATGTTCAAATTAAATAAGTTATGAATGAAAAAAATAAAGAAATATTAGCTGAAAAATATGAACATGAAGTTCTGACATAGCTTTATAAAAAATACTTAAACGCAGAGCTGTAAAGTCAAATTGTTTTTTGTATTCACTCGTAAATACTAGCTTTTTACGGGTGCGGTTGAACTTTTATGATTTTCATGGAGCAAAAGTTTATTTAGTTGAAAGCTCGCAAAGACGACCGACTCGATACTTTTCTCAATGTTATCTCAAACATACGTGTTGTTATTCATAAATTCGACATCTGCTTGCTTTGAACAAATAACATCCGAAGCATTTCGATCCGAAGTATTTCATTTTAACTAAGGAGTAAAATGTTCCGTAAACAAACTGGATCTTTGAACTGTAAGCATTTCCTGAGGAGCCATAAATCATTATGCTAAACGAGGGAGGTTTACTTCATGTCGAGGTATAGCTTATATTGACGGTAAACTGCTCGTGGTTTCTGCATATAAATCATTATTATACAAAAAAAAATACACATTTTCTACTCCATGCGAGTTTTAACGACACCGTCATTCTATCCAGTTATATAGAAGAGAGTAAGCCTTTGCACAGATTTTTAATCACATGTTCTACAAATTACTGAGTATTTATTTCAGAGAGTTATAAGTTAGTATACGGCATTTCAGAGAGTTATAAGTTAGTATACGGCATGTTTCAATATTCGTCATTCAGGGCCCCGATCTGGTTTCGGCGCGACAGCTGAACATGCAGATCGCTCTACACACACGCTACTATGATAAATCGGTGTATGTTGTATCCACTGTGTGTGGTAACATACGAGTATATATCAATGGTTGTATCATTCAAAACGACATCTGTTCTGTCTATCAGTCTTTCAAAAACGTATTGGCTACCGTCCATTACTGTCTTCCATATTATATTTATGTTACAAGGCCTTATCGTAAATTTTTTCAGTGATAAGGTGAATTTGTATAAAAATTACAGACTTGAAATCAGTTGTCTTTTCCTACTTGTTAACCCTCAATAGTCATATAGCGGCTGGCCGTCTCTTGAGGGCTACTTTATACAACCCCTGCCTTATTATACACAGTAGTAAAAGAGTATCTATATTTTATAGGCAGCATAAACGTTTCTAGCATTGTTATATTTCATTAACAACTCGGATTTGCGAAACATGCATGAACGAATTTGCAAGTCATTTTGCAATTGCATAAAGGCTTTTGTACGATTTACAATTGTGTACACTGTGGACACAATATGACCGGTGCTTTTACCAAGGAGTTATCTATCATGACTGTGGCTTAGCGTGTGCACTCGGCACGTGGCGGGCTTACGTGATGTTATGTGCACGGCGGTGAAGCTAAGTGCTCTACGTCCGAGTGTAGGCCTAATGCGTAGGTACTTATACCGTTGATTGCTGGTATTCATGTACACTTTAACAATGGTCGCGTAATAGCAGGTGGTTTGATAAACCGTATGTAGGCCTCTAGTAATAGCGTCCATAGCTCAATGGCTCGCGTCGATTCAATGTGATCGGCAGAGATAAGCAACGAGGGGCGCGGTTGGTTTGTGACTACATGTGCAAGTGGCAACATTTCATGGGTGCTACCATGCTTCGGAGGGCACATTAAGCGGTCAGTCCTATTTGTTTTAAATTGTGAAAATAGTCGTTAAGCCATGTCAAAGGAATTCGGGTGGATAGAGAACATTCGACACTGTGTTGGCAACTTACCAATCCGTATTGGAGCAGTGTGGTGGAGTATGCTGTAGAGCTAAACCATCCGCATCCCGTGCTCAGCAATGTGACGTATATGGGTTGCTTAGCATTTTTTGTATACCTCTATTTTGACTGTACTATCTAAACTAAACTTAGATCTGAATTAGCTGATCCATCCCTAAGATCATACCAACGTCGACCAGCTCAATTCTTTACTCTAGTTTGTGCTTAAAGTTGTTTTTGGTTTTTTAATACGTCTCTACGGTTTGTTACCAACACGACATTGATTTCGAATTAAAATTCTACACTTCTTAAATACGTAGTATTAATTAATCTAACAATTAAGCTCTAATACATTTTTTACTAATAAAATATATGACATGTACATTAATAGTTGTGTTTACATTTAATTACATCAATTGTTTAACCATACCAACGAGTTCAACGTAACAACTAGGTTTTTTTTTTTCGTAAAATAAAGTTACAGTACAGGTTCGACTTACCGAGGTTCTACTGTAATACACATCAATTTGTACAACAGTTCACAAATAAAATTATTGCAACCTCTATAAGTAAGTCAAAAACTCGGTAACTCGAATTTTTTGGCGTCTCCCTTGATGTTCGACTTATCGAGGGTCTACTGTATTTAATTCATCAAACAAGTTTGTCCTAGTATAGACTAAGCCTAGGCATCCATTGTAGTGTCGCATTTGCAGCATTTTGAATCATGCTCGGTAATCAAACGATTGCTTGACAATATTGCTTCCCTCCTGTCCAATACAATCCCTGCTGTCCAATGCAGTCTCAATGCGATTGCAATAAAAATATTCTCCTTTTCTATCTTTACTACACGCATCGTAGATAATATTGACTGTGAAATAAGTTATACCACATTTTATTTAGTTACGAACGTATAAAAGAGATTATTTATTTAAAGAATTTATAACTGTTCATTCATAATCCTTTTTTAATGATTTTGAATGAAGAACATGAAGATTTTTTATTAATAGTATTTCTCGCCAGAAAGCTGAGTCTAGAGCGTTTCATAGTTCAGGAGCCAACTGCCATGACAAAGGTCTGCCGTTAAATTGAGAGAACAAAGTATGATACCAACCACACAACATGACCGCTCATTCGTGTATTCCGTAGCGTAACATTCGTAGCTCCGTAGCACTGACAGTTACGGTTGATTTTCTTAATTATAATCTAACATACGGCCATTTTTCTTAATATAAATAATATAATAATGCTAGGAAGAATCTATAGCGTCCTTTAATATCTTGGATTGTGCAAAAAAATAATTAAAACATATTCAAACTGTCTATATATTTTTAGGGTTCCGTATCCAAAGGGTAAAACGGGACCCTATTACTAAGACTTCACTGTCCGTCTGTCCGTATGTCATGAGACTGTATCTCATGAACCGTGATAGGTAGACAGTTGGAATTTCCACAGATGTGATTCCACAGAATTTCCACAGATCCATGATGTATTTCTGTTGCAGGTATATCAACAAATACTAAAAAATAGAAAAAATATAAATTTAAGGGGGACTCCCATTCAACTTTTTTTGACATTTTTATAGTTAAGGTACGGAACCTTTAGTGCACGAGTCCGACTCGCACTTGGCCGGTATTTTTAATTTTAGTTATAATAACGCACAATCAAGTTAGTACTTGCAACATCAATTACCATAACTGGTGAATAGTGGGTGTACTACACAACTCTGCCTAGCCAGCCAGTCAGTCTCTTTCAGTTGTAACTATATATTTTAATTTTAATTTTGTATATTGCTATGTACTTGTTCTGCACCGTTCCTAAGTCCTGAGGGATTATTTGGGGGAATACAATAAAATGCAGCTAACCGTTACTTGATTTATATTCCAAGTGACATTACACGGTACATACATTGCTAGTTAATATACCTAATATGAATCTACCTACAAACATATTTGATATTTATAAATTATAAACTACACCACATATACATATATGTAACGTTCTAGAGAGAACCTGCAACCGTTTTTGTTGACAAAAATTAACTATGATTATGTTCTAGTCTTACTACTAATATTAATAGTAATAGTACAAAGCAAAACTCGATATAGAAATAAGTTTGATTAAAAACTAAAAATTTTTAATCAAACTTATTTCTAGACCATTATTATTATTTCGCGACCATTCGGCTAGGTTAGGTAAATTTAAAACCTGCACTTACTATAAAGATATTTAGTGTAGAGTCATCGTTATAATCTTCGGAAATGTATTTACCGTAGGAATGGCCGCTCTGACTACCAACTGACTCCATATAAATCCATTTATCGGCTATCCAACTCTGGAGAGCCAGTGAAAAGCATTATAGGCACTGCTTTGAATGGTAATGACATTTCAACCCGTTTTAAGTACCCATAGGCTCAACATAGTAGGGAGACGCGAGGTTATTATTATGGATGATGGGCTAAATTTGCAGTAGTAATTACCGAGGCTTAGTGTGACGATTCAAACAGTACTTTCCTACCTAAAATAAAACACTTGCATTTTATGTTTTTTAAACTTACTTAACTTTACTTACTGATCGTTTTAGAATATTGTACTTCAATTGATTATGTCAAATATAGCTCGTTAGGCTTGTTAACAAATACAATCGTAGATTAATCTAGGATTATTTAAGGTATGATCAAGAGATAGAAACTTCTATCTCTTGATCATACCTTGGTTAATAATAACGCATTCAGACTAAATCTATGGTACAGCGACAGTAAGAAAAATATTAAACAATACTTGATATAAAATCTTTATTCAGAAAGTAACAGCATATCCAATTCGTCTACGATGTCGCAAAGCCACGACTAATCCATTTATCGGGTGGCTATGCAAGTCGAGCACGCAGGTGGGAAGCACTTCCCTGATAAATGATGACATTTAATATCTTATGGAGTATACCGTGAACAATACGAACGACGTGCGGTGCTGCCGGGTCGACTCCCTATAAATCTTGCCGCTGCAATAGGGATTACGTTGTGAGGGGCATGACTTTTCATATCGGGATGGGAATTTTCAATGGACTTTTTAATGATTTTTCTGTAGCTGATACAGGACTTAGATAATTTATTAAAATGCTGGCCTAAAACTCTGAATAATGATTGTTATTGGTAATTTGTTTTGTATAAATTACTAGGATTCATGCCAGTACAGTTAAATTTTGATTTAGTTTTTGGAATTTGTCTCATTATCTTCTAAGTGTGTGTGTTGATTGAGTCCTTTATGTTCCCTAAGGGCCAATCCGTAGGTGGACAGCGTGGCTGACTCTTTCCATTCCGAGACATCCGTACCCGACAGTGAGACAGAAAGGGTTGCGATGAAGGCGATTGTGCGTTTATGCACAAAAACAGACCTTTAAAATTGAATTACGAACACATATATTCCAACAAATGTAGATTAAAAATTGATAATTCAATCAATGGGAATGTTGTTTGAATGGCATCCAAAACAGCATGAAAACGCTCGCATGCATAGATTCTAGTTGGAATTCAATGCGGCGCATTTGACACAAAATACACGAGCGGCGTAAGACTTGGTGCACTGTAACGCCATAATGATACATGCAAACGATGTAGGTATAAAAATGGCTAAACTCAACAGGAAATTCAAATAATGACGACTAGGTGTGTGGCTCATTTTGAAACGTACAGTGTTACTACACTCTTTTTATAACTTTAGCAAAGAGACAACTTGAACTGAACCTCAGCCTTTTAAACAAAGGCAGCAATGAAAGAGCTTTGAGGGGGTTTGATTTTTCGAGATACTACTAGTGGAGAGGTATTTGGTCAAGTATACGTTCGATGTATAGCTATAACTACCAACTCTACGAGTACTCATAACTCTATGTAAATTAGTTCTAATCCATAAATATACCCAAAAAATTTGTAAATATGAAAAATGAATCCTTACTTAATATATAAATGGTAAAGTGTGTTTGTTGGTTTATTAGTTTGTCCTTTTTATACATAATGATGTATCGAAGTGATTTTTTTCATAATTGTAGAAGAAGAGTGATCTAGGATACTTTTTATCCCGGAAAAATGCATGGTTCCCGAGAAATGGACTAAACACTATTTGATCGATTTTAAATCGATATGAGGGCTATCTCTGATTATGCTCCTCCGGACTCCGGACGGCGGGTGAATCTAATTTTTGATTAGTGATAATCTTTAGCTGTACCAAATATTATTGTTGCTTGCTATTGAAACAGGCTATTATTATTAATTATTATATTATTATTATTAAACACACAATTTAGTACCTATGCTTAATTGCATACAAACAATTTGCTACATTAATGAGATAATTGTAATGGTTAAAAAATTCTTGCGACATTACCAAGCATAAAGTTGAGTTATATATTCTTGAGGGATTTCACTATTTTATTTTAGTTTCACTATTTTAGTTAGTTTTCACTTTTTTATATTTCAAGTATAGGTAATATTATTTTATCGCGTACAGAACTGAGTTTTTTACTATTTTCACCACTCGTCAGCGCGTTAAGCTTACTCACGCTTAGGCACACTTCACGCAAGGTTTACCTCACTAACAATATTCAAATACGTACGATGTTGATCAATGTCTATTTTCACGATTTTTTATAGATTCGTGTCTATTATAAAAAATAAAATTATAACTGCACATATTTCAATAAATTGTAAATTTTATTTTAATCACAGGGGAATAACCTCTAAATACTTAAAGTACCTAATTCGTAAAATTCATATTATGTTTTTGATCAGATTCAGTTTACTGAATTCAAGTCTATAAGGTCAAAGCTTCACACATCCAAACTTGTTTGAGCTTGCTATATCCCTTTTCATAAGGAAAGTTGTTGCTTACAATTATTAAAGTTTCAACAGCGAGGTAATTTTCACTAACAACATCCATGTGTTGTTCTCGAAGGAGTTTACACGCGGGCGTCAACCAAGTTAGTTCTAAGTTGAGTACCTACCTACTTAATTAAGACGCAGATGTACCATACCTCTCTAGATGAATATTTATAAGTCCTCATGCATAATCACTGTTCTTCTTCAACAGCCTAAAGAGTAGAGAGAGCAGTGCTAAATGTCAATATAGAGCAAAAGATTAGATAAAATGTAGGTATAATTGTTTTAGGATCACATCATGTCGAAATCTTAATCGAAATCTTATTATGCTTTTTTATTTCTTGTACAGTAATATTGTTAGAAATATATTTCTACAATTTTCTTAGAATTCAATAAGAAAATTGGGCACGTTAGCGATAATAGATACATGCCACGGTATTATTTAATTTTATAGTTAGCAAAAATATCGGGAGCAGACTCCCGAGAGCATCACTATCTATAAACTCATTTAAATGATTTAATATGCAGTGGTTTTGTAAGAATCTTTAGAAATAAGATTTTATAGTCGATTTAACTGGTATACGCCTTTTCACCAGGCGCAACTTATTTTTCTGTTTGAACAGCTTCCGAAGTGGCAGAAACCAGATTTCCCTCTTTTATAATTTCATAAATTAAAAAAGGCCAATGAACATTACATAAATACCTACTAATTCCATTATTTTACTTGTTCGCCCGGAAACGTACCACCGTTTTAATAATTTCATAATAACCCATATTAGCAAACAATATTTTAAATTTTAATAAATTATGAACAAAACAAATAATATCACGCATATTCACACAAGACAATGATATTTTTATCGTGGTCACAAACAAACTACTTGAACGAAAATCTTAGGACCATATTATTGTGAATACATGATCCTAATGTAATGTAACTAAATCGTAGTAGTAAGAAAGTTAAAAATAGCCATCATTCATTATTTACACCAGTAATTTCTATAATTTACTTTCATATATATATTATTTATATTTTTGTGTACCATTCCCATTAGAAGTTAATGTTTTGGTTCACGGCCAGATTTCTATTTGGCTTTAAGACAAGACAAATGCATTATTCTATCTGACCGAAAAATCTATTGGTTTTCAACCTGATACAATATGAAACAAAACAAAAGATAAGCTAGGTATATAAAGTTACTTTGGCACAATAAATAAGAACACTTTTACATCGTTATTATTGTTCTATTTTCGGCGAAATTATTATTCATTGAATACGCTATCACACCGGCCAGCTATTCGGAAATTGGCTAGCTATAAACGCACTCTATAAAATGAGAAATTGAAAGGTAGCTTTCGGTATAATATTACATTACTCAGTTGGCAACATGCCAGTAGGTGCTCCTTTTCGCTTTTTTCACGTATTCATTATTACTGAAATTGGCTCTGAGGACTGTTAGCGGTTGAATATTGACAATAATGAAATATATTTGCTGTAGTTCCAATGACTGAGAGGGGTGGTTGAGTACCTACGCGAGTGTGAAGTACGGATGTGAGGCATACCTACCTTGAATGCGAGGGCAATTAGCGCGGGACCTAAGTGGCTTGTTTCATACGCAACAACTGCGTTCTCTCCTTATAGTATAGTAATGTCATTAAATTATCAGTATAGTGGAATCATTGTAGTTTCATTTTAATAGCGGAGGTGCGTAGGATCTAACCAGGATAATGCTAGGTGGACTTCGCACATACGTCCGTCTTGTACCTTTGTTACATAGCATTGCATTACTGATTTTCTTTTATAGTCACGAATTAAAGTTGATTCCAGATCCTCCCAAGGTCCCAAGCAACGGCTGCGAAATTTAACTTCAATAATCATCAGCAAAAATATTCCATTTATTTATTTATTTTCTTTTTATTCTTTTATTTGTATTATTATTACCTATTTATTATTTTATTTAATCAATCCAAATACATCACTAGCCTTACAGGCTAACCTAATTTGTTAGTGTTCCTTAGATGAAATGACAATTTCTACTAATAAAATAATAAAATCAATACATACAAAAGGTGCAATGTCAAAGATCATGAAATCAAATCAAATCAAATAATTTATCAAAATACAATGTCCAATTTACAAAAATAAAAATAAAATTATATGTCAATATGCCAAAATGTCAAAACTAAAATAAACATTAGTCAAAATACCGAAGTAATAAGTACCGAATCATTTATCAACAATCAAAATAATTTGCATAATTACTATTCGCGAACTTCATTGTTACAAAGTACCGTATTATGAACACACAGAAGTCATATCAAAGTCGAATTAACAACGAAGATGAACTCGATCAAGTTTTATGACGATGACGATCAGTAATACGAATAACTCGAACCAAAGGCATTTCGAATAGATAAGGGGAATTAAATGATACGAGATTTAGAAAATTTCAGGAGAAATTGCCGTCTCATCGTTTTATGGAAAATGTTTTCCAACGGACCCACCGCAGACTAGCGCCAAGATCGCCTGATGTTCAAAATTTCGTACCTTTATAACCAATCTAATGGATCTCGAAGGGGATTTTATTAGTTTCAGTCGATCATCCCTTGGGCACGGGAAAGGATAAGTGATGGAGGCCACAAATACTTCGTTTTAATTCTCCTCTCGAAACTGCTCGAACTGCATTCATGCACATCCGTTGCGACCCATAGACGTCCCACTGCTAGGCACGGGTCTCCCCCACAGACACAGCCGCGGGAGGTCTAGAGGATACTGCACCACGCTGCTCCAATGCGGATTGGTGGAGGGGTTAGTGGCCAACCCAGTGTCGAATATTCTCAAGCCACCCGAAGGTCTTCCACAAGACTTAACGACTGTTTCCACCATTGAAAACAACCGGGACCGACGGCTTTACGTGCCCTCCGAAGCACGATGAGGATACCTGGCTCTCATGCATATATTGGTAGTTATTTATTACAAATTATTTTTAAAAAAACCGACACAATGTGTAAGTGGACGTATCTATGAGACTAAATTGACATAGACATCTTTTTCTCCAAGTACCTAGGTACGTCTTTATTCGTAAGAATGGCGCAAAGAGAAAGGGAAGCATTATGCTTAGCAATGGACTTAGTTATTAAATATCACGTATATCCAAAAATCAGTCACTCACAAATCAGCTGACTCAAGTCTCCTCCTGTTTAGAAGATGCAAAAAAATATTGATTAACACCATAAACCAAGTTGATCTGAACTAGTGCTATGATAACATACTCAAGGTACTTGATACAGATTGACGTTAGCAGTCAGACTTGGTACAACAGTCTGGTATCCCGAAGTTTGTATTAATTCGAAATAATCCGTATCTACTTATTTTTATTTTATTTTATGGATTTTATTATAAGTGAGAATATTTGTTATATTGAGTTGAGTAGATACTTACTATTTTTCATCCGACTGGCAACAAACATTAAAAGTGAGATTTAATAGTTACCGACATCGTAAAAATGTACAGATAATAAAGGTGGAGAAAAAATACTGTTGTGGGCTCTACAATTGAATTTAACTCTGGCTTCAAGCCAGTATTGTATAGAGCTGCGAAAATGAATAACGAAGTCGCATCGTTATAAAATAAAAAAAATCATATTCATTGATTGATTGATTGTACCTTGTCGCTTGATCAGTAAATACAACCTGAAATATTCCATCCATCCCTCAAATGGGTTGAAAAGGTTTGCTATTGGACGTTGTCCCCACAATCGATACTACTCCGCTCGGTTCTTTGACTGTCCGGGCTTTTGATTGGCACGTCACACTGGTTTCTCGGTTAATTATACAGGGTTACTGGTAATTCGTCGGGAATACAATTAACGGTAAAACAGATATCAACTAGAAATATAAGTGTACTAGTTTTGTTCAGTTTTTGTTTCAGTTGTATTACGTCGTAAACTAAAATTTAGATTTTATTCAAAAATGAATTGTAATGATTTATACTTACTTATTACATATGCTTCTGTTAAGAAAAATTAATACAATTTACCTTCAACATATTTTCCAGGTTCTTATTCTAAATTTTTGAAGTTTGTGTAGGTACCTATTCTTATAATTATTTTTTTGGTTTGTTTTTGTTTGATACTCGAAAATGGATGATTTTCAATTTGCTTTGGGGTCATAACGGGGATCATTTGGTTGCAAATATAAATAAATATATGAATAATTATCATGGACACAAGTGTTTCTCACACGTATATTTGTCCTAAGTGGGATTCGAACCCACGACCCTTGGCGATTGAGTCACTACCGATTGCACCAACTGGCCCATCCTTAACGTATTGCCGACGAATTACCAGAAGCCCAGTATATACTTCAATTATGTTTGTGTACCAATATTATTATTATATATATATATATATATATATATTATAACCAGTTTCCATAATTACGAGTATCAAAAACATTTTTATTAAATAGGTCATATCGGAGCCGGAAATACCCTTAACGACCGGACTAACCAAATATTTAATAACTGACCATTTACGGTCGAAACACGTCCTACACTGAGATTAGTTTTATGAATAATAGCGCATAGAAATTTCACATCTGCAATGCAGTTAGACATCCAGAAGCCTCTTAAGCTTTTTGAAACAGAAATAATGCCGCTGACATATTATAACAAGATTCTGAGATAAGAGATGCGTTTTCTCCATTGGAGAAGTGATACAAGATATTTACTTTGCTGCAGTAAATAAATTAAATTTCACCTTCAAATAACATCAAAATCATCAACAATGCGTCACTGTTTAACAAATGACGACAATTCTCCAATCAAAATTAATATTTAATCATAATAAAACCTTTTTAATCATCCACACAATCTTAATCTTATGCATATGAATATAAACTATTTAAAAAAAAGTGATTACTTAGCTATAATTAGTCGTAAACAGGTGCGATTATTTTCATACATATTATTTTAAATATCAAAGACTGTTTGCGTTGGCAATCTAAAATATCTTTCCCCATTTCTTCTCGGCTAACCATTAACACACTTGTTTTTCAAAAAAGTACATGTGTCAATAATATCCTTGGCTAATTCACACAATTTGCTCATTAAGGCCATTCGATCCTCGGGCATAGTGCCCAAATTATAATGCATATACATAGCTCAGTAACAAAAATAAGTTATTAAGGCACTGTAAGTCTCTAAAATAAAGTAATGGGCGGAGTTAAGGGCAATCGATGGAGTCCCTCAGTAGTGATAATTATTTAAAATAGATCAGTGTAAGTAGTGTAAAGTACGTTTTAAGTAAAGTAGTGTTGCGCATCCAAGATACCAATTCAACTTGTAAAGTACTCTCACTATAGAAAAGAGATTGTAAGTTTAAAGAAACTAAATCAAGGAATTCGGATTCGTCCGAACAAACTTTTTCCACGTTTCTCCCTCTTTGTAGTAGCATGAAACTGTGAGCACTAGTTATTTTCAGCACAATTTGGTCTACGATTATGCATTAAATAATGTTAGTAACAAAACAAAAAAAATATAACCTTAGATTTTTTTTTATAAAACTTTTTATGCCTTAAAACATTATTTAGAACTGTCAGAGATGCACGTTTCCTCACAATATTTTTCTTCACCATTACATTAGGTAACATCTAATTTCTTAAAACCCATCTGAATTATTTGAATTTGAATTTCAATCTTTCACAACTCTTGGCACTTTAAAGTAAGTATAATAATTTGGTATACTGGATGATGATGATGACGGATGATTTTAGCAATAATACTTCATCATCATTTTTTCTAAATTCTAAAATAACTTACATTCATTACCAATACACATTCACTAACTTCAAAAACGGCAAAGCTTCATACTAACTTTGCACCCCCGTTTTACCCCCTTGGGAGATGAATTTTCAAATTTTTCTCGCCTTAAAAAACCATCCTTAAACTTCAACTAACATTTTAAAAAAAGAATTGGCCAAATTGGTCCAGGCGTTGTTGAGTTATGCGCTTACCAACACATTTTGCGATTCATTTTTATTATATAGATTACCATTTGTAAAGTTAAAGCTAAAGTTTTACTTAAAGCTTAAGGGTGATTATTTAGTACCTACATATCCTAGTAAAAGTAGTGCTGATCAAAATTCATGTAAAAAATAATCAATCTACATATTCCGACAGTAAAAGCGTTCAATCTAAAAATCGCATCGGAAAAGCAGTTAGGAGCAAGTTTTACAGAGTCGTAAAGTAGGAGCGCGTCTAGCGAATGTATAAAATGCGGGCATCGAAACCGAGTTGGACGTGCTCCAACGGCCGCGTCCTATCCGCAGGACCAATACTCAAATGCTATAAGAAACTAAATAATATACCAAACATGACTGTGGTTTTGAAATACGAAATTCGCCCAACTTGGAAATCATTTCTTAACGACCTATCTCTGGCCTATTTTGCACAGGTCTCATACCACAATGACTCTGATTAGGCTATTTTCAATAACGCTGGCCAATAAGTAAATTGTAGATGTACACGCTTTTAACACATACGCGAACAATGAACGGATAGTTAACGACGTTTTAACAGGTTTTAACAATAACATTTATATTGTGTCTGATTCACCGTCCACCAATGTGTTAAAGTACGAGTAGGTACATACTGACTAACAAGAGAACACTCAGGCACGATTTCGTCTCGGTAGTTTCCCTCGCCTTATTTACTAGTCAATCCAATAAATACCTAGTGGGTCATACAACTTCTCAATAGCGGTACCAATACAGAAAGTTCAGTTTCAAAGTAAAGAGAGTAGCATAAAATAAAAGTTCATTGAACATTCCTTAGGGAAAAATCATATATTTGCTCAATTTTGATTGGCTAACTTCGAACGAACTCTGCACCCACTGAACGATGACTCGGCAAATAAATTCAAAATGCTACATTGGCTACATCTAACTTGAAAGCAAAAAACTAGATACGTGCGAGAGTGGGATTCTGACATACGAGTAGCAGTACTAAATGTTTCTTCCTACTTCGAGCTCCGGCATCCAATGGATTTACGGCACTTCATCTTGCTACTCGTAGTTCCAACCAAGTGATATTTTACACTAGTTTGCATGTGCAACAATATAACAAGTGAATTCACAATAAATCGCTACACAGACTAGAGTTATTAAAAATGCTAATGAAATTTTAATTTGACGTTGAATTTAGTGCGCAATAATGGAAGTTTATCAATTCTGTTTTTTATTATAATTTTACAATGATTAAGTTCAGTCAGAGTCACTTTCATTTAAATAAACAGCTGGTACCAACGCAAACAGCAACTATTATCTATTATTATTTAATTTACTGAGATTAGTTTAAAATTTTAAACCACAACTTGAAAGTAGAAGTGAAAACAAACTCAATTAGGAGATGCACAGGATGCAGTTCTACCGAATAAAAGTAATATCTGTAGAAACTGTATCGTAATTTAGTGATGACATGACAAGGGTCAGTGATATATATTTTTTCATATTCATTCATATACATAAACGGCGACTGCCATACAAGAAAGAAAACAAATTCGTATAGTTTTGTCCAAAAGACGACATCGAAAAGTGTTAAAAGTCGCTTCAATAACGATAAATTTGTTTTGTTTAGTGATGGCGCTGTACGCGCGAGTGCGACGTCGAGACGCGAGTGCAGGCGCGGGCGCTAGCGTTGCGTGCGCGGGCGCTGCGGGCGTGGCGCGCGGCGGCGGCGTGGGCGCGTAGCTCGGCGCGGTGGCGGGTGCGCGCGCGGCGGCGGCGGCGGCGCATGCACGCCACCGGCCACACGGACCGCTCGGGCGGCGGCGGCGGCGGCGGGGGCTCCTGGCGTCTCCCGCCCGACGAAACGCTGCAGGTCGCCGACCCCAAGTCCGCCAAGGAGGAGGTATCGCTTCATTTACATATATTTGTAGCAAAGTAAGACCATTTTGTTGTAGCTATTCAATCAGCTTGCAAGCTGGCAATCTGATCACAAAAGTGACCCGTGCTCAGTATAATTCAATCCGTAACCTTTTAAAGTCTATTGCTGGATATGCCCTCTCCTAACTGTGCCTTTTGCCCTAACTGTGGCTCCTCATGTGACTTCTGTCTCAATCAGTTTTCTGGCATCTTCTTTAGGTCAGCAGTCTACTTGATTGGAGTGCAGCAAGCACTCCATTTTCCAAGTGGTAGTCTCGAGGACTCGATGACTTTCCTTACCCATAGGTATTCGCATTTACGCTTTGGCAGAGACGACTTTGATACATCTGTTCATCATACGTAACACTTTCGACTTCTTTGTGTTCCTGACACTAATATTTAGATTGCCATTGGAAATCCTCTATAGTGGTCCTGAGCTTTCTGACAATAATAGTAAAAGATCTATGCAGATTTATTTGATAATATACATCATTTCGGTGATCAAATAGCGCCCAAAATTACCACTTGTTATGTCAAATGTCAATAAAAACAAACCTTATTTGCTATAATAGAGCGTACGTTTAAAATAGTCACGATCTCACGACGCTGCTACGTCTAATTAAGATAACCTTTTATTTCACACAATGCTAATGAGGGCTAGTGAAACAAAAGCTTTTATCTGCATAAAAATCTCGCATATCGCATTCTGTGTCTTCATAAAGTCACCATTAAGTTGATAAAAATCGTTTTGAAAACGAACTTACTTTGAAATTTTTGCCCTATCTTTCTATCTAACAAGCCATCATTATTGTATTCCACTTTCGCTAATATTCACACCAACTATTCCACTTTCTTTTAGGACCTCTATCCAGCGGATGGGCACAACTGGAGAAGCATCATATTTTCTTTGATGGTCATCAGTTTTGTGATAGCGGGGATTGTTACTGCGATTTATTTATTAGGGTAAGTCATACATTAGAAGGTTTGTACTAAAAAGTTTGAGCTGTTATCTACTTTTTAATTATACCTAATCGTGACTGAATCCATGCAAGACAATTACGAGAGGGTCATACAATATTCTCTCATGGCAGCTTGAAATGTCTGAATCGTATATTCTTGACAACTAGTGGCCGTTTTCGTTATAAATATAAAAAAACGTTGACCCGCGGTATCCCTAACCTATGTTGCGTGTGGCAGACACTCACAGTAAACAAAACCGTGACCCGAGTACAAATATTTATCTGCGAAATAAATATATGACCCGGCCGGAATTCAAATCCGGGACCGGCGGTTCCGCAGTTAGGGTCACTCACTCACCAACGCGTCACTGAGTCGTCAAATTACAATGAAATTATAATGAACTAGTGGACGCCCGCAGCTTCGCTCGCGTTACACATTTACTAACTCCAAAAGCGGCAAAGCTTCATACTAACTTTGCACCCCCGTTTTACCCCCTTAGGGGATGAATTTTCAAATTTTTCTCTCCGTAAAAACCATCCTTGAACTTCAACGAACATTTTAAAAAAAGAATTGGCCAAATTGGTCCAAGCGTTGTTGAGTTATGCGCTTACCAACACATTTTGCGATTCATTTTTATAATATAAATTATGAATATGGTTATTTGAACGACAGTTCCAACATAGATGGAACTGTGCCGGTGTATACACATCATAGATGTATGTTACGTTGGTTATGATGTATACCTAAATGTCAAAAGTAACACATTTTGAAAAAAAAAATGTTGTGTTTGAAATATATTTGAGACGGAACCAGAAACCAGAAACCCGTGTTGGGAACAGTTACATAATATTTGGATCTGGATATCTTAACACATGATTTTCCACAGATATGTGGACGAGCTGCTCTACTGGTCAGGTCGGCGCATGCGTCTGGACGAGTTCTTGCGCGGCGACCTGACCGGGGAGCGTCTGCCAACCACGTGGGTCAGCGCGCACCAGCTCGTCTACCAAGCGGACGACGGTGGCCTGCTGGCACTCGACACCTTCAACAATACGCTCTCTGTACTCGTCACCAATCATACACTCGTAAGCAAATAAGTTAAACTCTTCATGTGACGTGGGTTATAAAAACAACCAATCTTTATAATGTCGATATTAGTTTGACCTTCCAGCATAGGCATCTCATAAGGTCGTATTCTCAATGGTGATGGTCGTGACTCGCGACCATCACCATATAGCTGTTTGATAGTTTCGCGCCACTTTGTAGTTCTTCTTCGGTGCCTTTCGAAGCATCATGAAATGTGGTGCCAAGAAATGTACGAATCCAATCAGACCAACGTCCTTCGACCTCGTGGCCTCATTCCTTCGATCTTACCGGTAACCATCAGTTTCTCTGAATTTCCACCGGTATTCCTTGCAATAAGACCGAAGGTTTCGAGGGTTTTCTTCTGACAGATCGTAGAAAGAATTGTGTTAACGCTTGTTTGTTTGTGTATTAATTGATATATAAGTTGTAATTTAATATAATTTAAATAGACCAAGATTAACATAAGTGTGTACTCTATAGCGCGGTATATAAACAAATTTTATAAAACTAGTGTCTGCAACATATCAACATACCACTGCATGGCCTTTGCCTTAATCTGTTGTCGTGCCATTGATACCAACCAACATTCCGAATTTCGAATGAATAAAAATCTTTATCTTTATCTTTATCTTTCAAGATATTCATACAATCAAACCTAATGGTTATTATAATCAAATCTGGTAGAAACAATATCTATCAATATAAATGTATCTTTTCAAACGTGCCTCAAATACTGCGGTCCACAAATTTCGGATACTTTGGAATTTATAAATAATTTGCGACCTACTCGAAATTATCGCGTAAATTTTCATTTAAGTGGAGCCCTGTCAAAGTTGGCTTTGGAACAATGCAAATTTAATTTCCCCGCCTGAATTGGCTGTTACGCTAACATTTCCGACCATTCAGTTGGAAGAGACACCTATCTTCACGTCCTGCAGAAGTCAACATGATATTATAGCCAGATAACAACTATAAACCTTAAAAATTATCTATTATATTGGCAAACCAACAAGTGTATCAAGATTATCATTCTTGAGTAGGTAGTGCCCCTTAACGACACCATGTTCAATAAACAAGAATCCTTTCAGCAAGGCTCGGCGCCGGGATATAAAGCTAAATCCACCCAATCTTGATTAGAAACCAACGTTCCGGACTTCATCAGAGCTGAGACTGGCTCTGCTGGATTACGATTTATGGTCAGTTTTAGAGAGTATAGCTTACTCTAAATACCATGATAATTTGGAATTAAAAAAAGAAACAATCCATACGATTTGCAGTGAAGAATTTTCCCATGGAAAGAGTGCGTGCTACCTGTATCTGCTGTGCTATATTGATAACTGGCCTCAACGTTTAAAGGACTGTATTGAGGCCAATGGAGACCCCTTCTATTCGAAGCTTTATATATTTTTAATGTATCGTAATAAATGTTACGTGCAATAGAAAAACATTTTTTTCTTTGTAATACTTATGGCAAGACCATGTATTAGTGAGGGTTTATACATCAGTAGAAAAGGAATCACAAACTTTAAGATATACAATTTTATGTTTGCCCTGTTTGTCTGACCTTGTAAGAAAAAAAAAGATTCACTTAAATTAAGATTTTATAATACAATTTCAATAAAATGTGCCAGACGCAGACTACCCAGGATGTTAGTGGCTTCCAAGCTAAGAGTAATAGATCAATGCAATGAACAAACGGAAATCTGTTGCTCGAGTCATATCCTGCAGAGTTATTGCTTGGAAATATTCCTTTGATAATAAGTACTATTTATCAATCGCTTAAATTATTGAGTTATAATGCGTTTCGTCTATTTAAATTAACATAAATAAATATGGAACTGATGCTGATATACTAAACGGCAAAAGTTAAGGATATGAAAAAGATAACCTTTAAGATAAACTAGACATAGAACAAAACATTAAACTAAACTAAATCTTATTATGGAACTCTTGTATATACTTAGCTACTCGTAGTTTTCACTTCAGTAACAGCCCATTGCAGTGGCCCCCGAACAGGCCTCTCTCTCGAGCGGTCCAGGGTCAAATCCATCGGCATGAAATCTGCATTCCTGAGAGTTATCCAGAATGTTCTCGAAGGCATGTGAAGTCTGCCAATCCATAATTCGAAGCGTAGAAGAGACCCGTACCCAAGCCTACCTACCGTCTAAGCGATTGCAGCATGGATAGGTAATCAATATCATATTTTCTTTTTCAGAGACAACTAAACGTGCGCGGTTACCAGTGCTCCCCAAACTTGCGCTTCGTATTGTTCCAACACAATATCAAAGAAGTACGTAAGCATTGTCTCGTAAAAGTTTTAATTGATTTCTCCAAAATAAACAACCGGCTGCTACAAACTTCGGTTCGGAGTTTGGTCAAACAATGATTATAAAAAGTTTAATTTTGTTACGCAGGTTTATCGACGGACGTTTACAGCGCACTACACGGTTTATGACGTCACAAATGAGTAAGTCCGGACAACTATTACTATGCATGTATGATATAAATAGCGTAGCCCGTTTTGTTTACAGCGACACTTCAGTTTTACTTCTATTTCGATTTGTCTAACGTTGAGTAAAATTGAGTCACGTATTTGAACAAGTGCACACGTCCAAATCTCGATAGAAATGCAACGAAGACAGGAGCCAATATAGTTTCTATGCAGGTATTTAAATTGTGCTTGGCAATATAACTCATCCCGAAGTAGATAAATATAAACGCATATGTAAATAAATAAAAATAAAATTGTTCTATACTTTTCTTGTAGTTCGGTGTTGCTAAAATTTTTATTATAAGTCTGTATGAATGCAAATGAAATTTGTTTATCATCAATAATTATTTAATAAATAAAATAAATAAATACTTATCTTGTAGTTTTGTAGCAGTTACTAGAATTTTTATTATTAGGTATACGAGTATATGAATACAACTAGTGGACGCCCGCAGCTTCGCTCGCGTAGAATTAGACCCATTAACCCGTCTAACGACTTCAAAAACGGCAAAGTTTCATACTAACTTTGCATCCCCATTTTACCCCCTTAGGGGGTGAATTTTCAAAAATCCTTTCTTAGTGCTCCCCTACGTTATAAAAGGAACCCCTGTGCAAAATTTCAAGTTTCTAGCCCTTATAGTTTAGTCCCTGCGTTGATATGTCAGTCAGTCAGTCAGTCAGTCAGTCAGTCAGTCAGTCAGTCAGTCAGTCAGTCAGTCACCTTCTCCTTTTATATATATAGATTGAAACTTGTTTATCATCAAAAATCTTTGTGACTTTCTATACCTATACATTCTTGTTTAATTGTTGAACTAAAGGTAGGTAGTCCTAGTTTAAACTCAAAACGAACTTTTAAAATCACCTTCGGCGAAGAAAACATTTCGTGCAATGCGCCCGGGTAGCTGTGAGCCTGCACATGTTCCAGTGTTAATGTTACGGCACTGATTTATTGGTTTCGGACTTTTAATGGAAGAGGTCCAAGAGATGTTCTAGCTAGACCTTTCTAGACTCGTATAACTTTGTTCCATTTCTGGGATGTATCTAGTAAAAGAGAATTTAAATCAAAGTGTAGTTTTTTTTTTTTGTGTAATAAAGGCGATGGCAGTGACTATCAAACTCTCCTCTCACTCGAGCGGTCTGGGTTCAAAGTAGTTCAAACCCAAGCAGCACGCACCATTTCTCTAAGTTGTGTGCGATTTAAGAAATTAAATGTCACTTGCTGTAACGGTGAAGGATACCTTCGTGAGGAAACCTGCATTACTGAGAGTTCTTTAAAATGTTCTCGAAAGTGAAGTGAGAAATGTGCCAATCTGCACTTGGCCAGTGTGGTGGACTCAGGTCTAAACCCTCCCATTCTGAGTGGAGACCCGTGCCCAACAGTGGGTCGAAGAAAGAGTTGTGTTGGTAGTGATTTTCCAATAATTGCTTATACTTAAATGATAATACAAAAATGTAATCTCTTCCCGGGTGATTTTTTGTACTTGAATCATATCTCTCTTCGAAATTTCCTTTTTCCTGTCGACGCCGGGGTGAAGAAATCGTTTTGACGATGTATACGTGCATGCGATTCCCAATTTATTCGAAATTTTGCGACTGGAATTTCAATGTGCTTCGAATTCGGTATTCAACACATTTTAAGATCAAGTCGATGACATTTTCTTTTACGACTGATACAAACTCAATTTTCGATAACGGTTCGGTATATAAGTATAGAAAGTTTTTAAAAATGAATTTTTTGTGTTCCATAATAAACCGATATTTTGAGCCAGTTACATGGCCCGTAGTCATAGATTACCTGTGGTCACGACGAGACTGTGTAGGCAAGCAGTACTTCAGGTAGATAACAGAAAACCAATTACCGATATGGTATAAGTATGTATTGTATGTATTGTCATGTTGTAGCGTCCATAGCCCAATGGCTTGCCTCGATTCAATGTGATCGAAAGTGTTAAGCAACGACGGGCGCGGTCGGTTTGTGACCGCTGGTGGCGCAATTTCGTGGGCGCTTCTGTGCTTCAGAGGGTAAATTAAGCGAACGGGCGCTGTTGTTTTAAATTGTAAAACAATCGTTAAGCCTTGTCAAAGAATATCGATAACAACTATTCTTCACCCAGCTGAAGGAACAGCTCCAGGTGAGGTAACATGCATTACAACCTCAACGTTTACAAGCATCGCTACGATCCATAGACGTCCCACTGCTGGGCATGGGTCTCCCCCACAGACACTGCTAGCTCAATGTCATCTTGTTTTACTGTGGGAGGTCTAGAGCATACTCCACCACGACCCACCCCTATTTACAAACCGACCACGCAAATGCAATGTCCTAAACCGGTCGATCACATATCGACGCCAGCCATTGGGCCATAAACGCTAAATTGCAAGACATGCCCCGAACTTAATAACAAGCGAACACCATGCGCTAATATTCTTCTACGCCGTTTCCTTATGGCTGGGAGTCGCCACATGATGACCACCATAAGTGGTTCCTCCCATAAAGATCCTCCAGGCTTCTGGGTGGTGCTTCAGGTGGTTTTACAAGCGTGTTTCATAGTATCTCGCACGCCAGTAAAAACCTTGAAAAATGTTTGAACAGCCACCACATCCCACTGTTCGGCGAAGGCCAGAGCAGCTGGGAGTGGCAGCACGCCGCGTGGCTGGGCGGCGACGGCTCGCTGCTGCTGGCGGCGGACAACGAGGTGCTGGCGAGGCCCGGGCCGCCCGCGCGCCGCGCGCCGCTGCTGCGGCTCACCACCGACTCCGTGCCGGGGAGAGTTTACAATGGAGTCTCCGATTGGTTGTATCAAGGTTGGTTATGATATGATGGATATGACATAGCAAATGAGTTTGCAACACTATCCACCCATAACCTGTGACTGACTTTGACTGAAAAAGACTCAAGGGACTGGGATAGTTAAGTACATTAAATTGTCAGTTCGTTAGTGGGCACGAGGACCTTTTATTTTTATTTGGTTGAATAAGCAAAGATTTTTTAGCTGGTAAGAACCCATGACTTTCAGCTGATGCTAGGGCCAGTGTATCTGGGAATGACAGCACGCCGCATAGCTGGGCGGCGTCGCATCTTAAGGCAAGTAATGAAATAAAAAGGGGTTTTTCTGGTAAGCAGCAACAGTATGAAATTAGACAAGAAATTAGACCAGTGGAAAACGGAATATTCTTCCAAGTAAAGCAGTCTTCGGAGTACTGTAAAACAGCTGTTTTTCAGGGCTGACATATATTTGGTGGATCGATGAATTACTTTTTCAATGAATATTCTGGACAAAAATTAAAGACAGAGAAAGATATATTATATTACAATATTTACCCATTTGATACTATAAGACCTTACTCGTATATCACAACTAGCTCATGCCCGCGGCTCCGCCCGCGTGGTCAAAGGGGGTTGTTTATCATACATGACACATTTGTGGTGGATGAATAGTGACAGTTCCACAATTAAAAGATACTTAGAGGAACCTGAGGTAATGCTGACCGCAGATAAAGTGTACGTAAACTGACTTACTGGAGCAAATAAAAAAACATCGATATCTTCCCATGGGGATGTTTTACCGCGGTAAAAAGTAGCCTACGTCACTCTCCACCCTCCTCACTATCACCACACACAAAAACCATACCATTTAATAGCTTCGTTGCGACGTGAAAGCCGGACAAACAAACAAATAAACAAACAAACACACTTTCACATTTATAATATTAGTATGGATGAGGTAGGTATACACTCACTACGGTTGAATCTCGGTATATACTCACTACGGTTGAATCGCATAGCCTCATCGCATATAGGTACAACGGTTACAAGGAATTCTCGTTATAACTGTGCTCTTCACATCAGCTCGTCTACATGAAGACTACGGTAGAGACAAGTTAGGTACGATGTTGTGGTAGGAATGCCTACCAAATGAGTAACTATGGAACTAACTTGTTCAGTTTTCAAAATCAAAGTGCTTTCATGAAAAATTGTTTGCTCTCTGTCAAAGACATTACCTTACTGTACCCCTTCTCTGTTCCGTTGTATCTGGTAATAATGGCTTAGTAGGTACTCTGTCGTATGTGTACCAACAAAAAGAATGCTTGCATGCTACAACCATAAACGTCCCACGGGTCTCTCAATGCTCTAGCTGTGGGAGGTCTGCAGCATACTCCACCATACTGCTCCAATCCGGATTGGTGGTACACAAAATTAGTACTCGTATGTATTTAAACACTAGCTTTTACCCGCAGCTCCGCCCGCGTGGTCAAAGGGAATTAACAATGAGTTGAGTTGAACTTGCAAATGAATTTTACTAACGCCATCTATAAACAACATCCGGAACTAAATATCTAGCAAATAACAAAACATCAATATCTTCCCATGGGGATGTTTTACCGCGGCAAAAAGTAGCCTACGTCACTCTCCACCCTCCTCACTATCTCCACACAAAAAACCATACCATATAATTGCTTCGTTGCGACGTGAAAGCCGGACAAACAAACAAACAAACACACTTTCACATTTATAATATTAGTATGGATATGGATTTTATTTTATTTATTAAGACGAACAAGCTCAAGCGGCCATCCGCTGACGAGCGTCATAAAGAATCATGAGACTCTCATTTAAAGTTTGTTACAGATGTGTTGCGACCCTTGCGGACTGAGATGGTTGCTTATAAAAATGTGTTCCGTAAGCAGCGTAAACAAGAATATACTGTTGATATAACATGCTATTAGTAACTAAAACACCCACGAATACCAATGAATTTTCCACAATACTTCAGAGTAATGAATGTAAATTATAGCTGATGGGGAAACATAACGTATGTTAACAGAAGCCATTTAGCCTAAGTAAATCAATTAGTTAACGCGTTCCACCAGCCGTACCTACCACTCGCAATACAGCCAGGTGCCGCTAATAGCTCACTAAGTACATTGCCATGCCTTTCCAAAGTATTCATAATGAATATTAGTTCTTCGATTGTTGGCGTTGTTTTGACAGTTAGAAATGTATGCTCTGAAATTTTAAAAAATCAAAGATGCGTTTCAACCAATTACCGAGTTGAACCGAATTCGAATCCGGAATATTTAAATGACTGAAGCCAAAATCAACCCATGTAATCCGGGGAAGGGGTGTAAATTTTAACTATTTTAGTACCATTATATTTCTAAAATGTTTAGAACTATAGGACCTGCTTTTATTTAATTTTCTGTGTTTGATCAGTATAGCAACAACCCATAGACGTCCCACTGTTGGGCACGGGTCTCCCCTACATACACAACTGCGAGAGGTCTAGAGCATACTCCACAACGCTGCTCCAATGCGGATTGGTGGTGGTCATTAAACTAGCCTATAATCTGAAGTGCATGTATGTACACACTGACATATACCCGTTTTTTTCACAGAGGAGGTGACAAAAGTATCATCATCAACTTGGGGATCGTCCGACGGTTCGCTAGTGATGTATGTGCAGTACGACGACAGCGCGGTATCCGAAATGCGCTTTCCGCGCATCTCCGAGGGCATAGGGGGCGCTGGCGCCGCGCGCGCAGGCTTCCTGCTGCCTACGCTAAACAATACCATGCCCACCGTGTTCCCAGACCACATCACTATCAGATATCCTACGGTAGGCTATTTTTAATATTGGGTTATGTGTATTATCGAGATTAATTAAGTCCCTATACCACAATCCCGGTCATGGCCGCTCGATGGTCGCAGTGCGATTGTATATTTCGGCGTATTACAAAAAGGTTAGCCCATAGGCTATATGTCATAACATGGGCTCCAATTTTATACTGATACGGATAGGAACGTAATGAGTATTTTGTTGGTGATAATTTAGCCTAGGTACTTAACATTGTTTCAGCCCGGGAGCTCAATACCAAAAGTGCGGTTGTCAATCGTCGGCGTCAAGAACACGACCTCGCCCCCCAGATGGGAAGTTAAACCGCCGAACACTTTGGATGGAATGTATGTTAATCACATTTTTTGAATTTTATACCTATTCGAATAACATATGTAAATATATCAACGTATATAATTTTATAAACAATATGTATTTTAAGTCATACCAAAATTTACGAATGAATTTGTGGTTTTCAGGGAATACTATCTCATATCAGCCCAGTGGGTGGGCAAGGAGAACTCCCACGTAGGAGTAGTGTGGATGAACCGCGCGCAAAATCTCACCGTCTACAGCAGTTGCTACGCACCGAATTGGACCTGTACAGAGGTAATCTAGTGTAATCTTAATTAAATTAATGAATTCATAATTATCAATATTTTAATTTCAATATATTTGACAACGTTCAATTCGCGCATCAATTTCTTCATAACACGACTTTTTGGTGTCATTTGATAATTTCACCAGCAGAAAATTTGCGCCTTTGTTATACAATAATTTAATTATTAATTTTTAATTTTACAGAATTTTTATAGGCTTTTTTAAAAGCTTTTATTTAACTTCACTCGTATGTATGTATGTATGTAAGTCCTGGAATCTTGCGATCAATATTTCACCCACTTCCATTGAAGCTATCGAGCTGAAATTTGGCACACATTATTTGGTTTCGATGACAATGTACGAAAATAAAATAAAAAGTTATAAAAGCTCTTTAAAAAAAAATTACGGTATAATTTGTAGATTATCGTGCTGTTCAGTATGCTAAATCAAATCAATTAAAGATAATAAAATAAAAATTACAGACGCACTCAGAGAAGGCGACGGACGAACCGTGGCTAGAAGTGCACCAACAGCCCGTGTACTCAGAAGACGGCAGCGCGTTCCTCCTACTGGCCGGCGTGCAGGAGGGAGGCGGGCAGTACTACACGCACATCAAACATGTGGACGTGCTGCGCCAGCGCATGGCCGTGCTCTCCCACGGGAAGGTCGAGGTCGCGGAGATCCTGGCCTGGGACCAGGAGAACCACTTAGTTTATTATTTAGGTGAACATCCCAATGCAAAGTAGACTAGACTGTATCAAACGTCTATATTTTAAGCTCAGAATTAGTACTTTTTAATGTTCTCGAAGATGTGTTACCCGTCAGTCGGTCCACTGGTCGAACGCGGATTGACTCCTCTAATTTCAATAGGAGATCTGCTGCCGCCCATGACAGACTGAGCCAGACTATGGGCAAGACAAGGAGAAAGAAAATGGTAGCCCGATTTGGATGACAGGACAAGCCCAAGACCAGATGCCGATTACGGCAGGCAAATAAAATAAATATCATCATACAAATTTATCCGTCTGCTCTTAAATATTCTTCAATTTCTCAACGTATTGCCTACGAAGTTCTATCTACAGTTAAAAAACTTCATCTTCATCATCTTTTTTCTTTTTATTGAAGGTTTAGACAAGGAAAGGTCGTATATACCTAAACTGAATCCTGATATGGTCAAAGAAGCAAATCAAATTAAGTATCTTTATCTTCTGCAGTTGCGTGTTCATTGTCTCGACTAGTGAAATTGCCTTATGTTACTAACTCATTATTAGCTACATTATGCTACGCCAGTTTTCGTTAGAACACAATTAGGACATTAACACGTAAAGAATTTGGAGTGTGTGTCTTTTGTGATCCTGTATGTAACCCTATATAGCGTGCTCCCTGGTTTTTAATGTTGGAAAATGGATATTAAAATTGTTACGTTTACAGGTAGTGCAGATAGGCCGGGCCAAAGGCATGTGTACGTGGTCCGCGATCCTAGTTACGGTGGGGGGAGTAATTCGGTGAGAGCCAGGGCTGAAAGGGAGGAACCGCGGTGCCTGACGTGCGAACTGGCCGTGTGGCCGGCTCGCCTGCACTATGCGAACTGTTCCTTCTGGAGGGCGTCGTTCTCTCCCGCGAAGCCGAAGGTGGGCATAACGCACTACGTGCTGGAGTGCGGGGGGCCCGGCCCGCCGCTAGCGGGACTGCATGACGCTAGAACACATAAGTTGGAAAGAATATTGTATGACACGAGGCCTTATAGGTGAGCTATCGCAAATTCTTCGGGTAGCATAGAACTAAATCGTATCTTTCTTTGAAAAGAGTAAGACGCTCAGATGCATCTTGTCGAGTTCCTTATGAAAATCGGATTACTCGCAAAGAGATACTCGTATGTATTTCGAAAAAGGAGTGCAGAGTTTTCTCTCCACATTACAGATAACATATAATGATGTCGAAAAATAACTGAACTATACAGAATAATGTTTTGTTCAGATCAGCGCGTCTCCGCGAGCTGGCGCTGCCGACGCGGCGCTCGTTCGACGTGCAGCTGAGCAGCGGCTCCAAGGCGCGCGTGCAGCTGCTGCTGCCGCCCTCCTGGCGCGAGGAGCTGCGCGACGCCGCCTTTCCCGTGCTCGTCCATGTGTATGTACAGCAATACACCCAGGTTTCGTCAGCTGTCACGATAATAAAATATAGACGGCCAATGACTGTCCTCCATTAAACTTTTTTATAATTTTACGGCATCAGTCCAATCCACACGTAGTCGTTTATGATCTTCCGTTAAATCATGCGGTATCCATCGAGTGCAAAGCTTGCGAACCTTAAGATGTACATGTAAAATGGTTTGCACTTGGCTCATTTTTATGCCAAATAAATGCAATTTATGAGTTTCTATGGTCGATCACCACATACATCGCCATTATCGAAATGTTCACGTCCGCGCCTGAATTCTACAAACCACGAATATACAGTGCCCTAACATGGGGCTTTAGGTATCACCAAATGCCATAGCAAAAATTGAGGGGAACTTTTCAGGAATTAAATTAATTGTAATTGCAACACACAATTTCTGAATTCCAGTCGGGCAAATAGAGAGACGAACAGACGTCGTTAATGGGTCTAATTCTACGCGAGCGAAGCTGCGGGCGTCCACTAGTTATGAATAAAAAAAAACAATACTGTGGTTGTGATTCCAGCGACGGGCGGCCCGGCAGCCAGCAAGTGACGGAAGAGTTCATGGTGGACTGGGGCTCGTACATGTCGTCGCGCAACGACGTCGTGTACGTGAAGCTGGACGTGGCAGGCGCGCGCGGGCTGCCGCGGGCGCTGCTGCGCGGCCGGCTGGGCGGCGTCGAGGTCGCTGATCAGTTAGCTGTTATTAGGTAAGTTCTGTCTGTCGGACGTCTATGGGTTGTAGCAACTGGCGAGGTAGTTTCTCTCTCTCACCTTCGCTACATAATTAGTCTACTACACTGCGAGACGTTACGTGATGGAGCCCGATCCTATACTCTTCTCTACTACTACTAATACTAATACTTACTAAATTGGTACCTCCTTGGGGGGGCCTCTGACTGGCAAGAAAGCTTTTGTCATTTTTCGACCTTTTTTGTGACTTCGGGAAGGACGATGCTGTGTATGGCTGCACAGCAAGTGTAGGGTTTGTCGGCTTAAAGTCGAATAAAATCTGGGAAGATCCCGTGTTGGGCGCAGCACTTGAGGGTACCGGCACGCTCTAAATGGGATTCCAGAGACCTCCTGTAGCGCCGCAGTAGGCCAATGAGAGGGTTCTAGTCCAACATAACCCCGCGTACGACGTATTCAAGTTTTTTTTTTGTTTTACGTGTGGAAACACACTTAAAACAAAAAAAATATCTCATTCTGTAATCTGAGACCTAGGCACTTATGCCATAACGCGGCAAGGACCATTTGACTCAGTATGTGTTAGGCGGTGGAATCCATTGCTGTGTTGGTAATGTACAGGTCACGTCCACTTGGTGATTATATAGGTATCACATTAATATAACTGACTGATCTTGTAACATATAAAATTTTCCCCTTGAGAGCTTGTTAAGAGCTAATTACATTCGTCTAAATTCTTGTCTTCCTTATTGTCAATGAGTTCCATATGTCTTAAATCTTTTCAGATATTTATTAGATACGTTCAAATTTTTGGACGTGACGAGGGTGGCTGTATGGGGCTGGGGCTACGGTGGCTATGTGACCTCCATGCTACTTGGCTCGCAGCAATCCACGCTCAAGTGCGGGATCGCCGTCTCGCCGATAACAGACTGGTTATATTACAGTAAGTTTTTATAATACATATATACAGACAAACATGGTAAGTGGACACGTGCACCACATGTACGTTGTCGGCTTTAATATCGCGTTTCAAACTCTTATTGAAGCACTCCATGTCGTAGCTATAAGGATTTACCTCGGCTAAAGGCTCATTCACATGTAACCAGTTATCGTGGAATTATTCGATTTTCACACGTATTTTCCATAAGTTTCTATTTCCCAAGATAACACATGCAGCAAGTAGTAAATAAGTAATTACATATATTTATACGTTGCAAACGTTGAATACTATGAGGATAACCTCTATCTGTACATCGTGTAATATGTGTTTATGTACGCCGCTGCCCATCGAAGCCGCGGGCAGCAGAAATTACCAGCTGCTGTCATAATATTTAATACGTACCAAATTGTATCTTTATATAGATATAAATAACATTATATATAGTGTGATGGTTATCTGCAAGAGATCGAGAAGACCGCCAATTGTCGACCTGAATGTGCTGTTTTTTTGTTTTTTTTTTTGCATGTATTGTCTTACTTGTACCTGTGTACAATAAAGAGTTTTTGTATTGAATTGTATCGTTTACAACATTGTGCTCAAACATTGAACGAATGTCAGACGCGGCATTCACGGAGCGCATCCTCGGCCAGCCGTCCATCAACTACAAGGGCTACGTGGAGGCGGACGCGTCGCAGCGCGCGCACCACGTGCCCGCGCACGCGCTGTACCTCGTGCACGGCATGGCCGACATGAGCGCGCCCTACCCGCACGCGCTGCAGCTGGCGCGCGCGCTCACCGACGCCGGTGTTCTGTTCCGCTACCAGGTGAGAAAACCCATGCTGCCTATAATATTAATACGTGAAGTAAAAAAACTTAATACTAATAAACCCTCTTTACGAAAATTTAATTAAGGAAGTGTATGAAATAATATACAACTATGACTGATTTAGAACGAGACTCCTACTAACAAGTAGACCGTACTAACTGGACTATTAATAACACCAACTAACAGGACTAACTTTCACTAACAGTCACCAGTCCTCATACCTACTAACGAACTGACCAACTAATGTTCTAATTAACTCTCTCAACTAATTGGACTAACCATCCCAGTCCCTAATTGAGTCTTGTTCAAAGTCAGTCACAGTTGTCATGGGCGGCAGCGGATGGGTGGTGCTGCAAGCTCGTTTGCAATCTTGTATGCATAAATAAAATAAATAAAATAGTTTAATAGTTGGTTACCTGGATATAATGGCATGTTATTTGTCACATGTCTCTTTGAAGATTGCTTTTGATTCACTATAGGATTTTAGAAATATAGTCTTGACAATAAAACCTTACTATCATCGTTCAGCCTTAAAATTTAAAAAATGAATTATTATAGCTTAAACATGGTCTTACTTTCAGGCGTATGCAGATGAGGGGCACGACCTTAAGGGTGTTATAGAGCACGTGTATCGTTCCATGGAGGACTTTCTGCGCGAATGCCTCTCACTCGACCCAGAAGATACCAAGCTGCCTCCGCCCGATAGATAAGAGTGGCGAGTGAACGACAGCATTCGGTGGTCTTCTACTATACCAGAATGTTATCAATTCATTGTAAATATGTATATCAAGATCATGCTTTAAAACGTGTTCCGTTTTGTTCAACCGACATCGGGCTCGTGACTGTGTAGTGTGAGAGCTACTTGTGATTAGTATAGAGGTTCGTTTCTTATGATTAAATCGGTCTATGCAAGTACTTGCATGAGTTAAATATAATACGTACTATTTACTAGGTTAGATTAACAGATTTAGATAGGAAAGGCAACGTCAAGTTTAGAGTAATCGAATTGAACTCTTCCTCATTATTATACCAATAAAATCATTGCTTCAGCGACTGTCGCTTCAACTTTCATGATAAAGTTTTCTATTGTGTCTCTATGATAATCAATTTATTTCAAATAACAAGTTTAATTTTAGTAATCAGTGGAATTTTTCAAATCATAATGTCCAAATTAGTATCATTATTTTGTATGGAATTGATAGGTACTAAATGAAATAAAACTTAATAGCCAGATTAAAAATATTATTTTGAAAGGAAACATTATTATGTAACGATATAATTAAGCTGAAGTTTCAATCCACAATTACAGAGCTTCGTTGGTGTTATTGAAATTAAATTGTCTTTTATGCTCTTAATCTCACATCGTATTTACCGGAAAATATATTAGAATTAAAAATCTTTTAAAGAGACGATCCAACAAATCAAACAAATGCTGCAGTTATAAATATAGTACCTACTTACAATTAACTTCGTAAAGTTAGTTAAATTCTACCAGAACCTATAAAAAAAGATAATAATAATATAAACCCTCTTTTGATACCCATTGTGATCACACAATAGTGTTTCGAGCTTTTCCCTGGCTTTTACTATCCATTTTTTACTACTTCTATATAATATATTAGGCTTTTCTACTTTACTTCTTACAGTTTATTGACTATATTATTATCTATATATTTTTTGTTATTTGTAAAAGGTGAGTATAAAATAATAGCTCGTGTATATTATGGTCGATATCGATGTTGTTATTGAATAAATAAAATATTGAAGAGCTTATCATTTAGGGAAATTAGGCCTTTTAAAATGTAGATTTTATGTTCGTAAAAATAATTCCGATTTTTATGCTATTTTATACAGTTTATCTGCGACATATGCACGAGAAAGATAGTTAGTTACCAACATTTCATCTTTTGATACATCTCTCTTTCAACTTGATATTGTTTTGAATATTTAATTTTGTATACAAAAATGGAAGTAGGTAACGTGGCAAAATATAATAACTTTTATAACCTCATACAACACAGCTTTGTGTCCAAAATTAACTTTCTGAACATCCTCACATTTTCGGGAACATGAAATTAGAACCGAAATATTGTATTCAATAGATAAAAATAAGTTAAATCGTCTTTTAAGTGCTCAACCAGATACACTGTATATACATAGCACTGTTTAAATACCTCATGTGACTATTATAGACCTAATCATATGTGTATATTATAGACCTAATCATATTAAAATGAACAGGGCATCAGCATTGTTTAGTGAATAATTGTAATGTATAGAAATGAAGTGACCTTGATCATCCTTAAAGTTAGCCGCTTTCGCTTCATCATTATACAAACATGTATTTAAATTCATGGTTATATATCTTAGGTAATTTTTATTTGAATATATTAAAAACAATACCGTATTTAAAGTTATCGTACATCTGGAGAAATATATTGAAATTTAATTTTAACGGACTTCAAAAAAAGGACAATGTTATATTTTCGACTGTATGTATTTTTTTATATGTATACCGATAAATTAGTAACTTATTTTTATGATTCACGCAATATTATACGAAGAACACATGATGCATTTTTCTACTCTTAGTGGTTAAATTTTATCATTAAATTAATAGAAAACCTAGTCTGTAGCAAGACCTTACAAAAACAAAAATAATCATCGAAATCGGTTAATAAACAAAGTTATCGATGAACATACTTTAAAAAAACGTAGAGTCAACGAACATACATCCTCCTCCTTTTTTTGAAGTCGCTTAAAAATATAAGTAATTATTTGTGTTTGGTCAAATGTAAATTAATGAAATACAAATATTGTTCCGGACTAAGCTTAAGACCATGTTGAATAAATAAGTAATTTTAAATAATGTTTTACCTCATACCGATCAAAAATCCGTATAAAACTTAAGTGTAACATGATATTTGTTTTATTACATTTTCTTCATTCTTTAATTTTAAAAGCATACTTAAGAATGGTTTAAAGAATTTCAACATTGGATGGTCCAAACATCAGTATCCATATACAGAAAACCGGTACATGAACTGTAGTAGGCTATAGTTCAAACCTTGTATTGTTATTAAAGGTTTAATTTTAAAATATTCACTGATGAAAATTATTACTTCTGATTAAACATCAGACGTTCGTATATGTTATGTTTACTTAGACATTACCCATAACTTTTGAAACTTAACATTTGAACTTAACATTTTATACCTTGGTATTCAACCTAATCTTGGTATTCAATAATGGATGTTTAAGGGGTACTCGTAGTTCTGAAAAGGACATTTTATACGGTACCTATATTGGTTAGCAATGATCATGCTAAATAATTAAATTGAAATTTTAAATTATCTTAAGCAGTCACTATATCGGTGTAAACATACAATAATAAAAATGTATTAGATGTAACAAAAATGGGCTGGCTGTACATTACCAAGTGACTTATTTTAACGTAGTTTCTGAAATTCGTAGAAACTTTCGTTAAGTCGCAGTAGTAATGTGATATTGTCCCGAAAAATGGCGGGGTATTGTAAAATTGAATACCTTCTACCTACATAATGAAGATTATCATTGTTAGAACATAAAGTGTACAGCATAGCCTCGAGAGAGCCCTTAGGAAATGTCTACGAATGACACAATTGTTGTTAATTTCTAAGACAACTAGATAATTCGTTATTGTTGTATAGAGATAAACGTCTGCCGATATTTGTTAAGTGTTATCGGATACCTGCATAGACGCATATCGTACATTCCATGTTTGTGAAGACTGCCAATTTGGTCTAAATTTTACAATTAAAGTACCTACGATACGTCGATGAGATTGATTTCAATTGCCATTATGGTCTTAAGGATGCTGTGATTCTTCTATTGCATAATTTTAACGATATTGTATAAAAATATTATGAATGATATTATGAAATCTCCATCTTAATAATGGACCCCGTCTTATAGGTAGGGCCTAGTCAAATCGAATTCGTTGTAATTAAATATTATCCTGTAAGGTAAACGTTATTTTTAGTATTTTGGAAATATTCCATATATAAAATAATAACAATATTGCTTTATCTCCAAGAATATATTTAAACAAGATAGACAATATGATACGAAAACGTGAAGATACTCACGGCCGCGCTACACTTGAGATTAACTAGTAATTATAAAACGAGAGAGTTCGGAAACCGGGTGCTTTAACTTTACATCATGTTATATGTAATTGATTTCTTTAGCAAATGTTCTCTAGTTATACAAAATACATATGACTTGCTATTGAAAGTATGCCCTGTGCGTTATAATTGAGTGAGAGGGCGATAGGTACTGACTGCCTAACGTTTCTAAGTATTAAGAGCATGGCACCTTTGCTAGGCGAAGGTTGCAGGGAAACATTAATTTATAAGTATATAAAACTCCATTAATCTCAAAAAGATCTATTCAATCAATGAGGTTAATTGCAGAGAACACCAATTTAAATCGTGTAGTTTGTAAGTACAATATTAAAATGTGAATGGTTGTTATTAAATCTTAGCACGGAAATCGGTCTACTGAATTGTTTCCGCTACGCTTCTCCCTTCGATGATTTAATTTCGTGTAAATCTAATCCTTTAGTCTTCCAGTGTAGCGTAAGCTCCCATACCGTAAGAATATTAACATAATTTACTCTTGGGGCAGGAAAGAAGGAACTATGTGATCACTGTGTCAATTATTTCCCCATTCCAACTCTGATGATCTACGTTCAATTAATTTATTACCTCACTGGAAATACATTGCCTTCTTTAACTATGTTAGGACTTCCCCAGATTCAATGGATGTGGTATAGATGTGAATCAGTATCGCTGTGTATTAGTAACCCCTGCATTACAAGACTGTACTCGATAAACCCACGTAGTTGTAAACACATACAGTATTAGTAAAAAAAAACAATATTAGTAAAAAAATAATATTAAATAAATTAATTAATTAAATTGTATCTAGAAAACGTAAATGAATATTATTTTTCACAGTACTTATCTCAATAACGTATTTTCCTAAGAAATTAAATTTGATTTGATGTGTTTATCAACACTAAATAGGTACCTACCACTAACACTGTTTTAATATGCAATGCTTCATGAAGTTGGTACAACTCCGAATTTACAGTTTGGCCATGCATATGTACTTAAGTTTTTAATTTAATTTACCGCAAACATGTTGGAATACTTACTTATCTTACTCACTGACATTTACTCGTACCTACTAGTGACATTTTTATCACTGACATTAAAAACAAAAATACTGGTTTCTTTTTGATTTGATTTTAAAGAAAATGTTTCCTTCATATAGGACTTTAAAATTCTTACTTTAATTCTCATGTTTCTATGCTATCAATGACGTCGAGTACAGTCGTGTTGCAGAGTAGTGTCCGCCTTCGTAACTTTAGAGTGGCGCGGATTGCTCTTAGCGGTTAGATTGGTGGCGTGTGCGATGTTGAACACAATAAATATAAAACATATTCTACACTGCCCTGTGCAACTTGTAACGCTGAGAACCTTAGATGCAGAATCACCCAAATATTAATAAACAGGCAGGTACCTACTAACCAAAATATTCACCTAAATTCCAATTATTGTATTCAATGACGCACCCTTCGATGGCCCTAGAAAACATAATTATATTCTACGTTATCGTTAATCAGTGTTATAAATCTTATCGTCTCGTTTAAGAGTTACAGTGTTGTATAGATTGGTACGTTTTATTTGTAAATTCTGAGATTATTCTGTTATTATTGTAAAGTTTCTTTTAATAAATAAAATTTTCATAATCGTTCATTCTAAACGTTTTATTTCATAACAAGCCAAAAATATGCATTATCGGACTATTTGCCGGAATTTTTAAATTGACCCTCACTGTTGCTGGTTCGAGCACACGAGTGATCCGGGTTGCGGCTACTCCACATTTCGGCGCTACGAAAGTAACGTTCCAAATGTTCATTCTTCGAGGTCACATCCGACGCGCTCATGTAAGCGTTACACGTACTGCTGCTAAAAGCTCCCTCGGAGTTACAATTCGAGCACGATAAGTTTCGCATCAGCTCATAATGAGAAAAATTCATTGACATTATTGAACAGTTGTCAACCCCGTGATTGTAACCGGACTCGGTCAAACTATCGATAAACATGTGTGAAGCCAAACTATTCCTCACTGGGCTGGTATGTGCAGTGCTTGAAGAATATTCGCCATCTGCCCGTTTACTTCTCCTTAGCCGATATAAGACTCCATCCAAAGACCGCACCGCTTCGTTCGCGTTGAATGATTTACGCTTAGCCGGCTCAATTTGGAGTTTCGTCGGTGGTCCAGTTATGTATGACTTCGCCTTGTTTACTGATTTCTTTTCAGTCGCCATTTCTTTATCGGTATCCATGCTATATAGATTTTGTAATTTGTAAAAATATTTACAACATCGCAAAAACAATTAATTCGACGAGAAAATATGAACTATAAAATACATTAGATAATTGTTGATTTACCGGTTTTACTTAGAGACAGACATGTCTCATATTCAGACAACGTCATTATATAATGTTATAGATATTGATCATAGATGGTAAGAGAAAAAACATATGTACAATCTATGAAATGGTAATTCCATAGAGCCAGGCCTACTAACGGCACAGAATACATATTACATACCTAGTGTTGTACGTAGTACCTATATTATTTTCTCTGCGCTAGTAGTAAAGTCTGGATCCAATGTACCTATCGTTGGCATGGATTTAAAGAGTAGGTACGTAAATTAATTATATAGTTAAATCTGATTCATCATCACAACCCTTTCTTTGTCGTACTGGCCTCGCTGGCCAGATGATGATGGTGCAGATTGGCAGACTTCACATGCCTTTGAAAACAATATGATGAACTAACAGGCTTCCTCACGATATGTCCTTCACCGTTACGCAAGTGACATTTTATTTCTTAAATCGCACATAACTTAGAAAAGTCATTGGTGCGTGCCGCTTGGGTTTGAACCCGGACCGCTCGAGTGAGAGGCAAGTTCGATAGCCACTGGGCTGTCACCGCTTTTTAAATCTGGTTATCTACTATGTAATACCATGACCCTTGGATTTGGCTACTTTAGAATTAGTCAATTTACACATATGGAGGTTATGTATAATCTTTGTTTAATATGTTCTAGTAGCCAAATCTATGGTCATATTATTATTAAAACTGCTACTACTACTACTGCTGCTTATTATTAAAAATGCTACATTTAAAATTAGATAAAAATATATTATTTGTAATTAATTCAATTCGTACAATTATTTAATTTTTTTTTATTTGAACTTACTTTGATTTGTCTTTAGCGCCATCTATCACAACGAACGAACTACTTTATAGTGAGACCGTCACCCGAACGGAGTGATCGCATTCAAGACTAGTACAACGTATCGTGATTAGGAAAGGTAGCAACAGAGTGCGCTAGTGTGTTAGTTTACTTGATGTCTTTCACTAGATGTCACTAGGTCACTACATAACAAGTTTGTAATCTTCACAGGCGGGCTGGCTAGTGAATATAATACCCATTATAATCCTATATCCTTCTCCTACCGATTCTCCGCGTAACAAAAAAGATTTAAATTAAGAAAACATTTCAAACTTATTCGTTAGGTCGTTGTGTGTTTGCGGTCCTAGAAAATAATCAATAATAGTTTCTTTAGAATAATATTATTATACCCGCGCGAGTATGGCGCCAATCAACCACTAGGAGGTAACAAAAAAGAACTGCATCGAAATTGGTCCATTTGTTTGAGCTACGATGCCACAGACAGATACACAGACTTATAACACCCCTCTTTTTTCGTCCGGGGTTAAAATAAAGCAACCGACTCTTCCTTATATTAAACTTCATTTAATCTAAGGACTCTTCATTAATCTCATGTCTTCATATTAAGTAATCGTTTTTTGTAGATTTTTTATAGAAATTAACAAAGTAATAACATTTAACTAATAAATAAACGATTTAATATTTATCATATTTTTTAATATCCACCAATCCGCATTGGAGCAGCGTGGTGGAGTATCTCCCGCAGCTGTGTCTGTGGGGGAGACCCGTGCCCAGCAGTGGGACGTCTATGGGTCGCAGCGATATTCATCATATACAAATTATTCAACTTATTTATAATACCCTACTTACGCGTCAGACTATAGCTACATATCTATCCTACTATTGCTTTTTTAAGATGTTAAAAAAGTATTTTATACGGTTGTAATCTTAGTATTATCCCAAAAAGTCAGCTTGAATAATTTTTGAAGGCAAGTAAGAGTCACATAACGCTGCGGCGGTCGGGGCCACGGCTTCGATCTCTACCTTCACACCGCCGGTTACCATAGCTTGCAGTTCTTCTCTGATGCGAGACCCTGTCGAATTCATTTTCTTTAAATAAGCACTCACATACTCAAGAATTTCCTAACAAATCCCACCAATCAAAGTTATCAAAAAAGTTAGCAACTAATCATTATATTCAGCGACAAAAAATTGGATTCCCCAGATGGATTGGTACTTGATACTACTACCTTTGACGCTACACTATTTACAATATTGTAACGCTAAGAACGAACTCAAGTAAAGAATAAAATTGTATTAAAAAAGGTGTTTAAAAAAAAGCTTTTTATAACTTTTTTTATTTTCGTGCATTGTCATCGGAACCAAATATGTGTGCCAAATTTCAGCTCGATAGCTTTAGTGGAAGTGGGTGAAATATTGATTGCAAGATTCCAGGACATACATACATACGAGTGAAGTTAAATAAAAGCTTTTAAAATTGAGCTCACGCAAGATCTTAGAGACGGATCAACATTTTTATCAAATTAAAGTCAAATTATGATCACTCCAGATTCAAATTTGATTTATTAATACGGGCCGTGTAGGTCATTAAACTATAACATATATTGGTATAGTATATTCTTACAACTTTGACTACTATCTCAATTAAATGATTTTAGCTGTCAAATTTTACCAATATTCTAACAATTTTTATAATAATGTTAAGATCGTCACAAGTTTTCCCTATGAAGAATCTAAAATGATAATTTACCAATCGGAGTATCCAGATATGGTCGTTTCATGAGAGCTGCTAATTTTCGTTTGTCGAGAGTAGACAGCATAAGACGTGCTTCGGTGGGAACGAGAGTAGTGACGTCAATGTGCCGAGTTCCGAGCAACAGCAAGGAGCTGCATGCGAGTGACGACGAGAGATGAGATTGAGCCTGAAGTGGAAAATTGCAATATTTAGGAAAACATTTATTTAATTATTTCAAGAATTACATCTAGCATCATACATGATAATGATAGGTAATCCTTCCCTTCGCTTCCTTAAAAGTTTTGCGTGTGTATTCAATTGCCTTCCACGCGTTTATTTGGCCAAGTCTGCATATTTAATATACCTAATTCTGTAAGGTATACAAAATATTCTCAAAGACGTGGTAAGTTCACTAACCTGAACTGAAGATAATTTAATTAAAATACCGATATTCTGCTGACATCATTTTCATTTTAATTATCGATAGGTTCTAAAAGGTTTATTACTAAAGGTGCAGTTACGCTTGTTCATCAATTTTTAAAGCAAATATTGTCGTACACCACAATTTTTAACAATGTTGTATGGTCAACAATGAATGATCAATATACGACAGTGTGATTTTAGATGCGTTCTACAGTTGCCTATGTTCATGTGTACCGAAAATGTCGTTGCATAAATGAAATTTGAAGATTTTTTGTGTTTGAATTTGCTGTTAATCTTCAAGCAAGATAATCGCTTTCAAGATTGTACCTCTCCCATCAAAAGTTCGTCTTGCAATTACATTAAGAATTCTAGGAGCATTCGTACAAATCTACATAATATACAACTTTTCACGCTGTTAGAGGTGAAACGTTGTAAAAACTATTTTAGAAACAACATTTTTGAACGAATGCATCAGCTGTGGATACAAAAGCAACACCTTTCAACATGTCGTATTTTGTAGAGCGGTCGTCATTCTGTTGAAAGACTCGTTACTGTTGAAGACTACGGCAACAGTGCTGTTATCAACATGTTGCTTTCTACAAAGCTTCACGTTGTTGAACAGACGTAAATGCACCTGTAAAACAACCTCAGAGCAATCACAAGTCACTCGTAAGTCCTTTTTTTCGACTTCCAAAAAAGGAGGAGGTTCTCAATTCGACTGTATGTTTTTTTATTCGTTATGTTTTATCAAATCAATTAGAGTTCAAAGTTGTTTTCTTACCAGAGAGCCATATTTGTAGGTGAGAAATATCTCGTATCCATGTGGGTCGAAGTCTACGAGTGCCAGGGCCGTCAGACGTAACTCCTTCACAAGCCGACACAGAAGAAGACGAGTACAGACGTCGGGGTAGCCCTTTCCCTAGTGTAAATGTTTTGATAAGACTTTAATCATCCTACTAATATAAATCATTGTCTTTATTCTTCTTCTCGAATGATGGACCGGAATGATTTTCTGATAGAAATGTAGTATCTATACGCCCATTATACTACTTCATCGCTACTTTTTATTCCGGAAAATTGCACGGTTCCCGTGAATTAGACAAATAGAAACTTACTGTAATAATGATGACAGGGCCAAGTCTTATTAAAGCGCCTTCATCGAGCAATTTCTGGAAAATTGCATCTTTTTCGACTACCAAAATATACTTCGCCGATGATTTGAATTCCTGAATTCCATTTATATCCTGTGGTAGTAATGTACCTGAAAAGAAGTACTAGTGATGTTTCAATTGATTTGCTGAAAGCATAATAATATGATAATTAATCAAGGGCTACGCCAAAAAATACTGGAGATATAAAAGACCTTAAAGAATGTTCCTACAGGCACGGACTACATTGGTCGTTTCTACAGATAATGAATTCTATGTTCTTTCTTATCGAGTCATTAGGTTGTCTCCACCCTGTATGTTATTTTATTGATGTAAGATAGGAAAGGAGCTTGCAGCACTACTCATCCGCTGCCGCCCATGACAACTGTGACTGACTAACAATCATCATCATTTGTAATCTTATACCATCCCCATAAATAAATCTATCGTAAATGAATAAGGTTTTCAACCTCACCGCCCGTCATCATACAGTTAATAGTGCTGCCGTCTCTACATTTCATGAGGAGAGGTCCAGCCACCAAGCCCTTGGCAGTGGCGATGATGCCCAGGCTCCACGGTGGAGTCTCCAGGAGGCAGCAAACGTCGCGCACGCCTACATCCACATTACGTTGGCTTCGGAACCTGGCCACGTTCTGGTAAAATAATTCCCTGCGAACGATTCAGTGGGAGTAAAGTAAAACGTAAGATGTGTCATGTATTACTTATTCAGAAAATAAATTACGGTTAGAATTTTAAGTAAAATTATGCAACCAGAGATTGCGACGTCTTAAAGGTTGACTATATTTTGAGTTTTGAAAAATATTTAGTAACTATACGGTCAAAACTACAACATATTCCAATGTACCAATTATTAAAGTAGACTAAATTTTCTAATTTTTGTATATAGTAATGTGGGGTAAGACTAACTTATGGGGCAAGACAACACGCAGACTTTGAAATATCTCTTAAAGTACACATTTCTTATCTAATTGATATCTCAATTGACGCAGATTTTGGTTGATTAAGCGACATAGTAAACTGAAATAGAAATGTACCTGCTTTACGAGCTCATTAGAAGTTTTGTCTTGCCCCATGTAGATATTCGTCTTACCCCGCATCTCTATCATAAAACAAGACGCATGTTTTTCAGGGGTTAATAGTTTACCATGCCCCCAAAATAAAAAAAAATATTATTATTATTACCTTCGAGTAACCGTAAGATTTTTTATGAGTAACTCGTGAACTTTACTCAATACAAAGACAATCGCACTAAACCTAGTTTTGCCATCTGTATCCGAGTACACTACAGTCGTCTTCCGAGCTTCATTGACTGCTTTAAGTGAAACCCTTAAAGAAGATAAGCAATTATACCCTGTACAAGATAGCTTGATCTTTTTGACAGATGTAAATTTTAGTGATCGACATAACTTTGCAATGACGACCATATTATTTTCTTAATTAAATGATTTTAAAAATTGTAATAATATTAAAAAAATACATATAACACAAAAGTCCCTTAAGATTCAAGCGTTATCCGAAAATTTTAAGACTTTTTATTGCTTCAAAGTAAAATTTAAATAGGAACACTGAAAATAACAGACGTTTGTACAATGTTACATCGGTCGGACGGATGGGACACGAATAACAGGCAGTAACCGTTACAAATATCGATTACAAAAAATCATTATTAAAGATCATTGTTAAGTTATTGTTACGAACCTGGGTCCTTTTGGTTGGGGTTTCTTTGGCTAGTGGTTGGGGTCTCTTTAGATGGTATAACTCTTTTTAGAAAAATAAGGTAAAAAAAAATTGAATTCTAATTTTAATTACGCATTCCATCGTTCTATCGACTGGCCATCATTTTGCGAATTCAACATCATAAGAATTCAACATTTTGCAAATTCAACATAGTGGTCCAGAAGGATTTATATGTCTAGTGCAATAAAGAATTTCACACATAATACACCCACACCATCTCGTCACAGTTGCAAGTATTTTAAAACGTTATTTTTTAGACTACTAGATATTTTCTGTTTCCCATCACTAGCCAGTCTGTCAAAAAGATCAAGCTATCTTGTACAGGGTATAGTAGTATTAAAAATGTTTTCAAACTAAAATGAAAGTCTGTTTTTGTATGATTAATTGTACGTACCTGTCCAAATCAAAAACACAATTGCTCCATAGTCTTTGATTTCTTAACATCAACTTCGGGGGATTGCTTGTACCAGTTTCATTGATTTTTTCTAAGATTGCTTCTATCTTTTTTAAAATATTTTTTTTCTCGTTTTCTATCTCTTTCAGTACTAAATGTGATTCAATGGGAATATCTGGAAAAAATATATGTATATTTGCTATAAGTGCTAAAATGTTTGTTTGGAATTAATATAGGTAAGTAATATATGTATGCAGAACCTTTTTCCGTAAATCCAGATTGTTTTAAGAGCTGCTGAACTTCAATGAAATCCAGCTTCCTCCCGGGTAGCGAGAGATAGCTCGAGCTTGCCGACCTGCCCCTACTAAACAGATTATTCAAGGCTGCTACAAGTGTTTGATCTTGTATGAAGACAGATACCGGATTCGCTTCCACGTGCACGTTATGCATCGTCAATGGGTCTTTGTTCAATAAATCCATCCTAAAAACTGTTTGATGTCTTAAACAACCTTCAAAGCGACTATAATTGACAAACAAATCCAATGGCTCTCCATTAAAGTAAACCACCGGCAAAAGTAGTGATGATCCCTACCTACGTAGTGGCGAGATGTTTATCAACCGCAAACAATAACACCGTCTCAAAACGGAGGTCGTGAAGGGCCAGGAGACAATAGGTCGGATCCTCGAACGTTTTTACGAAGTCGAACGAAGAAGCGAACGGGCCGAATTCGTCGTCGGTGGCGCATCCGATTTGAGCGTACTGAAAAAATGACACAATAGATATAATCGGGAGATAGGCCACGCAGGCGTCTCGAGGAGCAGATGACACGGCGTGACGACCGCACAAAAGGCGTGAAGTGACGTCATAATAGCCTCGAATTATCGCTCCCTCTTGTCTCAGGCAAATATTTAACAGCAGCCCCGTTTTTGTCCTTCTTGTTCGGCAGGAGATCATAAATTACTGGGTTAAGGCAGACAAATGATGCGGACCGTTACCACAGCCGCTTTGTTATACGTGACGTATTGCAACGAGCTGATGTTTATGTCTTATTATGGAGGTCGATTTTAAATATGGTTTTCCTTCGGAATTCCTCGTAACTTGTACAAGTTTAGAGTTAATGTTATTGAAAAATGATTATCTGTTCGATTAATCAGTTGAATGTTAGGTACGTACATAGCATCGATTAGAACTCAAATCTATCGATGTGCCAAGTTTCATCCAAATCCGTTATGTAGTTTTTGCGTGATTGAGTAACAAACATTCAAACATCCACATTTATTACATTTATTAGTAGGAAACCAATCTATCGCATAGAACTAGTGATTTTAAAATAAATCATTTTACTGATTTTCAGATAGGTATTGATAAATGATAATTATTAGATATTCAGGTAGGACGTACAGCACATAAGTTTCTATCTACGTACATATCTAATTTTTATAAATCTAGTCAGTAACATAAAAAACCATTCCCAATATTCTCAACATAACCCTTAAGCCCTAACATTACTAATTGCAACTTGTATTACGCAAAACACTTGAGGTGTGAGAAACTAACTCTTGTAAAGAGTTCCCATTGCCGGCCGCGAGGCACCCCGGAACGCCTCGATAGCATCAGCGGGTGACAGCCCGCACAAATACCATACAAATTGCTCGATGACTCCTTCAAATTGATTGTTGCAATTATTCGGCGAACCCTTTCGCGATGCTGCGACCACGGGAAGGTGAGAATTATTTTATCTATCGGGCGATCTCGAGGCGAACGAAAACGTTGATGGCAACAATCGAACAATAAGGTTGGGAGGTCGCCGCGGGATGGCTCCCGCTTGTTCGCCGTTAGTTTTTGTCACCATTAACAATTAAAGTCATCGAGATAACGCTACCGTTGTTATTTTTCTTATTTACGATAGTTTTTTTATGATTTTTGCGTTCATATAATGTAGAATTTCCGCTATTATAACATGGATGGTGGCGTATTCAAGATTTACTTGTATCGTTGACATCTCCTATTGTTTGAATGTGTATTAACCAAATTCCCACAAAATCCGCCTCTCCAGCGGTCATCGGAGCGGAAGTAAAAGTAGCATTTATTAAACAGGGATAAAACAGTGGTCACATTGTGCGTGTGGCGAGTGGCAGCGTCGCTGCCACGGGGCGCGACGGGGCGCCGAGCCACAATGGGCCACCATCGCGCTATCTCGATGGACGATACGTTGCCGCTTAATTGACTGCTCAAATGTTATTTTAATACTTTTGTTGAAGCTGTTCAAGATATTTCGTCTAATGCATACTCAATACTAGCCACTATCGCTTCTGCATCCACAGTAGCAGACGTAGACAAAGTTTTTATACATTGAATTTAAACCGCCAACTGCTACACTACTTCCCTTTAAGCACTAAATTATATGTAAACATAATTAATTAAAAAAAGTATCTTATGAGGTAGGTACATAGATAGGAAACCATTTATAAATGTCCGATATGGATTCAAAATCTACTCAAAATTCAATAATCATAGTAGCAGATACTCGAATCCTTGGCCATGTTTCAAATTACGATATCAAGCATTAAAGTCCAATACTCCTATTAAACGTATCGTATCGTTATTAACAAAAACTGAAGTATTAGTTAAGAAAATACTTAAGTATATTTCAATGAAGCCCACATTCTCGCGGTGACCCGCGATTTGCAACAGTTTCTCACGTGTAGTGGCTACTTCGCTTTATGCGCTAAACAATGGAAATAAGTTCACGAATACGACTGTTTATTACTGAAGTGATTGCCATTGCCCTGCTGAGAATCGAGGTTCATTTGTGTAGTAAGTACATGTTGCCTGTGTAAACGATCGGTCTATATTTTATGATAGAGTCTGCGAGTATTCGTGTAGATATAATGTCGTTTGAGAAATTTAAATAATTCGATACACAGGCATTTTAATTTCGCCAGAAGTTTAGAAAATTCATATTCGTCATACAAACGACATAAACGCGGTTATGCGCAATATGCGCACCTAAAATATTCAATTTGTAATCTTAGATTTCAAAACAACATAGGTACTCGTAACGTGCCTTCTATAGGTGTACTTTAATCTAATCATAATCATAAATGCAATCTTGCGGTATTTAAGAGCACAACGACGTAGGTTTAGGTAATTGCTAATTTGTAATTTAAAAAATTTAAATTGGGCCAAAATTCTTACATGGTTTGAATTGAAGAGCAACTATCAGCTGAATGAAATACAATAACCACTAAGCTCGGCAGTGAAGTGGCGTCCCGTCGCGACCATATATTGCACTGGTCTTTCCCACCCCACTCCACCCCGCAATATGCTCCCGGATAAATTTACTTGTAACAAAGCGACTGTCACATATTATTAAAGCTTATAATTATGCAATCCATTAGATTTATAGTCGAAAAACAATAGCACTTAACCCTTTTGTTTAATACAGACGCAATGTCGACGAAGTGCGTTGATCATTTAGGGGGTAATTAATAGGAACGTTCTCAGGGAATGAAAGAAACGTTTTGTGATACAATGTACGCAAAAAAGAGTATTAACAATAACCTTTCGTTTATCTCTCACAATTAAAACGTTTCACAATATCATTGGTCCTCTATAGGGTTCAATTGGTGCAGTTATTCAAGTGTCTTTAGGTAGGTATAATATTTTGAGTCGCTGAAAATGATGAAAAAGGACAGTGCTAAACTTCTATGTTTTATGAAATTGTTCAATTGACTAATCTGTCCTTAATTCTCTTAATAATGAACTTTTAATAGTTCATGGATAAAAGGAATCGTAAGTAATTTTATATTATTTTATATTTTATGTTTTTTCGTTCCGCATATAGAGATACTATTTTTAACAAAGATAGTTATATTCTTAACCTGATGAAGTCACAGTCACAAGAAGTGAGTACTCATTTTTGAAGTAAGTACAGAGATAAATAACACAACACTTATAACGTTGAACGCTCATTCGTCGGTATTAGGGTAAGTACCGGATATATTTAATGTACCTACGTGTGCATCAAAGTAGTAGCTACTCGTAATAAATGTAAAAGTCGCTGATAACGCGTGAGCTGCATTAGAATCTCCCAGCTGGCCCCGCAGGTGTTATATGCATTTAAACTAAATCCAGGGACCAATATCCTATAATATTTTTTAATTACTTAAATCATAATATTATTACTATGATTACTTATTACTATTAGGTTTATATCGACATGTATATACGAATAGGCAGTATTGATCACATTTATTCTACTTATCATAAATTGTAACTTATTTAATGTCTTACTAAGTTAACTTACCCAGCTCCTGATTCTTCTAAATGACCTTTATTATTTTATTCCCGCCAAACTCTGATGTGTTTAAAACATTTGCTTATTTTAGGAAAATGTACATATCTTGTGAAACAACATTTCAATAGATACCTAGTGTACTACGTCAATGGGCGAAACAATCCAAACAGTGCAATAAAAATAAATTGTAATGAGTTGTACTGATTTTTTTTATTTATTTAGTTGCATGAGGTGGCGCTAATATTGTTCTAAATTTAAATCTGATTCATATTTTTCTTCCGATTGTTATTTAGAACAGATTCAAATTTAGAATTTCAATTTCAGTTTAATTTGAAATTAAATGTCTTACACTAAGTTACTCAAGGTAAAACACAAAATAGACACATTTAACCAAAGAGGTAATTTTGATATGACAAAATCAGCATCTATTTTAAAAAAAAACATAGATCGATATCAGCTCATCAGTCGTTTCTGGGCGCGTGCTGCATCCACCTTCTGCCCACGTATCCCCAATGAGATGCTTATCAGCTACAGCTGTCAGATGCCACTGCTACACGATTTTAAAAAAATGAGTTCCTAGGTTAATCATTAATACGTATACCATGGATGGAAGTAATAGATTTGCCTTTGATGTACCTACATAGGCTCAATAAGTGTGAAAAGCAAAGTTGAGCGTACCCAAATTGCGGTTTTTAGCTCATCCATATTTATTTATCTATGGTCAATTTTTTTGTCATATCTTGCGTGTCGCTAATGCAAGCGCTCCCGAAAATTATTTACATAGGTATTCAAATTTCGAACAAATCAGTCCGAGATTGTTGTATTTTTAACTTTTTTTTTCTGGGCTGCATTGACGAGTTTTCTTTGCCTGAACAAGAGAAATACTAGGAAAGATGTAAGTATTTTTATTATCAAATATCTTTGTGGGATTTATTTTAGAACAATACACAGAAAATAAATTCAAATGCCATTCAATCAGTACATTTTTCTTAAACACCACGTGAAGACGCCTTTACATCAACTCAAGTAGTAGTTAAAACGAAAAAGTATTCCTGCTCCAGATATTTTGCTCTTTAAGACATGCAAACGGTACGTCACAAGTACGAAACTAAACGAGAAGATATAATCAGTTCCACTTAAAGTGCACCTGGGTACGAGTACCTAAGCTGTGTACTCCCATATCAACCCATAATGAAGAACCGAATATTATTATAACGCGCCTTCATTTGCAGATGAATAAGCTCAATAGCCATATCTCGGCCGATAACAACTGGCACGAACTTCCCTACGAGGGTCGTCCTGAAAATCAGCGGCTGCTGGCTTGCCACAGCCATTTGCTGAGGGCGTCCTATTTCGGCATCATTATTAAAATTAAAAATTGTATTGACTTATGTGTTGTATGTATGTCGAAATAAACTTATGTCTATGTCTATGTCTATGTCAATTAATACTTACAACTCCTGTATGAATTATTGGAAATAACAAATTAAAATAGATATTGAAATACGTTGACATCCATGCGAAGGTTTGTTACAGTCAATTCCTATGTTGACAGCTGAATGTCCCGCAAGCCATGCAAGTCTTAGTTACGAAATGAAAAAGCTTCAAATAAAAACTAAGTATTTTTAAAATAAATTAGTATGTATCTTGGCAATTGTGAACGATCGCTCAACCAACAGAGGGTAAGCGAGTGGATCCCCATCTATTTGTTTTGCATTCATGGTTCACCCTCTTCATTACAAACACTCATTTGCGACGGAATTTCGATCACAGTACGGCATACTCGAAAGTTTTACGTTATTTAAACAAATAAAATTCATACCTAAGATATTATATAGGTGGTAGAGCCTATAGGGAACCAAATAGGTTTTATATGAAAGCTAATTGGTTCCATATAGAGTTCGCCCGGGGCAGTACCACCGCCCGCCACGGTACCTAGTACCATTTCTGCCGTGTAATAATTGTTTTTAAAGCAATTGTGGTCCGGTTGGAAAGGTGTGGATTCCGGTTACACTTCTTTAGAGGCGACCATCTTAGTCCTCAAGGGTGACATCTGTGACTGACTTAGAACGAGACTCCTACTAACAAGTACTAACTGGACTATTACTAACACCAACTAACAGGGCTAACTATTACTAACAGTCCCCAGTCCTCATACCTACTAACGAACTGACCAACTAATGTTCTAATTAACTTTTTCAACTAATTGGACTAACCATCCCAGTCCCTAATTGAGTCTTGTTCAAAGTCAGTCACAGTTGTCATGGGCGGCAGCGGATGGGTGGTGCTGCAAGCTCGTTTGCTATCCTGTATCCATAAAAAAAAAAAAAGATTCACACCTAGATAATCTGCATAAATCAACAAAAAAAGTTGGTCTATACTAATATTATAAAGAGGAAACATTTGTTTGTGTATGTATGTATTCACACAAAACCTACTGGACCGATTTCAAAAATTCTTTCACCATTAGAAAGCTGCATCTTCACTGAGTGACATAGGCTATATAATATTACCAGGTGTAAACGAAACTATTGTTGTGTCTAATTCCACGCTAGCGAAGCTACGGGGGTCCACTAGTATGTGTATGTAGGTATAAATAGCTTACGACTATGCAGTTTAGCCTTGGTCCTCATAGTATGGTAGAAAACCTTGTATAGTTATAACGTTGTCCAGCAATGTTAAATAAATTTAAACTGCGATAAAGATTAATATTATAAAAGCACTTTTATCCTAAAGATACCTACACTATCTATATACGATATACGCCTGAACTGTATCACAGATGATCAGAATTTATTCGTACTCTGCATCAGAACAGTTAGGGGTCTACAAAATATCAATGCGTGTTAATCAATAACATTTTCTATGGAAACTTCACCTAATTTTCAAAGCGGGAATAAAAAAAAATTTGCTGAAGTTACAATCATCTAGTTTTTTTTATTTGACCATCAATTTGTGCGCCGTCGTCGAGTGTGGGGGAGGGCCGAATTCCCTCACACCTCGCGTCAGCTGGCGATCCTCACCCTCCTGCTCTCTATTAACTTCAATTGAGCCCGACAAATTTACATGAACTATGTGGCCACCAAGTAAGCGGCAAATTGCTATTTTTCTACACTTCTATCAAATTATTTTTCCTAGCTATTTTTCTTATTGATATGAATTTAAATAATAAGGGTTTTAGAGAGTACGTTACATTAACAATTTTAACTACTGTTTACTTATCTATAAAAAACATGCGGATAAAATTATTTCTATCGATAAATAAATTTTTTATAGCTCGAATGTATTAGATTACTAAATACATAGTTACAACATTACCCCATTATCTGTCATACAAACACTTTAAAGCGACTACGAAATTCGTAGTCACTATAATAGTGTTTTACTTTGTGGCTTTTGTCCGCACAGAGGAGAGAGAGGCCAAAGCGAACATGCGACACGCTGATTTCGTGGCCTCGGTGCATTCGTGTGCCACCCGCGCCATATGGCTGGACCTACCCGACTCAAATCGCTATTATATTGCTTTTAATTGATAACAATTTAAATATATTTGATGATTCACACTTACAAACCTCATTATTATTCATCGAGTCATTATCTCCGTGTTCGCGTTTTATCAAAATGATGTTATCTTAAGCACGAATGTGTTTTACCTTTGTGTTATTGTCGTCACGCTACTCAAGTTATTTAATGTATTTGGATTAACTTGAATTAGATTCTATTGTCACAGCTTAATACGACTACTTGGCAATAGATACTTGAATCTATCACTTAGTACGTAATTAGTTATGTTTGAAAATAGTGTGCAGAATCTTAAATGGTTTGGCTTTGTCAAAAACCTACCTTTTCCTCCAACCGCTTTCCATAGGCCTAGCTTATGGACGCCGTCCCTTCCCGATCCTGAGCGATCTGACTTCTGAGTCCAGAGGTATCACGCAATCTTCTTCGAGTCAAGCGCTTGTGTGGAGCTCAGTCATTACTCCGTTTTCCGTGTCGTCGTGCCCACTGAGTACCATTTTTAAATTATCGTAATGGCAGGATAATTCTAAGTATGTAATTAAAATGAAAATCAATGTAGGTACAAATAAACATAAGCCTATGGATGAAGGTCGAAACAGCACAATTTACACATTCATTATTAACAGTAATTATGCTAACCTGTCTGTGAGTACCTAATGATGACTAAGTTTGAGCAATATCGATTTCCAACCGCAACACACTATCGTTAGAGGGAAAAACGCGATCGATAGATGACATCATTGTTGTTGTTCCAATAGAGCTCAAGGTTTACGAGTGTACTGAAATACCCTATTTGGTTGTATCTTAAATTTCTACTCTACAACTAGAATTTTATTGATCTACGATATTTATTAAATAAAAAAAAAATAAAAAATTATTATTATATTACAAAACGTAATCTTGCAATATATTAAGAAGCTAAAAGAATCTAAACTCAGGTATCAGGGGCAATCGTTAACGTCTACTTAGGCTCGCTGAAGTTTTCCTGCTCCGGGAATGTCCTTAAAGATGATAAATATCTGAACATTGAAAATAAAACCTTTTTGGCTAGATAATGTATTTATGATTTGAATATAATAATATGTATTTATTATTTAATCATATTATTTTCTTAATGCAATTAGATTTTATAATTGGGTTTCTTGTCATTAAAAAATTGTAATACTATACTACTATAATACTAGTGTTACCGAAGTAAATACCTGCTAGGACTTGACTTGAAGATTTGTACTTTAAATGTTTCTAAATATTCTAACCTCAAGCATAGAAAGTAATTTATTATTTCATTTTGCCCACAATATCTTAGACGCGTTAACAGAGAGCATTAAAAGGGAATTATGACCTATAAAGTCGTCCCATTTCGTGGAGAAATTTTATTATTCAATAAAAACATGTTGCACAAAGGCACATTGAATCCCTGTGGTTTTCGGCCACCATAAATCAGGAGCAAGAACCCTCGCTGGACTAGGCATTGCTTCTTGAACTGTCAAGGTCTCGTTGCGGTTATCCACATTTCTCTTTTATTACAAACAAAGCATTGAAAGAGCTTTACTTTAAGTTCTAAAGCTTTCAAATTACGTGTTAAATCGAGTCGAAATGAAAATTTAGGTATACGAAATACATACATAAAATAATATGAAAATGTGCGAAACAAGAATACCTTTGACTTGATAGAAACAATTTATGGTTAAGGCACCTTTGCTGGATCTTAAAGTTGTTTGTGATGGTTCTCTTCGAATACGATTTTTCTTAAGTAATTTGTCAAATCAAAGTAATCTTATGTAATTTGTCAATCATTGGTTAAGAAAACCTCATCTATAGCCAAAAATAAATGTAGCCTCATCGTTTAATAGCCCATAACATCAGCCGCGCTATAAACGCTATCAGATACGAGTAAACTGTCGCGTGTCGATGCGATGCAGATAACAGTGCAATTCACAGACCATATTGCATCCATGTCATTTACATAATTATTACAGTGCACGGTATACGTGGACAAGGGGATGCACCGCGCAATTAATGAGCTTAATAGCTCAAATGATTATTGACGTCACCTATTTTAACCTTAACCACGCCCAGATCTCTTTTGTTAGTATGCAATGAATTATCGGGTTTTCTAACAGAGTATAACTGCACTTTTATATGTACCTACTACCTACGTAGTCACTTAGGAGCCCGTAACTTCTATAACTTTCCATTTGTGATGGATCTCAGATTTCAGTGGTGTACTGTTGTTGGTCTCGTGAATATCGTAGATTAGAATAGTACATTACGATACGTGTGACTTAAGTTGCACTCCAGTCACCAGTATCGTATACTATTTTATAGCACTGTGTCACCTAAATTCTCACTTAAGCCGCGCTTTTCTGTGACATAAGAAACCGTGTTTAAAAAACATTTTGCACCACTTAGGTCACGGGAAAGCGTTGCTAAACTGGAAGAAATATACTCGTTTATAGTACTCTGTGTCTGCAAGTTTAGTCCACACAGTGCTATAAAAAGATTAATATTAGCGTCGTCACCACGCAAGCAGAGCGAGTATAGATTTACCGCGTTTTGTAACAACTTATTGCATGAACCTTATCTAAGCAAAATAGACTGGTGCTCCATCACCTGGAACCTTCCTATCTCCGCCTTTTATTTTTAGTTCTACCTCTATAAGCCTTACACCAGGTGGGCTGTGTGATAGGTTTTTCTTAAGAAACGACAGTAAAAATACTGATATATTTTTATGATATGTCAGTACAAACAATCATGTATGACGTCAGATAGCTGACGATAAGACAACATTGCAGCTGATAGGAAAAATAAAAGCCTGGAATCATAGCCAAGACTCGACATATCGTGATATTACTTCATGTTCAAGTCTATATACCTACATTTATTTTCAACTATGAGCGGAGCTATGTGGTTGGAAATGTCATTAGTAATAAACTTTAATAAGAAACTTTCTTGTAACCGAGATATAAACCTAAACACTGCTAATTATAAAAATTGAAATAAGTAATAGTAAAAGTATAAATGTTATTTAGCTATAAAAATTTAATTTAGGTAGGTATACTGAATATAAATAACAAAAACAGTTACTTAAGAGTATGGCTAACCCCAGTCCTCCCACTACTTACCTTGTGTTGTGTTGTGGGCTTGTGGGTGACAAGAAAGTCTCTTCCCTGGTATAGAAATTAAATTACAAATGTAATTGTAAGAGATAAAATTTTCTAGTGTTCGCTTTGAAAAATTAGATCAGGCTTTCGTTGCGATGACACCATTCAATGAAAAAATTAGGTATGCTCAGACATTCTAAAAATTACTTTGTTATAATATTCTTTAAAAAATTATCTATTAAAATTAATTAAAATTAATAAATAAAACTAATAAAATTAATAAATAAATAACTAAGTTAAAATAATTTTATATAACCGCGCAACCATGAGAGGAATTAAAAATATTATAAAGACAATAGGGTTTGGGCACGTACGTACCTCTGAATAATCCTTGAGCCAGATTCAATGGGCTAATGGCAGTGCACATATGAGATAAACTAATTAACAAGGATAGACGCGAGATTCCGCTGTTCGCACTGCCGAGCTTATCTGTTTCGGTAGCGAACATCTTGAGGGGCGGCAGCGAGTCTTAATTATACTAACAGAACTATACAAGCTGTTGTTGTTACATCAGCTATCTAACGTAACGTAAACGTAAACGTCTAATCAGATTGTGATTAAAGGTTACGTCAGTTATAAATAATTATAAAAAAATTAAACAAAAGTTAAAAATTGTAAATCATATTTCAACCTATCTATCTCTGCATTCCAGGCCATGTCAGGATTAAATTATTGTTAAAAACTAACAAAAAAAGTATTATAGGTTAATGTAAGTACAAAGTAAAACTTATTTTATTTCTGTCATTTATATTCATTAATTTAAAGAAGTTGGGACTTTATTATTCCATACATAATTATAAAACTTCTTCCGGACCATTAGATACTCGTTCCAACCTAACAAACTAAAACCATTTAAAAACCAAGCTAACGACTAATAGCAAAATAGACACTGCATGCCTTATTCACAGACTGCTACAAAGATTTCATAAAAATGTAAAATCGCTCAGCTCAACAATAAGCTCTGAGCCATACATTCGCACAAAGGCCTTTGACGTGCGCTGGAGGGGCGGGGGGAGGCGGGCGGGGGGCGGTCGGCCCGCATGATCGCGCGATCACCGTAGACCCATTTGCGGCTCGTTACACCGATAGCACCAAACAAAACACACCCCAAGTAATTAGGGAAAGCCTTTTCCAGATACCGTAAGCACTGGTGACTTTCGCTAACTGAGTACACATATGATTTTATGGATGGTATGTTTGATTTGTTCTTGAGCGTCATTACAAGATTGATGACGACTCCGTGACGCGGTGGTGAGTAACCCTGACTGCCGAACCGGGGGCCCCGGATTCGAATCCCGGCCAGAGCAGATATTTAATTCGTAGACAAATATTAGTATTCGGGTCATGGATATTAAATTGTGATGTTTTCAATGTAATGCTGATCCTGGACAACCATGATAGCCTATAAAATGTGTTGCAAACTAATTGTTCAGTATTTTTATTAATAATTAATGTGTGTTTAATTTAATTTCACCTATATAACAATTAAACAAATAATAGTGTCTGCTACTTACAAAAAAATATGTCATCCAGAAACAGACCTTGTGGCATTGTACCCAGAACGCTGGCAGCGTTGCCCCGCTGTATAGCGAGGCTAATTTTTTGGGCGAAAAAGCTGCCAGCCCTCCGGTCACGGTCCTGAGACGGAAATGAGTCTGGTGGACAAAAAACACATTTTTTTTTAAATTACATAAACGGACAAACATATTCTCATATTTAGTGTAAATTGTAAGAACTAATTGACTAGGCTATACTATCAAATATATCTATATATGTATCTATTTATCTATTGGTGGTTACAGAGGTACCTACAGCTTATTGAAATTTTATGGCAAAAGTGAATTTAACACTCCATAAAATAGACAAAGGGATCTTTGCATCAGTGAAAGCTGAAACCGCAGACGCAGCTGACTGACTTTAGGTAGGTATCTACCCACCACCTCAATATGAGTGGGTATATTAATTATACCGTGTGGTTTTCAGGAATAGCCACGGTACTGTAGACGCCACTTCTTGCGTCTAGCACCGGTTTTATATTAATTTATTTACTTATATAGATATACATATCATGATATTATGTAGGTACCTTCCTGTAGGTACTCAAGCCAAAAGCTTAACGCAATTTAAAAGGGGCACTGGAATAATTCAATCAAAATTAATGTTTTAATCTATATTTATATCCACGTGGTAAGAGATCCATGCAACCAAACCTGGGTCAACACAAAAATGCGTTGTTATTGAAGCTGAACCAACCTGTGAAAATTAGTAGGTAGGTACCTGCGCACAGTGCCCACCACCTCAGTATGAGAGTGGGTATATTAATTATACCGTGTGGTTTTCAGAAAAAGACACGGTACAATACGCCACTTTTTGCGACTCGCACCAGTTATGTATTAGATACTTATATAGATATACTATTATGTGATATAACAGGTATGCTATAGGTAAGCTACATAGTAACCGAGTGCCATAAGCTATTTTTATCGCGGCGAAGTTATCTATAACTCTAAAACATTTTTGTATGTCCTACCTATTGTCCTACCTAACATACTTAACATTATGAAATGAAAACAAAAATATCCGATTGCAAAACATAGGTTTAAGAAGGAAAATCAGCGAGAATGGTTGTTAACTCACATTACAGAAAGGTCTGTAATCAGAGATTGTTAATCAACTATAAATCGATTTATATCCTTAACTGTTATTCAAAATAGTGACACTCGCATGGTTCAAGACGAATCGTTTGACGTAAGAATTATCAAAATCGCCATGCGTTCGGTCTCTAGAACGCGATAGCGGAACAAACATCGACTGATAAACTCGAAAATATAGTAGAGAGAATAAGGCCCCTGACAAATGAAGATCCCAGTAGCTCTTTAAGGAAACAAGATTAACTAGATGTGTACCGCGGGGTACTGGCGACCACCTGGGCCGTCACAATATATATTTACATACAAACAAACGCTTTTTGTAACAACTAGATGTCATTATACGCAAAAACTCACATAAAACATATCTACGACTTCATATTAAGTGCAACACCTTCCCTGGGACATATTAAGTAATCCATTATTTTTTTTTAGGTTTTACACGACAAACACAACATCTGAAAAATATCACAAAATATTTTTCTCAAACGGAAGAAATATCCAAAATAGCTCGAATACGTACAGTATTAGAAAAAATACGTACATATATTAATAATTATTATTCATTATTTTTATTACTTTAAATTATTTTGTTGTCTGTTACATTGTAAATTTTCCACAACCATACACAACATTAACATTTGGTGTCCATCATTAAGCGCAATCAATTTCCATATCACTGTCCTAACTGCGACTTATTAATTTTATTTAATTTAATATTTCTAATTAACGATCTTTAATTTGTCACATTGTCACATTAAAAGAAGGATGTAAGCCATAGTCAGCGTCCCAATTCAATTACGTTTCTGTAGTCTTTGGCGAACACCCAATAAAATGGTAAGTAGCTATTTAATACGAGCACCTAGTAGTATTAAAATATTAGAATAAACGGCTGATTTCCCAAAATAGTGTCTTATTATTTGTGACATGCAACAAACAACCGACACAGATCACCGACTATTGCACTGTTACTCCATATAATATTGAAAGTAAAATCTGTTACGTGGAAACGTTGAAGAGTTAAAGCATTTCTAAAGACGATATTGCATTTCGGTGGGGTGTGGAAAGTGTAACGGTATTGTCTGGAGTCTAGCGTCAATCAGTGGATGCGGGTCCACAATTAGTCGCACGTGCCGCACTGGGAAACACGTAATGCGAATACAAATAAAATTAATAAATAACAATTTGAGACGTCGCTATAAAGAAAATTTATTGTGATTATGTGATTGCAAAGTTTTTATTTTTTAACAAAAATAAAAAATAGCTTTGGTATCTTCGATGTATCAGTATCTTCGATGTAAATGATTTTTACCACAGCCTATCTACCAGTGATTACCAAGTATTTTTTTATTAAACACTTCCAGTACCAAACTGTGTCTAAATCTTCATTAACGTAACTTATGGTGCCAGAAAACTGGATTTGACTGACGCAATTTTATTTCTGAGTGCAACTACAATCTATTTATTCTTGTAAGAGTAGTAAGCATCTGTTTTAAATTGCTTTATAATTCTAGTAATCATATAAAAATAACATAACTCTAGGCAGTAGCGAGGTCCATAATTGAATGTAATGTTATCCACGCCTAGTATCATTATAACGTGAAAACCTAAGCGTTTTTTTTAATATATATTTTTTTTAACCTCGTGTAATTTTACTCATTCCGTCCATTTAAGGATTACGAACTGAAAAATAATCCTTGTAATTTGTTCTGGTTCTGTTATTCATCATCATTATTCATTCTCGTTCCTCTATCTGACAGAGGCTTCATGTAACCGAATTGGAACAAAACAAGGGCAATAAAATAACTGAAAACTCTTATCACATCAAGAAAAGTCCTGAGTTTATAAATAAGCTGTATTTTTAATAGATAATAATACAAACGCTCAAATTCAACTCGTCAGTTTGAGACAGCATCTTACTAAACATGACACATATAAATCGTTCTCTTCCCATGTCGTACATTTGTGCGTTATATTATTTGAGTACTTTTTAACAGACATTAAAAAAAATGAGGAGGTTCTATGTTCTGTATGTATTTTTTTATTATTTAATTTTTTAAGTGGCAATTGATAAATCTATTCTCATTATATGTGGTTTCAGTGTAAAACCAAGCCTTTTACGTCTTTAATTAGCAGAACAGTCGATATTTATGAGTATGACGCTCCATATAAGTTAGTATCATTATTATAATCAAAGTTTTTCTAATCATACTCAAGGAACTAATGTGAGCTGGTATACTAATATGGCAGCAAAGTTTTATGTCATTTAATTGCATCGATAACAGAGGTGGATAAAAAGTAAGCAGTCTAGATATAAAATCAACACAGGTTCAACGTTCCGTGGATGTACATCTGGACGAGGACAGTCGGGTGGGATTACCATAGAGTTATTGCGTAATAATCTAGCCAGCAGATGCGCGAGCTGATTGCACTCGGTATATTTAGCTTAGCATATAGGTACGTATACTCGTATACTTACTTAGCTCAGCCTACAGGTGCCAGACCACGTGGCCCGCAGGGTTGCGTCTGTGACTTTGACTAATCACGTGTCGACTATTAAATATTATTCAGAAATATTAGACGCTGTCATTTTATTATTATAGCGTAAAATCATTTGACTATATTTTTATAACTCACTACTGATGGTACCAGCTCCGCCCAGATAAATAAATGTTTATGATTATTCTGATAAATTTGTAAAAAGTTGTAGTATATAAAAAAATCACTGCATACGAGATATTTCTTTTTTTCGTATAAATATTTGAAAAATAATAAGAAACTCAAATGTTAAAATGCATCATTGTTAATTGTTAGTTAGGTACTATTAGGAAATGGTTAATAACTTCATTAACAGGCCTAGATTTAATTTTCCTAAAAGGTGAATTTATTAAACGAGAATTTTTTTACGACTACGATCAGAAAAATGCAAGAAAGATCGCCAACCCTACACTAATGCACTATCTAGTCGGACTGGATTTACCAGTTGTTACGATTTTATTAAGTGGACATTGCATAACGATTACCAATGTGATAATTGCAATACGTCCACTTACTTGTAACTGGGAGTGATTGCTAAATACGTTTTTCTTTTTTTTTTTCATTTAAGCGGACAATAAAGGACAAGTGGACAATAAAGGATTACTTGTACCTTTATCGAATACTCCTTATTCTTCTTAATCTTTTCGTTCAATTTCATTCAGAAACTGTGATTAGTATTTTTTAATTATTAAATGCGTTTTACTTACAGGTCGGGAGAACGTATGAAGAAATCATCATCCTTCGGAAAATAATGTTGTTCAATTAATTCAATTAGTTCTTTCTTTTTCCTTCATTACCAAAAATAATCCCATTGACAATTTCTGGCTCGTGCTCCACTGATTAGTTAGATTAGATAAGTTAGGTACAGTCCTGACTGACGGTACACCTCCTGACTGTCCTCTCACTTTTTTTGTCCAACTCCTCACCGGTGGTATGATGACCCCATACTGAATTCTAAGAACGCACATAATTGTGAAACACATGGAACGGAGAAGGAAACACGTCCACACTGCCGCCACACACAGAGACATAATTTTCTGTAAATAATTAAAGCTTAGGAAGCTGTAAATTACAGGCTTACCTAGGTGCGTAATGACGCTGCCTGTCTTGTATCCATTACCTTACGTAAATAAATCGACGGACGCGTCAATAGCAGGCGAACCGCTGCGCTGCTGCCATGATTAGAAACAGATATACGAATCAGTCGCGCAGGTGGCTTTCCTCGTAGAAAAGTTTTTGCAGTGATAGGTGCAGCTGCCGCGCGAAAATTGCAAGCCCCTATGCCCTCCTCTACTCATAATCTAGGAATTAATAGCCAATTGCTAATGACAAAATGGAAATGCGAGCGTTTGGTCAAACACAGCGCAATTACCGGTGAGACGTTAGAATCGCGAGACGCAAACGATACGGGCGGAGACATGTGCGCCTCGCTAGTGTGTGGCCGGCATATTTTTTATCTGAACGTTTGAAATTAATTTGAGTTACTCGAAACGCTTATCCTCACATTAGATCTTACATTTATATCAAAATACTAGATAGGTGCATATGACAACTTTGCATAATACATGAGCATGTGGGAACTCGGTAGAAAAATGTAATATGACAATGTTTGTTAGCATTAAAATACACTATCTGTGTTTTTTCCTCCGTCTTATTAACTTAGACCACAGAACAATTGACAGGCCTCGATAAATAAAGCGAATCGGCTCAAAATATGGCAGAGCTTTTGTGCTAAAGCACATGCGCGCTCTCAATGAAGTACTCGTACCCCACAAAACGCTTTTCATTTCGTTTGAATCGCTTGCGCATTTTGCGCGCACACGCAAGATGAGTCAGGAGAGCTTGTCAAAGAGTAACGTATCAGATAGGCAACAATTTAATATTAGGAATTACCAATGTATAAGTGATCGTTATATCATCTGTGATCTAATGATTGATCGAATGAATGAGTTCTTTAAAATATTTATACTAGTGTGGTTCAGCTATCACCACCACTGGTTTTAACCGGTCCAAAAGCAAGCACACTCTCCTACTTGACGTTCACGAGCTTTCTTGGCTTTGTTAAAGTGATCGTCCGCAAATAAATATATATAGGGTTTTCCATTAAGGGCGGGTCGATTTTAAAATTGAATAAAACAAGTTGTATAAGAGATATCAATAAGGTTTCATCTATATTTGAGAGCCCTATCAATGCCATTATGGGTGAAATATAACATCGTTCAAATGACCACCGTGGCTTCGCTTGGTGGCGCGTATTCTAAAGGTCCAATTTTCGATGACTTTGGCGCATAAATCAGGCTGAATTTGACCGATGGCATCGATTATGTTGTCTTTGAGGGCCGCGGTGGTTTGCGGCTTATTCGTATAGACCTGTGACTTAAGAAAGCCCCACAAGAAAAAGTCTATAGGTGGTCAATCCACGTCGCCTCGGCGCGAGATAACAGTGCTATGAAACCGCTCGTGCAGAATATCGATCGTGTCTTGAGCACGTAGCGCCATTCTGTTGAAATCATATGTCTTCGGTGTCCATATCATCCAAATCAGCCACAAGAAGTTTGTGATCATCGACCTATAGCGATCGCCGTTGACGGTGATGGCTTGGCCAGCATCATTTTCGAAGAAGTACGGACCGATGACGCCTCCAGCCCAGAATCTACACCAAACAGTAACTTTATTTGGATGTATTGACACCTCGTGAATCTCGCGTGGATTGATGTCGTCCCAAATCCGGCAATTTGGCTTATTCACGTACTTATTCATCCAAAAATGGGCCTCATCGCTAAAGATGATTTTTCGACCAAAATTGGCTACTAGAGAACACCCATTTTGATAATAAAGTTTTATCATTTGTACGTGTTGCTCGACGCTGTAACTTGCCATGATGATTTGGCTTTTGTGACTGAATATAGGACGATATTTTGACAGAAAGTTAAATAAACAATATGACCGCCACGAGGTGTGTAAATCAACCCGTCCTTATTGGAAGACCCTTTAAAAAATACGGAACATTTAAATCTAATTATTAAATTTATCGTGTAGAAATCCATCCATCTAATCTAAATTCAATCTCTACATGCACAAGAGAAAACCATTTAAGTACCTCCTTTTTTAAATACATAATGTGTGGAAGTAGAAATGCGAAATTAATCGTAGTTAAAGTTTATATAGTAGAAGCGTTCGATTATTATTATGTATGAAAAATATATTTTGTTACATTGTATTATTGTGCTAAGCTGCAACCCATAGTCGTCGGTAGAGCATACTCCACCACACTGCTCCAATGCGAATTAGTGGAGGGGTTTAGTTGCCAACCCAGCGTCGAATGTTCTCAAGCAAGCCGAAGGTCTTCGAAATAGCTTAACTATTGTTTTCACACTGTTGTTTTATTTTCATTGAAAACAACCGAGACCGGCGGCTTAACGTGCCCTCCGAACGGTAGCGCCCATGAAAATTTGCCACAAGCGGTCATCCATCCACAAACCGACCACGCCCGTCGTTGTTTAACTCTGTCATTAACCATCGGGATAAGGATGCATTAAGTAAGTAAATTAAAATACTTTAAATGTACATCTAGAAATATCAATAAAGTCTAGTCCTGTTTAATCTTTGCCGTCGCGTAATTAGTAGCGGAGTGAGCGTTGTCTGTCAGGAATGCTTTTGAGAGGAGACAAATGGAGGAGGCTCTGAGCGAGCGCGGGCGATCAATGGGGTATCGTGTGTCGCCCACCTGCGCGCCGCCTTTATGCGGCTGGGCTGCAGCGCGGCCCTGGCCCCTGTGCATGCGCTGCTTCCTCGCTCATACGCAGACTATGTGCAAAATTTAAATAGGTGCTGGCTGCATGTACATTTTACGTCTTTCATCATCATCATCATAACCCTTTGTCCCATTGTTGAGCACGAGTCTCCTTCCAGAATGGGAGGGATTAGGCTTTAGTCCACCACGCTAGCCTAATGCGCATTGGCAGACTTCACATGCCTTCCAGAACATTATGATGAATTCTCAGGCATGCATGTTTCCTCACAATGTGTCTTTCACCGTTATAGCAAGTGACATTTAATAATTTCTTAGATCTTAGATTCGATTTCTTAGAGATCATAGATAAGATTTTTTACGTCCAGTGAAAATTATGTATATATACCAACTAATGGACGCCCGCAGTTATGCTAGTGTGTAATTAGATAACAACAGTTTCGTTTACACCTAGTTGGTGTAACGTGTGTCGCCCACCTGATGCTCGATACAGCTTAGCCTGCGTATGCGCTGCCTCCTTACTCACAAGTAGACTATGTTCAAATTTTAAATAGCTGCTGACAGTGTGTACGTTTTACGACTTTCACCGGCAGTAATTAAGTTAAATTTCATTTAATGTTTTTAATATAACGGTATACATTGCTATTACTTTATTCAATTAATTATTTTCACGTGTATTAAGCGATACAAGACTTCAACATATGATTGGGCTACAAGCAGTATTTAGGTCATAAATTCAGCCGAGTAAACTTAACTTTTACTCCAGTGCAAACAAACAATGAGAACAATTTTACCTACAGCTATTATACAGTTGCGAGCAACCCGCAAATCGGCTGATCTCACACGAAGATACGCCGCTCCCCCGAGCTCCCCGCCGGCTCCTGAGAACGTCACTCATTACATTACACCCCGTAACCGTAACTTTGTATCGATTACTTAAAATTAGCGATTACCAATTGCAATTGGCTTATCGAAACATCGCACCATTTGCGGTTACTGTGGGAAACGACACAATTTTGATGGGCGTTTCTTAGACTACCTCCAGCTGCAAGCTTCATCGGCTTTTCATATGAAGCGATATTGTTCTAGCAATATTGTTTTTTATAAAATAGCGAGGACAGCCGTAATTTTTGATTAAAATTTAAATGCCTGTAAACTCGACACATTATTAATATTGCCTAATGACCTACAGTAAGAACCTCTGCACATTTCCTGCGGGTCCCTGTCTTGTAGAAGCGGCAAATACATAATTGTATTGGTGACTAATTTCTCTCACTGAAGTGTAGAGTTTCAGATGAATAATTAAGAGGGATCTAAACATATGTGTACTTACATTAGGTATAGTTCTCTTCGAATAGCTGACAATATTTATATTGCCATTAACAAAATTAACTTTAAGCCTGCGCCTTAAGCTTTCAACAACATTATTTTACGTGAACTTTTTTTTTGATCGAGACGTGGACAAGTACGCTTAATACCAACCATGTCACCCCTGAAGTTCATCGGCAGCTCACTTAATGCCACCTAATGGGGAGATTGTGGGAACAGGCAAAGACAATGCCGATTATATCACGGGTAATAGCTGCCGAGCGAGGGGCGGGCGTCGGGGTTTGTTAGTTGGTACTTATCTATCAGGATTAGCAACCAATCCCTGAGATGCTAAGATACAAGCTGAGCAGGTAATTCCATTTTGATAGCAATTTGTGTGACTTTATCTGATTATGTTTGCGTCGTCAAAGCCTATTGATGCTTTGTACTCACAGGTCTATCTGTCTGTACGAAAACTATGCAGCGTCTTGAATGACTCTGTTTCACAATTTTCCTAAGAACATACATAGGAGCAGAAGAAAGTTGAAACAGAATGAAGTCAACTTTTAAAAGCAACCCTTATACACAACCCTTTCTTTCCCTAATCTGAGGACACAACATAGAAAATACACATCTCAATTACGTAACAGGTTACGAAAGTAGCAGTAAGCAGGTAGGTAAATACAGTATCTAGTTATATTTGCATCATCCAAGCTACTCCTGTTAACATTATAACAAAACTAAGCAATTAATAAGTTCCTAGAATAACAAGAAGAGAATAGAATAACAAGAATGCCACATAAATTACACATACCTACTCTATAAAACTATCACAATTTATAACTCGTAATGTGATGAACTTTCTACTGAAATACAAGAGGACCTCTTTAACCTTTCAATACATGTTCAACTTCAGTGAAGCAAGAATTAAAAATCGTTCTAAAATTGGTGTGATAAAGTTTAAATTCGTTTGGTATCTCCTCAAGCTTACTGGAAATAGGGTCAATGAATGTATTGTGTTAATATCACAATATGGCGCTGTCAGTTAATTGGAATAGATTATGGGAATAAAGGGAAGAAGTCTGTTTTCCAGCGGAAAGCGGTCCCGGGGGATGCTACACCGAGGATCATTTTATACTCTTTTTATCAAGTCATCGCGTGACAATAGAAACCGGATGGATTATCACAATATTTGACGGCGGTCGTGTGCCATCGCTTGAAAGTTGAGAGTCGTTGTGGTTTTTAATAATGTGTATTTATAAATAAATATGCGGAACCGTTTTATCGTGTCATTACCTGACTATAATAAAGACAGGGCGTACGTTTTTGTAAACAAGTCACAGCCTTAACCATGTCATACGATCGAATTGGCATTAATTTTGCTGTAACTCCTCTAATTCTACTAAAAATAAGTTTGTAAGGTAATTTAAAGTTACACTTGTTTCGCTTGTAAATTGTGTCTGTCCTGGTTTTACACGCAAGATATAGACAAAATAATTGTTGGTAGGGTTGACATACCTGATTTCGATGATTTATATTTTTTTTACAAGCTTTTATTTAGTTTCACCCGTCCGATGTTTGTCGTTATTATATCTCTGCACGTACAGTAGGAACGTACAGGTCAGAGCAACTAATCACTTCATATATCCGAAATAATTTATCTTATTCAGTTGTTGTGGGATAAATTTTGATCGAGAGAAAAGCAAATTTTTAGCAGATAAAGCTGCATTTGCTTGCCGTTTCTACTTTTCCCTTGTAATTTTTTCATAATTGGAAAACGTCTACTCAGGTATATGTAGGTATAACTACATACACTATAACATACTGCAATATCTAAATGTTAAAATTCAGTACGCTATCAATCAGCGTTTCAAAGTTCAGTAAGATCCACAGGAGTAGGTACTCTTAAATTATTAAATAATATCTTATCAATGTCACGATCATATGATTGTTATCCCCAAATACAGCTTGTTAGAACCAATTGCAAGTGTTACAGCCGCGAAGGAATCTTGACCTACTGGCGGCCCGCATGTCTGCGGCGGCAGACGGCGCGGCGCGGCGTTGACTCACAGCACTGACCGCTCTCAAGAGCTGCCATGGACGTCAACACCGTCTCGCCAGTGTCGACTGTCTCGAGTGAAAGTGAGCCTAAACTCGTAAAAACTATGATAAGGTACAGAATGGAAGAAGGAAAATGCATGCAAGACGTTTTGGAAGCATGTCTTATAATTTTATTTTAACAGGTTCACAATAAGGCTTAGCATTGTTAGATAAGATTCGAGTATGTGATCAGAATGATCATCGCTTAGAAAATAATTTTATAGTTTAGATATGAGTTAAATAAAAAACTAAATAAATAAAAAAACGCGCACATTTGTGTGTATACAACCACGTAAATTTTTAAGGTGTGTTTCCTAAGATGCAATCGGAGCGGGCTTTTCATTTAACGATTTATACAGATGAAATATATAAAAGCAATGCTTTACGCCACAGATCTGCATCTGTGGAAACTCACTCTAAATAATGCACACAGAGAAAATGCATGTGCATCCATCCCCCATATGCATGGCAACCGTGCAGACTTAAAGTAATCAATCCACTATGTTGCCTACCAACGATTTCTCCCTTCTCTTCACTATGAACTCTACCCAACGACGTATATACGAGTATCTACTTGTCGTTGCATAGAGTTAATTTCATTTGACTAAGAAGAAAAAAATATTAAATACAGTATATAGCCCACTGGAATTAGCTCAGCTTCTGCTGACGCTGACGCTGACGCGAGACCAGAGGGACTAAGTTTCTACGCAGTCACTATTTTTCAGCTATTCCCTTTCCCTAAACTACCAGTGCCATCATCTATCTGCGTGTAACGATTATCTTAAATCTTAGCCCTCTTGCTAATCTTCCCTGATAAAAGCTTACAAGTTTTTTTGGCTTCAGCAGTACCTAGGTACCGAGGCAGCCCGCATGCAGTGGAGGCGGAACGACACCAAGTTATTCATTCAGACCAGAGCTGACCGTTCTCGAGGGTTCCCATGAACGACTCGCGAGACTGTCTCGAGTGCCCATTTCATTCATATAAGACGACCCCACTAAGTAAATCGGATGTTGCATTAATTTAGCGTGAGTTATCTTTTACATCAAACTAAAGCTACATACATATAATATATACATATATGCTATATTATAAAATTTACATTGGTGATGTATTCACGACTATTTGGACTATTTAACAAAAATGACTTTGTGCCTCATGTTTAACAAACAGGAAGAACAAAGTATAAAAGAAAGATATTTATAAAATAAATATTTATGCATTTTATGACATTAACAAGTTTCTTATTTAAACTCATGAAATGCATAAATACGTACTTACGTGATATGTTTCATACAATTCAAGTCAGAATACAAACCATTACAAAAACCATAATTCTGTTTCATTTGCCCTATTTGTCTAACAATATCTACCAGCCTCCACACAATGTAAAGAAAATACGTATTCTCTTATCCATAAAACAGTCTATAAAAGTATCAAATCAGCCGAATTACAGCGTGAAGGCATATATCGTATTGGCTGACGTTTTGCTTAGCGGATAAAAAACAAATAAAAGACGGAACAAAACTAACAAAGCTTTGAAGATGCGCAATAAAAATGCAATAATACGTTGTTGTGTGCGCACTGGTAGACCGGCACAATGCGCGTGACTGGAGTGACAATGGACGCATCGGCGCGTGCGCACCCGAAACGCACCTTGTAGCGCTTGCGCCTGTAGCATTATTTTATTCGTAGCATCACATAGCAATGACGAAACGACATTATCTAAGAAAGCTTTAATTTTGACTATGTGACATGTTAACTTATTTTAAAATATGTAAATGCAAGTAAGTATTAAGCTTTGCAAGCGGTGACAGGCCAGTGGCTATCGAACTCCCCTCTCACTCGAGCGGTCCGGGTTCAAACCCCAGCGGCACGCACCAATGACTTTTCTAAGTTATGTGCGATTTAAAAAATTTAATGTCACTTGCTATAACGGTGAAGGACACATCGGAGGAAACCTGCATGCCTGAGAGTTCGTCATAATGTTTTCGAAGGCATGTGAAGTCTGTCAATCCGCACTTGGCCAGCGTGGTGAACTAAGGCCTAATCCCTCCCATTCTGAGAAGAGACCCGTGCCCAACAGTGGGACAAAGGGGTTGGGTATTGATTTACTACCAAGATGCTATAACTAACAATTAATGAAAATAGATTAAAAATAATACTTGTGTGTACGCCTTCGATTACGGAAAAAATCTAGATGCAGCATTATTAAAGTTCTTAAAAGTTAAGTTGAATTAATTGCGATTGGAATAACAAAACATGCTACAGTAACGCGTGGCCGCATACAGCTGTGGTATGAGAATATTAATTTGACCTCTAGTTGCAAAATGCACCCGACGACCACCACAAGGAACAATCTAAGCTCCCACAAACCATTGTACGAGCGTCAGAAAAAACGAGCTTATAAACGAATAAAAACTCCCCGAAATGCTTTCAATAGAAATCTTCAACGGTCCATTGTAGCTCTTTTTTCTATGGTGTTTGATTTGTTACTACAAATAGCGTATATGAAAAGCGTTTAAGGTACTTAATGTCCAGTAATTGGCGATCAATAAGGATCAGTGGGCACATTGTGCTTAATATCGAATAACCATTGTCCGAATAGGGATTTAAAAAAAATGAAAATGGCTCGGAGCACACGTCAAACTCACAATACTAACTGTGGTAAGATGTCAAATTTAATTTTTTAACTCGCTACTCGTAAATTAATGAAATTAAAAGTGTTACGGTGGTAACTTATTTATTGATTTGATTGATTTTGCTATATGTATTTATTAAATATTTTTTACTACGATTACCTTAACCGATAGGTTCCTGCGTAGAGCTATGTAGGTATGCCAAACTGTAATTTTGTCAATGAGCTAAGTTTCCTTTCGTATACTTTGAACCATGTTGGACTGCACTGCCACTTTCAATCGATTCGCGATCTATGCATCATTAAATAAATATAACTATTGATTAATAAGTGGAATAACGTATTATAAAGTGCTTAAAGTTGTATTTAACAATAATAACAATGAAGTGGTATTTAAATAAATATTAGAAGCAAGGTGTAAACAACCGTCCTCATTAACCGTTTTAAATTCAAACAGAGCGCCCATGCCCATCGCTATAGACGAGTGCGCGGCGGGCGGCTTGCGGGTCCCACGCACTCTGAATAAGAAATATGAGCTGAACGGATACTGCTATTATCAAAACATTATTACAACACTCCAACCAGCGCCCTTCCAATGTAAAAATTAAACAACAATTGCCTTTAATATTCGCTAGCCGGTACCGACCCTGGGGTGGTTTTATAAAAAATCTGTCAATCTGCTGCAGATCAATCATCCTCGCTGAATGGGCGGAGGGGTGAGCTCCACCACAATCAAACTTCGCAGATAATAAAAGGCGGTCTATATTTACGTAAACGCATCGGTTTGACGTACAACATTGTGCGCTGACGCATCCCGCAAAGGTTCGTGGCCCTTTCACAGACACGTCACGTCTTTGTTGGCTCGAGACCTGAGTGACGTTTTGTGGCAAAATGTCAAGTAGGCGGATTATCACAAGCTTGTGACCTTGTTTGTTTGGGACTTAAACAGTTTATCCGCAAACAATATGATGTACCAAGTGTTATCCCGTTAATCTTAGCCGTCTATATATATTTTGCAGATAAAAACCTGGCAATCGCATATTGCGCTAATGTGACTAGAAGTGATTCGAATTTCGAACACCACCTCTTGTAATAAATATGCGCTGAAAAAATAGAGCGTGGCACACATTTTAGGCCGAGTGATATAATAACATCTATGATTTGTATGATATTTTTCAATATTAAGTTGATAAATAATGCAATTCCTTTTTTAAAGAAATAATAAATATTTTAAATACATACTAGGAAACATAAATATCACTTATTTCAAAATACCATATTTGGTTTTCTTAAAAATATTTGATATTTTTAAGAAAACCAAATATGGTATTTTTCAGAGCAGTTTCCGAACGCAAAAAGTAAACTTACAATGAAATTGTGGGAATCAATTTTTTTTCAGCAGTGATTGTTTTGTACGAAATTTTTACAAATTGAATATACCTAACCTACGTCGTTTTGTGACAATGAGTACCTACTTTTGTCAAATAATTCGAAAAATGAGTGCGTCCAGTTATGAGGACATTTGTCTGATTGCAAAAGAGTTGAGAGAACATGTTTCTAATGCTGAACTAACATTTTACCCAAAAAGTAACGTGAAATATCTCAAGTCGTACGAATTATTCAACAACTTTCAAAATATGCTTGAATTTATTCTGAGACTGAGACTGTTATGATATTTAATGGAATTATCAAAAAAAAGGTAACCGACAATAGAGTATTTTTAAATATTGTCTTAATCTTTTTTCTTGACTAAGTATAAATCTTTCCTCGGTGATGTGGTGAAAAGTTGCATATTTCACACGAGAGCAAATTTGACAAAAATATCTCGTCTTTAAATCACCACTGCACCTTGTAGTCTATATTAGAATGGCTTGCTACGCTCGTGATTTGCTCTGCTCGTGAAAGATCTTTGTTCACTTGTAAAACAAATATTTGAACATCACAAATTCAAAATAACTACTACGAACCTATCTAGTTTCTACCCACTCATACCTCTTATGACTGTAGTAATATGTAAGGACCGCCCATTCTAACCCCCGGATTAGGCTTAAATATAATAGGGATTAAATAAATAAAATCTAAATAGGTAAGTAGGTATATAAGAATAGGAAAAATGTTCTTAAAAAGTTATTACTAAAATTTATTACTCTGTGGAAAGGAAATAATTAAGACGAAGGATGACCATTTATATGAGCTTTTGTGATTACGTACTATAAACAAAGCACAAGTTCGCATAACAAACATAGTCTGACTAACCTGATCATATGTATTACAAAGGTAGGTACGGACAATCGTTCTGAAGACCACTAAGGAAACATTAGGGAGCTCGTTTCACGGCTCGGCTGTTCGACAAGACATCCCACTCGTTTGTGGTCATGGTGTTGGCGCGTGGCCCACGTGTGGGCACGCTCCGCCGCGCCCACGTGCCGTGGTCGCTACACGCAACGCAGGTAGGCTCTTTTTATGTATAGTTTCGCAAGTGAGGCTAATACCATAAGTGTGTCGGAAGTACGGAAGCATTAACTTTGTATTTTGTCTTAAATTGTATCAAAAATATATTTAGGTACTTAAAATAACATTTATAATGAAATTAGTGAACGGATACTAAGTTTATATATGTATTTGTATTAGGTAAACTAGTGGACGCCCGCAGCTTCGCTCGCGTTACACATTCACTAACTTCAAAAACGGCAAAGCTTCATACTAACTTTGCACCCCCGTTTTACCCCCTTAGGGGATGAATTTTCAAATTTTTCTCGCCGTAAAAACCATCCTTGAACTTCAACGAACATTTAAAAAAAGAATTGGCCAAATTGGTCCAGGCGTTGTTGAGTTATGCGCTTACCAACACATTTTGCGAGTCATTTTTATAATATGTACTAGTGGACGCCCGCAGCTTCGCTCGCGTTACACATTCACTAACTTCAAAAACGGCAAAGCTTCATACTAACTTTGCACCCCCGTTTTGCCCCCTTAGGGGATGAATTTTCAAATTTTTCTCGCCGTAAAAACCATCCTTGAACTTCAACGAACATTTAAAAAAAAGAATTGGCCAAATTGGTCCAGGCGTTGTTGAGTTATGCGCTTACCAACACATTTTGCGAGTCATTTTTATAATATGTACTAGTGGACGCCCGCAGCTTCGCTCGCGTTACACATTCACAACTTCAAAAACGGCAAAGCTTCATACTAACTTTGCACCCCCGTTTTACCCCCTTAGGGGATGAATTTTCAAATTTTTCTCGCCGTAAAAACCATCCTTGAACTTCAACGAACATTTAAAAAAAAGAATTGGCCAAATTGGTCCAGGCGTTGTTGAGTTATGCGCTTACCAACACATTTTGCGAGTCATTTTTATAATATGTACTAGTGGACGCCCGCAGCTTCGCTCGCGTTACACATTCACTAACTTCAAAAACGGCAAAGCTTCATACTAACTTTGCACCCCCGTTTTGCCCCCTTAGGGGATGAATTTTCAAATTTTTCTCGCCGTAAAAACCATCCTTGAACTTCAACGAACATTTTAAAAAAAGAATTGGCCAAATTGGTCCAGGCGTTGTTGAGTTATGCGCTTACCAACACATTTTACGATTCATTTTTATTATATAGATAGAGATAAGAAAAATATCTCTCTGATTTAGGTACTTCTGCGATACCAACTTAGTTTTATAAAATAAATCCCATGTTTCATGTTCTCGCAACGCAATATTTTTTTTAAACTAAAGAATTAAAATTATCACTGGTCTGTCTGTATAAACAAAATATAACATTTCTTGGAAATATTGTTGTCACACCACACACAAGACAAGTCCACGCACTGCTCTCAACCATGCTACGATTGCTACGACGCGCGACGTCCGAAGTTCCGCCACTTGTCGGTGGCCAGGTGTGAATCCACTTATGAGCTTACTTACAAAAGGTAATAAGGGCTCATGCATGTCGCATTTTTGAGTCACTTGGAGATATTTTTCGCCACGGATCCACTTGATGGTGATTTACTCAGGTACAGCTTTTATAATTTTGTTGTAAACAAGAAAACACTAATTTATTTGTCTTTAACACTTAAACAAGATTAAAAGCTTCCTTAATAACATTTCCTAATCCTTATTAACATTTTAAAACATAAATTACAGGGCTTTTGTTTCAAACTTAATTATATATAATAGGTACCTATCATACGCGCCATAAATAGGCATCTACAAGTTATATATTGAATTCCAATTACATTTTATTGAATAGCTACACCAGACATAGCAACTATTAAATATTCTGTGGCCTTAGGCAATCATATTATGTAGGTACCTACGCATACCTAACATTATCAACGCAAAAACAAAAGCTTGAATTGCAATTGGTAGCTAGCGTGACAGGCAATGTTTCGAAACAAGTTAACAATATTAGGCATCATTAACCTCACTAGTGGATAATCGTGGTGTCAGCCGTGCACTTTATCACCGCAGCCAATCTCCCTAGCCGTCTTCTGTTGTATTCATCGACTATCAATAGCTCATAATACGAGCTCATCGCACGTTCACCTATCCTAAATCATCGAATCGAAGTGTGATTAGTTTTACTGGCATTTTTAACTCATCAAATGAAAATAGTCAACGGCTCTGCAAATTCGGCATCTATTGTAATGTTCTTCTCTTTTGTGATGAAAAAGATAAACAAAATAATGAATGAATGTAGAAAAACATTATTCATGGTCTCGTGGCCGATGTCCAGTCGCCAAAATAGTGTCAAAATGATCTATTGAAACATTCTTCAACTAAGTGGCCACCGAAGCGTTCACAATGTTATCTATTTAGCTATTTACGTATTAGTTGACCACAGGGGTCCGTGATTGATCATTGATGCCATGAATACACCTTTAATTCTCAGATCCGGATGTAAATATTAGTGCCTATTCGAATCTCCGTTTTGTTGTCCCCCGGACGCATGCTAGTCATAAAAACCGCAAAGAATAACAATTAGCACTGCCCTTAAATGGATACCAAACTATTAAACTAGTTTATGAACACTATTAGTGTCTACATTATGTCAACTTTCTCACGTTTGCAATATTGGTGCTCTACTCAAAATGAAAAATGTGTAATACTTGCTGACAACCAGCTATAACCATAACCTTACATCTTGAATGTACAAATATTGCTCTAATAACAATAAACATAAAGTATTCGCGGCCGGAGAACCCAACCCTTTCCCACCGCTCTAATTTTACTAATGCGTTCCGTTAACACGAGGGTCAATAATTACCTATCTATTCGGTTAAATAAACGCATTAAAACGCTGTTTAACCTATGGATTTACAAACTACAGCTTACTCTTGCTTTGTTTAAATAAAGGGTACCTATGTTAATTATTTTAAAACTGTACACTTTTACTTACTATTAATGTCTATAATGTATCATAAATGTACCAACATTTTTGGCCTTTTAATTTTATTCAATGTATATATATATATATACATATATATACATTATAATTAAGTTAAAAATTATAATGTTTAACACCTAAAAAACAAAACAAAATGTTTCCTCAAGTAGGTATGGCATCTTGAAAATTTTTAAATATTCATTTGATTTTTTTCCTTTCATATAAATTATGTACCTACTTATATTAAAAATCTGGTAACATTTAATCCATTAAATTATGTATGCAACTTTTGTTGCAAATTTGAACAAAATATCCATACAAATATTCATATATACCTAGGGAACCTCAATATTTTCGGGAATTAAATTAGCTTATAACCTGACCCGGAGTCTAAGCAACCACTTCACCAAGTTACATAAATCTTTCCACGAGATTTAACGTGACGCTAAGACAGACAGACAAACAGACAGGCTGACAAGTTTATAGAAAACACATTTTTGAATTCATACTCGTTATTATAATGCCCCTGAATTGGAATTTTGAAAAAATATTCAATGTACAGAAAAAGTTCCTCTTCTGTTTTATTAAAATCCTAGTATAGATTCATTTGAAGCATAAGCACATTTGAAATGAAATCCGTTCACATGATATTTGCTGTCACAATCGTAGCTAATTGCGCATAATGAGGAGAGCAACAAATGCAATATGTTTTTTTCCTATTATTTATGAGTCGCGAACGCCCCGCCAATCTGGCACCCTTCAGCATTCGCGGGTTGAAATAAAATTTAATGGTTTGCTGGGCCCTTTTAAGTTTCATCATTTAACTGTGTTATATCGGATTTCCGGCTTGAGTGAGAACGTTTAAATGATAGACGAAAATCCAACTACCAGTACATTACATATTGCACAACAACAATATAAGTTAACTTATTTTTTTAATACTCACAACTGTAGTAAAGTACATTACATAGGTAGTAACTAGTACCACAGAAGGAAGGTAGTCCGTGGTAGTACTTAGGTACGGAATTTACAGATTTTACATACTAGTTTATCATCTCTATTTGCCGCTGTTTTTGTTTTTTTACCATTTCTGCCTGTTAAAATTCTCAGATGTAGGTACCTATACTATATATCTCATATCAACCATACATTTGTATACAAAACATACTCTATAACCTAGTTAGGACCTTTAGCCAAGAACATAACTTCCCAAAATAATTACTTAGTGTATCTATAACACGTTAAAACAATCACATCGCCATCTTCCCACGCTTCATGAAACAGAGCATCGATTAATTAAATTACCAATCAAGGTGCGTTCCCACGTCCGGCCATGATATCTGGAAATCACGCAACATCTTTATTCCGTTATTAGATTATACCCCATCACCTCCCGTCAAACCACCCTTTGTTTTAGGGTGCGCGTGAAATGGACTCGTAGCAGTTGTATTGTAACCTATAACCCCTAATAGTGGATATAAATTGTAAAACCATAAAGTGGATAACGTGTGAAAAATAGTAGGTAGTTAATAAGGATATTAAATTATTTTGTGAGTCCTAAACGGTAGTCTGAATTTTCCCAAGTGATCATGAAATTTTTTCTTGTAGGTATAATATAATATAATCCTGTACCTACACATTATACAATGTCGATATTTGTATAAGCATAACATATGACATGATTTTGCTGTTTATCAATTGCAAAATCAAGAAACTTAGCATCACCAAATTAAGTTGTAAACTTTTAACTCTCTGTATTGTGAGCAAACTGAGTCAAATAATTAATAAATATAAATTTCATGCTATCCAATGCAATATACAAAATACTCACAAAAGACATGAAGCAATTTGTATAAATTCACTATAATTCACTACTGGCTATAGAATGAACGCGGATACCATTCGATGAGCCCATGTTTATGCAAATCAATTCTTTTATACATTCAAATTAGACTTTTAACAGGGGAAGATATTTTGCCATGTATATTTAACACTGCAAATTAGAATAGTTACCTAACCTGATAATAATATATACCTAAACGAATATAGACTTCTTCTTAGTGCGCTTCTCGCGGTCTTTTTTACGTCGAACTGGTCTCCTGTGGAACGAGCTTCCGACTGAAGATTTTCCTGAGCTACGCCATGGATTGCTTTATGAAGAGTATATAGCGGCAGGCAGGCAAGCATCTGCGATACGCCTGGTGCCAATTACCATCAGGTCGGCCCGTATGTCTGTTTATCCGTCTGTATTAATTAAAAATCTTTTCTTTTCAGTGTCCCGCTGCATGCTCGTCTCCTCTCGGACTGGGAGAGGAGGCCTTAGTCACCTTTTTTTTTGGTTGGAGTGGGAAACCTTGAAAAGGTACCCGAACGTCTTGGGAGCGACGCCGTGTTATGTGGGACTTCACTCACTAAGTGGGTTTTAGTGGCCTGCTACAGGAGGGCTCCGGTATCTCTTGTAGAACGTGCACTCCGGCGCTGCGCCCAAGACGGGCTCATCCTGGTTTAAACTGTGTACCCACAAACAGCGTCGTCTTTCCCGGGGTCACATGATGGACGATTTGAGCTCCCACTCTCACCGCCCGTAACCCCAGAAGTCCCCTTTTAGTCGCCTTTTACGACCGTAGCTCTATTCTGGTCCCGAGCTACAGGGACAGGTATGTAATTAACAATGGTGTATGGGCTTTAGGTCATAGTCCACTAAAATGGCCAAGTGTGTATTCTCAGACTTCACATAACTTTGACATGCGGTTTCCTCACGATATTTTCTTTCAAATTAACAGTATAATTTTTTTTAATAAATTATGTAAAAGATCTATTGGTTTGTGTCACTGGGATTTATCAAATGGGATGTGGAATAGCAGCCACTGGGCTCTCACCGCTTCTGCACAAACTAAACATTAGTTATGTCTATTTAACAAATTTCCAGGGAACAGAGGTTACACAGATACATAAAGATAAATGTCGGTGGCCATTACAAAAAAATATATAAAAAAGAAGTAAAAACAGTTGTCAGGAGCGCGTGCTGCATGTTAAGGGCCGTCGCCATGGCTGCGCACGCGCCCGCATCGCCGATAACGTCGCACATAAATTAGCCGCGCTTTCCACAACACGTCGTTGTTTTTCACCTTGCTAGTTTTACCCGCCGCTATCGCCACCCTATGAGATTGCTTCAGACTAGACTCTGTAATTTTTTGTTTTGAACATGCGACAGGCAAGTTGTGAATATTGGAATTAACCTTGTTTAGTTCATTTAGTCTTTATCCACGTCTTAGTCCACGTTTGGAGAAGTAAATCTTTAGTGGAAAAGTAGGTACCCGAAGCAAAGGTTGAGATCGATCGATTTATATTTTATATTGGTTGAAAAATCAGGAAAAAGAACTATCGGTAGGTACATCTCTGATTAGGGAAACTGCTACATACCCACAACTATAGAATTCGTACCATTTCTACCGTGTAGCATTTGTTTTTAAAACAATTGTGGTCCTGTGGTTTCCGGTTACACTTCTTTAGAGGCGACCATCTTAGTCCTCAAGGGTAGCAACACATCTATGACTAACTTGGAACGAGTCTTACTAACAATTACTAACTGGACTATTACTAACACCAACTAACAGGACTAACTATCACTAACAGTCTCTAGTCCTCATACCCACTAACGAACTGACCAATTAATGTTCTAATTAACGCTCTCAGCTAACCGGACTAACCATCCCAGTCCCTGTTTGAGTATTATTCAAATTCGGTCACAGTTGTCATGGGCGGCAGTGGAAGGGTGGTGCTGCAATCTCGTTTGCTATCATACTTATATCCATTTAAAAAAAAACAACTAGACAAAGAAAAAAAAACGCTGCCAAATCTTTGCTACCAGGTGTTTTTACGATTGCCTACCGATACCTTAATTTGCAACATTCACAATATCTGTTTTAACTACAATACATACTGTTTTTATCAAACGGCACAGAATACATTAAATGTCATATGGATTGATCACACAAACGACAAGAATAGAAAGCAGCGAATGACTTCATAAAACCATTACCGCGACACCCGGACAAGGTGGAGCGTCGATTGCGCATTTCAAATCGATCGGATTAGTTCCGAGTATACTAGGAGCTACTCGTGGATGAGAATCACAACACATTGGGAAATCCCAGCGGAGGTCAATCTCAAACGGTTTTGTTGCATGACAGTTGCGCCCGACGCGGGGGCGTACTATTTGTTCGGAGTTCGAAATAGTTTGATTAACTCTCTTTCATGTCGGTGTTCGTTGAAATGCGATTGTCTGCGGATTTGTTTAATTTGATCCTTTGTTTGAACGTCGCTTGTGTGGAAACTCTTATAGGGAGCGCTCAATGTAGATGGATATGATGATTCGGTATCAGTGAAGGGTTATCTCTGTTGTCAATGGCAGATCGGACCTGCGCTTGACTCAAGGATAATGTAGAGCGGTGTAGTCGGTCAACTACTGAGCGAGTCAGGTGTACAGAATTACAGATATGTATACCTAACTACCAATAAACCAGAACCTATCTGCTTAAACTTAACAACTTAATCTTGAGAATTAGGTATAAAAAGTTTTGGTTTGTGTTATCTTATGGGAAAATGAAGAAGGGTAGATATCGATGAAGCCAAACAGAGTTTGTTGACGCAAAAAACTTTTTTGTTAATAATTTCGCAAAGACATTTTAATTTCCTAGGTATATCTTACGTTACGAATAATACGTACCGTCAGAAGTTGACGTATGTATGAAGCGAAACTTCCAATGGCTGTAGTTCTCATCCAGGTTATCGACCCTATAATTAACCAACTAAAGTAATGGGCGCTCATCTGAAATTGAACGCTTTCCATGCTGGACGTCGTGCATCTTACGCCGGGACGAAATAGCTGGCAATTTCGCGAATTGACGACTTCCGCGCTGGGGGGACGCAAATTGTTAGTGGCGGATAACTACCAACTTTTTATTTGGGCGTCAATTGATGATGAAGGCGAGAACGGAAGGGGGTCGCCTCGTCCAATGGAGAAACGCTCGCAGTTCTGTCATCAATTTGCGAACGAACTGGCCTCGTTTCTTACGTCTTTATTTGCAAACATGATTAATTTATAGCCTGGACAATCATTTTTCGCAACTTGCCCCTGGTACCGTTGGGGTTCGTTGAAATTCCTATTCATATCTATGTTACAGTAACTGTCTAGTCTTTAAGAATTCCCTTGATAATTATTCAATTAATTTACCTTTTTGATAAGTAGGTCCTTGATTGGTTAAAGAAAGTAAGCTTTTAATTATTTTTTTTAAATCTTTGTCAAAATCGTTATGTTAATGTACTTATGCCGCAAACCTGCAGTCGGATTATCCCTTCACTTAGCAAATATGTAATAAGAACCAAGCGAAAAATTGATAAATACCTAGACTTATATAGCTTATGTTCATAATCCGATTAACTTAGTAGGATTACCTATAAATTTTATTCTACTTATCTTACTTAGTGTGATGATTAAAAAACTTAAAATACTCGCTACAGTTGATACTGATGCGTAGCAACAGCTGTAGCAGTTGCGACCACTGGTCAAACAAGGCACTCAATGACAAATTTTTTCAACTTGTTACAATTAAGTAATATCATAACTGCGCGCGGGGCTCTAAAATCCTTCTTCTGCTTCTTTTGGTTTTTCTAGTGATAGGTCTATTAGATAATATAAGGATTAAGGACACATCTCTAACAGGAGCCTCTCTGAAATGTGCGTAGGATTATCGCCCTACTATCTCTATAAGTAGACGGCAACGGATAAAATGCCGTCAAAAATACCTGATTCGAAATAAAAAAAATTGCAGCTGGGCTTAGTTTAAAATTTAATGCGAAATAGGAATGTGTCGTTCAAATTGAATAAGAGCTTGTTTCAACAGCTTACCTAGCAAAAACTAACAGAAATACCTACTCATAAAAATACGTATCTTCACGCCTCCAAGCCCGTACAAGTTATTAATAACTTACTTTTTAAGCATTTCAAAAGTAGATTTTCTCCCTTTTTCAATTCCGTCACATAATTTTAGATTCAATGGACATTTAATTGATTTTACAAAGTAACATTCCTTTGCGAGTTGATTGAAGGGGGTCCGATTCCAACCACTCGAATTCTAATTTCGTACGGCGATAGATTTGATTCGCAGTAGCTGCGACTCATAGATGTCCCTCTGCTGGGCACAGGTCTCCCTCACAGACACAGCTGCGGGAGGTCTAGAGCATACTCAACCACGCTGCTCCAATGTGGATTGGTGGAGGAGTTAGTGGCCAACCCAGTGTCGATTGTTCTCAAGCCACCCGAAGTTGACTGATTCCAACATTGAAAACAACCGGAACCGACGGCTTAACGTGCCCTCCGAAGCACGATAGCGTCGATGAAATTTTGCCACTAGCGGTAGATAACAAATCCACAAACCGACCGCGCCCGTCTTTGCTTAACTCTTTCGATCACGTTGAATCGACGCGAGCTATTGGGCTATGGACGCAGTAATTGTCGATTCGTAGTGTTTAAATTAAATTTTTACTTTTCATAAGCCTATAATTAATTCGTTATGAAATTCGCTCGCGAAAAGTTTCGCATACAAATATCTAAAGTCGTATCGGTGAAATAGAAAAATAGGATTAATGATCCAATAAGACGTGAGCATAGCAATGAAAAATATAGGTAAGATTAGGTATTCGTTTGAAAGAATGGTAATAATTCCATTGATATTTTTTTCGAAACGTTCTAATTGTAATAACTCATTGTATTCGGACTTAGTCAACAAAAATGTGTTATAAAATTGCGCACGCGCAGTTTTAACGGTGTTCGTAACGTGCGCGCCCGCATCTCTCCTTTCCCTACCCTCGACCGTTCACACAGCCTAGTGAACCTATAGGGAACACAATAATAAATAGATTCACAAAGGACCAACGGAACCGACCTTTAAGTTTCAGTCCCGAATTAGACACATTTATTTTTGTCAAGTCACGTAAGTAGGTACCTAACTTATAAACGGGAGTTAGTATTGTACCAAGATTCGTATCACAACCCTGAAGATCTGGACGTAGTAGTAGACGTAGGTGTAATTTACTATGTAGCAGATTGGAGGAGGATCTGGAGGAGTGTCGGAAGTTCATAGGCCACCTGAAGGCCTTCGTGACTGTCATATATACCACGATAATAACCGACCGCAGAAGCACTCAAGAAATGTTTGTCTCTTGGGTGAACCACCAAAGGAATGCCATTGGTGGTTCTGAATTTAAGTTACCTATTTGACAGTTGTGTTTCTACAGGAATTTTCCATTTTAATTAGCTACTGGACCGCATTTTTAATACTACATAGTCGGTCTTAGCTACCCGACACAAGCAGAATAGGTAGTACCTATGTCACATGGACTACCTACCTAGTACCTATGTCACATCCATGGACTACCTACCTAGTAGGTACCTAGCTTATCCTATGAATTGATCTACACAACATTACTCCGAAGAAAACCTCGTAGGGTTGCTAGATCATCGGAAATATGTAGGTACATTTCCAAACAATATATTTAAATTTCAACATACATACCTTACCATTACATTAGCTGTATATTTCGATTGTATAATGGTTATCATAGGTATACTTATGAGGTAGGTACGGTTCTTGTCTGGTGACATTCAAGAAGAACACGAAACAAGGCCTGCATATATTATACGAAGGAAGGTCTACAAGGAAAAAAGAGTTGCATATTATATTATTATAGACAGGTAAGCCTGCAACCTTTTTTTGTATCGCAATGGGGGAGGGGAATCTTCATAAGATACCCAGCCAACCGTTAGTGAATTACATTCAGATTTAGATTAATTAAATAGACTATTTTAACTCTATTAAATTTATATTTCTTATACCAAACCTTAAATAACATGTTTAATACTATGTGGACTGAAGGTTTAAATGAAATCGATCGTACCGTCTTAAAGGAATAATCAATTTAATGTTTAGTTAGTTAGGTACATTAGTTAATTAGTTAGGTACAGCGTAGTAGGTACAGTCAATAATTGCCTACCTACATTATACAAAATTACCCTCTAATCTGAAGCTCTACATGAATGTGTCATAAATAAGTCGATGCTTACTTTCTAAAACTGACTTCCCTCGTAGATAGACTGCTATCTGTTCACTGGAACAGCACAAACGGTATGTCACTGAAATTTCCCAGTTGCGAATTTTCCTGAAAATATTAACTTAACTGCTTTGGACTTCGGAAAATATTATTGGCGTGCCAGAGCTCGATTCCTATTGGCCGGGAGGCGGCGTCGAGCGATATCTACAATCCCATTGGGAGATCTCGTCGCCCACCTTCAGGAGTGGTGGGGGAAATCAACCCCATGTTTATTTTTGTTATTAAAGTCAGTGAGCTGTGAGCTTTGGATGCGTGTGTTACACGCGAGGACTTTAGTATCGAGAAAAAATATTTGGTTCGACAAAACAAGCGTAAGTGGTTCAGTGACTGTGGCGGTTTTATGAAATTGGTTATTGAAGAAGAGAAGTGCATTTGTGTTGGCGGTTGCTTCTTTTTTTGGAGATGGTTATCCTGTAAGTACTTACCTACCTACTTGTATGAGCTTTAATAAAGATAATAAATACAATTCTAGCACATAGATACTAGAATTGATTTTTAAATACAGGAGGCTTTAATTGTGAGTTAGTAGGTACTTGTACCTTGATTACCTTGATACAGAGTTAAATTTCTTCCTGCTCCCAATTTTTTTATTTATTCAAAATGAAAGAAAGATAGGAAATATGGAAAATTAAATTTATTGAACGTACTTAGATATAAACAAACCATACCTATTAAAAGACTTTAATATCACAGAACCAACCTTTATAATATTGTCTAACATTTCAACAAAATTCCTCCTGTCCATCCGAGGTCCGCACAGCAAGTCACAGGCCTCTCCTAAACGACACCACTCCAACCGATCTCGTGCCTTGTGAATCCAGCGGTTTCTTGCCGTCTTCTACCGAGCTGTGGTCTCCTTTCGAGGACTTTTCTTTCCCACTGGTTATCAGTCCTTTGAACGACGCCCATTGCCACTTTGACTTGCTAACTTGAACTATGTCGGTGAGCCTTTTTGTTGTCCGGGGATTTCGTCATTGCTAATTCGATCACGTAGCGAAATACCGAGCATGACTCTGAGTGTCTAAGCTTTTGGAGTTGGCCGACGATAAAGGAATTTCCAGAATCTTTGTCTCATCATTGGCAATACATAGCTCGAAAAGATACTCAGATTCAGATTCATTTATTTTTCATTACATAGGATGGTATTTTGTATAGGTACGCTTAATGAACGTCATAACAGTTTTTTTATCTACCGGCGGTACACAAAGTTGATGCTACCGAGAAGAACACGGCAAGAAATTACTCTTTTCATTATTATTGAACAAGTGGAGACTTCGACTTTAGACACTCGAAGGTATAGGAGGTATCTTGGATATCAAGTTATATCCCGAACGCTGCCCAGCCAAGTTGGATTCTAAGAGTGACTTCTTTCACGAAAGTGCTAGTCACTAGCCCCTTAAAAAGTAATGTAGGTTATGTAGGTAGTGTTATTAGGCCTGAACACTTTTAACAAAAAATGCGAAGCCTACTTGACTATGCTTGCCTGTTCACTTGGCTAAAAACTAAAAAGTAGTCTGACTCTACCTACAATGCCTGCGTGGAATAGCCGAGCTGGGGTAGGTCGAGCAAGGTGTTGGGGGAAGCCAATTGGGCTTACCTAATTGAAGCCGCGTCGAGACTTCCTCGGACCGTGATAGTAAAAGTTAAATCAATAATGGGCTTAATTCATACATTTTATTTCAATAAAAGTACCTATTAACTTTACCATATATGTACATACCTAGTACATGTATATATTTTTTTAAATCTTAAAGGTTTCAAAGGTCACATATAACGCCTTAAGGCATTGGCAGGTAAAAATAAAAGTTAAAAAATCACGTACACTACTTAATACACTTAATTAGGTAAACCGTTACGTATATGTATGTGTACAGACTTAAATGATTAGAAACTTAGATTTTTTGACATTCGTTATGCGTAGGTGTATCTTATCGCGAAATAAAAAGAGACTCGCTCTATCGACCAATATCCAATATGACCCTTGCTATACCTAGATATTTGTATTGAATAGGTCGCGCAGTTAGTTATATGTTATATCTACCTAAATATATTAGTTAATGTGATAGTCAGCGTTATATCTACTTACTCGTAGCTAGGTATATGGTTGTAACAGTCAGATAGATTTTTTATCTAACTCTGTATTCCTAACTTAATTTTTATTACCTACGCTTCAATTTTATTCATATCTCTATCTGGTACTTTTCTACTGTAAACCAAAATGTTAGTCGACGTCCCACGACCCTTTCTTTACCCCACGGTCGAGCTCAAATCTCCTCTCGGAACAGGAGTGGTTAGGTCAGTCTACCACGCTGGCCCAGTTACCGACACCTGCACCAGAACTCAAGGTAGGTAACCTTGAGTTCTCATTAGGTATACCTAATAATGTAGAGAACACATCACCTACTTTTCACCATCACTACCAGTATTTCGTCGTAATAAATCGATTTAGTGAGTAGGTAAATGATAATAAAATTGATACACGTGATACTTAGGTACCTTACTTAGAGGTATCTAATGGAAATCTATCGAGCTCTTGTAGATTTTCTTTTCGTCAACCGTAGTGTACCTATATACTGTCCCAAAACCAACCCCACGGATCCCATTAAACTATTTCCATGTTATGATATCTCCAAAATCTCCATCAAAAACCCATACCATGTTAGATAACATTAAACCTAGAAGTACCTACTGAATCTAATAGTAATTAGGTGTCATATCATAGTTATGTACCTTTAACTTATAACGTTTAGTTTATAATCATAACACGCAGGACGACTCGGATGTCGGGTTTATTTAAAACCTATCCGTCTTACCTCACGACTATTGTGTTCGGTTCGTATTCGTTCAATTAAGACGAGGCCAGCCCCTTTAGGAAGGCAATTTCGTAGCAATTGGCTCAACGAGAGCTTTGTGAGGGGAGCGAGCTTTCCCGCTATCGAACAGGTTCTGACGTCATCGCACCATACACACCATGGTCATTATTTAGTGGCTGCTCAGGCTAATACTCAATGTTTTATTTTTTATTGTTGTTATACATACAAGAAAGCATCTTGACCTATTTTGAGAATAAAGCTAATAAATATTTAGGTATTTAAATCGATGACTTTTTAGGGAGGATTGAAAACAATAAAATTGTGCCATAATCATCTCCCGCGAGTAGGTAAAGCGATTCCCGGAATCTTCTAGGTACATTTTGTGCCTTCCTTGCACAAAGTACCTACACAGGTAGCTGGTCGCAGAGAACCAATGTTCAGGCTCATATTGTAGCCTGCCAGGCCTGAGGAAGTTTCTGTCTGAGCTCACAAACTGATTTCCAGGTTTTCTACCTGTTTCTACCTATAGGTTTGTTGAGGACACCTAGGCGGCACAATATACTGACATCGCCACGTTCAACAAGATGGTACCTATAACTATCTGGAAAAATACCTCATTCCCGAATAAAATCGATTCAAAACTAGTAGAAATCGATGTGGCGGTGATAAATACGGACCCAGGCGAATCATATTCAATTTAATCATCTGAAAGATTTAACTGGCCCACATTCAGATTACCTACTACTTATATACCTACCAGATAGGCACTACCAAAATAATAATGACAAAAATATTTCCTACCTTTTCTTTCTATTTGCAACTAAATACCTAATTCGTCTTAAATCAATGAATACAGTTAAACAATAATTATATAAAAAAAAGTTACATATTTGTATACTTTTAATCCATTTTAAACATTACCTATCTACGTGACGCAGCTGACTGCTCAGCCTTAACCGAAACCAAAATCTTGCAGCACCAGCCGCGCTGACATGTCCGAAGGCCCTGCGACAGCGGAGTGGGACATCAACGACGCGGTGGTCCCGCGGGTGGCCAGCTTCGACACGTTCGGGGAGTGGTGCGACGGGCACGTGCGCCGCGTGTACCCGCCCGCCTGCGAGGAGGCGCGCCGGCACGCCTCCGGCTGGGCCATGCGGAACACCAACAACCATAACGTGCATATACTCAAGAAGAGCTGCCTCGGGGTCCTCGTGTGCTCCACGCGCTGCCGCCTGCCCGACGGCTCCAGGGTGCACCTGCGGCCGGCGATATGCGATAAAGCGAGGAAAAAGCAGCAAGGTAAGACACGTAAGTTGTTATGTTATTTGATAGGTTTGGCGACTAGAAGAAACATAACATTTACGTTACCTTATTTCCCCGAAGGAGTAGGCTTACATGTGCTAGAAGGCTGCCGAGGGGGTTTTAGTGAGTAGATAAATCTCACATAGCCAGGCTTCTTCCCCCAGAGTGGTCGAGGATCTTTCGAAGATTTCCCCCTCGAGAGAGAAAAAAAAAATAAGGCTTACTCGTACAAGCGTGTGTAGTGTGTATAGGTACACCCTCTTTTTTCACAAGTTATGTTTAGGACCCAGTAAATAGGTGGTTTGCCTATTGCCGTACACCGGGAATAATTAGAAAAACTCAATAATACTTTGTATTCATCATACATACATCATATTTTGCATTACTCAGGGGATTAAACCTCTAGCTTAGAAGTCGCGCTTACGAACAACTAGACCATCATCGTACGCATCACTGGCATTAATCAATAGGTATTTACCTATTACTGCATTTGAAACCATAAAATCCTGGGGTATCCTCGCCATGTCCAGGTCCCAAAATTCTAGAAACCTAAAATTCCTTGCTTGAGTGATGTATTTTAATTTTTAGTTTCTTACCTTCAGTCTTTATTTCAGGCAAGCCCTGTCCAAACCGACTGTGCAACGGAGGGCGTCTAGAAGTACAACCGTGCCGCGGCCACTGCGGGTACCCAGTGACACACTTCTGGCGGCACACTGAGCACGCGATATTCTTCCAAGCGAAGGGCGCGCACGACCACCCGCGGCCCGAAGCTAAGGGGGCCAGCGAGGTCCGGAGGTCTCTCGGCGCCGGCAGGAGGGTGCGAGGCCTGGCGCTAATTCTGGCGCGAGAAGCCGCCATTGCGGACAAGATTCTCACAGTGAAACCCGACAAGCAAATGCCACAGAAAATGAACAACATCCATCAGCAACCACCGCCACTCATTCCTGACAACCAAAGAGGTGAGTAACGGAACATACCACATTTACACAGAAAACTGATATGAGCAGTTTTATTAGTTGTTACCAAATATTATAAATGAATAAGAAATGAAATATAGAAAGTATCAATCAACCAAAGCCAACAGTATCCTCACAAACAAAGATTCCATATTCGCAATCACGTTCGCCAAATACCATTTAGTTACATTTGATAATATGATTGATAGACTCTCATCGCCCTGAGGATAGACACAATAAAACTGGATCATCCACACATCGCTAGTAACTCTCACCGTTTTTTTTACTGCTAAGCCTGGATTTCATTTCTTTATTTCAATGAAACGTTTCCTTATCAGGACTGACATGCGCCTGCGGGCCTTTCGAGTGCACGTGCCGCTGGCGAGCCGACCCCGCGCCGGAGATGTACGCAGCCGCCTGGACCCCCGAGCCGCACGCCCAGCCCTACGCGTACTCGCAGCCGACGCCCGCGCCGGCGCCGCCCCACTACGACCCCACGGGGCTGCCCGCGGACGACATCTTCCACCCCGAGGAAATCTTCCAACTCGACCAGCCCATCCGCCTTGACTTTCCCATAGAAGAGAACACCCTCGAATCGCCCCCCACCTTCGCAGACCTCAATGACAACTCCAGGCCCGACGACTCCTACTGGCTCGAATGGCAGCGCGCGCCCCCCGGCTCGGAGTCTAGCGAGGCGCCCTCCCCCGAACTATTCGGCAACGGTTTCCAGCAAGCGGAGGCCTACTGCGACCAGCAGGCCTACCCGAACCAAGTCTACTACCCAGAGGAAGCCCAGTACTACCCCGTGGACAACACGAGAGACTCCCCCGTAGAAATCCCCGAACAGCGGTACTATAGGTACCAGGACTGCGCGCAGAGTAACGTAGACATGCAATGGAATTACTCCGATTGTTCTTTCACTCCCCACGACGTGCCCGAATGTAAGCAATATTACGATGTTCAGCATTCACAGGGCATGAACGCGTTTAGTGCCCTATTATAATATACTGTAACGTAGGCTGTATTTAAATTTTAACTGTAAATTGTAAATAAAATTGTAGGGTTAAAGTGTTGTTCATAAGCAAAATCCCAAAAATATAATTTTAAGAGAGTATGAAACGACAAACGTGATATTGTTCCTTTGATGTAAGTATATGTTGGCAGAGATGGCCGCTGTGGTCTCTCTGCGGTTGTTAGTGCAAGTTTGAACTGAAGTATAATAAAACGCATTTTTTTACAAAATCGTCTATTTATTGTATATAAAAATTACATTAAAATTGTCAATTTTACACTTTTTTAATTTCTAGCAATAAAATTGGTCACTACAAAATAGTCCTTAGCGATCACACAATAGATTTATTATGCATTTTGCAATCGCAAAACATTTCTAACACTGTCCACAAGACATCATTGACACCATGTATCCTAGAGTTAATCGCCCCAATCGACAAGCGAGCTAATTCACGTAAATGTATGACGCGTATATTATATCTACAGACTACAGCCGTGATAAGTTTGTATTTGCGCTTTTTTGTACTTTTGAAATATCATGAAGACATACCATGACATACCATGATAGACATAATACCGGAATACAAAAAAACGTTATCCCGTTTTTTCTTAAGTCATAAATACAGCAAAAATAAAATTAGAATACGTATATATTATATACATCATGACTGTACGTTTTGATTTTTTCCATGAAGAAAACAATAAATAGTTATTTGATATAAATTCGAAAGAAATATTGAAATCGGTCCAGATTACGAGGATGAAAGAGCAATATTTAATATCCTTTCGACATATAGCTCCGTGAATTAGCCACACAAGTCCGCCCGCGCGGCGCGCGGCCCGCGCGGTCGCCACGCTGACATCTCATATCTTTATTCTGACATGATAAAAAAAGATAAACTGATTTAATACGATAAACAATTATTTACAACAACAACACTTTCAACCATATTTCAGAACCCAGAACCAAAAGTCTATCCATCGAGAAAGCCTTTATCATGCCCGAGCTATCGACTCAAAACCGTGTATCTTTAGCGATTGTCTTGTGTCATCTTTACCGGCGCTTCAGTAACAACAAAGCGTCGCACGCAAAAAGCATGTTGCGCTTGATCTATTTTCAACAATTGAACAATATTGCTAAACCGAGTCTTGAGTGTGAACAATTTTATCAGTACTAAGCGGGCTTACATCTAGCTAAACATTGCGATTAAACTTTACGTCCTTAACTATTCGTAATATTCGTAACTAACTTAAAATGTCGCCATCCTTTCGCAATTGTACAATATTACATAGAAGGGGTCGAGGAGAGCACAGCACGCAGTATCACAGCTCCCGGCGATGCCGACCAATGCCTCTAAACTTTATTTATGATTTTACATTATTTTTTCGTTCGCAAGTTTAGAGACACACGGAGTCCCTTATCGGGTAGTATTTTAAGGCCACGAAATAGTTTTAACATGAAGCAAGTCTTATATTTTAATATAACATAACAACACTGTAACTTGCGAGATTAGTTTTGCAAGTGTACTTTAACATCAACTATGTTCGGACGCAATTATCTGTGCTTAAATTCCTATCAACATTTCTGTGGGAAACCGTAATCATACCTTAACATCGGTACTGGACTATTTTCACCTAATCGGCTCAATTCAATTACGACCGGTAGTCCGGCAATCAACTTAGCGACCTTATTTTGCAAACATTGTAACAAATGCAAAAATTCTACTTTTAACAAGTTTTCCAATAATAAAAATAACAGTATTTTTCTCATTATTCCATTTGTTACCCTTTCTCCAGAGATTATGTAGAGATTTAAAAGATTAAAAAACACTAAACGAAGCTAAGTATGTGCAATAGTCCCAGCAGCTGTCCCTAGTGGCAATCTATTTCAGGAAGCAAGAGTCGAGCACGAAGCGAGATCGACGGTGCAAGCAGTATCTTTGCAGAAGTTGCGTTCGCAAGAGAAAATCTACAACTAGGACGACAGGCCCAATGTATAATAACTACGACTTAGGTATCAAGATAGTAGACTTAAAGATAGGACAAATATTAAGGTTGAATGTAAGTAACTATGATAATATTTAGACACATATAAATATCATAATTTGCAGTGTAATAATATATGTATTAACATAGTATCTATGAGCAAAGTAATGTACGATTACACATTAATTTTGTGCTATATAATACAATAAGACTCTGGAATATAAATACAAACTTTTGCTCTGACGTAAAAATTCGAAGTAACTAAAATTAGGTCCTATATAACACACAAACATAAAGCTTTAACAACGACTAAAATATAAGTTTGTACTGTTGAGAAAACAATCCACTGTTGATTGAGACGCGAGCGCACACGCTGCTACATCGTTGTACAAATATCAGAATAGTGTAATCCTACTTATTTAAACATACGTGAGTTAAATCTAACTGAGAATTATTTAAACGTTAAAACATTGAATATCTAGCGAAGAATCTTGCTCGATTGGAAAGAGCATACGGCCCCATTTTGGCCTCATGTAAATGACGATCGTAGAACCAAATACTACTTTCCATGTAACGTTACATGTCCATGGAAGACTTTGAATAGGTGGAAACATTAAATTGTATACCTACGTTATGTTTAAATCGGGGATGAGACTAGATGAGACGGGCGGTTAACACTATTCGTGGATGGGTGTGACTGAGCCAACAAACATTGACTATTTTTGATGACAATGGTTAATGGTAGTAATTATGTAGGTGTATGTATTAAATGACTTCACTGAAAAATATATAAATAAATACATATCATGGACATTCTTACACACGTTCATCTGACCCCAAACTAGGCAGAACCTGTACTATGGGTGTCAGAGACTGATATACATACATTTTTTTTAAAATACAAACTTAATTAGATAATATTAACATCCAGACACAGAACAAACACAAGTGTTCGTCACACGAATTTTCATCCTGAGGATTCATTTTTTCATTCGGAACAACTACCCCTGCGTAACAGGGAGGGGTCATTACCGATTGCGATAAAGAGCCAGTGTAAATAAAAATTAAAAAATTAACTTCATTAGAAAGTACTAGTTTTGACAGTAAAATTTGTAAATACAATAATTTAAGTTTACTTCCTTCGACAAGATGGAGAGATGACTTGAAGAGAGGCAGAGAATCCGCTGGATCCAGGGGGATTAGGAGTGATTGGAGAGAGTAGCGACGTTTGGGGTAGGCCTGTCTCGTCCCAGTAGCGGGACCTTAGTGCTACGGTAGCCTCTGTCTGTGGTAAAAGGGGACTTTTATTTTTCCGGGTGGCAAGTGTGAGAAGAAAAAGAGTAGACCTACGAGTATTTCCAATAGCTGATCTCAAAAGGATGGATGGATGTAATTTGTATGATATAGCAGCATGAAATGGACAGACGATTTCGTTTGTGTAAAGTGTCCTTAAATCCCCAGTTTAAACGTATTTTTTTATATTTTATTCGAAAACAGCAAAAATGAGTTCTATCACAAAATGATCCATCTTCATTTAGTAATACTTTTTGCCACAAAAACATATTATTATTCGCTTTTTTAGAGAAATATGGATAAAAAGATTCATTGATATCATATACAGATTAAAAACAGGTAGATATGCGCTCAGAAATTTATATTTGTGCACCTTTTGCTTAGTACCGTGTCAGTACGTATCGCATCCTTAAAATACTAATATTAGCAAAATATGTCATTTGCGAACACTGAAGACTGTGATGGTAACATATCTAGCTGTTTTTAATTGATAAATGAATGACAAGACTACCGAAATTTAACTTGGTGATATTCAAGGAGTATTAAATTTGAAAATATATCAATAGTAAAACATCAGTATAATCGGTTCTCGTAGCAGTTACCCTCAGTAAAAGCTAAACGGCAAATAATTCTCTATACATATACTGATGATACTTTTATTACATAATGCTCTATCACAGCTAATTCACATTCACATGAATTCATGAGAACTATAGTTTATAAAACTAACTAACATTTAAATGTTAATCATCACCTGAATCAAACTTTAACTAAACATGAAATTTAGTCGGATTTCAATTGATATATGATTGGATCAGTGCATGTATAATCATAAATAATGAATACTAAACAGAAATTAGTTAAAGCCTTAAATGATAGTCATTAATCATTAATTATTCTCAAATTGTTATTTTTTGTGTGCCTTATTTTAAAATTACATATTACGAAGTACATATAGACATTGGGATTGTTCACTAAATTGGACAGGTCAAAGAAAACAGAATATATGCTTTTATTGCGGTAATATACACATATACACACATATATGAATTCACTGGCATATAATAAATAAGCTGAACCAGTTTAATTCTGGTTGACTTTACAAACCAATAAAATAATTTTAATAGGGTACTGTAATTACACATGCACGTATAAATATCAACGCGTATAATATTTTTAACAATCCCATAACTTATATCACATTATTATCATCATCGCATCACAATTTACACAAATTAATATTCACACAAATAAATGTATAATAGTTGTATGTGAAATACGTAGCAGAGTTAATTTAAAGGGAAGTTCATAGGTTACAATTTCAGTAGAGATATCTATTGCTTTATGGCAATGCTCATTTGAAAAAGCATCAAATCATTAAAGTGGTTACGGTGGACGAAAGGTAAAATCTCAACAAACTGACAGAATTCATAAGTTCGGATCGCCCAAAACTACATACAAAAAAATCGATTAGATAAATAAATTTTAGCATGATGTACAGATAAATTATATTATGACGATGTCGACCGAGATCGAACATGATAAAAGGATGAACATGAAATCGCTGCAATATTTTCTCCATCGGTATTACCAATGATTATTATTGCTAGGGATTTAACGCCGCAGCCTCATTAGTGGATAGCTTGATGGTGGCAGCGTTGACTGTGCGTTGGTTGCAGCCTAGCCACAGTGCTGGTGGGTCCAAGACCGAAGCTCTTAACAGTGATCACCTGTAGCGTGGTACGTAAGTGGTGGCTCCTGCACCAGCGATAATCAGGATAAAAAGGGTGACCTTGTGAGATTTTGAAAGCTCGCACGTGGACGATGCCCTAAAACCGGCAGCGCTGGTCGTAACAGGCGCCAGTGGTTTAGGATTAAAATGGCGATCTTCCGATATCATTAACCTTAAAGGTTAACTGTACCCAGCAGTCAACCGCGATAAAGCTTTCAATACGAGGTCCTTTAGATCACCGGTGGAGTTGGTCGCAGGGGGCGCCACCTGCCGGTCAGGGCGCGGCCTCCTCGCCCAGCTCCGCGGCCTCGCCCGCCAACTCGAGCGGCTCCGCCCCCGGGCACCGCCCCACGCTGCACTCCATCTCCGTACTGGAATACACAGTATAAATAGAGTAGCGTCTGTAGCCCAATGGCCGACATCGATTCTTTGTGATCCACAGAACAAAGCTACACAGAAAAAAGCTGGGCTTGAGGATGGGTGACTGCTAATGGCAAAATTCCATGGGCGCTTCCGTGCTTCGGAGGGTAAGTTAAGCTGATCAAATGCCCATCGATAGATTTCATACGCCGACGAGCGTAGCATAATAAATCTATCAGTATCTGGTCAATAATATATCAATACAGAAAACCACATGAAACCGTTGTTTTGTTCCAGCTGAAGGAAGAAGAAACTAACTTATTTCTTCATTTAATAACCTCTGATGTATGAATTCACTGGTAGGACGTGAATTATGTAGATGAAAATCAAAGATATTAAGGTCCGTACTAATAAAAACTCAGATCAGTATCAGTATTAGCCGGTTGGTTTCCAAAATCATACGTAAGCAATCTGGTCCATTAAATTTTTCTGACGTCATCTGAAGGCAAAAATAAGAGAGAGCGGCTCAAAAGTTTAGCTTTGACCTTGAATGCGCTGAAGTCAAAATTTATGGTATCTTCTTGCGCGGGACGAGCGGGTGTCAATCGTAAGACCTGAATAGTTCGCCAGCCGTATTATGTCCTCCGCATTGATTGCGCAACTATCCCCTCCGAATTTCATTCAGAACTACACTTTTGTGACGACGTCAATAACAAGAATGAAAAAAAAATGGTTGTCTGTAAAGTCGGTTTACGGACGAAAGATTTACGTGATAACGTCATAATCATTATTTTATACAATACAAAAAAAAAAATGTCTCACACACCCTGTATACAATGTTCATGTCCCACCCACCCTGTATACAATGTTCATGTCTCACACACCCTGTATACAATGTTCATGTCTCACACACCGGATTGTACAACAATTGTACAACATTGTATACAGGGTGTATACAATGTTGTACAATTGTTGTACAATCCGATTTAACTACACGTGACGTCAGATCAGGACACTTTATGACGTCAGATAACGACACCATGACGTCACACTTTTTCGGATGTGTTGGCGTTCATCGATCTAATAAACGTTATCACGTCAAAAAAAAAACAAATAACTTACACAACGCTAACAGTAGACGCCTGCATGCGAGCGGCCTGCCAATGCTCTATCGAGTCGAGCTGGTCCTCCGCGTGCGACGCGTCCGGCAGAGCGTCCGGCGCGTCCGGCAGAGCGTCCGGCGCGTCCGGCGCGTCCGGCCCGTCCGGCGCCAGCTCGCTGCCGGACACCGGCGACTCCAGGTTTATCAACGTCCCCGTCACTACCTCGGTCACCTTAGCATCCTCAGTGTTTGAGCTCGTCGACTGACTCGTGTCCACTGACTTTTGGATATCTGTTGAACGACATTATAGATGTTACACACACTCGTTTATCATTCTTTCCCACGTCGATTATTATTATAACCATGGATATATGAATTTAAAAAAGTAGATATTATGTTATTTGAGCTTTAAGTGGCGCACAAAATATGACTAAACCGTCTGCACTTTTTATTAGTTTCACGTCAGTACATGGCATTCACAAATAGATTTGTCATCCAGAGAATGTCGAACGAATGCGCCATTTGCGTCATACCTATCTACCTCTTTTTTATTTGATAAATTAATCGTTAGAACCAAATCTACATCGAATAACAGACAGATCTGATTATACAATTAAAGCCCCAACGTATAAACAAAGAATAATGACGGGGATTAAAAAAATTGCGAGTGAATAGATATAACATAACTTACAAGGGCCGCTGCCCTCGTCAGACTTTGAGGGTTCGGAAATCGGGTCGATTCACAGATACGCGTTTTTTGCAAGCGCAGACGGCCATCTGCACAGTATGATTCCCGATGATGGTAGCTGAATAGTATGCGCATAAATTTCTGAACGTTCAATTTTGCATCGATACATAATCTGAATCATCCGGAACGCACCGATTTCTATTTAACCCAGAAGAACGTGTCTGTTACAAAATTGCAAATTATACATTAAATCTACTACCGACAAAAATTCTGTCACTGACTGTCTGACGTGGGCAGCCTAAGGTGGAGAGTGAAAGCATCGAGACCTGGAGCATGCATGTAGGTCAACCATTTCTTGAGCGGTCGACTGTCACCAAACACGGACAGAACGTTGCCCTTCAGCGTATCTGAAAAGCAACGTGCGTGCACGCGTGTTAAGTTATTATCGAAACATGCATGCATAACTAGATAACTAGCAGTCGCTAGTCTAATCTAGTCTATCAAACTAAGAAACTGATCTACAAGCTTACACAAAAATTGGCCAAGCGAATGAAAACCATAGTATGAGGCACTAAGTTAAGTACTACTAATGGATATTACGATAACTTTATGGGTGACGTAACCATATTTATTGTATTTTTTTGGAAATAATTAGGTAATCATCGAAAAAGTTATTTGGAAAATTAAATGTGACAAAAAATTGTATCGCAGACAGTTCAGACGATATTGTCATAACTAACAAATGATACATACATGGAAACAAACATTAATTTTATTTCTGATAAAGCATTAAAATGTTGGTGCATTTACAGTAAATAAAACAGTTTGACAAATTGTTGTATTTAAAGCTTGCAATTTACATTCTTATTTGGGGATTTAAGTCTTAAAATGCTTTTATAGTAAAATGTTATAAGTGGAAAGCATAATAAGCAAGACAATGTGTGAACACAACATAAACAACAATAAAAAAATGCAATCTGTATTGGTGAGGACCACTCCTGATAAGTTTTATTTTCGATTTGTCTTATTTACAGAAAAGTCTCATTACACTTTTAACCCATACGTAGAGAAAAATAGAAGTTCTGATTTCTTGAAAGAAAAAAAAACAGTTAAATTAAGAACTACGCGATTATAAGCATATTACTTGGTATACTTGGGACAAGATTAGTAAAAGCTAGAAGCTATCTTTTATTTACGATAAATAAATAATTAGTTATAAATTTATTAATGTGTTAGAATATTCATTATACAAGTTTTATTACCAAGTACCTATCTTTAATTTATTTTTTGACGTGACAACGTCTTATAAATTGGTTTGCCGGGTGACACTTCAAGAAACTGCGTTACGCTCTGCTCACGTTATGCGCTCACAATGAGAGCGAGTGAGAGGCACGCGTCCCTTCCACTCGGGCATGGTTAGCCCGCCTAAGAGCGAGAGAGACGATACGATACGAGACGATACTACTATACGAATGAATATTCACATTAAAATTATTTTACCACTCAAAGTCGTTGTCACGTAAAACTTTCGCCCGTATACCGACTTTACAGGCAACCAATATTTTTTTATAATTGTATTGTAATTGTGTATTGTGTAAGGGAGGAGAATCGACCTTGCTTGTGCCGCTGGTCACAGCAGGGCGGGTGCGCGGAGTGCGGCCGCAGCGGGCGCACGCGCACGCGGTAGAAGCGCGCACCGCGCGGCACGTGGAACCGATTGCCGCTCTGCGAACGACCAGTCATGACATTAAGTCCTGGGTTCGATCTCCGAGCCAGGCAAAATATTTATTTTGTTTTTCATTTAATGAGAAACTTAATTACTATGTTATTACTTTATTACTATACAACTTGATTTCGACAAACGAAAATCTAATCACTGAAAAATTTTATTAAATGTGTGCCCGTGTGAGTGTGGGCGTCTGGGTGTATGTATTTTCTAATTTTATATTCCCAGTAGTGGGACGTAGTCTGGAATTGTGTGCAATTGTTTGGCTATTGCCACACAGTTGTATGTCCAATATCTTGATTAGCCTATTGCCTGTTAATAAATGTACAACTTTTTACACATTTCTGTGTGTATGCCTAGAATATGCTTCAACATCATTCAATTGTTACTACTAGACAACTGCTGACTGAGGCTGTCATGTCTAACATTGTCTATAAAGTAGTTTTTTTTTTAATGTGGACTAGCAATTAAAACACCTTGTGTTAGTTATCGCTAAACATAAGATCAGTAAACCTCCTCCTTTTGTCAAAGTCGGTTAAAAAAGAAGGCGCGTACCCTCTTGGCATAGCAATATTCCTTGGAGTCGACCGTAGCGACGGCGTAGAGCCGCCTTTCGCTCTCACTCTTCACCTGGATGCTGAGGTCTAGCGCCGCCAGGCAGTCGCTGTGCACGAAGTACATTATATTCGCCTCCTGAAAAGTAATATTCCTAATATTTAGTCATCCCGAGATATACCCGTGGACTCAGATCACCCCTGGGGGAAATACTACTATTCGTGATGATGACCCAAAAGGAGGGGGCGTACTGGGTCGCAGCTCTCAAACTGTCTCATTAATCACATTAACCCGGCGAGCGCAAGGTTAGAAAATGTAACACAAAGCGCTAGGTGGGTGTGGCACACCCAGATAGTTATTGTGTGTTTTTAACACACTATAATTTTTAATACTTATTTTCTTGAATATTAAACTGATATTTACTTCTATTATGAACTAATTTAAGGGTGAAATAAAAAGAATAATTTGTTATTGTTATTTATTTATGACATTAACAAAATTTACAATTTTCACTTACATTTATTAGTTATGGCACATGTTTATCTCTTTTTGTCAAAAATATAAAAACTAAAACAACATAAAGTATTTTTTCTTGTAATAGACTAAATATAAAAGCAAAATAATACATACACAGCATCATAAAACTAATAAAAAAATACTTATTCATCTGGTGATCTTGTGCAGTTTTCACAGACGAAAATGGCATGTTCCATACATAAATAACGGCTGCACTGGTAGCAAACGTATTTTGTCTTGCAGTCTTTCTTTGTAGGAAATATTTCACATCTCTTTATAGATCATCATCATTCAACTCCTGCTCTGTCTCACTTTCAAAGGTTCTTACACAATATTATCAATATTATCTTGGTCACTACCAGATTCGTCATAAGAACTGGCTTCAGCTTCTTCAAAAAGACGTAATAACCTATTTTGGGTGTCTTCGTACGACATCCTAGACTTTTATCCTGAAAATAAACTAAAACAATGCAAAAAAAAATAAAAAAAATAAAAAATGTGTTTGTTCAAAATCGTTACAAGTAGCGTAATGTGGGTTTCACGCACCCCTTGACAGCTTCAAACTCATCCACATCATTCGCCGGGTGGCGGTCGACCATCGCAGTGGCAGTCGACGCTTCCGTACCTCCCCCCGCGCAGCTACTCAGGCGCGCGAAGAGTAATACCAATTCGCTATTAAAATATTAATCGATTTTTATAGGTCTGGGTGTACCACACCCAACCTTACGCTCGCCGGGTAGAAGTATAAAATGATCAATTTATGTGATTCTTCTCAGATACATATCATGAATAACACTGACGACAGGTTTGTCAGGTGCTACCCAGTACGCCCTCTTCCACTTGGGATGACATAATTACTTATACAAGGCGTGCGTGATAAGAAAGCCAATTTTTTTTATGGATAAAAGATAGCAAACGAGCTTGCAGCACCACCCATCCGCTGCCGCCCATGAAAACTGTCATGAGCGGCAGCGCAGTCAACGCCCATGACAATTTAAACAAAATCTCATTTACACGTATAATGAAAATATATTTGAAGACTACTATTATCAAACGCTGTGCAACCATACGCAGTGTCATCTTTCCCCAAGTCACTTGTGGGACGTTTCAAGCTTCCACTAATACCGCCCGTAAACCCAGAAGTCCCCTATAAGTCGTTTAAGGTGCAGGCAAACCTGTAGCACGGTGTAGTTCAGGTGCGAGGGGTCCCACAGCAGCAGCACCACGTTGCCGGGCAGGCACGAGGACAGGCTGAGCGTGCCCGCCGCGAGCCCGACCGGTGTGTGGCCGCGCGCGCGCCCGCGTCTGCTCTCCTCTTTTTTTGGTGATGACCTACAACATTTTTTTATATATTTTCACTAGCTGACCCCGCAAACGTTGTTCTGCCATATGAAATGTCAAAGTGACGTGACGCTTCACGTCAATAAACGACGGTTAAAAATAAAAATACTAAAATCGTGTATAATAAACATTTTCCAGCGGAGCAAATCGTGAATCTAAATCATTCTCGAATCCCCTTGAACACACAAAAAATATCATCAACATCTATCTAGCCGTATAGGAGGAGTTCAGTGACATACAAGAAATATATATATTAATAAAAGCACATATAGAATTAATAAATATATATATTAATATATTAATATAAACACCCATACGCTGCCGCCTATAACAACTGTCAACAATCTAAATTTTTTTAGATGGAACTAGGATTGTTAAACTAGTTAGTAGAGATAATTAATAAGAACATTAGGTGTATGGTCAGTTCGTTATTGTGTGATGACTGGGGCAGGGACTGTTAGAGAGTTATAGTTTAGTTACATAGTCAAAGCCAGAAAAAATAATAATGCTAGAGGAGGGTAATTTTACAGCGCAGTAAATTATTTATGTGAAATTAATAATTTTTACTATTATCACTAAACCATTCAATAAAAATATAAGAAACTAAAATTATATTTTTTTATGTATGTAATAAAGAATAAATAAATAAAAAAGTAATATTCCTTACCTACGAAGTGTAAGGAATATTACTTTGGATATTAACGGACCTACTGATATAGTCCATAGACATAGACTTCATTGTTTATGCATTTAATACAAACCCACCTGCCATCGCTGTCCTCCTCTTTGCTCTGTTCTCCCTCGTCAGCCTTCTTTTCTAACTCTTTCTTTAAGTCTGCAACCTGTTGTTGTAGAGCCGCCTTCTCGTTTTCGAGTGAAGCCAGCTGCAAGATTTCAAAAATACACAGTAGAATTATATTTCATTAAAATCGACAGGTTTTCTAATGTCCTAATCCTATATAAATCTCAGTGGGTTGTAATTTGTTAGGTTACTTCAGTGCTTGACTGGGTTTGCATATTATTAACATACAGTTTGTGAATGTGTTATTTTCTCCTTCTCTTACAATTTATTCCACTTGAAAAAACTTCCACTGGTCCTCTCACATATACCCCTTACCACTCCTCTTCTTTCTCCTCCTGATACGGAAGGAACAAAGGAAACATCATTCTGCTGTTTTTCGTCTTTCTTTCTATCTCTCTCTCTTAGTCCCCACTTTATTTTCTCCCCACACACTCCATTCCCAGAATTGTTTACACAGGCTTTTCTCTCTTACTTCCACTGCCTGCGCAGCTGATTCCCATCTTCTATTGCTCCCCATCATTATTTGTCGAATGGACAGTTGCTGATAGCCCATTGGAATTTACACCGTCACCGTGTCATGGCGAGCTATAACAGCAGTAGTTATCCCACCACCCCACCTTTTGCGTCCCGCCTCTCCAAGCGGGATCGCTTCCGATGTCGGCTTGAGGGTCATACGACCAAAGCCATCCCCTAAGGCAGGTTTTAGTCTACGGACATAATCGGTGCAGCCGGCTGTACCGATACGCATGAGGTGCGTTTCCTGCCTCCTTCCTAGGTATAGCCCGGTCTTGCCCGGAGGGTCAGTCCACGTAGGTTGGTTGTCTGGACGAAAAACAAAAAAAAAAAAAAACCACCCCACCAACCTGCGTCCTGAGCAGCGCGTCCAGGTCGTTGGTCTCCGGGTCGGTGAGCTGCTGGATGGTGTCGCGGTACTTGCCGCACTCGCGCACAAGCAGCTGCTCCCGCTCGCGCAGCAGCTCCAGCTGCCGGTCCTTCTCGCTCAGGAGACGCCGGCTCACGTCGTTTATGGTCACCTGGTGGTTTTGTAGGTTAGTGGCCAACTCAATAAAGGTACGCCCGCTACGGTAATTACTGCCTAGTAATATTTTTTTTTTAAAACAACTACATATAGTCCGGTTGTAGGGGTGTGGTTACCGGTCACACTTCTTTAGAGGCGATCTTAGTCGTCAAGGTTAACAACGCATACATAACTGACTTGTGGTGCAGCGGATTGTTGGCTGCTTACATCCATAAAAAAGTAAAGGTGTGGTTTTTTATATCTCTTTTCTAGAGGATACATAGATTCTCTTAGATACATAGATACTCTTGAAGGATAGGTACACCTATTGGAACGTGAGTCTTATCTAGTCTCGTTTCAAGTCAGTCACGGATGTTATGGGCAGCCGCAGTCGATAAGTCGTGCTGCACGCTATCTTGTATCCATTAAAAAAACTCAAACAATAGTAAAAAAATGTCTGAAAACGTGCGACAAGACTTGCCGATTATAAACACTCGCGGATTATTAGCATCATCAGAATCTAAACGATACTAAATGTTTTTGAGGAAACTCAAGCACTCAAGATTTTTTTGCTACTAGCGTACTAGATGCTAATGAAATGGATATTCAATTGTGTTTTTACCTACTCTTCATCTGTTGTGTGCATGAGTGTGTAAGAGTTTTTTTTTTTTTTATAAATAAATATCTTGGACATTCTCACACACGGCCATCTGACCCCAAAGTAGGCGCGAGCCTGTGTTATGGGTGTCAGAGACTGATACACATACATAGATATTTTTAAATACATACTTAAATAGATAATATTGACATCCAGACACAGAACAAATACAAGTGTTCGTCACACGAATATTTGTCCTGAGTGGGATTCGAACCCACGACCTTTGGCGCAACAGACAGGGTCACTACCGATTGCGCCAACGGGCCTGTCGCGCGCAGTTTGAAGCGTTTAAAGTATAATTGTGAACGCACCTGTTTATCCGTCTCGTACTTGGCCCTCAGCAGCGCGACCTCAGCGCTGAGCCGCTGCTCGCACTCCGCCCTGCACCGCTCCACCGCCTCCCTGACTGCCTCCTCCTTCTCCACCTCAGCATTCTCCTTCGTCTGCATCACGATCGCGTTGTGGCTGCTAATCTCTATCATGTCCGTCCGCTCGATCTTCTCCAGACTCGACTCCGACGGGGAACGGTCCATGTTGGTTAACGCTACTAACCTGAACCTGTTGGTTATAAACCAGTTTGGAATGGATATTGATTTATGGCGCGTTTACAAAATACATGGCGGTGATAGGGTTATAGTGGGCCTTTATGGTCACACAGACGCCACGCACATTAGATATAACACATAGAAATACATAGTTAAAACCAACTACCGGCGTTTTGTCATGCTTGCTGTGGAACGCACTTTAAAATTTGGTTTTTTTCCACAGCCGTTCGCCGTCGACTAAAACATCTGTGACAAACTTCGAGAAGCTGTAAAAGGGCAAAGGTAATGGAAGTGTTTGTAACATTAGTATGAGATATGAAATATTAGTTTTTCAGTATTAGAAATATTTGCGTTAAGAGCGATTAGGACTGTTAGGGAAGGTTACTTTTGTTTTTCTATTTGTAATATACCACAATGTAATTGTTAATTGCCCCGTTCGTAGTTGATCACAAATGGGTTTGTCTTTTCGATTCATATAAATATAATATTCCACACTAATTTAAATTAACATGTGACAGTTACTTATTAAGCGTGAGCAAATTAATAATATAATAATTTTGTATCAATAAATTAACCAATACTTGAAACTATAAAAATAAAGCATGGCAGATTATTTTACCTCGACCTTAAAGAGTCAATTTCTGCTTTGTATTCCTTGTGCATCTTCTCTTGTAATTCTTTCAATTCTTTCTGTTTCTGAACTTCCGCATCCGCTAATTGTTTTTCGAACAATTTTATTTCATCTCGAAGTTTTTCTAATAAATCTTTAGTACCCTGATGTTCCGATTTTAATTCTTCAATATCTTTTTTATGTGCTACTTTTAAATCATCTTTTTCTGATTTTAATAAGCTTATTACATTATCTTTTTCAGTAAGAGATGCTTTCATATCACTTAATTCCAATTCGTGGTCAACTGTTAGCCTCTGGGTTTGTTCTCTGAATCTGATTGCCGCTTCCTCGTTATTCTTTTCCCATGCATCTTTTATTTCTAAATGTTTTTCTTTGACAAACTTATTTTGTTCGTCTATATCATTTTTTAGTTTGACAAGCTCCTCTTTTATAAAATATATGCTAACTCTAACCAATCCACACAGCTTCACCAAGAAATCTTGCAGTTTCTCGATGTTAATTTTATCGAGACTCATATTATCCTACAATGATAAAACATAACATTATAATCCTTTTACATCCGACATTATAGTATTATACAAAAGCAGAACGGCTCGAAACAAAATCACTAGTCTAATGGCTATACGGGGCCGGTGAGACAGGAGCAACGAAAAATAACTAGAGCAGCCTCCACTCAGATCAGACCTCAACGAATTATAGGAAAGTCAGGAACAACTGGCAAAGAACGTCGAATAGCATTAAAACCGCCCTTTGTGGAACTTTAGCAATAAAGAAAAAAAAACTTTTTAAACCTCTTTCTACTTGACATATCTATGATCTGTACCGAGTGGAGCCGTGTGACGGCAACGAGGTGCACCTGTCGGTCGTCCCGGCCCCAATCCAGGCTGGACGGGAGGGACTCCTCGATGTAAAACTGCGAGTCGACAAACTCGTGGTCACCGACCGTCTCCGGTATAACCGCTAGTGTGCGCACCTCAGTCACCGTGGAAACGGCCATCGTTTCCGGCGCGCACGTCGTCGACGTGTCTATGCGCTGCTTTTGCGAGCCACTCTGCCTGCTTAGCTTCTCGAAATCCGTGTCCGTCTCCGATTCGAAGTCTTCCCTGTGAATAGGAAGACAAACTGTAACAGGATAAGGGGGGGGGGGGGGGGGGTTAGGGCAAAGTACAAACAACTGAATACTGTCCCACTTAACTCCACATTTATTCTGACCACTTATTCTCCAAAATCTACCAAGTTAGGTTATTAATTATTTTGATTAAAATTAGCTTAGTTAACAAATATAGAAAAGAACAGGGCCTGTTGGTGTGCTTGGCTGCTCATGTGCCTAGATGTTTGTCAAAGGGAAAAAAAAGGTGTTACAAAACGTTAGAATAGAAAACGTGTGGCAGTGTACAGTCAAACTGGCTTTGACCGGGTCATGAGAAACCAGTCAAAAGCAGTTTTGACTGCGAATATCATGCAGGAGATTTTGACCAATGTCCTTTAAATTCACATATAGTTCACAATCGTTAGCTAGTTTAACTAAAGGGAAAACTTTTTTAAGCTAACGGAGAAAAAAGAAGGGCTTATGTAGATATATTGATGTGGTCCTATATTGTGTAATCAGTCAAAAAGAGCAAAAATCAAAACGAATCTGGTATGGGTAACAAAATATTAATGGAAATACAAATCTCAATCAAAACTGCGCTTCGGTGATACAAATAGCCGATGATTTACGCATCATTAATTATTAATAGTACAAATTTAAAATTTACTGTATCGTGCATAAGGTTTGTGTAAAAGCTAAGATTATTATTTAAAACTTACTTGTCAAGGTCAACCTGGATATCGACATCCCTTTCCTCATGCTCTGATGCGTTGAGCCTGAAATTTGTTAAATCTTAATTATAATTATTAAAATGTTTACAATCTAGGTACTTTTCGCTCTGTGTGTGTTCGTGCGCGTGCGTGTGTGTGTAAGCTTTTATTTATTTATTTATTGACATACTTCTGTTGAAAGAACTTGACGGTCGCCTCCATGTCGTATTTAGGCACGTCGCAAGCGAGCAGCGGGAACGCGTGGGATATGAACCCAACGTCCTCCGCCGTGATGACGGGCAGCCGCGCGTCGAATGCGGGCGGCGCCTGCGTCGCGAACGCCGGCGGCAGCTCCGTCATGCCGGGGAACAGGCTCTTGAGGAAGTGGCCTTCGAACAGCGCGTTGAACTCTTGCCTCCGTCCGACCTCCTCGTCGTGGATCTTGAGCAACTTCTCAGCAAGATCCGTCGCCCACTGAGGATTTGCACCTTGTTTTTACACATAAATAAGTAGAACTAGATGCTATACTAACATTTCAAAGGATTTCGCTTTTATATGCAAGTTTTATAACAAAAGCCGTAGTAGGTATTAATCAAGAAAAATAATGAAACTGAAAATTGCCTCACATGCAACTTAAATAATAATTAAGTAAAATTCAGTTTAGCATTGTCCTTTTCCTTACCCGTATTCAGGTACGTAATATCGCATCGACGTTGCCAAGCTACGCACGCGCGTTCTAAGCGTGCACTTACACGGCGGGCGCAGCTGAACCGGGATGCCGATGTAGCGCACCAGCCGGTAGCAGCCAGGCACGAGAGCTTCGCATCGCGACTTACCTGCAGGTGGGTACGAGAAGGCGCGGCGTGGTGCGGCCTCGTGCAACGCGCACGTACACTGCGGGCACGCGGTTCAGCTGAGCCACGATGCTGAGCCCCGCCGCACATGCACCCACTCGCATTGGTCTTCACGAGCCGCGTGCGAGTGGCAGTATTTATTTCCTATGGCACAGTACCGAACTCCGCATTTGCTCGCACGTGTCGATGCAGGCACGTACATGAGCGTGTACGCGCGTGCCGGCTAGGTGATCGAGACACTAATTTCGAGTGGCAGTGGCGCGAGTGTTTTGCAAGATGGAGGAACTGATTGAAGCTGTTCGAAGCAAAAAATGTATATATGATATAAAACACCCAGATTACATGAACACAAAATTAAAAGAATCAATTTGGAAACAATTTTCAAACAATCTTCCAATTTTTTTTTCCGGATGCTTTCCTTATTAACAATAATCTATATAAAAACTCGTTATCATTGTCGGATTCTGAACTTAAATCTAGCGCGTCCATCTTACTTGATTCCCGTCGACAAATGCCACTGAGGCGTCCATTGATGTACGATTCGTGTAAGCAAATGCGGACACACCGTGTCCACCCAATGTCAGTGCCACATTGGCGTAGTATCGTGAACCAGTGCGAGTGTGGGCATGTGCGGCGGGGCTGAAAAAGGACACCAGCCGGTCGCAGCATGGCCCGCGATCTCCGCATCGCGACTTACCTGCAGGTGAGCCCGCGAGAAGGCACGGCGAGGTGCGGCCCCGTGCAACGCGCACGTACACGGCGGGCACGCGGTTCAGCTGAACCAGGATGCTGAAAAAGGACAGCAGCCGGTCGCAGCATGGCCCGCGATCTCCGCATCGCGACGTACCTGCAGGTGGGTACGAGAAGGCGCGGCGAGGCGCGGCCTCGTGCAGCGCGCGCACGTACACGTCGGGCGCGCGGTGCAACTGCGCCACGATGGTGAAAAAGGACACCAGCCGGTCGCAGCATGGCCCGCGACGTACCTGCAGGTGAGCCCGCGAGAAGGCGCGGCGGCGCGCGGCCTCGTGCAGCGCGCGCACGTACACGTCGGGCGCGCGGTGCAACTGCGCCACGATGGTGAAAAAGGACACCAGCCGGTCGCAGCATGGCCCGCGACGTACCTGCAGGTGAGCCCGCGAGAAGGCGCGGCGGCGCGCGGCCTCGTGCAGCGCGCGCACGTACACGTCGGGCGCGCGGTGCAACTGCGCCACGATGGTGAAAAAGGACACCAGCCGGTCGCAGCATGGCCCGCGACGTACCTGCAGGTGAGCCCGCGAGAAGGCGCGGCGGCGCGCGGCCTCGTGCAGCGCGCGCACGTACACGTCGGGCGCGCGGTGCAACTGCGCCACGATGGTGAAAAAGGACACCAGCCGGTCGCAGCATGGCCCGCGACGTACCTGCAGGTGAGCCCGCGAGAAGGCGCGGCGGCGCGCGGCCTCGTGCAGCGCGCGCACGTACACGTCGGGCGCGCGGTGCAACTGCGCCACGATGCCAAAGTAGCGCGCCAGCCGGTTGAAGCACTGGAACGAGAGCATCGCGTGCGCGTCCTGCACCGACATCGAGTTCTCGATCATCAGCACCGCTCTACAACACCACCAAGGATACTTTAAGCAAAGATTGATGTGCAGGTCAGTGTGTGCACACAGAAGAATTTATAATTATTATTGTATACGATACAAATGTGAAAATGTATTAAGTGGGATTGCTGGAAGAACTGCAACTTTTTTGCTTCATCAAATCATCATATCATCATCATTATAAATTCAGTTTCATTAAAAACATCAATATTTTTTCGTTGCCAGTTATTTAAACGTACTAAATAAGTTGTATAAATTTTCAAGCTAGGCAAGTACCAACAAAATTCAACTCACTCTAATCTAGCTTTCAATATGTGCGAGAGTTCGTCCTTGGACTTGGCGATTCGTCTCCTGATATCGACCAGAACCTGATGACCCTTGAGAAGCTTCTCCAGCTGCCGGCCGTGCGACTGGACCAGTGTGGGCAGCACTGACGGGTCGCAGGCGGCGTTCAGACGTTCCCGGTGCTGAGACGAACAGACGATATATTAAAATAAATTTGATGTTCCTCATAATGGTCTCACTGTTAAGCACAAACCCTTATCAGAAAATGAGGGGTAAGGCTATTCCAAGAACATACGAGTTCTTAATAGTTAAATTCTGAGTCAGGCATGTAGATTTCCTCAGCACAGAAGTAGACATTATATATTAGGAAAAATTATCAAGCAGAAATGGTCAAGGGTAGATCAAACTGCCAATCCGCACTTGGCCAGCATGGTGGACTAAGGCCTAATGCCTCCCATTCTGAGAGGATACCCGTGCCCGACAGTGGGACAAAAAATAAAGATTTGTGGAGGTGGTGGTACAACCGGTCCTCGACGTCCTTGATCTGCTGCAGCCCATGCTGATTCCAAAATAGACTGACCTGTATGATCGAAGCGGCCTGATCCTTCTGGTCACGCTCCAGCTTCTTCACGTCGCTGAGCAGCTGGTCCAGACCGTACAGCCGGTCTTCGATGCCCTTGATCTGCTTTAGCCCATGCTCGTTGGCATAAGCCAGTATGTGGCACAACTCCGCTTCTCGCTCCTTAAGCGGCTCTGCATCAATCTATAAAAATAAATATTTCATTAACTTTATGCTAAATATATATTTTTTTAAATAATACATTAACCCAACGATGGGAATGAACGAATTTTCTCTTGAATGATGAATGGGAGAAGTAAGGTCATATGCCTATGATGGCAGTGTATTGGCAAACTTTCTTGACTCCAGAAAAAGTACTCTAGAACTCTCTTTTTTTCATTGTGTTTTTCTTGCTATAGTGTTCTTCTACTGAAATTATAGCAGGTGTCATTTTATTGCTTAAAACATGCATATTAATATTTGTGCGTGGTGCAGGGATTGGAATCCAGATCATCTCGAGCGAAGTCGAATTGCTACTTAGCTGTCATTGCTGTTAGCATTATAGCTTAACTTTTAATTGACGACTCAGTAGCGCCGTAGTGAGTGACCGGACTGCCGACCCGCGCGTCCGTTCGGATCCCAGTCACGCCCAGATATTTTATTAAGAAGTTAAATAAATATTTGTACTCGAGTCATGGATGTTAAATTGTGTTGTTTTTACAATGTTAAAATTTGTCCGCCTGAATAATGCTAAACGCATGAGTGTGTAGCATTATTTATATATTAATTAAATTTATTTATTTTGCTATACGATTATTCTTTTTTTCAAAATTCGTTAATTTATAATTATTAAACTCTATTATAACTAGATAAATTCTAACATTAGATATTACAATTCATGGTAATGTACCTAATGTTACCTACCAAATGATACCTTAAATTTAATGACAATATTTAACTAAAATTAGGCTAACCTAACTATCACAGTTGACATCACCAATCTATTAAATTCATCGGCTTTATCAAATATTTTTAACAAGCTTAACTTGTGTCCCTGCTTCTGTAGGCAGAGAGCCGAGGCCGAAAAATTAAATTCATTTATACAAAGAAAACACCACAGTATAACAATGCAATGATTAAGACAGACACGAGATAGCAATTGTATATACCAAAACCAACACATGTCACCTGCTAACAATATTATATTTAATAAACATATGTTCCTACCAAGGCCAGTCCCTTCTGACAGTAATCGATGATGTCCTGCAACGAAGCCTTGTTCCCTTGCGCCAGGATCCAGTGCAGCAACGTCGGCTCCTCCTTGCTGTCGGTGGAAGTGGCCTTCAACGCCACTCCCTCGTCCGACTCCTCGATCTGCCGGGCGTCCGAAGACGCCGCGCCTTCATTACTCGATGCGATCTTCTGATCAAACACTGTAGCAACAATGATGACTTGGATTTGTAAAAAATGGCTCGTAAAAGCAAAATATAATTGAATACCAAACACTTTTTTTCTCAGAAATCGTTTATGACGACTTACTATCTGTTTATTAATATTTGACGAGAAATACCTAATTTAACTCCATAATAATACGCGGAAACTAATATAGGAATTGCTATGTTAAGTGTATCAATAAATATAAGATTAAGATATATGTATATACCTGACAACATTAAATCTTTAACATATTGATCGAAGCATTCATACATCAAAAAAATAATGTTTAATTAGTTACGCGGGAATTGGGTACATACTCACATTATATCTACCTGCAAACTATACTTAGTAAGTAAAGTTCGTTAGGGATACTTTTATAAAAAATCAATATCAAAATTTTTTTTACAAAGTTTTTATAACTTTTTATTTTATTTTCATGCATTGTCATCGGAACATAATATGTGTGCCAAATTTCAGCAAGATTCCAGTACATACATACGAGTGAAGTTAAATAAAAGCTTTTAATAAAATTATGAAGTTATGACCAAGAATTGATGTGTTCTTGTTCTTGGACAGATTGTTCAGTACGTACTTACAAACATTATGTAGCTATAAGTAAGTACCTAATTATTTGTTTAACCATTCAGAAGGCAACAATCTATCCTCCTTGTTTGCTTAGTTGTTAGTTTCCATTACAAATAGAATGCTATCTACTTTATCTCCCATGGTGTGTAAGATTATGTTAGTGTGTGCAGAATTGAATAATAATGTAGTTTAAAACCAATTTTAGCAAGCACATCAATAATGCTGCAAAGAAAGCATTTTGATATAGAGTAATCTTTCGGCAAACAGTACAATAACCTTTGACTGTTTGCATAATAAATGATTTGACGCAACTTGGTCGAATCAGTTTCAGGACATTATAGTATGTATTCATTGTTTATAACTGAATTCCTGCAAAACAAGATTAAATGCTGAAAAGGTTTAAACATCAAAAGCAGGAATGAAGACGGCTTTTCTTTGACATGCTATTTAAATATACAATTTGTGGGCTAAAAATTAGATTGAGTGCATTTAAGTACCTCACCCTTCAGGCGGACCTTAGGCAAATTACTGATTGGAGGAATCAGATCATCTCCAATACTTTTTTCCTCATATACATTAATAATGTATATGAGGTATTACTAATACCTCACATGTGGTATTACTAGAACTCCATTTAATATGCTCAGACCTCAAACCTTCAAGACAAAATAACGTAATGTAACGCCTAAATAACGTAGGTAATTAAACTATGATCAGATCAACCAGTATATGTTATAAATGTATGTGTATAAAATCCTTGGATGAATAATTTGTTCATCTGTTTGCATATGTATATATTTATTGCAATATATGCAATATTCTACAAAAATGTATATGGTAAAAATTTGTTTCTTGAATTTGTGACCTAAATCTGCCGAACGGAAATTGCACCAACTTCATTCGCATCTTACCATCCTCATCAGACAACTTGAACACCCCCACGCCGAAGTCCTGCGTCCCTCTATTATCGGAACTGGTGTCAATCGGCTGGCTCCTGTAGTGAGGGCCTTCGAAATCAGTATCTTCAAACACATCGAACGCTGAGAACCGATGTGCCTCTGCATTGAGCTGCAACGCAGGTAGAATTGGGATGTTGCCTAGTGACTCTAGCACTTTGTTGAGCCTGAAAAAGAGGAACAACACTTACACAAAGTACACATGTCAGAAGTGAAACTTATTTGGCAAAATATTCAAATATACACAAAAAAAGAATAAATATTAATATTCGTTTGTAAGTCTTGTTGTTTTATTACAAACGTTCGCTCTATCTCACTTTCTCTCTATCACCCATCCTCTTCTTCGTCACGAACGTTGCGTGCTGCGTGACGCATTTGCGTTTCATCCGTAAAAAAATGTACCCTCATGCGCCTAAAGAAGTTTCAAGCACTTCAAAAATTACTCTTTCGCCTGTCTAGTGACAGATGCGACTGCTAAGCTATAGGTCCTGCGTTTTATCCCAGAGTCAGGCAATGAGTAATTAAAACGGAAAAGTTACTTGGGTCTTTCCTAATTTAAATTCCCAGTTATTGCTTGGACATTGACTTTGTGTCAGACATGCATTTAATGTTGTGTAATATATTCACAATTTTCGTACACAGTTTGGCATATACTTTTGGCAATACGTAAGTACTCAAACTTACGTATTAAGTTTATCAGCATATTCTTCTTTTTTCTGACGATGTTTCTTAAATGATTCCTTAAAGCTCCTAGATCTTTCACAGAATTCGTTAAATATGTCCTCCAAATTTGCAACAACTGCTGTCCAACCCTGTGAAAACAAAAAAATTATATTTTAGTAAAATTAATGCAGTTTTTTGTTGCAACACTGGGACTAACATAAATCTTAACAGATAGACCAACCTTTTTAAACGGTTTTATTTGGCTTGACCTATTTGTTTACCTATTTATTTATTTGGTTCAAATCTAGTAATTGAAATTTTGTTTTAAATTTAATACACACAATATTCTTCTCTGATGATGCCAGAAAAATTGTTTGCTGACTGTCATTTTGACTCATTATTTACAATTAAATAAAGTAGCATTAAAAATAAAATTTATATAATGCCAAAATATACAAGTGAAGACATGACATCAAAATCAGATCAGAATATTACCACAGTAATGTAGTTTGTCAATTAGTAATTAGTAAGAAAAATTGTTGAGAGCTCTCCCATATTGTCCTGTAATCACTTCACTGTGCTACAGTTAACTTGACACACGTTTTTAACAACTTGGTAGGATAAAAAAATTTGACTTTGGGCTATGTAGCAGTGTTATAAGGTTTTCCAAATCCCCCATGTCCACTTAAAACACGAGTAAGAAATTTGTTAGGCCAATACCTGCAAGCATGTCTATATGCAAGAGCTCCATCAGGCAGGAAATGTGGTATGGTTTTACTTTGATAAACCAAATTGTGATAAAGCTAAGTGCTTGATATTGAATTTCTTCATCAAATATTTACTTGTAGATTAGCTGATGTTTGCTAATTATGTACCTATACAGTAAGTTCTAAATACAGTTCTAAATACAGTAAGTCTACTTGCAATGCGACAGTTTGGGCAAGATTGACATGACACTTGTGAATATTAGCCTGATCTAGAGATGATGGATACTGAATTTTTTTGTTATTTTAGTAGTGAGTTGAATTGGTATCTTAACAAGATTTTTTTTTAAACATTTGCTGTCATTGAAATTTGAAATTGATTTTGCTTTAAGGTTGTACAAATATTACTGAGCACAATACAGAGTCAGAATCAACGACATCCACTGTATAAATAAATTTCCGAAACAATTTATACCAACCACATCAAAAAATCCTGTTAATGTTATGTAGTACTGTTTGCAGTGGATACAGACCAAAAAGCTTAGCTCTACCTAATTTCAGCTATAAGCTTCTTACTCAGCTTTATAAGCTGTGCTAAACTAACAGCCTAAGCTTATCTCTTGGTCTATACCCCGATTAATAACTAACAGATGCAAATATCTCTCTGAAATTGGCCACAGTCACAGGATCTCACAGATCTTTTATAAACTGTGGGCAGTCTTAAGATAAACTCTATAGTAAATCACCTGATGCTGTAAGTGTTGTTCATGTACTAGTTGCTCACAACTTCTGGAGACTTCATGTGCATACTCGCTGAACTGCTGTGCAAGGTTTGCACATGATATAACTGTGCGCACGTTTGCGACAGACAAACAACACACTTCCACAGCACTCTTGAGCTCCGCAACTGACTTACTGTCAAAGGCGCTACGAGTGTCACTACGGAATTCGCCTGTACTCAATTCCACTATTGGACTCAGATCACCACACACTGAAATGTTAAAATTTAAGATTCAGTACACTTACCAACTTTTCACTTAACAAGTCCACAAACCACTTTGACTAGACTGAAAGGAATTTAGTATTCATGAACTAAAACAAACGAGTGTGCTTTAGACCACACAACTGAAGTAAAACTATATACATAAGTCACTTTTGGAAAATAAATTATTCCATCCACCCAGGCATTAAAAGGAACATATGAGATTGACTCTCTTTCTATCTTCAGTAACTGATATCTCCCTCTCAAGTTCTGGTCGCCTCACATGATGCAATTTTTGTAACACTATCATCAAGCATTCACAAGCTAAGTCAAGTGTGCCTAAAGATTTATGTTTTACTTCAAAAATATTTCAGTATTTTTTACATAATGCTTCTTACTTGATGGTTTGAGTCTGCTATCCTTGACTGACGGTTTGCTAAACATGTATATTGGATTAGTATCAGTGCCAGCACTGTATGAGGACACCATGTGGTCTGACAGCAAAACCTCCCCACCGCTCACCAGAAGTACCAAAGAGCTTGCTGGTATCTTGGTCTTTCTTTCTATTGCAGCCTTTAAACTAGCCACACTACAAAAAAATAACCAGTGTATCATACAATTGTTTCAACAATAACAGTGATTTAATGTTGAAAGATACTGTAAAGTTGTTTACTATACATATTTGACAAGGTGGAAACTACAAACAAACAGAACAGAAAAAAACTGACTATGATAATGTAGTTTTCTTGTTTAATGTTTTGCTCATCCATCAAAATTCTTAATAACATTATTAGAGTAGATATTCATAGTAGTTAATATATTTAATATATTTAGAAACTGCTCATAATAATCAGAAAAGAGCAGTATACTCACATCCTCATTTTGAAATAATGTTGTATTACTATTTCGACTGAAATATATGTTATATTTTGAGCTTGATAATTTCATTGTTTCTACTCACCTCTGCAAAGTTAGGTTCATATCATATGTGGTCATTAGACCAGCATCCACATGGAAAACATACAACATTTTGATAAGTTTTTATTGCTTAGGCTTACATAAATCGACAAGCCTCTGCAATTTTAGTTTACTGTTACTGTCTGTAATCCATGGAACTGAAAGGAATCATCGAGATTATAACATTTTGCTTAAAATAAATTTATATAAGTTAGTAAGTAAGTAATAATAGCGATTTGAATTTAGCAGTTTAAAAATATGCATTGTCTATAAGTTTAAGTTTATCCTTCGTGATACAGAAGTGTTGGTACATGCAAAATTATTACGCGCAATTTAAGCTTATAATCTTTTATCTACATGACCTAAAACAACACAACGATAGAACGTTTAATAAGATACTAAAAAAAAATTTAATTCGTTGAAATATAAACAGCTGTACATAGGCACAAAATAAGTAAGTATTATTACACAAAATAACATACTGTTAATCATTAGTAGGACTTTATCTTGAGCACAATCAGTAATGTTAAAACACACTATGTAACAACCTCAGGTAAATCATATGCAAGTATTGGCTAAAATAAACAAAAGTGAAAAGAGCAAATTTATCAGATGATTGGAATTATTAATATATATACCTAGTGCACATTAAAATACAATTTTGAATCTAATAGAAAATATAATATACGAAAGAAAAATTAAACGTGTTGTTTTTTTACCTTCGAACAACAAAGATTACTTACACAAATGAACGTCACTTATTTTCTAAGTCACTTGTCACGTTTCAATTTCAACATTATGATTAAAATATAAATTGAGATCATTGTTACTCTATTTAAACTAATGAATAGCAACAATAATAAACACAATGAATTTCATGTTATTAGAAAATATTCCTTGAGGTCATGATACCACCATTTCCTTCTTGATTAATTAAACGTAAACACACAGACAAAACACAATAGACACAATTTTATTTTCTCTCACTTGCTGACAACTGGTCACAGACAATTCTAAGCATCTGTTGGTGCGCAACAGAGTATGGCTAGGAACAGTTAATATACAATTACTTGTATGTCTAACCCACATAGAGCAAGAGCCCACGACGGCCAGACCTTCGTTATTTTATAAAAGTTGAAAGTTTCTCTGCACATGTCTCTTATACATATAAGAACAACCAGCGACTATAGAGTTTGGGTTGTGGTTACCTGGGCAGATAACAGGTAGTAAAGGTGTAAAAAAAAGTACTTAAAATTCGTTAGACTATAAAGCTCTATTTTTTTATATTTTCTTCGGGATAACTTTAGAAATCTCGTCATCCATTGCCGGACACTTATGACAGTTGCTACCCCCTGCCAGACACCCCTAAACTTTGATAAATTACAATTATACTTTCGTTATAGTATAAAAGCTAAATTTTATATATGTTACTTGGGGACTTAAAAAAAGATGTTACCTCAATAGCCGGACAGTTTTCATGGTTTTTACATCTTGCCAGACACATCGAAAGTCCACTGTATAGTCCGGTCAATTTAGACAATTGAAATAAAGAAAATTCCGTCAGAGCCAAATCTTCGTAGAGACCTTAGGTTTACCACAAGGAATAAAGTGTCAAAAGTCCCCATCAATCCCATGTGTGCGTCGGGACTTATTCGGGTCCCAAGGTCAAAATTTTAGGTTTTTTGGATTTTTCTCGAAAACGGTAAGTTTTATCGAAAAGTACCTTAGAGCAAAGTTGTAGATCTTAAAATTCTCTATAAAAATGGTCCCTATGATTTTTTCTCTAAGACCCACTATTTCCCGGATATTGCGCTTGTAAGAATCATGTTCTACATAGTATGCACACATATGCCACGTATATACATATTTAATTGTAATATTGTCTAAATTGACCGGACTATACAGTGGACTTTCGATGTGTCTGGCAAGATGTAAAAACCATGAAAACTGTCCGGCTATTGAGGTAACATCTTTTTATAGGTCCCCAAGTAACATATATAAAATTTAGCTTTTATACTATAACGAAAGTATAATTGTAATTTATCAAAGTTTAGGGGTGTCTGGCAGGGGGTAGCAACTGTCGTGTCCGGCAATGGATGACGAGATTTCTAAACTTATCCCGAAGAAAATATAAAAAAATAGAGCTTTATAGTCTAACGAATTTTAAGTACTTTTTTTTACACCTTTACTACCTGTTATCTGGTAACCACAACCCAAACTCTATATTCGCTGGTTGTTCTTATATGTATAGGAGACATGTACAGAGAAACTTTCAACTTTTATAAAATAACGAAGGTCTGGCCGTCGTGGGCTCTTGGGCTAACAGAACTTAACAACCTTATTGTGTTTCTTGCAATTAAAGCGCCCCGCGCCCCGCGACGTTCGATCGCAAAAAATAGTATTTGTAATAGTGTAGAATTGTATCATATCAATGGAAATGTAAATATAAATAGGTGGTTGGAGTTGGAACAATAAATTATTCATTCGCTAATCAGACAGATCACGAGTTTTTGTACGAGTAATGAATCCTCTATGAAGATTTGAAGAACCCCTAAACATTATATCGTAAAATTACTAGTTTAATTTTTCTAAATTTTGTTTTTTATTCTAAACTAGCTAACCCCGCGAACTTTGTTCCGCGCTTAGAGGAAATAAATGAGTACATTTTCGATTTTATTTTAGTAAATATAAATAAAACAAATCAATTATTTTAATGATTCTTTATTGACCATTTATTTTTGTGCATGGGATTCACTCTTCAGTGAAGCACCTTGTGATAGACGACATTTCTCGTTTTATTTTCATGCGCAAATTAATGTTATTTAATTATTAATTTGTCTTAATCTGGAGCGTTAAATATGCGTTCTTGTGTTCCGGATGGTAGTTTATTTGCTCTGATCACCACTTTGTAGTCCTTATTTGTCATGGGCTCCAAAGCACTCTTGAACAGCCTGACCAACGCATGAAGTTCATGAAGTAGTTGCTGCAGATCTTGTTTATTTGCTCTTTTCATTGCTGCATTGATCTCTTGACGTCGATCAAGTTGTTCCTCCATGTTGCCCATGCAGTATAATTGTAAAAAAATATTCTGTGCATCTTCGAGAGGTTGTAATGATCCGATACGATGGTGAATCTGTCTGTCGTATCTATAAAATCAAAAGCAAAGTCAGTATTACTGATTTATAAACAATTTTTTTTAGAATTAGCATACATAACATAGTAATAATTATAGTATGTTAATGTTCTACTTTATTCTTTGTAAGTACAAAAATTAAATAGATGATAATAGATATAAAAATAAATAAATGAATACATACCTTTAATATCGGATTAAATCATCGTTCTTTTATAATGACTGCCCCAAATCAGGTCATTTGGAAACAACTATTATATTTTCGAATGTTTGCTAGGAAATGTCGTGATTCTGGTGTTTCGCCGAGAAACAATGAATGTAATGGTTCAGGTGGCGGACAGTAATCAGTTCTGAAATCGTATTGAAACGCTGCTCGATTCAGATCAGGAACTACTTGATAAATTTCTTCTTGTTTTTCTAAAATGATCTAGTTGTTGATCTCTGAGGTTTGATCGACGATTTTTGCACATTGCCAACCGAGCCGTTTCAGTGGCTGCCTCGCTTTGCTCTTGTGATTGAGAAGCACGAAGTCGCCATACTAACGCGGCGCTCTTCACGTGCCCTTTGATTCGCAATGTTTCGAATCCTAGGTGCATTACGGCTTTGTCGGAAAATATTTTACCGTTTTGGTCGCGGCATGGTATTGTAAACTTATTGTAAATGATAATATCGGCACAATACTCGTAAGCTAATAGAACTCGAAACAAACATTTAATTAGTTATCTACATAAAAATAATAACTCAAAGAAATTTGAGTTCGGTAAAATTACATCTTTCCTTTCCTTCTCTGATCTAACTTCGAAAAATAACAAAAACGTATTTATTTTTAACGATACGTGTACCAATTATAAGGTAACTATTAGAAAATAATTAAACTAGTCAACTAATAAATAACATTATTATGATGTAGGTATTGTATATGAATTAGTGATGTAGTCCGTGCTAATAGCTAAAATAATAATAGAGGAAGCAATTAAAATCATATTCAAGTCATTACTATCTCATCATCATAATCATCATCACAATCCTTTCTTTGTCCCACTGTTGGGTACCTACGGCTGTCTTCTCTGTATGGGAGGGATTAGGCCTTTGTCCACCACGCTGGCCAAATGCGATTGGCAGAGTTCACAGGTTCATCGCTATAGCAAGTGACATATTCTTAAATCCCACGTCATTGGTGCGTGCCGCTTGGGTTTGAAACCCAGACCGCTCGCGTGAGAGGCAAGTTCGAGAGCCACTGAGCTGTCACCGCTTACTTTACACTTCTATCTATCACACCCAAAGTCGTGTACCTACTACTAGACGCGCTGTTAAGAATTATAAAAACATGATAGTAATCCAGTTAGTACTCATTAGTCCAAATACCTACTAGTCCTATTCCAAGTCGGCAACAGGTGTGTTGCTATCCTTGAGGGCTAATATTATGGGCGCCCTTTATATTGCTTATTTTGACCCTATCGAGCAATGAAAACATGTCTATAATACTAATACACGTAACTACAGGTAACCACAAATTCAAGGTTTTCTGCTTAGATTATTAACTCCTAATAAATCAAAGGTTTTCTGACTTTTGCAGAGCGATGGTTTGTGATCAAAGGGATGCAATTGTTTTTGTGCCTGCAATTAATTAGTCTGAATCTTACAATTTTCATAGGTTAATTAAATTGAACCTAATTTAATTTTTACAGTTAAAAAAAAAACGTGTGTTCACGTGTTTCGCCCCTAAACGAAGCATCTTCAGGGTAAATGGATAGGTACTCAAGCAAAATGATACACATTAGCTAGATACTGCTTATTCTTTGTGTAGAATCATAGAGGAAAAACGTTACAAAAATAAATAGATACTTACTTTTACTCAAAATAGCAAAAGTCGCAACAGAATTAGTAGATAAGTATGTAAGTAATCGATTCTCTCAGACTTAGGTAGGTACTGTGATGCCATGCCAGTTTATGCTTGATCATGCGCACTCAAAACGGCTATCACAGGAGTTCGAGGTCCTTCATAGTTATATAACCTACTTTACGAGTACGTTAGCTGCCGCTATGTAGGTACCAATTATGTTGTACCTACTCTACGCCGGCCTAGTGAGATTACTCAGGTGTCAGGTAATCGGCTTGATTTCATTAATGGTTCTCATTCACGCGTTCCGCGGTTCCGGGTTGAAATCCAAGCTGCACGCACCAATGACTTTTCTATGTTATGAGCGACCTGTGAGTGAAATTTAATGTCACCTGCTGTAACGGTGACGGAAATATAGTGAGGACCTGCGAGGCTGAAAGTGCTCCACAATGTTCTCAAAGGCATGTGATGTCTGAATCCGCAAGTTCCGCAACTTGGCCAGCGTGGTGGGCTAAGGCTTAAGCCTAGGCACAGAATAATAGCCTAGGCGTGGACGTCCTTTTAGAAATAGATGAACGTTCTCAGGTTATAACAGTGGGACAATTAAAGGGTTGTGGCTTGTGGTAGAGGACAATGGTTGCATAGGATATATTTTCCCATCGGAAACTATGGTTATAATAAGAGTCACGATAGTCAATATTCGTCGGTAGATATTTGGGATCGATATTTATGTACTTGATCATGAACTGTTCCGTTTCTACCATCCGATACGTAGGAAACACAGAGTACATTATATTATACTGAAACGTAGGAAATAAGTCTTTACCTTTACTTACATCATAACATGGTCCCTACGCATATTGTTGACAGGAAGACGCGCGCTGATTAACTATTGTAAATTCGATTGATTCAATTCAAAACAGGAAAATGAATAAATTCCTAGTGATTTTAAGAAGTGAATTGAAGTTACCTCTCTTTTTGCATTTGGTTAAAACTAGCACAGATTTTTTTAATTTATTATAATCTTGCAAATATAATCAGCATTGAATGCAGTGAGTCCTCTGTTACTGCATCCTATGGGCTGACCGATTAAAATATCCTTCTACTCAGTTTTGATGTACTTTTTAATAGTGGACGTCTGCAGCTTCAGCAATAGTTTCGTTTACACCTAGTAATATTATATAGCCTATGTCACTCAGTGTAAATGCAGCTTTATATTGGTGAAAGAATTTTTGAAATCAGTCCAGTAGTTTTTGTGTGGAAACATTACAAAGAAATCTTTCCTCCATATACATAATATTAGTATAGATTAATTTGATTATAATCAAAACACAGATAGATAGAATAATAATGGCATAAATTTCTTGAAGGCTGTCAAGGCCATTTGTGTACGGTAGTTTATAATAAGGACTGATGGCTTACAATACACAGGGTTATTTTACAATAAACAGCCTGTTTACAATGATAGTGAAATTACTTCTTCTCCTTGTTGATAGCTACTTTGTGAATCCCACGCTCAATAATGGGTAGAAAAAAGGAATCTGATAAAAGTAAAAGAATGCTGATAAAGTTTTATTTCAAAATGTGTAAAAACCTCCCTCAAAAAGTAGTACTTTACCTTAATCTAGAATCAATAAGAATGTAAATGTATATCAAAATGTTAAATTAATATATCATTATCAACATTGCAGCTATGCCTTTATGAATATAATTACTATAATGAAAGATCCCATTTCAGAAAGCACTTGTATGTAAAATAAAAAGTAATCTTTAAATGATAATCAAAATAGGGTTGAATATTATAGCTAAAGCAATAATTAAAACACAACCTGTCAACAAGTGATGACTACCAACTATTGAACAGCCAATAAAATTATTATCACATTCATTCATGTATAAAATAATTATTAATTGCTGTAGTCAGTTAATAATTATTTATAAAAATGTAAGTGCACTTGTACAATAACAATATTCCTATCTGATAAATTTGTCATTTAAAAGTAATAAAGATGTAAATTATTAAATACTATCACATATCCACTTAACATGAAAATCGGAGTGCATTGCTTGGCAATGACATGAGTGAATTGACTACTCAGTATAATATAAATCTACTACAATTCAAGGTGAAATGTTTGACCTCTGTTAATCATTCAAAGTCTAAAACAAGTCAAGTAGTGGAGTCAAGTCACATTTACATTTCTGTTTTGTGATGGTTATCAAATAAGTTTTACATCCAGGAACCAGGATAATATGTCCTAAAATCACAAAATATAATAAGATTCAATTAATTTCATCAATATCTGCATTCGAAAACCTCAGTATACATTCTAGCTACAACACGACCTTAAAATGACCTTACTAAGTTTATAGTATTTATCAAAACAATTGGAATGTACTAATCGCAGTATTGGAATTATTTTGCTTTTTAAATACAAGTCATCATAAGCTTAACAAAGCATTGAATAAAAAATTACCACCACCATTGAAACAATAGAAATGCTGAGCAATTTTAACTGAGTGTTGGTTTTTGCCATTTGTAGGATCCTGAATATTTAAAGTCACATTCAGCTAGCTTGGCATCAGCTTGAGCTGGACCACGAGAGCCATACACATATGGTAGAGGCTTTACATGTTTCTCTTCTAATTCTTTTAGAACAGGAGTGAAAATACGCCAGGCTTCCTTTAACTCATCATTGCGTACAAAATGCATTTGAGTGCCAGTGAACACATCGGATATCAATCTTTCATAGGCATCCGGCACATCTGTCTCCCGGAACCTCATGCTGTAAGTGAGATCCAACTCAGTCTCCATTAAATCAAACTTCATACCTGGTGATTTACTCATCATTTTCAAATACAAGGCTTCACCAGGTTGGACTCTGATCACTAACTCATTTCTCTTTGTGTGCCCATTAAAAATGTCTCCAGGTACATCTTTGTACTGGACTCTCACTTCTGCTTTCCTCTCATTCAAAGCTTTACCACAACGCAGGATGAAAGGAACTCCTTGCCACCTGGAATTGTTGATCCATATGACGGCTAAGGCATATGTAGGAGTTATGGAATCTTTAGGAACTGTTGGATCCTCCAGGTAACCTAATTTTTCATCTCCTTGCCCATCAGGGTTACCAACATACTGTCCTACAAGGAAATCTTTTATTTCGATTGGCTTTATATGTCTGAGTACCTTAACCTTTTCATCACGAATGTCATTAGGATTCAGAGAGACAGGCTTTTCCATAGCCACTAGGGAAAGAATTTGAAGGAGATGATTCTGCATGACATCTCGAACAATACCAAAACTGTCAAAGTAACCACCCCTTCCTTCAGTACCAAAGGGCTCTTTAAAAGAAATAAGCACTGATGCAATGTTTTCCCTATTCCAAGATGGACTGAAAATTTGGTTAGCAAACCTGATAGTCATCAGGTTCTGAACCATTTCTTTGCCTAGATAGTGGTCAATTCTATAAATTTGTTCTTCTTTAAACAAACTGGCTAAATGAATGCTCAAGTTTTCAGAGCTCTTGTCATCTCGGCCAAATGGTTTTTCAATGATTACTCTCGTAAAGCCTTTGATAGATATGCAAGCATTTCTTATGTTCACAGTTACGTCTTCAAACACTGTAGGTGGGACTGCTAAATAAAATATTCTGTTTGCAACTGGCCCCTTTTCATGTTTGAGAATCAATTGATTGAGCATTTCATAGTCAATTCTCTTATCGTAAGAACCTACAAGATATTCGTTGGCTTCCCAAAAATTTTCAAATTTCTCTTCTTCGCCAGGACGAACTTTTATGTATTTCTTACATTTTTCTCTAACTTCAGATATCGTTTGTTTTGTGCGAGCATATCCAACAAATTTAGTATTCTTCGGTAATAAATTGTCCCGATATAAATACCAAATTGTAGGATAAATTTTCTTTTTTGCCAAGTCACCGGAGGCTCCGAGAAGAACAAATGTGTGTGGATATTGAAAATCTCCCTTATTTTCCATGTTTTTCAAACGATGTATGCTAATATTACAACAAGCACTCCTATTTACGTCTAACCAAAGTAAAAACAGCCGCGGAAAATAACTGGCTGGCTAACTAACTACTGTACGATGAGTTTATAAACTTGCATCCGCCGCATATCGATCGGCACGACACTAATTATGACAGCACAGATAACATAGTTGTTGTATTTTGTATGACATATGATAGCAATACCACAGAGTCTATAGATATACTTTTTTTTAAATTCTATACAACCACCATCGATGTCAGAAGAAAAGTAAAAAACCTAAAAAGCTCTGAGATTTACATACATTCAAAGAGTAGCGTAGCTGTGATCGTAGCAGTACCTGTTTTAAATTAAAAACATGTTGACTCTTAAAAATTAAGCCGTTATGTGCCCGGCCTGGAAGTCAAAGCTGTAGTTCACAGGGCACTTATGTACTTTTCCTATAAAGTAGTTTTCATTCACTCAGAGACGATGAAAAGATATCGTATCGCTACACGCATGCTACACAGCGATTGCAACTTGTCAAAAAACATCTTGTTTTTTTTTTTTTTTTATACTATAGACGGACAAACAGTGTTTTGCAAAATATACAAGTAATAAGTACTTTATCTATGGTTTAGAGTAAACTCGATTGTTTAAAGTTTTCATTGTTGTCAAATTCGCAAAATGAAGATTTAATTTTATTTAAAAATACCCAATGGTGATGTATATACACGTTAAGATTTTATTAATTTTGTGAAAAAATTGTTAATATATTTTATATCGTAAATATTTAATATTTTATGTGCAAGTGTTCAACATCATAATAAGTGTTGATCACGTAGACTGACGTAGATATTTCAGTTATATAAAATGTACTCTGTGCGTAGATAGACGGGTTGATCACAAACCAACTAGAGATACTACTACTTGATGGCATGTGGCAAGACATCAGACCGGCGCGGTCTGATGTCTTGTGCCACAGATATTTATGTATAGTACGTCGTGTTCCTTCACGCAGTAAAAATATTATTAATATCCATTTTTATTTAATTTGAAAATACACAACAAATTAACATTATTACAATTATTTCTGATCCCACAGTCACGATAATTCCTGGTCTTTAGAATTAAAAATAAGTTTTAATGACGTTTAGATGACGTGACGCTCTGACGCTAGTGTTTGGTTTTGTCAACTTTAGTCGCCTGTGTGCGGAAATAGATTTTTTTGGCCGCGGATTTCGTGTCTTGCTAGCGTATACGAGAATTCTATTGGATATCTAATGTTTTAAGCAAGTTGAGTGAATAGTGTATTTTAAAGAATATCCAAAGATTTATGTTATTCCATTGGATTTATGTGATTTTGTAAGGTATATTTAGTTCAACGACCTTGTTCTGACAGGTTCATCGTTGTGTGTGACTGAAGTACTATATGAAAGTGGTACTTATTGTAAACGATAAATAAATTGTGGCTGACTGAGGATGGAGCCCTCGAGAGAATCAGGCAAGTACTTGTTTGTGCAATGTTTAAAAAGCAGACGAAATAAGACATCTCAGTGTACTTTGTACGAAATGGAATAGTGAACTTTTACTGTTGTCTCGTCAGATCTATTTAATTAAACGCTTTAGGTTAGCAGTTATTGTTTTCATTGCTATCAATAACACAATTGTCCTATTAGAAAGTGGAAGTTATATGTAGTTTTCTCTACTTAGTTTCTATATAGTTCTACTCCGTTTAATAACAACCTAAATAATCTAATTAATGCTATTCAGAAGGCATAGTTAGTGTACAATTTTCTAATTTACTTAGAGCAATTAGGAGCGCCACTTTATTGTAAACCAAAGTATTAAACAACTAAATAGTAGTACATACACAAAAAAGCCATGAAAGTACATCTATTGGTAGCAAAATACTATAATAACATTTTTAGGAATTAGAAACTTAAAAAATTTCACGATGTGCCAATTTGATGAAGAACCAGAATTTAAGATCAATAATTTACTGTTAGGTATGTACTTTCTTTGCCAAGCAAGAACATCTACAGGGTTACAGGTTAAGTCGACCTATTCCCGTTAAGGGCGTGTAGTTTACATCGTTTCTGACTGATTTGATAATAAAACACCCTATCCTAAATCTAACCGTTTTCCAGATATTTGAATTTAATTGTTTTTTATAAAAAGTACCCGATTTTCGGCTATCAGCTTAGATATTTTGAAATGTGTAAGTCTTATTATTACTATTATTTGATTTTTTCATGTAAAATAAGATGCTTTACTACCTCAATAACCAATATTGTACTTAAAATGAATAAATAAGTCATTGTAGATGATTGAAACTCATACAAACTAATACAAATTTAGAAAGTTTATTTTTCTATCAATAAAATCTCAAAAAAACATTATGGCCGCCGTTTTGCAGATGTACTTAAAAATATCTACGTTTCATCAGCTATCCAACGAGGTATAACAATCTAGGGTTATAATAAACATTCACAGAAAAAACTTAGTTTCATTGGCTACAAGGAAGGCAAACAAAAGTTAAATAAAACGATAGTGAGTACAAGATAACTACATTTATTAAACTTTAAAGTTTCAACAAAACATCTTAAAGTCTGTCGTCAGTTTTACTACAAACAAAATTAACTTTACTACAATCCACTACCTACCTTTATCTACCAAGAAAACCAAAAAAATATTACATTTTAGAAAGTCGGGTGCCAAGTTCACATAGCCCAATGTTGATGTGTAAAGAAAATTGCAGGTTCAATAAATAATAACATTGTTATTATAATATTAATTTTTGAAGCAAATCTTTTAACCTCTATATATAAATAAAAATAATATAACACATTTTCTTTTACCCTTTGAGGAACTTTTTGTCACCTAATTTATTTTCTATTTTTACCCATCCTTGTCTGATCTATGGAACCATGTATTTCCCCAAAAAGGTTAACTATGTGATACACACTCATGGTACTACACACTCAATATACATAATTATGGAATAAGATTTGCATCAACTTTCTCAGCTACTACAAAATACATCTTTAGCAAAGTAACTTTATTCTATTAAGTGAATTTATCTAATATTCCTGTTACCTTACCAGCACCACAGATGGTACTGTTTGTTTTTCGTGCATGTTAATAGATGGCGCTGTGTACAATGTTATTCAGGCCTTGTATGTTTTGTCAATGATTAAGCAGGTATTATATTTTTAAATAAATGGGAGGGATGCCCTCAGTTTCACTTTACTTGAATTAGAAAACAAACAAAAGGAAATAACCAGAATAACTCCACCTATTGAAGTTCAGAAAGAAAAGGTATATTAATGGGATAAAAATGTTATTTTCTGTGCTTTCAGTGAGAAACAAACATTCAAATAACTTCACAAACATTCAGAGAATGAAAAAATTTTACTGCATTTTCTTGGAATGCATAATAGATTTTTTTTTATTGAATATCTAAAACACTGCAACAGTGCTGTTAAAATCGGAAAAACAAAAGAAGGTATTTACATAATAAGTACTATGAAAAAAAAAACCTGTCGTAATTAAATAATTTTAAACAAATAATTAAATTAAAACAAAATTAAATATAAAAATTCTCTCTCGATCTTAACTAAACTTCTATTCCTATTCCTATCGTCGTGGGATGCACATTTTTAATTTTCCATTATCTCTTAAACAACTCAGAAAAAAGTTAATATGTAATTAAGTTAATAGGTAATAAGTAAATAATAATACGTAAATAAAAAAAAAACAATTGATGAGGAAAGATTTTTCGCTTATAGGATTAGTATGTCATGCCTAATAATTCCTCTCATATTTCACTTTTTGATTTTTGTTATTTTTTTCTTTGTATTTATGTATGTGATTTATGTTAGGTATTGGGTATATGTGAGGTATATATTGCTGTAAAACTGTAGCGTCCGTAGCCCAATGGCTTGCGTCGATTCAATGTGATCGAAAGTGGATGGGTGACTGCTAGTAGCAAAATTTCATGGACGTTACCGTGCTCCGGAGGGCACGTTAAGCCGTCGGTCCCGGTTGTTTTCAATGCTGGAAACAGTAGTTAAGCCTTGTCGAAGACCTTCGGGTGGCGAGAACATTCGACACTGGATTGACCACTAACTCCTCCACCAATCCGTACTAGAGCAGCGTGGTGGAATATGCTCTTATAGACTCTATCTCAGTCTTATAGACTCTATCTCTATCAGTGATGGGCAAACTACGGCCCGCGGGCCAACTCCGGCCCGCGAAAGTATTTAATCCGGCCCGCCGAGGGTCCGTCGACATGGATAGTATATGGCCACTGTTCTGTGTATATGGCCCGTTATAATTACGTTTTGACGGTCGAGAAGATGGAGAGATTCTACTACTACTAGATTCTACTTAGTAGAATAATAGATTCATAACCTATAGGTGAAGCTAAACTAGCCGCGTAGTTCATGTGTTGCGTATTACGGGCAGGCAGGGCCGGATTAAGAGGTGTGGAGGCCTCGAGCAACAAAGAAGTGGAGGCCCCACTGGCCCTAATTTATTTTCCAAATGAGCTGAACAACTTTTTTCAGTCGAGTTTTTCAATCAATAATTTATTGTGAAACCGAGTAGATTATTTTAGTATTTTACAAACATATATAAAAATATAGATAAATAATTTCTGCTAATATTTAAGAACAGTATGTTTGTACAAAGGTAAAGGTGGAGGTAAAACGACAAAAAAAAAAAAAAGAAAAGTTGTTTACAAGTGTTTACTAGTCGGAATATGAAACTTTTTTTTCCGAAGTCTATTGTGGGCTCCCCTCTTTTGTAGAGGCCGGGGGCTGTAGACCCGGTTGCCCTCCCCTAAATCCGGCCCTGGATACGGGGCGCAAAGCGTGGTGAAATGAGAGGCGCGGGCGGCGGGGCGAGAGAACTCAGTCGCCGCACAGCTGGAAACAGCTTTCGAAAATATTAGGTATGGAAAAACAAAAACAATTCCATATGTCTCACACGCCTAACAAGGCAGAGCCTTCGAATAAAAGTTAAATTGATTATTATTTTTTAGGGTAAAAGGTATTTTGTAATATTTGTGTTTAATGCTGTAATGTTTTATAAAATTATATTAAAACCTTTAACACAAAATGCATTTTTTCTATAATTCTGGCCCTCCTCTAGAATTTCTAAACCTTTGTGGCCCGCCATTAAAAAAGTTTGCCCACCACCTGCTCTAGAGTCTAGACTTTCCGCAGAAGTGTCTGTGGGGGAGACCCGTGCCCAGCAGTGGGACGTCTATGGGTCGCAGGGATTGCAGTAAATAAATTAAGATAAAAAACTTAAAAAGAATTAAGAAAAAAAGAGTAAAAAACTAACTATATTTTTTAGAAAATCTATATTCATACATTATATTAGCCTATGCAAATGACAATGCAGTAAAACAGTGCGCCAAAGGATTTTTAAGAGCTCTTGCTTTTCTGACTTGTTTTATAAAATTCAATATTTAGGGCAAGTTGAGAAGCGAAGCCTAATTCTAAGCTTATTACTCATGATTCTGCCTGTCTTACACAACAAAAATTATACTGCTATTTCCGCAGAATATGGCATACAAACAAACACTGGCGACTGGTTACGAATTATTTATATGTATTGATATGACTATAATAATATTATAAAGCAGGAGAGATTTTTGTTTTTTTGTTTGTTTAAACACTCCTAATCTCTGGATGTACCAGTCAAATTTAAACAGTGATTTACGAGCGGATAATCCCTGTTTGAATTTTGACTGATCCTTACGAACGAAAGTTACTAAATCATTATGAAAATTTTATGAAGGTTAACTTAGTTCTTTATATCATGACAGTTGGATCTAATGAACGAGATAATGAAAAGTTAAAACATACATAATGTTGCTCAATGCGCGTGAAACGCTTTTCACCTTTTCACGCGCATTGAGTTAGAATTTTACTTTTTGGTAATACACTCGGTAAGTAAACAAAAAATTAGGGGGCGTCTTGGTTCATTTGTAAATTATGATATTACTTATTTATTTACTACTAGTGGACGCCCGCAGCTTCGCTCGCGTGGAATTAGACATGTTAATAGATTCTTCTTAACGCTTTAATGTTAGCTTCACAAATTTGTAATGAATCCGTAAATGTGTTATCCCCTATATTTATTTTACACCCTTATGGATTATATTATAATATATGTATGGATATTTAATTTTATATCTAATCAACAGCCTAAAATTGTCATCTGAAAATTACATTAAATTATTCATCACCCTTTTCAACCTTTTACAACAATTTTCCCAATTAAAAAGTGTTCTCTCTCAGGCTCTGGACTATCTGTGTACCAAATTTCATTAAAATCGGTTCAGTAGTTTTGGCGTGAAAGCGAGACAGACAGAGTTACTCGTACTTTCGCATTTATTATAGTATAGTATATCGCATAGTATGGATTTGGTTGGTCTTAAGGTTATTCAGATTCAGATTCATTTATTTTTCATTATATGGTATTTTGTATACGCTTAATGAACGTCATAACATTTTTTATCTACCGCCGGTTCACAAAGTTGATGCTACCGAGAAGAACACGGCAAGAAACTCGGTAGTTACTCTTTTCAAAATTTACAATTTTTATAATTTGATCACATTACATTATTATTGAACAAGTGGAGCTGGACCAAGCATTTCTATCGTTCAAGTAGTCATTAATTTTATAGAAAGCTTTATTAAGGAGGTGTTGTTTAATGTAAGACTTAAATTTACTCTCTGATAGACAAGTAATATTTCCGGGTATTTTATTGTAGAAGCGAACACAGTTCCCCATAAAGATTTTGATTTGATACTTTACTTAGTCTAGAGCTAGGTACAATCAATTTATCCTTATTTCTTGTACTAAAGTTATGTACACTGCTTTTTTTGTCAAAGAAATTAACATTTTTTCGTACATACATAATATTTTCATAATATTTATAGACTTAAACAGTTCTTGCAGGGATTCACGCTTTTGTAGGCCGTAGATACTCCTTATGGCTCGTTTTTATAAAATAAAGATGGTATCAATGTCGGCAGCACTACCCCACAGTAAGATTCCATAAGACATGATGCTGTGAAAGTAGCTAAAATAAACGAGCCGACCCGTTGTTATATCAGCGATCTGTCTGATCTTTTTGACAGCGTAAGCAGCAGAACTTAATTTGCTGGACAATGTATTTATGTGGGCACCCCACTGGAGCTTAGAGTCAACGGTTATCCCTAAGAAAACCGTCTGGTCCACAAACTGTAGTATTTAATTATTTAGGGTGACAACCATCTCCGGAATTTTCACATTAGGCAAAACAAATCTAATACATTTAGTTTTTTTAGGATTGAGTACAAGATTGTTGGCATCTAACCAGTTATTGATCAAATTTTGTGTTTTATTTAGATTTTCATTGTTTCCTGAATTGCGTTAAATTTAAAGATTAGTGACGTGTCATCGGCAAACAAAACGATTTTCAAGAAATTTTCCACCGTAAAGGGTAGATCATTTATGTACACTAAAAATAAAAACGGACCTAAGATGGAGCCTTGCGGAACCCCAACATTTACAAATGAACCAGAAGATTGACACCCAATTACTTGCACTCGTTGTACTCTATTTGTCAAGTAAGATCGTACCAGACGTAAAGAATTTCTTTGTAAGCCATAGTATTCTAATTTTAATAATAGAGTTTTGTGATCTACGCAGCCAAAGGCCTTTGGACCTCTCAAAGGCCTCAGAATATGCCTATAGCATCATGTGCGTCCTCCCAAGCTTCATAAATTATGTGTTACTAGATCTACCCCAGCGTCAGCTGTAGAACGCCCCTTTGTTGTTTTTTTGTGTTATTATTATGTATTAGTAATTGCTACTGGTTGGGGTTTTGTAGGAGGTACTGAGTGATGGCTTCATGACCGTTTTGTTTTAGTTCAATTTAATCATAACATAACATTACGATTGTATTTGTCAAGGGGCAAGCAAAGGTGTGTTGTAGTAAACTCACTTTTCACCAGTTATGATTAGGTCCCATTAAATAGTTGTGAGCCTATTGCCATACACCGGGCACAAATCGAGACTCCGAGGAAGTTCTATGAAACTTGGAAAGTTCCTAGAAATATTGTTGCTAGCGAGGCACATCGGTAGTGTCTTTTGAGTAAGGTGTAAACGAAACTGTTGTTATGTATCAAATTCGAGCATAGCTGCGGGCCTCCACTAGTTATTAATATATTGAGCTTGATCTTTCTTGATTTCTTTGAAAATGTCGTCGTATATATATACATCCTATCAACATTTCTACACTTCGATGAGGGACCTTCTGTGACTGCAAAGAGTTTACCTTTCCTTATTATTTAATTAATACGATCATTAATATCACTCCACATGTTGGTACGCGCGCTTGCGCATCTCTTTACTAGAGTGTTAAAAAAAAGGTTAAGTGGTCCCTATTGCACGATGCAGGCGAAGAGCAGCACGTGTGATGCGTCGAGTCGCAACACTTGCGACAGGCGGCGCGGGCGGACCACAGGGTGAGGGGTGCGCAGTCGTGTGCAGTGGACCACTCCACGTCGCACAAGGTCAAGGAGAATGATTAACAACGAAAATACAGCAAAACAAACGGTGGCGGCGCGGGGTAGGTGCGGGGCCGCGGCGCGCCAGTCAGACCAGCGACGCCGCTCGCAACCGTCGCGTTTACGGCGCCGTTCGCGACGCACTCGAAAATCGATGCATGATCCGCAACTCTCATCATACATATCGTTTATCGTAATGACGATCGAATAATTTGATGAGGGACGTTAGAACAGAACTCAGTTGCCTTCGCCACCTTAATTTTGCACATAATACGCTCGACGCGATGCGCTACGATTGTCTCTTTCGAGTAACATTCCTATCAAGTTTGTAGTTTGATTTTCACCTCCGAATTTATTTATCAAGATATTTTGCAAAAAATATTGAATAAAGTGTCTCGTCCAGGATCATAAAATGTTTTGAAATTGAATGGAATTGATAGTTATTTTGACAGATTAATGCCACGCGATAGTTTTTGGTGTTCGTGAAAAAGGAAAGGAAAACAGAAACAATTTTGCAAATAAAAATCTTAAGGATCTAGAGATATGTAAGTTATATTATGTAGGTAATGCCGACTCCAATCGTGATACATTCAATAAGATAATAATATCTCACCATCGATAAACTTTTATATCGGTAGCATTCAAAACAATTGTTATTTATGAAACTCGATACACCACCATTTGATAAAGCCGGTCGCAATATATCGCTCTTTTCGCATTTCACGATAGGTGTAGAAATCAAATACATGCTTACCTTTATATTTTTGCTGGTGTGCGCATATAAAGTTATAATGTTTTTATGCCCTATGTCTTTATCTGACACGAGTCGTAAAGAGCGTTGCAAGGTTGCAAGTGTATTGACACTGATATATTGAATACGTTTATCTCAATGTTATATCGCTCTAGCCGCTGCATTTTCATCGATGTGTAATCCTAACTTTTCTAACAAGATAAGGCCGAAGTTTCCTTCCTTTAATAGTTTGACGTCAAGATGATGTAACTGGCTGCCGAAAGCGTGCCAAAGCAAGCTCTGATGAGACCGGGTACTTAGCTTATTGCAAGGTATAAACAATAGCAAAAACATGTTTTTTTTTCTGCGCTGTCGTATTATAGATAAGCTAGATAAAGTGTTTTCAATGTCCGGCTACAAATGTGACATTCAAAATACACTGTAACGCAATGAACGTTTCGCAAAGATAAGATGTTATCAAAAAATGCACTCCTAACGATTTATTTATAGGTTCCACTTATCAGCTATATGTAACTAGTGTAATTTACAATTACCTATATAGCTTTATGTTGAAAGATTTTAAAGTTTTCGTAGCTCTGCTGTGCTGTCGTTGACTTTAGATTCTTCTATAAAAGTCGTTCGTTAGTAACTAAACTAACTTCATCTTTTCTTTATATTTACCTATACTTCGTTTAGGTTCTTCTATTCTCTAAGCATTGTCCTTCAAAATGTAGACTTCTCTTCTTCTTTCTAAATTTCATTCTTGTTTGTCCATAATCTTGGTAGGTTATAGAAAAAACGATTTACTATTACTAGCCTACTTAAGCCTAATTTTGTACCACATTAACTACTAGGACATTACATAATTTTACGAGTCGTGCAATATGCCGACAAGTGCTGTGAGCATGCGTTTGTTATTTTATGAAGCGGTTATCCATGAGTATTGTATCATTGTCAAGGTCTTCTAGTTTATTAGAATTCATTGCCGCCCTCATGCGAACACTCTTTTGGAATACTAATACGAGACTTTGCTTTTTGTTAGTGTTACAATCGTGTAAACACGTTTGCTTATTATCTAAACGAGAACATTATTTTTAGACATGATGCCATATTTTAATGTTTGAGGTATAGTTTGAAGTGAGTTGAGTCAGGTTAAGGGTGTAGGCAGAAGTTTCACTGCACACTTAGTTGATTTTCTGCTTAGCGCTTTTACCTTTGGATTCTATGTTCTAAATCTAAGGGTTTGTTTTTTCGGTTTCATTATGATGGTAAGATCGAAAGAACACTGCAATCTGAAAGTGATGTTGGCTGTAATCGTTATCGCCGGAGCCTAGGCAGCCGCGGCCGCCTGAGCTGCGCAGCGTCACGCCTCGGGAAGCGCTGGTCACGGCCAAGGTCTCGCCGACGCGCAACGCGCGCTTGTTGTTATGTAATCGTTTGCCAAATGATAAACTTTCGTCTTCCTATGGCTCCTTCCGCTCACGGAGTTTGGGAAGACGGTTTCTAACTGCATCCCCAAATTAAGTTCCTTAGCGTTTGTTATCGGTCGTTCAGTTGTTGTATTTAGATTGTTCAGAACCGTCATTAATTTATAAGGGATGCCATGGCAAATTAGTTTCTGTTTAAAAGTAAGTCTTAATTAATATGCTCTAAAACTAGGTAGTGGCGTTATTTAAAGCAGGTAGGTAGATATTTAATCAATATTAATTGTGATTACAAAAAATCGCGTCTATAGCCGATAAGTTTTTTCAACTGAAGTCAAACCTAATTTGAATTGTAAATGAATCTTCATGTCGTATATCCAATTCATTGAAGAGGGAAGTGTTCAATTTTATGTTGCAAAGTTTTGACCCAAACTAACAAACATTGCAATTTAAATAAAACCTTGTAAAAAGGCCTGACCTACTCGTAAGTAGTGATTGCATCATGATAGTAAATACATATTTAACACGATGTGCCTCGTTCTATAAAAATAACCTATGTATGTATATATTATTAAAATAATACGTAACTACTCTAATACCTAGGTACCTGCTATTACCTAATTGTAGTATGTAGTTATTAAACAACCAACATTTCTAAAATATCATATCGTTTAAGTAACTAATTACTGAGCTTTCGGTGATGTCATGTATCCGGAACCGGCTATGAAGTTCACCTTAGTAATAGCAAAACAAAACATAAAAACAGCCCTTGCGTGAATACCTGCGTGAATACCTGCACGCACATACCTACTAATAATATACAAAAGTAATAAACAATTGCTAGTAATCTGATCTATCCATCCATCAGCCTTTTGTGACCCACTGCTGGTCATACATAGCCCTCCCATAATCGACGCAGCTCCTCACGGTCCTGCGCAACCTGGATGCAACGGTTTTACACTGTCTTCTGCAGGTCGTAATAGGTACTTCGTTTTCCGAAAAGCGATCTCCACTCGAGCAAGACTGATAAAGAATACAATGTAAACATTGTATATCCCTTCAACAATTGGTTGGCCTTAAAAATAATATATGAATTATCGCGTCACTTACATGAAGTGTCGCGTCACTTTGACATTTCATATGGTTGAACAACGTTTGCGGGTCAGCTAGTTTTTACCTATAAATCTTGTATTCAACAAAACACAAAAAGCAGGCAATAATTATGAAAAGTAAGCCAATACACTCAAGGATTTGCCCGGTCACTCTAAGATCTGATCCGTTACTTCCGTCGCATCACACGAATTTGATAAGTTACAGAACTTATTTGACCATTCTGTACTAGACTCGTTCATTTTGAGCACGTGCAATGGGCAGGCGAAAGACAGACAGCCTTTCTCCCCCGTAATCAAATAGATACCTGTTCAATTTCAGATTTGTTGAGCACATCTGTGCCTCGTGAAACGTTAAAATCATATTTATCCCTGACCAATGGCTCTACCTCGCAAGTAAATCAATAAAATTAAGTGAACACCTTGCCACCAACATTGCAAATTAATTTTAAAATGAATGTACCATGAACAACGCCTTAATTATTCTGCATTCTAGTGTGATGACGTTGCTTCTGATAAGTCACTTATCTGAAGCAACGTCATCACAGGACTTATCAAAAGTCCAACCGACTGCGGCCACACGTTACACAGTGCATCGGTTTTATTATTGTCTTTGTGTTAAAAATTAGGGAGCTAGAAGCATTGTTTCGGACCAAGTTCCGGTTGCACTCCCCTCCCCCATGCGTCTGATTCGTCGTGGTCGCCCATCGCAGACTGGCCACCGAGAATCTCTCGGCGATCTCGTATTAACAAAGTGCAAACAAAAACCACCTGTAGTCGTCAGAGAATCGCCAAGGTCGCAGGCCCCCGCGGCGCGCGTCTCTGCGTTCCGTTTACCTATATCTCGCGGCGAGTGCAAGCGTCGTCGTACCGACTCGCGCCTGACTCACCGCGCCCGCCTACCCCCGCGCCCGCGACGCGCGCGTTACTCGGGTCAAGTCTAGGACAGACGTCTGACTTTGTTGGTTTACTTTGCATCGTTCTGCGGCCCAGCGAAAATATGGCGCTAATTTGTGATGCCACCCTTAAGCCCTACCTAGCACAACCCACTATCTGACGGTGGTCAGTGTCAATACCTATTCGAAAACAGAAAAACATCCCATAGATCCGTGGAAAAGACAAAAAACAACAGACCCTGCTCGTACAAACGATATATTAATTTGAATCATTAAATTATGTAATAACTAGAAGGGAATCGTTATTTTGGAAAAGTTCGCAACTAAAATGAGTGAATAGCTCGAAGACCAAGGATGGCAATGCTGGCAGTCCCAGTGTTAGGTTGATGATGGTTCATATTTTGTAGGCCATCAGTGCCAGCGGAACAATATTACATTGATATATTTCGCCTACTTGATTATAAAAGTTGTTCATAGTTACCAAGCTCTCTCTATTCTGTGACTGGGTATACTACCAAGACAGAGACCAAGGGGATAGAGACATAAGTATTAAGTCGAACACAATTATTAAAGTAGCTAGGATTGGTGTGACCCGAGTGTTCTTACTTACTTTCAAATTACATTTTACTAAATTAAATTTTTTTAAGCAACAATTTATGCTTATTACTTACAATGTAGGTACTACTTAATAAATAGTAAATATTGTATGATGTAGAAGCTTTGCTATTGATGTTTATTGTGGTTGGCGGACACGTCGACTCAAGGTCGCCCCAGATCGATGCCGATAACTCGGCGCGGGGCACACTGGCACGTAATACAGCAAGAAACACACTGCAGCTCCATACGTTCATTTCATACTCCATCCATACCAGTTTCGTATCACATATTGTACGCATTCGCCCGGCTCTTGTCGCAGCGCTTCCAGTTCTCTCCGCGCGATGAAAGCGAATGAAAGTTACAACATTCTTCTATCCACACAAACTTGTAGCAAACGTTGCACATTTTTAAAACGCCGATGTGTCAGCGTGCACATGAAATTGAAATTATTTTTCGTTAATCTCTCCTTATTTAATTTTCTTATAAATGTTCATCACTAAATAAAATATTTATAGTTAGTAGTTATGTATGGTTTATTTATTAGCAGAATGAACTGGAACGAATATGGAAAGATCTTAGTGTTTATATATACATATATAATTTTATGTCGATATCGGTAGGAGAGGTGTAAAAAAATCCTGCATGTTTTCAATTAGGTTGTGTTGTTTTAGCTCATTAACATTGCGACATAATTTATAGGTATTTTTGCCTATCTAATTTTGTGATACAATGACTGTAGGCAGAATAACTATAGTCCGGTCAATTTAGACATAAAAATAGTGATCAAATAAAGAAAATTCCGACAGAGCCAAATCTTCGTAGAGACCTTAGGTTTACCACAAGGAATAAAGTGTCAAAAGTCCCCATCAATCCCATGTGTGCGTCGAGACTTATTCGGGTCCCAAGGTCAAAATTTTAGATTTTTTAGATTTTTCTCGAAAACGGTAGGTTTTATTGAAAAGTACCTTAGAGAAAAGTTGTAGATCTTAAAATTCTCTATAAAAATGGTCCCTATGATTTTTTCTCTAAGGCCCACTATTTCCCAGATATTGCGCTTGTAAGAATCATGTTCTACATAGTATGCACACATATGCCACGTATATACATACATATTTAGGTACTCAAGCAAGCAAAAATGCCTACTCGTGTCTCTTTTATGTATACATTATACTATTCTAAGAAAATTTACTCTAAAATGACCGCCGGTCCCTTACCGAATCCCCTCTACTTGAATAACAGATATTTAACATTTGTAAAAAATACACGAAACAAAAAGCAAGTACAGCTATCTTGTCTTCCTCCAACATCGGCATCTGCTACTCAACATTTGTTTCGAGAATACTATCAAGTTCAGACATGGCAAGGCAATGAACTGAACCTTGAAGACTGGGGTTGGAAATTGATAAATAATACTTTGGAACCGATTCGAACTTTACTGCCCCCTGCTTCAGAAAAACTTCTTAACACTATTTTTTGCAATTGCAAGAAAGGTTGTAGTGCCAAATGTGGCTGTAAAGAAGTAGGGTTGCAGTGTTCTCCAGCGTGTACCAATTGCCAAGGTGTCTCTTGCTCAAATGTTCAATTAAATACAAGAGAGGAGAGCAGGGGGCAGTAAATTCGAATCGGTTCCAAAGTATTATTTATCAATTTCCAACCCCAGTCTTCAGGGTTCAGTTCATTGCCTTGCCATGTCTGAACTTGATAGTATTCTCGAAACAAATGTTGAGTAGCAGATGCCGATGTTGGAGGAAGACAAGATAGCTGTACTTGCTTTTTGTTTCGTGTATTTTTTACAAATGTTAAATATCTGTTATATATATCTGTGTTATATCTGGGAAATAGTGGGTCTTAGAGAAAAAATCATAGGGACCATTTTTATAGAGAATTTTAAGATCTACAACTTTGCTCTAAGGTACTTTTCGATAAAACTTACCGTTTTCGAGAAAAATCTAAAAAACCTAAAATTTTGACCTTGGGACCCGAATAAGTCTCGACGCACACATGGGATTGATGGGGACTTTTGACACTTTATTCCTTGTGGTAAACCTAAGGTCTCTACGAAGATTTGGCTCTGTCGGAATTTTCTTTATTTCAATTTGTCTAAATTGACCGGACTACTAGTAATGTTCTATTGGTTTCCGCTAAGTCACAGTGGTGTGATTTTTGTGTCAGTAATCTATGCTTGCTTACATTAACAAAACCGTAGTAAACAGATATAATCACTTGAAATAAAAATAATTGTACTTTTTGTAGGATTAGTGGCGCGTTCGTAAGGATGACACGGCTATCTACTTCAGTCAGGCCCTCCTAATTTCTTCCAAAAATTACATATTAAAATTATTTCTTATATTTATTGAGTATAGCCACAGCCTACGTGTATGAAAATAATACGCTTAAGTATGAATCCTTACTTTACAATAAATGCTTCGGGAGATCTGATGTTCAAAAACTAATTACATATTTTCTCTTGCTTGAATAACACGTTGAATTTAGGTTTAAAGTCGTAGGTGTGTATGTATACTATGTATGTATGAAGGTAGGTATGTAATTTGGATCAAAATTAATTAATTAAATATTTTACTTAAGTTTCGGAGTTTGCTTCAATAGTGTATACTTTATGCTTTGCAGACATAATAATATGATATTGTGATCTTCATGCGCCATAGTGAGAGACATTATTCTCTAGCTATCATTTCATAAATTCAGGGTTGTCACCGTTGTCAGGGGTACCCACGCTGCCTCGTCCGCTTGATTGATTGACACTTTCATTGTGGGCACGGGTCCGCTCCGCCGGGCAACATATTGAACAAGCCATTACTTGTCATTATTTGTGTATATCACCCACCATATTAAATTTCTGGTAATAATATATTTTCTTACTCCTTTAACAGTAGTATACGTATAGTTATAGTAGTACTGGCATACTAGTTAATAGAAATATATTGATATTGAGATGTTTTTTTGACAATTTAAAGGAGAATGGGCACGCCCCTAACTAACTCTATGGATTGAAGATTCTCAGGTAGCGATTAATAATACCACATAGCATAGCCATTCAATGTAGGTAAACCATAGAAATACAAGTAGGTATAGAATATGTAGTAAATTATCTATAATATGTCTGTCTAGTCTATAGCAGACACCTTGATACTCGCTATCGGCCGAATCCGGCCGGCGACCACATGTAGTGACATAATTATGAATATTTTTTTCTATTTTTGTTTGATCTTAATGCGGTTTACAGAATACATCTACTTACCAAGTTTTAACAGTATGGTTTTTATAATTTCGAAAAAAAGTGGCTGTGACATACGGACGGACAGACAGACAGACAGACATGACGAATCCATAAGGGTTCCGGTTTTTGCCATTTGGCTACGGAACCCTAAAAAGTAGCAAGTAGGTACATACATTGTATCAATTTAATTTTGAATAATTAGTAGGTAAGTATGTATATTGTTATAGTAAGAATTAGACAAATTATTCCATTAAAAGCAGGATCCTTCTAGGTACTAATTAGAAATACTAATTTAATGTGCAATAATCAGAATTACGTTTTATCGATAATTTTTTTAGGAACTACGCACTTTAATATTGCTAATATTTTCAAGTTTATGCAATCAAGACACTTACGCTTATTTACTGACGCTCCCTACCGGATGGGAAACCTAGGTAGTACAGATAATTGCGTAAACTGCGCGCGCTAGTCACGACTCACGAATGAGATTACAGTTGGTTTTACGACCGTGTGGCGACGTGCATATTATGCATAATAACATATTTTCGTGGCAGAAGTAACATCTTGTTCTTAGCGTAGCAGATATCTCATAATAAAGTTGGTCAATAAAACAAAGTTTAATTTGCTTTTTTTATTTGAAATAATATTGCATCTTAGGTTTTTTATTATCATGTGTAGATTGCGTCGATATTCACTCAGTGACATAGCGAAAATTTTAATGGTAGAGGCTAGCGCGGGGTGTTCGGTCCATGAGTGACGTAAAACTTAATTACAGAAACGCGCCGCAGCCACGATCACGAAGGCCGCCAGCTAACAACTCCAATTATTCAGACGAATCCTTTTCACACACGGCTATAACATATTTGATAATATTGTTTGATCAATTTCATATCATGTTTTGCCAAATATAATCGATTATAGCAGAACTCGTTTTTCCGACGTAAAATCAGATTTATTCGCGTATGATTGTATACAGACCTTGAGCAAGCCAGTCGAGACCTTCAGGCCGGTAACCGCGCGGAAGTTGACGGGCACATTTTTTGTCAATTTCGAGCTCGTTGAATTTTAGCACGCATTAGTCACAAGCTAACCTTCAACGGCGGAGCCCGCGGCGCATTCATTGTTGACGCTGCACTGCGATATCATCGCTTCGCCAAAGTGTGCGTCCGCACCGCGTAGCGCGTGCATAAACAGCCTCTGTCACAATGTCAAAACGTCTGCTTTGTCCCCGCAGCGGGCGTCACTGGTAGCGGTGACGGCTGGCCGCGCAGATCCGTTCCTCCGCGACGCGACGCGTTGTTTACTAATATTGGTTCACAATTTTGCGGCCAGATAGAGTTATAGGGAATAAATACGAATTTAGTGTCTCAGACGCAGCGCAGCGTATCGGGTTGATTTGTATTGATGTGCTAGTTTGTGTGTAGATAGCGTCGTCGAATCTTGCTCAACGGTGAAGTGTTTCGGTAGTGATGTGAGGATGGTAGTGAGTTAGTATGTCGAGCTTGGCGAAGAAGGATAAGCCGACGATGTCGGTGACAGCGCTGATCAACTGGGCGCGGCCGGCGCCGCCGGGCCCCCAGCAGCCGCCGCCCGCGGCCCCCGCGCCCAGCGCCAACATGCTGCAGCCCCTTGGGACTCCCTCCAACACCGCCAACGTTGATTTCGACATGCAATGTAATTATTTTTGATTTTGTATATTATATTTTGTATTTTATTGCAATTATGTTAATTTAATATTATACGTGTTCTTAACCAATCAGAAAAAGTTGCATGACTTCAGGAGATATTAGATATATATAAAAGGTTTTATTGTGTATTTAGATACAAGTGGACGCCCGCAGCATCGCTCGCGTAGAATAAGACATAACAGTAGTTTCGTTTCCATCTAGTTGCCACCCTCCTCAGATACACAACCATTATAAGTCTGTAAAAAAATTACGTACTTATCCTTGGCTTATCCAATCCGCATTGGAGCAGCGTGGTGGAGTATGCTCTAGACCTCTCGCAGTATTGTCTGAGGGGGAGACCCGTGCCCAGCAGTGGGGGACGTCTATGGGCCGCAGCGATATTAAATGAGACGAAATATCAAATTTGAATTAGCCTATTAAATTCGAACAAATGCATTTGCTTTTAATTTACCTAATGAAAAACAAAACATCAAACAACATTTAATTTTGTCACCTACCACCTAAGTACCTGTAAGAAAAGATATAATATTTAATTCATATAATTCTTAGAATTTGTAGAATAATGCAACTCAAAATTTCCAGATTTAAAACGATTGAACCAATAATGGACCGTTTTTATGCCAGCAGCAGTGTTAGGCCCGGCCCGTACACGTCGTTAATGTTTCATTTTTCAATTTTCAGTTTAAGTATGGCGCCAAAAACTAAAAATGTTTCACAAAACAAAACACTATTTAAAAACAAATGACTGAATTTGAAATTTAAATAACACGGCTTTCGAATAAAATTGGAATTTGGAATTGCGCGCCAATCCACAGATAATTAAATCTGAAAATGCTGGTTATAAAATGTCCAATTTCATAGTTAATAACTTAATTAACATTCTTCTCATCTTTCAAAACATGTTTTACGTGATATAATTAAGATGATCTGATTTTTGGCCGTTTCGTTGGTTTTTGATTAAACCTGCAAGTAACAAGCCGTATTTGATTGGATGATAATAATAATTGGATAAGTACTTGCGAATCATAAAACAAAATAATTATGTTCTAGGTCCTACAGCATACTTACATCCCGAAGGTTCTAGAGCCTAGGACCTCCCTATTTCTAAATTATAATTATAATTGTACTAAAAGTAGCAATACACGAATTGACAGTCGTCTACAATATTGATACATATTGTGGAACAATAAACATTTTATTTATGTATTTATTCTAACAGACATACAGATAAATTAACGGCCTTGTTAAAATTTTCAGCTCCTGCTCATTAATATACATTGGGGTGAAGTTGCCTACTTTTTTATATAAGTATGTATTATATTATGTAAATAGTGCGGACGCAGGTACACCAGGTACAGTGCCTTGTTTTAAAAGTTTTATGTCATTCCGAACACAGATAATAACAACAAAATCGTACGATAATATGTTGTGCGACTTCTAAGCGATGCATGTCATGCAACTTGTTGTAAAATTATGTCGAGTTGTATGTTTCGCAGTGCAAACCTAGAGTCAGACGTGGACGTTTGAAATGATTTTTATCTAAATGACATGCAAAGAATCTACTTCGCCCAAAAAATACAATAGGTATTATTAAATACGAAAAGAATAGCGTTATCAATTGTCATAATTTTTGGAACTCGAATTACTCACGGCCTAACTTAATTCAGCGAGTCGGAGCTGGCAAGCCTTATTGTGAACCTGTTTTTAATAAATTTCGTTTTGCTTTTCAAAAGAGTAGCTGGAAAGAACGACATGACCTTCACATTAAGCTAGGGATGTACCAAAACCAATGTACAACATGTGTCATGGGATTTTAAATAATAAAATTACTATTAAAGTAAAGATTATGATACTGATCATTAAGGAATTTTCTGTGGTGTATTACATTTGAAAGGTGACGTAAATAAAATAAAGATATTATAGTATTGTATTGGAGTATTTTTAATATAAGTGTAAGTAAATATTCCAATACTATAGTACTTTCGAACCTTCATACTTCTGAATAAATGTGTGCAAAGTAGATTCACCAGATATCTATCTTATGCAGTACTGATCGATACTATGACTTTTTATATTTTTGAGGCTCTTACTAGCAGTCTATCAAAATGTAGTCCGACTGAACTACATAATATGCAAGTTCAACTAACACACCTATAAATAAAGTGTAAATCGAGCGAGCGAGACAGAATGGTAAGTAGTTATTAACGTCATTGCGAGCGATACTTCGCAACTGACTGTAACTATACTAAATGCATGCTATGCATGCTTAGGATACTATGCGAACTACATTCAAAACATAGTGATTTTTAAGAAATAATTAAAATCATATAAAAAATGATTTTTTTAGAGTTATAATTTTTGCCAGTTTTTTCAACTCAATATTTGGGAATATTTTAAATATACTTTATTTATCAATTTTGTTGTGTAAGTAATTGCAGAACTGAAAGGTTGTAAAAATATACTGGTTTTGAAGAGTTACTGCATTTCGTACAGATTTAAGTGCTTAATCCTGTATTATATATTGCTCTTTACAACAGCGTAAGACGCTAATCTAAAAGTGATGTTGAGCGTTACTTTACGGCCCTAAACGTTGGAATGGGCGATACGCTTTTAAAACTTCATTTAAGTACAGTTGAAACACGCATTCCCAACCGTGTTAAATACATAGTACACTATATAAAACATAAAATTATATTCTTATCTATCTACGACTAAGCTACTTTTAAGTCTTAGTGCCAATGATTAGTAGAAGTACGGACTACACAGTCCTAAACATAATATATTTTATCAAACAATTTTAAGGTGAAATTTAAAAACACCGACCTCCGATATTTTTATCTTGTTTACTATATTATTATGACCTTTAATAGGAGAAAGACTAGTTATAACAATTTCCAATATTTCCAATAACAGGCTGAAGTTTATGTTTATTCAGACGCCTTATATAGGGACTTTGCCCCTGTAAATCAATCAAAACAACATTGACACTGTATGTTTTCATCAAATCCAATATTGTAGCGGAGAAAATTACTTTCTATTTAGTAAATTCGGAGAATGAGAAATAATACTGTACCTTTACTCAATAATATATTATAATATAGACTGGAACATAATAGAACTATGTTTGTTTGGAAATGCTTGTTAAATAAATAAATGAGCTGAATGCTTGGTATGTACTTGTGATGTTGTGGTAGTTTATAATACAAACCTTTTCATTATATAGCGTCCATAGCCCAATGGCTCGCGTCGATTCAATGTGATCGAAAGAGTTAAGCAACGACGGGCGCGGTCGGTTTGTGGATGGGTGACCGCTAGTGGCAAAATTTCATGGACGCTAGCTACCGTGCTTCGGAAGGCACGTAAAGCCGTCGGTCCCTGTTGTTTTCAATGGTGGAAACAGTCGTTAAGCCTTGTCGAATACCTTCGGGTGGCTTGAAAACATTCGACACTGGGTTGGCCACTAACAACTCCTCATTGGAGCAGCTTGGTGGGGTATGCTCTAGACCTCCCGCAGCTATGCTGTGATCTAAGTCTAAATGGTTTTGACCCACGGCCGTGGGTCTCGATTTACGTTGTATTATTTCTCTCATGGGCTCGATAAACTAAGTATAATTGAAACAATAAACTGAGTTAATAATCACGGTATAAATATTTTAGCTATTTTTTTTTATATTTTAATATCGTTCCTATTTAATTTTTAACTTTTGAGTTCTAATTGTATTGTATATCTCCGGTAATCTTGTTTAGATCCCTAATACATTTAATTCTGAAAAATCCTTAAATTTACATTTCGTTAAAGACCACTAATATTTTCGACCCCTGATCGGATAATTTTTTTCTGTTGCAGTCTGGTATACTCTGCAAGTTTTACTTTTAACCAAGAATATTAAAAACTATGAAGAAATGTCACAGAATACAGTACAGGTATGCTGAATGGTGCTATTCTTATTGATTACGATGATATGTTACTATGTATTCAGACGAGCACAGCAAGTTGTGATTGTGATTGATTAATGTAACTACAGCTGCCTCGATCCAACCACACGGTAGCTCGGTAGGTAGGAAAGAAAATAATATTTCAATATGGACACTTCGGGTGATAGCGGAGGTCTCGTGTATGTAGCTAATAAATATCTTATGCGAGACAGTAATGGACGTAAATTTGTTGCGTTTATTTACATACATATATTATTATATTATATTTATTTTGTATTGATAATAATAGATAAATAATTTACTAAATATCAGTGTCTATACATTAGGTGATGTTAATAAATGCTATGCTACTCGTAGTTAATATCTTAAAAAAGAATTGTGAGCCGTCACGGGACGCATGGCAGATGTGAAACATCGAAATTATTTTGTACAAGTAATATGCACAAAAGTATATATAGATCTTAACTAATTAATGATATAGATAATGACAGGAACTAAAACATATAAGAAGTAGATTATGACAGGAACTAAAACATATAAGAAAAAAAAAAAGTATTATATTTTATTAATCAAAGAATTTCCGTCATTTGTCGGAACTGTAGTAGGTATATATATATTCCATATTCGCCACGCTCGCCACGCCAAAAATCTGGTTTGCCCTCCGCCTAAAGATGTTTCACATCAATAATAAGGCAAATACTTATGTAGAACTAGTGGACGCCCGCAGCTTCGCTCGCGTCAAATTAGACCCATTTACGACGTCTGCCGCTCGGGTTGCCCACTTGACTTCTAAAACGAAAAAATTTCATACTAACTTTGCACCCCCGTTTTACCCCCTTAGGGGGTGAATATTCAAAAATCCTTTCTTAGTGCTCCCCTACGTTATAAGAGGAACCCCTGTGCAAAATTTCAAGTTTCTAGCCCTTATGGTTTAGGCCCTGCGTTGATATGTCAGTCAGTCAGTCAGTCAGTCAGTCAGTCAGTCAGTCACCTTCTCCTTTTATGTATATAGATAATATTACGTACCACTTTATCTATACTCTATACTAATATTATAAAGAGGAAAGATTTGATTGTTTGTTTGTTTGTTTGCATCGAATAGGCTTCAAAACTACTGAACCGATTTGAAAAATTCTTTCACTGTTGGAAAGCTACACTATCCCCGAGTGACATAGGCAAAATTTTATTTTGCAAAAAAATAGGGTTCCGTAAGATATTTGGGTTTTTCGGACACAAGGTGTAAAAAATCAACCAGAAAAGTTACTTATTTTGCGTACGCTGCCTAAACTATAAAAGATAGAAACATACAATGTTCTAATTAATTGTAGATCTTATAAATATCCATAAAAAAGTCCGCGACACACTATACCTATCTATGTCGAGTGAGGCACAACAACCATTTTTTATCTTGAATTTTTTTTGGACTACATTTACAGTTTACCTATGTAGATAATATTTGGTCTTTGAATGATTAAAATTGGACGTTTGGTTTTGAAGTGTCTGTCTGTCTGTTTCGCTTTCACGCCAAAACTACTGAACCGATTTAAATGAAATTTGGTACACAATCTAGAGCCTGACAAAGGACATAGACACTTTTTAATTGGAAAAAAGTGTTGTAATGGGTTGAAAAGGGAGATGAAAGGTTGTATGAAAGTATTGTCATTTTCAGAACTAGAAGCATAAAACTTAAATTTTATGCTGTTGATAAGGTATAATCCTTACTAATCCTATCCTACTAATATTATAAAGGGGAAAGTTTGTAGTTTGTAAGTATGTATGTATGTATGGATGGATGTGTGTTACTTTTTCACGTAAAAAGTACTGAATGGATTTTAATGAAACTTTACAATAATATAGCTTATACATCAGAATAACACACAGGCTAAAATTTATAAAGATATTGTGTGAATTGTCCAAAATATGACGATAAGTGTCAAGTAGGTAAGTTGGAAAAAATCTACCATCTGCGAGCTATTCTGGCGTGCGCTGCCAAAACTACTGGACCGATTTCAAAAATTCTTTCACCATTAGAAAGCTGCATCTTCACTGAGTGACATAGGCTGTATAACATTACTAGGCGTAAACGAAACTATTGTTATAATCTATATATTATGTAAAATAAAGACGTGTTAAATTTTTATTTTTTTAGTAACCTGACGCAAATAGGGTTTATGTGTGTGTATTATAATTTTGATTTTTATATAAAATACCCGTGCGAAGCCGGGGCGGACCACTAGTGTATATATAAAAGGAGAAGGTGACTGACTGACTGACTGACTGACTGACTGACTGACTGACTGACTGACTGACTGACTGACTGACTGACATATCAACGCAGGGCCTAAACTATAAGGGTTAGAAACTTGAAATTTTGCACAGGGGTTCCTTTTATAACGGAGGGGAGCACTAAGAAAGGATTTTTGAAAATTCACCCCCTAAGGGGGTAAAACGGTGGTGCAAAGTTAGTATGAAACTTTGCCGTTTTTGCAGTTAGTGAATGTCTAATTACACGCGAGCGAAGCTGCGGGCGTCCACTGCAACGCAAACGTTGTTTTGGTTCTGCCATAATATAATGTAATGTCAAAGTTACGCGACGCTTCACGACAATGAACGACGGTTAAAAGTAAAAATACTAAATTCGTGATTAAAAAACATTTTCCAGTTAAATTTAATCAACATCTATCCAGATTCCAGCCGTTTAGGAGGAGTTACTGTCATACACACGTACACAAGAAATATATTATAAGTTGACTAAAAATACAAGTACAAGAGTTTTAAGAGAATTAATATAAAATGTCTTTGATGTACACACATAATTATTTGTCTCTAATCAGGACACATTGTCTCTTTCGAAAGGTAATCTCAATCTGAGTTTCGGCAGCCGTTTCATTACGAATCCCATTTCATTCAGAAGCTTTTTAATTAGGACGACTAAAATGATGTAACAGATAGATTTATTTTATATTGATACCAATCAATTGTAAATAATTATATTCAGTATATCCGTGGCGTAAGAATTCATGGAAACGACACAATAATATTTTGATATAACTAGCAGCTGGTGGTGGCACATGCCTTGGAAGGAATTGAATGAATCGATATCAGAGTGAATATAATGGGATTTCACTGTTAAATAGAGAGTTCGAGCTTCGAACGATAAATACGCAGTAGAGTCCTACAAACAATTACATACATTATAAACTATAAATTTGAGGTTATTTTCATTCGGTTGCTTAACATTGGAAATTGTATACCTAATCCTGGCCATGTTTTTCCCGAGCGGTACATAATAGCGCTCGAATTTGTATTTTCCATTACCCTGTTTATCTTTTCATATAAGATTTCCCCGAGCGGGGCGGCGGCGGTGGCGGAACGGTGGCACGTGTAAACAAGTTATTTGCTCCATCTAACGATTACCTTTCTCAGGTATAGGCGTATATTTGACATACATTTTACTTAGAAATTACTTGAGCTAATAGCACTGGAAGTGCTTAATTAAACTGTTTAATTTCTATTTTCTTTGTCATTTTTTTTCTCTTTACTGTCTCGGTTAGCATTATTGAGATTTTTATAACATTCACAGTAAATTGAAAGTGGGACCTAGATATATTTTAGCCCTAATTTGTATAATTATATGTTGAACTCAAGACACACTCAAGGATATATGAATAGTAACATTTGGGTTGATTTATGAATGGGTTGCTGGCACGGCGGATAAAATAAAACCAATCAAATTTCTTCTTTAGCCGTCTTTCTGTGGGTTTTTAAACAAATTATGTAATATGTTTTTTGTAAAATCTTTCTTGCTATTCAATATATATAATATATGCTATACTACTTACTTTTCTTGTAACGCGCAAATAGTGCGTGCTGAGATTGAGAATGGGTTGTTTTCTTCAAAATAGGTATTCTTTTTTTATCTCGTTAGACCCCATAAAAGGATATAGTTTTTCAAAACAAACAGTATTTCTATTATCTCGCCGCGATGTCTTCCTTTGTTTTCGCGCGCGCGAAATATTTGAAGACGTTTGATACGTATTAAAATACTTTACAGCATGGAAAACCATTGTTTATTGTTTTCGAACAATGCGGATGATCAGCATCTTTTTATACGACCAAATCTATTCACGAAGTTTTAGTAGGACTTCCGTAGATTTGTCGCAATATTTATTATACCCCATTGTTACGAAAAAATATCGTTTTAATAATAATAATTTACTTAATGGTGTCAATATTATACAAGAAGTAATATTCGATATTTAAATTTCAATTAAATAAACAAAATGTTCAGCGTTCCTAATTATGTGGCCGCCCGTTAGAAGTCATGTTATAATAATTAGTGTTAGGTTTAATGAATGTATAAACCTTATCCGATTGATTTTAAATTACTATCGTGTCTAAATGAATGTACTTATCGATAGCAATGATATTAAATACATTAAAATATCATTGCTCACAACAACAACAATGACACAAAATTAATTAAACATTATTTGTAAGAAATTATGTTAGTTTGTTTGAAAAAACTTGTATCACACATAAAGGATATGACCACCATTGATTTCACTTTAAAGTAACCTTTCAGTCTGGTTAAATCATAGTTATCTGCGTTAAAAGAGTAAAAATATTGTATCTCAGGCAATGCCGGAGCATTGTTTGTGGCACCTTCCCCAAAATCGAAATTGTGATTTTTCCTTGCGATTTTAATTTATAATCCCATGCTCTATTATCATAAATGTTTTCCTCGTGAAATCAGCATAATCTGGACTCCTTGTGATTTTATTATTTTTGAGTGAAAAAATTTACTTCCAAATTATACGAGCCACATCGCACAGACGCTGTGCGAATGAAGTTTGTATAATTTTACTATTAATTTGCTTGACTTCAGTAGGTACCTAGTTTTCTTGTAAATTTCTTTTGAGTATTGCCGTCGTCTGCCGCGTTAATTGTTCGATATTAAAATCTGAAAAGAAATTTCACTTGGCATATTGAAATTTTTTCGGAGAAATATTTCGTACCTACTATAAAAACGGTTTGTCTTTGAAGTCTATTTTTTTTACTTCTCCCGCTCAAAGAGATTATTTATTATTATTTTTACATTAACGACACCTATTTGAGAAAAAAAAATCGTAATATTATGCCTAATATGTATATGGCTTTGAATGTGTACCTAATACTTTCCTTATGTTTATTTTAATTTATTTTTAAAATAGTATGTAGCAGCGTCCAGACGAATATTCTATCCACCATCTATCAGCCTTCCACAGTCCACTGCTTGGACTGCTGGACATAGGCCTCCTTCCATCGAAGCCACTTCTCCCGATCCTCTGCCCTCTGAATCCAGCGGCTGATAAATATTACCTAGTAGGTATTATATTCAAAGCTGTTCGTAAATGCCAATTATAATCTTTTCTAATTACATATGTAGATTTTACTCTGTCGGAGCCGTAAATCGTTTAGGACGGGTTTTTAGAAATACCTACTTCAATATTGTATATGTAGGTAGGTACTGAGAGTGAAATTCCATTAGGACCCGTATTATATTTGAGGAGGGTTGCTGTTTCCTCAGTTTTTGTTGTCCGAGGCAGCCCCAAGACTAATGGACCGGTCCTGTCTGCTTTTTCTGCACAGACCACGTCGGTGTTTATTTTCTACGATCGTATTTGCCTTTGTATGCCTTGCTTTCAAACTTTTTTTTATGTTATAAAGATTTTTGGGCAATACACAAAAGCGGATTAGGTGCCTGCATGATTAAATAAGTCGCATTACTTACAAAATAACACATTTTTTTTATTACACTGTTAATTACTAATGAAATTGAATGTCTAAGGGCGGATTCGACCAAAAATAGATGTATACACTGCGTAACTATACCAGGGATAATTTCATTCCATGATTTTATACTCAAGTATAAAATCATGGAACTGAAAGTCGTTTTTCGAGGCAATCTGAAGTTTAACTATACTTGGAATAACTAAACGGGAATAGCACAATGAATGATCGATTTATATATTATCCGGCAAATCAATGTTGCAATAAAACTGTATGCTGTGAAGGCTTAAATCCTGTCAACTGAACGAGGCTTTGGTCAACTCATCCCGCTTAAAACTTATCCCGCGGGATAAGTTGTCCACATTAATATTTTTATTATTTTTCTTTGGTCAACTCATCCCGCTTTAAAGAAAAGGTAAAATGTATTGTATTATTTGAAAGATTTGTACATGCGTGATCAAAAGTGTTTGAGGAAAAAATTATACACCCATAGCTTGGTCAGACTAATATAATCAAAAATCGCAGTCGTTTCATTTATAGAACTAAAAAAACAATAAATTAATTTACATAAAATTTTAAATAAAATACCTTGATTAATATCAAGGTATTTGTTAATTATCAACACTGTAAAGTATTTGAACAATCAGAAATCACAGTTTTAACTGTCAAAATCAATAAATAAAACTTAAAGAATCAACAATCAGTCTTTGGAATAATAAGGATTTTCTTAAATCTAGTCAAAATCTCAATCGTTTCATTAAAAGTTACGCTTAAAAAATCGAAATATTCTAAAAAGAATATTTTAAATCAAACTAAATAATTAACAACAAGTTTTTGGATTATAAATGATATACTTAAAATTAGTTAAAATCACAGTCGTTTGATTAGAAATCACGTATAAAAAATGTAAATAGCCTAAACAATTGTCTTGAAATTTCAAATAAAACTAAAAAATTAACAATTAGTGTTTGGATTCTTAAAGATTTACTTAAAACTAGTTAAAATCACATACTATGATACTCGTATAAGTGGCAATAAAAAAAGCACGAATATAAAAAAAATACTTTCAATTAAAATCTGAATAAATAGTAATTAAAATCAACAAGATGATATATTTGACATATAAAAATTAAATAATAGATACAAAATATACGACGTATTCGCATAACCCGATGAGTTGACCTTGAATTGCTTTTTACTCAAGCAATTGAATAAAATGCAATTTGTACGTTTGTGGTTGCGTTGTTATATTTGTAAATCTATTACAGTTAAATACTTTTTTTCATGTCTGTACAAGACGTAAAATATATCAGCGGGATGAGTTGTCCGATTCAAAATTGCACTAGGACAACTCATCCCGCGGGATGAGCTCGAGCGGGATGAGTTGACCAAAGCCTCAACTGAACATTGTCATGATATAGCGTGGAAAGGTAAGAAGCGAGCTGAAAGCTGTCAATCAATGTGATAATTTTGCTTTGACATGACAGCTTCTATTGACGTATGACAGAACCTAAAAATCGCGTAGGCAATGGCGAGCGGGCGCCATTAAAATATTCTTGGATTAGCTGTTATTCCACGCATTAGGGTGGGTATAAGAAATACTCCCGAATAAGCGCGCTATTCTTAGAATAGTAGATGGTAAAACGCAAAATGGATTTACTCTCGGATAACTAGCGATTTATTCTAAGGATAAAATTTATTCTCATTTGGTCGAATCCGCCCTAAAGTATGCAAGACTGAAAGACTTTTACTGGTGGTAAAAGCATAGACTTATAGATATCATAGATTCTTATATGTGGTGATATATAAGTCAAAAAACAACTTATTCGTATGCCTTGGAATTTATCATATCGTAGTGTTTATCGTTAGAATTGTACATGTTGCGACCTTGCGACCGTTCCAGTTACAACGGAAATGTACCCATGCTAATATATCGGCATTAGAAGCTAAGAATCAGCACCTGGTATTGTTGGAAAATATAAACAGGTATAGAAAATACGGCTCGTTTTCAAATAACATCCTTTCGATTGCCCGTTGGCGCAATCGGTAGTGATTCTGCCTTCTGGTCGAATCCCACTCACGACAAACATTTGTGTGACGAACACTTGTGTTTGTTCTGTGGATGTTGATATTTAGGTATGTGTAGAAAAATATTATATCAGTCTCTGACATCCATAGTACGTACTCGTTTGGGGTCAAACGGCCGTGTGTGAGATGTCAATATTTATTATTTTCCTTTGTCATTTCTTCTTTGATTGATTGCTTATAACCCTTTAAACAGGTGTTTCTCATCTGATTTCTTCGTACGATCTTCAGAATGCCTACCAGCGAATTAATATAATTTGTGTCAATCGTGGAACGGCAGGTTTTGGCTGCCGCGGCAGCCAAAACAAGAACTGCACGCACGGCTTCCAGAAAGTTTAGCTCTATTTCTAGAAAATAGTTTTAAAAGTTTACTATTATAATTCTTAGCTGCGGCGTCTTTTGCTCATTAGTGGGCCTGTAATAGGTTGATAGTTATTTAAATACTTGCTTAAGTCTGGGCAGTCTAGTCTACCACCTTTAAATTCGACCATAAACCACAGAGGAATGATTATTATACTGTGCTTATTTATACCAGGGACTATTATTCGGTGACGCCGTAAAGCAGCAAAACTATCACTCTTTTTTTTTTAAATCACAGAGTAATCTAAATTGACGGGACGCCATGTTAAAACTCGATAAAAATAATTGATAAATAAAAAATGATTACAAGAAAAGTATGCAATTTAGCAATTTATCTGTATTTTTCCCAAATTTCACGGATTATTCTCCATTTTTCGAGGTACTGTACATATACTGGGCCGGATTTGAAACATCTCCTTTCGGTACCGGAACTTAAACCTTAATGATTTAAGGTTTACTATACCTATGAAAGAGACGGTTGACAAGCATTTCAGGTATAAACAGTAATAAACATCCCACGTCTCGCAACGGTCACTAATTATTCGGTACCGATTTACCGATATCGCATAAAGGTTGAATAGCGATATAGCCATACCTTTTAACTATACCTACTGGAACCGTACCGCTTTCAGTCCGGGTATAAGCCAACCCTGAAAGACCTTGAATGTACCTTTTAATGTTGTTAAGTTTAAGAAATTAAATGTCACTTGCTATAACGGTGAAGGACACATCGTGAGGAAACCTGCATGCCTGAGAGTTCATCATAACGTTCTCGAAGATATGTGAAGTCTGCCAATCCGCACTTGGCCAGCGTGGTGGACTAAGGCCTAATCCCTCCCATTCTGAGAGGAGACCCGTGCCCAACAGTGGGACGTCTATGGGTCGCAGCGAATGTTGTTTCATCAACCACGGCGTTAAATTGAACGTTTTGTTGACAGGGCTGAACCTAGAGGCGGGGTTCATGTCCCCGATGTCGCCGCCGGAGATGAAGCCGGACACGGCGATGCTGGACGGCATGCGGGACGACGCCACGTCGCCACCGGCGCTGCGCAGCTACCCGCCGAACCACCCGCTCAGCGGCTCCAAGCACCTCTGTTCGATATGCGGCGACCGGGCGTCGGGGAAACATTATGGCGTCTACAGGTACACTGTTTTGTTACTAAAGTATGTATATTTATTTAATTGTAATCTGTTTTTAATTAATTTTAAGATTTTTTTTCTTTTTCCATCTATTGCAACTTTTCCCCTGGTAGAAAACATCCACCCAGAAAATAACACATCCATTTTAACATCCATGAATCGAGTAAAAATGTGTATGAAAAAAAAATCTAACCTGATTCGGCATGTTTTGTTATCTAAAACCAAACTGGCAATGGTGAAATTTAAAACATTAATTTAATCATATTATGATAATTTCTTACCATAATAACAATAATTAAAAAAAACTAAAAAACACGCTTTTGTAAATATATCATCCAAAATGAAGATTTAAAAAAGAAAAAAGAAATTATTGCATTGTCATCGTCCTTGATAAATGTGCAGTCAAAAAATTATTCTGACGGTTTGAACTGGGCGAAAATCACGTTCAAATATTCCGTTATATACAAACATACATACACATAAGTACCTACATACCAACCTAATAAAAGCGTGTTATAAAATATCATGAGCGATAAATGTTTACATGAATAGAGTACTGAAGCGGCATATTCATAATTTATTTCACAGTATAATGAAATAAGATATTATATTGTAATATAATAGCTTTCGGTACGCTATGAACGTTTTTGCGGATGGAAATATGGAAATTCTAGTGATGTTCTACTCTAGCAGGGTTTTAATGCTTCCAAGTTATATAAATAAACTAGCTGAACCAGCAAACGTTGTTTTGCCAATCATAATTGAAGCAAATTATTAAAAATAAAAATCGCGATGGAAAAATAGGGGTTGATTGTAGAGGGTTGAAAATTAAGGGTTGGATGTATTTTCTAATGCTGTATCATAAAAAAAATTAAAAAATAAAAATTTATCTAAAAATTAAAAAAAAAAAACTTGGGGTGGACTACCCTTAACATTTAGGGGGATGAAAAATAGATGTTAGCCGATTCTCAGACCTACTGAATACGCATATAAAATTTGGTAAAAATCGGTAAAGCCGTTTCGGAGGAGTACTGCAACAAACATTGTGACACGGAAATTTTATATATTAGATTATACGAACAGCATAATATTAACGTTGAAGGACTTACTAAATATATCCTTGAATTCTATAACTACACCACAACGTGGCACTTGTACCTAGTACCTACTAATCGTTAGTGGTTTTATGTGGTCCTTCGTACTGTAAAATATATTGTTTGTTTGATTCGTGTATTATGTGCCTTTTCGTGCGTATAGAGATCTAATGTCGTATTGAAGCTTGCGTTAGATGTTATATATTCTATCTACGATGTGGTTATGTTGTACACATGTCTAGACTTCTAGACAGCGCTCATCTACGTTGGCAAATAAATAAAGGTATATAATACAACAGGTTTAACAAAGGTGCCTTGTAAAATGAGTTATATAAAATGAAACAGTGAACAAATGGCGAAAATGCCATATTTATGTAAAGTCACCTCCTTTACATAAATATGGCATTCTCACTTTTGTGTGGTTGCTTCTACCGGTACCGAAGTCCTCCGTATACCGGTATACGTTCAATACTATTCCAGATTTATACAATCCGATCTAATACATTATTAAAACGATTTACAATTCTATCGATCGTGGGCCGCCTGTAATGTCATGCAAGAGACATTTTATTTTCACCTTGAGGGTATTTCACGTTGACAACTTGACAATCATGTAGTCGGGTAGGTAAAATGGATCATGCGTGCCGGCCATAAATTAGTTTCTTACTTTGCGTGTTACCTTAATAATTTACTGCTTTAGTTTCTTAAACTCTAATTTACCTAGGGTCAATATACTGGATTTACATTGATAAAATATTGAAATCTGCGGGAGGTCTAGTAGGAGCATACTCCACCACGCTGATCCAATGCAGATTGGTGGAGGGGTTAGTGGCCATCCCACTGTCGAATGTTCTCAAGCCACCCGAAGGTCTTCGACAAGGCTTAACGACTGTTTTCATCATTGAAAACAACCGGGACCGACATCTTAACGTGCCCTCCGAAGCACAGTAGTGCCCATGAATGAAATTTTGCCATTAGAGGTCATCCATCCACAAAACGACCGCGCCCGTCGTTGCTTAACTCTATCGATCACATTGAATCGATACGAGCCATTGGTCTATGAACGCTACAAGCTATAGGTACATATATTATAGCTATAGTGGAACTTGAATTTGTGAGTAGATGGTTTAAATTTCAATATTCCGATTTCATTCATCTGTAATAACATAACTAATAAGTAAGTTTTAAAGCGAGTTATTAAATACAATTAAATTAAACGACTTTAGTAAAATTAGATATTAAAATTCTTATTATTATGTATAAGTTATTGGCATTAATGCCGAAGAAATGTTATTGGAATCAGCTCAAAAATGAATATGTAAGTACTAAACTATAGGTAGTACATTATATTAAACTGGTTGCACCGTTGTACGTACCTACATTATATTAAATATTGAAGTACTTGGGTATAACATACCTACTTTTGTTCGTTAAATGTCTGTGGGTGTACTTGTAAAAATTACTTGTATGTAACATATAATTTCATACGTCGACAAGGCAGTAATGTCACGCGGTACTTCTACTTACTTAGCTACTGCATCCAACGTGGAGCTGAATTTTCGGGATATATGTAGCTTAGATTTGACTCTTCAAAGCAAATTAATTTTCCGAAAAAATCAGTGCCTTCAATGCCGTCACGTATCAAATAGTAGGACGGTATTCAAAACATAACTTTATATCTTCTACTTAATTACTGTAATTTGATAGACTAATTAAGGTACTTGCTTTTGCTGAATTTATAATAATTTTATGAAGTTTAACCGCCTACAAAGCAAATATGTACCAGAGCTCCTATAATTAAGGCACATTTAAATTTACAGCTAAAATTGAATAAGACGTAGGCTCTTGGTACAATTTGGTATTAGTGTAAATTAGATGTATGTACAGCTTATCTCCTCATTAACAACGTGAAACATCTTTTACATGTTAAAGAGAATTAATGTCAAAGAATTCCGGTTACACGTGGTACATTGGCAGCTTTATAAAGAATAAGAGGTGAAGAAAGTAACCTTCAAACTCGACTTGAGGACACCCAGTGGATTGATGTGTCGGATGGTGCCGCCACGATCCAATACGTCGCAAATTAACACCTTGATTTCTTTCCAAACAAAAAGTAAACCTCTCTATGTGCTAATGAAGAACTATTACATCCACGACTTCGATATCTGTTTCACGGGTGAATTGTTTTCTTCATAAATATTTGCCCGCGATAAACTTTGACCGAAGACATTTTTATGTTGGTATCAGGCATATCAGGTGACTCGTAATATCGATCTTGCCTGCATCAAACAGAGGAATTAATCAATCTTAATAATTGATAATAACCAGTAAATTTGAGGCCCGTTTCGCTCGATCTCAGTACCGGACATAAACTTATTAAGCTGATTTAAACATACAACCGTATCTGGTATCATCCTCTTGAAGGGTAATCACGTTATTAATGACCCCACCGGGAGCATTGCTCAAGTGCATACTTTCTTGCGAACATTCATGTCGGTGACATCAATTTCAATAGCACCTACTCAACTGAATCAATTTTTGTTCCAATTCGGTCCAATTGAAAAATATGAACATCTAAATATGTGAATGTGACTCTCGGTTGATTTTACTACCACACGCTAGATAGATGAGTAAGATTTCTTAGTGAAATTGACAAGATGTACAAAATAAACTCCATTTATGAAACAATCTACGAGATTCATCAGATGGATTTAGGACATAAAATCACATGATTTAATGAATAGATATTTATGATATCATTCAGTCCTAATTTCCTTTTCGTGATATCATGTCATTAATCAAAATGTGCTTTACATTTTGTGATCGAATGAGAGCTTATTTATAGGTACTTCTACAGTCCATGACCTGGATAATATGGTCGTATTTTAAGTCGTTTCACTTATTTGTGTACGTTTTCCTTAAATATGACGTTGAGCTATATTAGGCCCATGATGTATTCGGTAGGTGTCCAATATGATTCGATATATCGAAATGTAATTTAATATCTGTTAATGAAAAATACATCTCTAATATTAGAAATACACCTACTAAAATATTTTTGTGAGTGGTTTTAAAAACTGACAAATGTTGCGGGATAATTTATCCATTGCATATATCAGGCATATATGTATAAGATACGTAAAGTGGGGTAGGACTAACACATAGGGCATGACTAACAATTTTTAAATGTCATTGTAATTGTAGAACATAATTGGTCACATTTTGTAATAAATTAAAACCAAAGTTCCAATAAACAAACAAATGTTTTGTTGTAGTTGCGAAGGTTGCAAGGGCTTCTTCAAGCGGACGGTGCGGAAGGACCTCACATACGCGTGCCGGGAGGACCGCAACTGCATCATAGACAAGCGGCAGCGGAACAGATGTCAGTTCTGCCGATACCAGAAATGCCTCGCGTGCGGTATGAAGCGCGAGGCGGTGCAGGAGGAGAGACAGCGCGCGGCGCGGGGGGCAGAGGACGCGCATCCCAGTAGTTCCGTGCAGGTAACGATGAAAAGTAGCGTCCTTAGTCCAATAGCTTCCGTCGATTCAATGCAATGACGTGCGCTGTTGATTTTGGCCTGGGTGACCGTCAGTGGTAAATTTCAATGGAGCTTCCGTGCTTTGAAGGACACCTTAAGCCGACGGTCCCGATTGTTTTCAATAGTTAAAATCAATGGTTATTCCTTGTCGAAGACCTTCGGTGTGGTACGAGATCAATTGACACTGGGTTGGCCACTAACCCCTCGTCTACCACGATTCTCCAATGCTAGACCTCCCGCAGCTGTGTCTGTGGGGGAGCCCCGTGCCCAAAAGTAGGATGCCTATGGGTTGTAGCCAAGGATGAACAGTCGTCAAGTGGATGCTTTTTCAGCAGAATTTTAAGATCACATTTACAGAAGCATCTAAGGCTTGTTCAAGCGGATGGTGCGGAAAGGTATCACACAAGTGTGCCAGAAGGAGCAAAAGCAGCATCCGAAAGAGGCCTTGTTTTGAGGCAGCCCAAATCCTAAAGTGTAATGTAGTTTAATGTCAAGATTAGCCTATTAAGAGTAGTAAGAGGAGGAGAGACGCTACACAATGGCATGACACTTTATCCATTGAAGTCACGTGGAGTAAAGTACTGAAGTCTCGCGTGTGGCATACAACCCCTAAATCCATCACTCGCCCCGAAAAATATGATTTGCTCGTTCGTGATTATTTTCACTGTAATGAATTAAAAATAATAAAAAACGAAACAAACATTAATTAGTCTTTTAGAATAAATGATGTTTTAGAATGTGATTTATCACATTTTACCAAACTCCTCCGAAACGGCTTGACCGATTCTTATTAAATTTTATATGTATATTCAGTATATTCAGTAGGAGTTTAACCACCTATTTTTTTAGACAAATCAATTTTTTATTATGATTTGGAATTAAAAAATACATAAAACCCTAAATTTTCAAGTAGTAGTAGTGTAGTGTTAGGGGTAGTGGTAGTAGTAATAAAATCATTGTATATTGCATGTAAATTGCTGTAAATGGTACCGCAGTGCCGATCGGCCTATCAATCTCAATATTCAAGGTTTAATTAGAATTAAGCTCAACCTCTTTTCAGCACCGCTGTCACTGTTCTCGGGAACAAGTAATATTTTATCAATTTTGTATATAAATCTAATATGTATATAAAATATAAATCTATCCATAGTTTTAGTTTGTTTGGATTACATTTAGCGCATAAAAAATTAAAACCGAAAGTGTGATATTGAGTTAGCAACGTCAAGCAAGCGCAGGAAAATGAATTGACTACCCTGTAAACGAATTTATTAAGAGTTCATGTAAATGTGATGGGGGGAGTAACCTTAAACTGAAAGGGCCTAGATTTCGGTAACCTAAACAAATAATGGAGGATCCAGGCAGATGAAATTGGCTCTTGGGGTCGACGTCGGATAAGCCCCATTAAAAACCCGAAACGCTTGATGTACATCAAATGTCTCTTTTTACTCGTAGCTAATTAAGCATTGAGCTCAACCAATAAAACTTGGTAATTAATTTCAGTGATTGCACTGAAAATAAATAAATTGAACCGTGACGTGCTAAGATTTCTTTGTTTATGGCCTGCGTAGAGGCTTGTTTTGTTTTAGCTACTTACCTTTTTTTTTATGTAATGACGAAAATTTTGAATTACGAAATTGAATGAAAATTTCAGAAATACGGTGTTTGGGTTGCTTGCAGAGAATTTCATATCACAGAAACGCAAAATATAATATGCAGAAGAACTTGGGCCAACTGGCCTTTATAGCGCCACTATCCATAGATTTTATTAGAAATGTACTTAATTTTGTAAAAAACTACCTCACCATAGAAATCGAAAAGCATAGAGTTGGCAATATATTGCCGTCTTCGGGTGGCATATGCCATGCCAGCCACTAATCATTTATGTTCTTTATTATAGTACAGTAAATAACTTACATGTTTGTAAGTTATTCTTTGAAAATTTTCCCCTTACAAAAAGCCCTTCGCTTTAGTATTCGGGAAAGTCTGACAGTTCGCTTAAATATAATCCGGTTATAATAATATAGGTAATGTTAAAGGGATTCTGTTAATATTTTCCTTGTGCCACATTTTGTTCGAACTTGTTTTCGCCGAAGAAATATTTCGCCAACATTTCTTACAGTAGAATTACCTACATTGGTTGTGGCTTGACTAGTTATTATTATAATGATAAGATAATAATTTAATAATATTCAACGTACCTCTACTATATTGCATCAATGTATAGAAGTAGCATAGCTGGTGGTTATTCGTAAAGTCCCTATAAAAATAGTTTTTAAATTGGAATTGAAGGAGAGGATTAGTAAAGTCGAATCTAATCTCTGTAACGATGTTACATTCATTGGTAGGCACTTCGAACTTCAACGTCCAACGCGTTTAGTGCTGATTGAGTTAGTGTCCTCGTCGAGTAATGTAGGTACGTGACGAACAGATATATATGACGTTTAGAGCGTGAGTTATACTTAATTCAAATGTCGCACACCTGCCACAGTGGATACATTAAAAATAATAACTCCACATTGTAATTATAATACGAAGATATTAAATTAACAAGACAGTAAAATAAAAGGAACAAGTTGTTTCCACCCGGTAACCCTTTACTTTAAAGTAGACACGTTACAGCTCAAGCTGATCACCCGTTGTAAAATTTCGTCAGAATTAATGGGATCGTATATCGCGATACCCCAACAATTTGTTCATAATCTATGAAATGATTGCCCTTGACGTGTGCCCGGGCTTGCAAAAAATGACCCTTGTTGGACCCCAGCTGGCGTTTCCGGGGAATCTGCCAGTATGGCCAAGGGCAAACCTATCGGATTTTGACTATAAAGTATCTTTGTAACGAGACACGTGGTGATATGAATACTAATGTGAGATGCTTCAGTAGCGCTTTTGACTTTTTTATATGTTAGTATCATGTTTTCTGTTAGTGAAATTTAAGATTGTAGAGTGACTAAAATAGTTTAGAGGAATTTCGCCCCCACTTGGTGTGAAGCATTTTCGCAGAAACAGGCATGTAATGTGATCATGTCATGTCTACTATAGATCTCTATAAATTTTATACTGTAGTGATTAAATTTCTTCATGATTCGGTCATATGATTAACGTTTAATTTGTGGGTAACCTTAGATAATTTTTTTTTATTCGTCTTGTCTAATCGAAGGGCATAATAATGTATGGCACTTTTATTCTATGATAAAATATACCTAAAAAAATTAAATGAATGGTTTGATTCACCTACATATAGCCACATTTTATTATACACACATTAGGTCTTACAGTATCTGCAATCAACATAGGCTGCATCATACAATATTGTACATTGATCTTTCACTAGTATAAAACAATAAATAGTATATAACAATTTATAATTTATCGAAGCAAGTCAATCTTGTATTCGAGGACAATGTCAACCTGCTTCAATGGGCTGAAGCCGCTTTTGTATTGTAAAGGTACGCAAATATTTACAATAATATTCTGGTAGTACGGCGATATTATTACAGTCGTAGGTACAATGCTGGATATATTACCTACCGTGAAATTCACGCTATTGTTATCATAAAATTGAGTTCAATTTAGGTTTTCTCTAACCTGTAGTAGGTACACAATTTTTATCTATTTGCAATAATGTTTAAGGGTTGGTACAGAAGTTTCTAGTAAAGCACTTACAATGTCCATGATAAATATTTCAATCTGAGCACACAAAATCGGTTTGAATTTGAAGAAGCTGTGTGAGCTGTGCTGGGATTATCCATGATTATTTAGCACTTCGATACATTTCATCAATAAAATTTTATCAGAGTCACACATTGGAAATAATTGATTTAAAAATGACTCCCTAAGTAATTTTTAAATCAATTCTGAAAATTGTGTGTTATGTATATGTTAGATACATGTTAGCTCTGCAAATACCTGGTAGTCTGATCTGACCTCTTAATGCTATGACGGATCCTACTCAATGTTTTGCTTGAGTCGAGCACAAAACCTCACGGTCCCTCTAAATATTCTGGAAGCTTCCTCAATGCAAAATTAAACAGCGTCATGTTAAGCTAACATTGACACGTCACAATTTCCAGGAGCTGTCGATCGAGCGGCTGATCGAGATGGAATCGCTGGTAGCGGACCCGAGCGAGGAGTTCCAGTTTCTACGTGTAGGGCCCGACAGCAACGTGCCGCCGCGGTACCGCGCGCCGGTCTCCAGCCTTTGCCAAATAGGTGAGCAAGAGCACATTGTGGTGACAATACCTTCCGTTGCATCAACAGCCTCTGCCAGGAGGAGTCGAACAGCTGATCGAGATAGATTTGATAGTGGCATTGAATAATAATAAATAAATATTAATAAATATCATGGACATTCTCACACACGGCCATCTGACCCCAAACTAGGCGCGAGCCTGTACTATCGGTGTCAGAGACTGATGTACGAGTACCTACATGCATAGATATTTTTAAATGCATACATACTTAAATAGATAATATTACCATCCAGACAAAACAAACACATGTATTCGTCAAACGAATGTTTGTCCTGAGTGGGATTCGAACCCACGACCCCTGGCTAACAGGCAGGTTCACTACCGACTGCGCCGACGGGCCCGTCAAAAGTTCTAGTGAAGAGTTCTAGTTGGCGTCAGTAGCTTCGTCAGGTAGGCAATCGCTGGTCAGCGCAAAAATAAAATATTGGGACACCTATTGCAAGTAGAATTCATTTGTTATTGAAGGTTAATTAAATAATGACAAACACATTTTATTTGATGATTTGCCGATGACAACTTAGCAAGCGGACCTGTTGGTCAATTGCGTGTAATGAAGTTCAGCTCAGAATGAAGTTCTGAATCAAATCTTGGAAGCGCAAAAAGATTTTATATAGATTTGAAATATAATCCTGTCTGTTCTTTGATAATACAATACATCGCTGCGACCCATAGTCGTCCCACTGCTGGGCACGGGTCTCCCCCACAGTCGCAGCTGCGGGAGGTCTAGAGCATACTCCACCACGCTGATCCAATGCGGATTGGTGGAGGATACAATACATAATACACATCATTTTTATAATAAGCACTTATGCAGTGACAAAATTTACAATATCTACTATCTAACTATAGTTTATTATGTAGATTCAACCAAGACTTTTTAGTTTAAAAGGTAATTTTATCAGGTTTTATATTTTTGTTTTTGTAGCCCGATAAAATTAATATTATCTCTAGTATATAATTCTTGTTCCATCCATCATTTAGTTAGCATGTTTCATATCAAGCTACTTACTTCAAATTACATTTCAGCTTCTTTAGCGTGCAATGCCAAATTGTCAATTTTTGTTTAGCGTCAAATTCAATAATTGTGAAACAAAGATATTAAAGAAAAATTTAGTCATACTGTACATATCGCAAAAAATAATTTTGAAACTGTAATGCAGTGGGTTCAAGAGTAAACCGAATTTACCCGTGCAACCCATCAGTAGGTGAAACCTGTGGGGGCTCGAGTCGTGGCCCATTTTATCCGTCAGTACTAAACTAATTTTGATGCACTCATGTCGGTATTTAATTTAAGCTTGGAATTTCCCACTCGATGAACAAATACATTTTTGAAGTCTCTAGAAGAAAACAGAATTGACAAACGTTTGAAACCAGTTTTAATAATATACATCCTATTTTTTACACACATAACATTATAATGTAGTATGAAGTTTTTGTGCGATGGAATTTTGTTTATATTATGATTGCGTCACAAAAGGTATAAATAAGATGAAAGGTCAACCGAATAAGATTTAATAATAATGTTTATTGGGAAGCAATCAGCTTTAGATAATTCTTGACTTTCGCTAGTTTTAAAGGTAATCTATTATTAACCGTTCAATTTATCAGCAACACTATTACTATCTTCTCCTCGTTGATTTTATTTAGTTTGTCCTCTAAAATGTACTTATCTAAATTATTTATCATCTTAGAACCATTCTTTCAATTATTTCATTTTTACCAAACTCAAAAACATACTTAAACATAAGATAACTAATTTTCAAACAAAACCTTTAATTACCCTGTAAGGATTGCGCCGTACTTAGTTTTGTCATGTTGAGTAGAATCGTGACTCCGCGTTAGTAAAACAAACCTATTTATTGGTGCGATATATTCGCTAGAGGTTTGGGGTCTTGGTGGGTGGCCTGTTAAAATATTTTAAATATCTGGCTTTTGAGAGTTCAAACTTCTTTTACATTATGCAATCTATCCGAGACCTACGAACGGGCCCTTCCTGACAATGCGTTAACATTTTCATCTTGTTTATTACGACTATGAATGGTTTGTCAAAATCAATAAAAGCTTTTAAAAACACGCAACATGTGAAACTGAAAAACTCGTCGCATTTTACAAATTATACAACATGTTTTGTTTATGTCGCGTTTACAGACAGGAAGTAAAAAAAGAAGTGCATTGATAGTCCAATGAAAATCCTACGTGTTGTTGATTGATCTCAGATGAATCACTTTACAAATAAATGTTTTGACAGAAAGTTCTTGGTAACATGTTGAAAGATTTGCACAGAATCTTCAATTCTACGATGTTTTTTTCGCAGATAAAAGTGTCAGACAAGTTTTGCAACACATTTAGTGAGGCAATACGAACGCTCCAGTAACATAGAGAAGAAGTTGTGAAGCCATGTTTTACTTGTGAGTCGGTGTGTATACGAGGCGGCACGAAAGTATAGCTGTCCTTGAATGCGCAGATTTCGAACTTGAAGATCTTGCGCGGAGCGAGCGGGTTGTCAGTCGTAAGCGATGATTGGTTCGCCAGCAGTAATAATATGTCCCCCGCTTTCATACACCAGGCGCAGCTATCCTCTCCTAATTTCGTTCAGGCTACACATTCCGGCGGTCACTTGTACCTACCCACAGTTAGATTGGAATGTGCGACATTTTTGGATGACTCTTCGAGTACCTCAATGGGTGTACATGTGTTGCAGGCAACAAGCAGATCGCGGCGCTGGTGGTGTGGGCGCGCGACATCCCGCACTTTGGGCAGCTTGAGCTGGACGACCAGGTGCTGCTCATCAAGGCCTCCTGGAACGAGCTGCTGCTCTTCGCCATCGCCTGGCGGTCCATGGAGGTGAGAACGCCTTTCACGCGTCCTTCTCTAACCATAATCCATGCGACGGACAGTGGAACCACTGGTGCTTAGTTTTGTTTTAGTATATAATAGAATAACATAATATTTATTTGCCACCCTCTCACAACTGCAAGAATTATTTACTATTCATTGTATTGTCAGTTATTAATAACTATGCATGCACTCGAAGAAAACGAAAAAAGAAGGTTACCTACTCTACTTAGCTCTATTATATCGCTAAATATATTTTTAATGAATTTCAGTACCTGGAGGACGATAGAGAGAATATGGACGGCACGCGAACAGTGGCGCCCCCGCAGCTCATGTGTCTAATGCCCGGTAATTAAATTTTAAGTATAGAATGCGATAAGTCACTATTAATATGGTTTCCAGATATCGCTACTAAATTTTTTTTGTTCAAGTTCCGAAGCAGTCTTTATTAATTGTAAAATTGGTAAATTGATTCTAATAAGTATATTATAAAATGTATGTATGGCAGGCATGACGCTGCACCGCAACTCTGCGCTGCAGGCGGGCGTGGGGCAGATCTTCGACCGCGTGCTGTCCGAGCTGGCGCTCAAGATGCGCTCGCTGCGCATGGACCACTCCGAGTACGTCGCGCTGAAGGCCATCATCCTGCTCAACCCCGGTACGTGCTCCATACATCCATACATCCATACATCACGTGGGGCAGATCTTCGACCGCGTGCTGTCCGAGCTGGCGCTCAAGATGCGCTCGCTGCGCATGGACCACTCCGAGTACGTCGCGCTGAAGGCCATCATCCTGCTCAACCCCGGTACGTGCTCCATCCATCCATCCATCCATACATCACGTGGGGCAGATCTTCGACCGCGTGCTGTCCGAGCTGGCGCTCAAGATGCGCTCGCTGCGCATGGACCACTCCGAGTACGTCGCGCTGAAGGCCATCATCCTGCTCAACCCCGGTACGTGCTCCATCCATCCATACATCCATACATCCATCCATCACGTGGGGCAGATCTTCGACCGCGTGCTGTCCGAGCTGGCGCTCAAGATGCGCTCGCTGCGCATGGACCACTCCGAGTACGTCGCGCTGAAGGCCATCATCCTGCTCAACCCCGGTACGTGCTCCATACATCCATACATCACGTGGGGCAGATCTTCGACCGCGTGCTGTCCGAGCTGGCGCTCAAGATGCGCTCGCTGCGCATGGACCACTCCGAGTACGTCGCGCTAAAGGCCATCATCCTGCTCAACCCCGGTACGTGCTCCATACATCCATCCATCACGTGGGGCAGATCTTCGACCGCGTGCTGTCCGAGCTGGCGCTCAAGATGCGCTCGCTGCGCATGGACCACTCCGAGTACGTCGCGCTAAAGGCCATCATCCTGCTCAACCCCGGTACGTGCTCCATACATCCATCCATCACGTGGGGCAGATCTTCGACCGCGTGCTGTCCGAGCTGGCGCTCAAGATGCGCTCGCTGCGCATGGACCACTCCGAGTACGTCGCGCTAAAGGCCATCATCCTGCTCAACCCCGGTACGTGCTCCATACATCCATCCATCACGTGGGGCAGATCTTCGACCGCGTGCTGTCCGAGCTGGCGCTCAAGATGCGCTCGCTGCGCATGGACCACTCCGAGTACGTCGCGCTGAAGGCCATCATCCTGCTCAACCCCGGTACGTGCTCCATCCATCCATCCATCCATACATCACGTGGGGCAGATCTTCGACCGCGTGCTGTCCGAGCTGGCGCTCAAGATGCGCTCGCTGCGCATGGACCACTCCGAGTACGTCGCGCTGAAGGCCATCATCCTGCTCAACCCCGGTACGTGCTCCATCCATCCATACATCCATACATCCATCCATCACGTGGGGCAGATCTTCGACCGCGTGCTGTCCGAGCTGGCGCTCAAGATGCGCTCGCTGCGCATGGACCACTCCGAGTACGTCGCGCTGAAGGCCATCATCCTGCTCAACCCCGGTACGTGCTCCATACATCCATACATCACGTGGGGCAGATCTTCGACCGCGTGCTGTCCGAGCTGGCGCTCAAGATGCGCTCGCTGCGCATGGACCACTCCGAGTACGTCGCGCTAAAGGCCATCATCCTGCTCAACCCCGGTACGTGCTCCATCCATCCATCCATCCATACATCACGTGGGGCAGATCTTCGACCGCGTGCTGTCCGAGCTGGCGCTCAAGATGCGCTCGCTGCGCATGGACCACTCCGAGTACGTCGCGCTGAAGGCCATCATCCTGCTCAACCCCGGTACGTGCTCCATCCATCCATCCATCCATACATCACGTGGGACAGATCTTCGACCGCGTGCTGTCCGAGCTGGCGCTCAAGATGCGCTCGCTGCGCATGGACCACTCCGAGTACGTCGCGCTAAAGGCCATCATCCTGCTCAACCCCTCCATCCATCCATACATCCATACATCACGTGCGGCAGATCTTCCAACGATGAAGTCATGTATATTATTGAGTGCTTCCTTGCCCAACTATGAATGTTATTAACAGATTTTTCTTTCATTTCAGATGTGAAAGGACTGAAAAATCGACAGGAAGTTGACGTTTTACGAGAAAAGGTTTGTTGATTTTATTACATATATTTACCATAACTTAAACCACGAATCTCCAGTAAAAGCATAAATATTATGTACCTTTAGCATATACTTCGTTAAGTTGGGTATTTCATTCTAATCATCGATTTATTTACATATTATTAAATTATAAAAAAAGGTAAATAATGTTATCAGAGCTCTGGAAGTGGCACACTAAATAGGATTAATTTGTAGAAGACTATGCGGATTTGCTACCTAGACCTGAATGAAGAGCACTTTTAGAGCGCTTACTCAATAACTGTAATCAGTATATTTTCGGCCTACGGATTTTCCCTCTACGCATTTGAAGTAAATTGCTAGAATTTGGCCGGAATTTACTCCCATGTACTTATTATGCCCCATAGAACGGGAGGATGTATAGGATGTCCCTAAATTTAAATTGTTAATTCATTCTTCAGCTTCAATATCTATGCTACGTACTCCTTTGAACATTGGTGATTTAAGTCTGTGATTAATTATAGAGATAGAAATAGAAATAGAAATAGAAATAGAAAAAACTTTATTTCACATTTACAGCAGAGTACAAACACATAATAATAAGCTATAAAATTATACAATTACATATAAGGTTACTGCAGTAGTAATGTGAAAGACGTAACGCACTCAGCTTTGCTACGGCATTAATGCCGCAACGCTGGTTTTCAGTGCGTCCGTTTTTGTCGCATAGTTCGGATAGATAGCATAATAACATTCAAACTTAGAATTTAAATAATAAACTATCGTCGAATTTGGAGCACCCGGCGACCACTAGTATTACAAAACGTATGTGCTGTGCAGATGTTCTCGTGCCTGGACGAGGTCTTACAAGACGAATGTGGTGTGCAGATGTTCTCGTGCCTGGACGAGGTCTTACAAGACGAATGTGGTGTGCAGATGTTCTCGTGCCTGGACGAGGTCTTACAAAACGAATGTGGTGTGCAGATGTTCTCGTGCCTGGACGAGTACTGCCGGCGCGCGCGCGGCGGCGAGGAGGGCCGCTTCGCGTCGCTCCTGCTGCGGCTGCCGGCGCTGCGCTCCATCTCGCTCAAGAGCTTCGAGCACCTGTTCTTCTTCCACCTGGTGGCCGACGGCAGCATCAGCGGGTACATCCGCGACGCGCTGAGGAACCACGCACCACCCATCGACGCCAACTCCATACTGTAATTGGGCAGCGATCAGGGAGTGTAATATAGGGACTTTCCATCCATCAGCTGTTGGATGGGTTGGTGAAAGACGACGTGTTAGTCTTCCACCAAAGGGAATCCCTATACTGTAATCCGTATAGGGACGTCCAAGACGTTCAAGTGACATGAGGCTTGCATAGACCGCAGTGCTGTGTTAGGAATAGTGCGATAAACAGAACTATCAGCCTTGATGTATAGTGCTGGTATGTGGTTAACTACCAAATTTGTGTTAGCATTTCATACATTCATTTATCAGTAATAAGCTTGTTTGGTACTAGCGTAATTTTTAAGAAGGAACTAAAGAAACTTTCAACAAACTTTCTCGGTAAACTTGGTAAGACACCATCTGAAGACAAAACTAAGTCTCTGGAATGCTATAGGACGAATGTCCGGACACGCGAAACCACCCGCGCCGCGTCAGCGCTGGCAGGGTCGCCATCTGAGGTGCGGGGTGAGGAGATGTACTATATAAGGATACACAAGTATTGCCCGAACACTGTTTGATTTTTTACTGATTAATAAATGTATTAAATGCTTACACTAACTACCATGCACTACTCCACTGGCCCACTGTTGGATGGGTTTTAAAAAACTATGTGTGCGTCTTCCGCCGTAGGTTTTAACCAATAGGGATTTATTATGTCCCTATTGGGGAAGATCAAGACCCTCAGAGTGTTGTGAGGCTTAGTGTTCATCGACCGGAGTGTTGAGACTGCTAACCTAATATAGGGATGTTCCATTCATCCAGGGTTATTGCATTGGTTGGTGAGAGAGTGTGTTTGTCTACCATAGGAAGTCCCTACGGTCTTTTAAGGGAAGGTCCATCCATCAGCCTTAAAAGATCCACTGATGGATTTGTACCTTACTAAGCAACTATATACTTTAACTGGAGTATTCTTATCGCCGATGCTCAGTGTAGACGTTAGATGTAATTAATAAAGCTGACGCAACGTCAAGAATATGCAGGCGTAATAATACTGTATGTTCTTGTAGACGAGCTTAATTGGTACCAGTGTGTCACAAAATACTAACGATTAACTTGTTATTGAATTACTTATTGCATCGGACACAAGGCCCGAACTCTAGAATCTTAATGCGATGTTATGTCTAAACGCGAGTTATACGATAATTAATTTTGTGTGCTCGATAGTAATGCACTTGTATCAACCAGTCATGTTTATTAAATAATGTTAAAAAAATAATGATGCACCATGATGATGTCTTCAAATAAATTACATAATGTAATAATATGTTAGACTAACATGTCAATTTTATGCAGTTACCTAGATTATTGGAAAAAAATTATGCAGGATTAAACCTTTTCATTTAAACTGCTTTATATTTCGTATAAGATTAATGCATTCGTGTCAGTAAGAATTTAGAATTCTATAGTTATCAATTTAATGATAAGGTCTAATTAATATTTATCTTGTACAAATGAAGTTCTTGATCGAACATTTAACATAATTTAATTATTAACTTTATTTTGTTATATTTGTTAGTTACTTACTTGTCTTTAGTTACATATTTTCCATTATTTTACACAAGCACACGTGGGGTGGGATGGGAGGGGTGTGCCATGTGAGGTAATGGCTTAATATTTCTAGCTTCATTTAAACTACATATTCATTCATTATTTATATCTTAGTAAGAAACTCCCGAAAATATTTTTGTACAATAAAACTAAAGTTATATTTTTTGTAACAGCTCAAAGATAGATTACATTATGTGTATTGTATGACAGTAAACGCATAATTGGTGATATAAAATACCTTTAAAATTGACATATTATTCACAGCAACTGCAACATGAGATGTCGACTTCTATCACTTTAAAGTAACCTAGAATAACCAAAGTTAGGCATGCTTATGGACCGCCGGCCGTGCTTTAGGTAGTACATGGCTCATATCGCGTGAATTGGCCCATATGATGGCATATGATATGGCCCATCCTATTACGCATGAACATATATGCGTAATATAAGTTTTAGGACAACTTAGTAAATTTTATTTATAAATGAATACCATAACTATGGTTTATTATTTATGATCTATGATACTACAAGTAAATCACAGTAATACATAATGTATTCTTAATTGTTGTTCAAACTAGTGTGCTAGTTAAGTGATAAGGAGTAAAGGTGGAACCACAATGGCCAGATTTAGTACTATGTAATGGTATTTAAAATTTAATAATACTAATTTAGAGCCCCGCAGTTGACTCAGTCTTAAGTGTAAAGAGTATTAAATACTTCAATTCGTCTACAAACGATATTTTAATAATTGTTTGACGAATAGCAAATATTTTATTAAAATAATAGCAATATGAACCTGCATTAGTGTGCTCTAAACGGGAGCGAATGATCAGATTAGGAAAAGCAAATGGGGCCGCCTTTTATTTTTACAAAAGTAGTTTAAAATATTAACGATAAAATGTTTATAATATTCATAAGTAGGTACCTATCAGTCTTTGAAAATTTGATATCTGTAGTGAATTAATTGGTCATCATACTTGATCGTTGGATAAAATAACCATGTTGCGGCAATCTTACAACAAACAAATTCTTCGTATTCGTTTTGAAATATCCTCTTCCTTTTTAAATATCCTTAGTTGTCTTTTGTGTAGGTGTAGTGACTAAATGCAATTGTTTTTTAAAATCATTTATTAAAAATGTGTTGTTGGTGCTTAGAAAATGCATTGTAAAGTGCATATAAAATATGCATGATAACTTTGCTGTTATTTAAAAAGAAACTTTAAAGAACATTTCAATGTAGATTTGTATATTTCTGCATGTATTCTGAGTTTTAACTATTGAGTAATTTATATCTAAATATTAGCAACTATTGAGTAATTTATATCAAAATTTAGAAATTGTCAGTTTGATAATAAGGTGATAATGGCCTATTAATAGTATTAAACAGGTTTCAATACTACTGCTTTTGTCATAAAATAAGTCGGTCAGTGTTAATATTAAATAACTGCTTAAAAATATTGACATTTCAAAAATTGTGGCTCACTTCAGTTATGTTATTATTAATGAACGAATCATCCAATCCAGTGAAATTTATATTAGTTGAACGAGATCAAATAAAGTAAAAAGCTCAGTTTAAATTATACGAATCTACAGTTGTAATCAGATAAGTAGCCGTAGATTATAAGTCTTTACATTCTTTTTACTTTGTTGAATGAGTAATTGGGTATTGCTGTTAATTATTATCGATTGAATGTTGAGAAAATGATAATATAATGGATTGGTTTGAATTATATTATGGAGGTGTTGCAGCGGTTGTGAGATGATTTATATGATGTTCACTAAATATCTGACTAAATTTAATAATATTTTTTGTATAGACCATAGCTTTAAGTTTACTGGTGATTAATAAATCATCGAAACTACTTTGTTTTTTTATGTGAATTGAAACATGCTCTCGATAAAAACTAAGGCGAGTATTGAATATGAGTTAGCTCAATATTCGAATATTAATTCGAATATGACAGCCCAGTGGCTATTGACAGCCCAGTGGCTATCGAACTCGCCTCTCACTCGAGAGGTCCGGGTTCAAACCCCAGTGGCACGCACCAATGACTTTTCTAAATTATGTGCGATTTAAGCAATTAAATGTCACTTGCTATAACGGTGAAGGACACATCGTGAGGAAACCTGCATGCCTGAGAGTTCATCATAATGTTCTCGAAGGTATGCGAAGTCTGCCAACCCGCACTTGGCCAGCGTGGTGGACTAAGGCCTAATCCCTCCCATCCTGAGAGGAGACCCGAGCCCAACAGTGGGACAAAGAAAGGGTTGTGATGATGATGATGATGATGAGGAACCATAAAATAAAAATCAGAATTACACAGCCAAGCAGTTTTATTACAAATTGATATTTACATTTCACTGTATAATTATACGTAGTATGCTTATGTTAATTCAAATTCAAATAACAATACAAAAAGTAATATTAAAAATATTAAAAAACTATAAATGCTTAAATGCTGAATACAATTCGTCGTTATTTATTAAAATTTGAGGCCTCCATTGATTCAAATGCGTCGAGCTCAATTTTTATTCTGAAAAAAAAAAAGGTTTACATTAAACGTAAAATTTATTAATTTGTAAAAGTAGGGTGATGTAGGGAGGTAATTCACGCACAATTTAATTCTCTTGTTGTCTGCCAGTCCAGCCAGCCGGAGTGGCGGCGGGCTATGGTTTTGCTCCTCTCATTCCAAGAGTGCCATATCATTGGGCCATTGATTATGGAGCATAATATTATTAAAAATAAAAAATTAGATAAGTTATAAGCGTTCTGAAAGACAATAAATCTAATTACTGCACATTTTTCTTAGTTTTGCGTCAGTGTTCTTCTTCTACAGATTTTAATTTCAATGAAATGTTAAGTTTGAAATGCGTACACAGAAAACGATGAAAGTAAATACTATCTACCTCTTGGTAGGTAAATCTATGTCGTATATAAAGTCCGTTTTTCTTGAGTTGTTTGATTCATCATCACAACCTTTTTTTTTGTCCCACTGTTGGGCACGGGTATCCTCTCACAATGGGAGGGATAAGGCCCTAGTCCACCACGCTGGCCAAGTGCGGATTGGTAACAATTACCTTAAATTAATAGTATACAGTACAGTTTTTTTTAAATCAACATTACGATAAAAGACGATAAACTGTTTACTAAATTGTACAAGTCTGAAAAAAGGGAGTACAAGGGCAATTACTGACTTGGCGAAGGCTGCCTTCATGTCGGTGACCTTTGTGGGGTGGCAGACGACGGCCAGCTTGCAGCGCGCCTGGTCGAACAGCGAGGGCAGCCAGCGCGCCGCCGCCGCGCGCGCGTCGCCCGCCGTCACCGCCGCTATCGCCTTCACCAGCTCCCTGCCAAGTTGCATTGTATTCAATTAGAACTGTTACTGTTGGAAGTGCCGCTATCGCCTTCACCAGCTCCCTGCCAAGTTGCATTGTATTCAATTAGAACTGTTACTGTTGGAAGTGCCGCTATCGCCTTCACCAGCTGCCTGCCAAGTTGCATTGTATTCAATTGGAACTGTTACTGTTGGAAGTGCCGCTATCGCCTTCACCAGCTCCCTGCCAAGTTGCATTGTATTCAATTGGAACTGTTACTGTTGGCAGTAGTCGCCTGTCCGGCGGCAGGAGGCGAGCAGCAAGTGCGACACTACGTCGGTGGGGCACTTAAGGTCCTCCACCGTCTCGCGCAGTTACCCCTGGAGCAATTGCCCGGATAGAGGGGATCTCCCCTACTCCGAATTCCATCAGCGCAAGAGCGTCTACAGGAGGAAGGGTCTGTCTGTCTGTCTGCAGTGCTGTTACCTGTTGAAGTGGTCGCCCGCCCGGCGGCAGTAGTCGAGCAGCGAGTGCGCCACCACGTCGGCGGGGCACTTCACGTCCTCCACCGCTTCGAACAGCGCCGTGCTGCGCGCAGATTGGAACAGCTCACTCTCGAATTCACCCTCCTTCGAGAACCCTTCCTACGACACAAGAACAAGAATAGAACAATAGAGATTGGCCCGTAGAGTTTGTATCTAATTCGGTTGGTCGCCGAGACTATGCCTCATAATCTGACGGAGATGAGTGAGATCTGAGTGGAGATGACGAGTTTAACATCGTTTATGTATGTATGTATAGAATCTAACAGCCGACTGGTGAAAGTGTTTCTAAGTTAACTTCGAGAATAGTTCCATCATAAACCACGTCATATATTTCTGGTTTACCTACAAATCTATATATAAAAAAGGAGAAGCTGTCTGACTGATTGACTGATATATCAACGCAAGGCCTAAACTATAAGGGTTAGAAACTTGAAATTTTGCACAGGGGTTCCTTTCATAATGTAGGGGAGCACTAAGAAAGGATTTTTGAAAATTCACCTCTTAAGGGGGTAAAACGGGGGTGCAAAGTTAGTATGAAACTTTGCCGTTTTTGAAGTCAAGTGGGGAACCCGAACGCGGGCAGACGTCGTTAATGGGTCTAATTCTACGGTCTCACCATGATGAGCTTGGCCTTGGTGTAGGCGGCCACGGCGTTGGTGGCGCGGTAGAGCGAGAAGGCCAGCGCCGCCTCCGCGGGCGAGGGCCGCACCGAGTAGCTGTAGGCCAGCCCGCAGCCGCGGATCAGCCGCCACATGGGGCCCTGCACATTAATACAATACAAATAACATATACATACAACAATCTTCATTGAACTTATGAAATACACACTTGTGTGTGTATTTCACATTCCACAAGGAGTTTGATCCCTACCCTCCATTTTTTCTTGCACTGTGTTATGGGAGGGTAGTGCTTTCCCCTAACGTTCAAAATACAACAAAAAAAATTAAATTGAGATGATAACCAAATAACAACAACTTGGTTGTTGTTTGTTGTATAGATCTTAAGCAAAGGTTGGGGCAATAAGGGTCGGTTAATTGCGTAACTCACTTGGATTGAGTCTATGGTATCAAGCTGGTTTACATTGGTCCACCGAAGACGTGAACTTGAATGCGCAGAAGTCGCGCTGATTGGTTCGCTAGCCGTATTATGTCCCTCGCATTGTATACCCAGGCGCATCTATCCCCTTCGAATTTACGCGCGCTTGATTTTTATACCTACCTCAAGCTGCGTGAAATAGTTAAGCGCGACCACCAGGGGGGCGTAGTCCTCGAGGGCGTAGCCCCGCGGGCCGGGCGCCAGCTGCAGCGAGAAGCTGGACTCGGCGCCGCCCACGCCCACCGCCAGCCCCGCGCTGCCCACGCCCTCCCATGACATCAGCTCCGCGTCCAGTGCCCGAGACGGCCTGGGAACAGGTTTTTATGGAACATGTCACGTATAGTTTTTTTTTTAAAACTGGACATAAATCTAGATGTCATTATAATGTGTAACCAACAGATTTTTTTTGGTATATATCCGCAAATGCGGTCGGAGCGGACTTTTCATTTGCGCATATAAACATCAGAAGCGGTAAGTCAAATGTATGAAAACATAGCTTTATACCGCACACACACAGAGAACAACACAGATCTAGGTCTAGAGTGTGTTTGGCGTTTATTTATTTCTACTTACTCAACGGGATCAACCACTTTCCCCCTGGCGAACTGCTTCCATGGCTCGGTGCTTAACTTATATCTCTCAAAGTCGGTCGCGATATGCAGCCAGGCGTGTTCGGCGATCTTGGCGAAGGCCTCCCGGGCCTCCTCGAGGGCCGACTCAGCTGAGCTGTCCGCGTTGAGCCGCTCAATCAGTTCCTTGAGGAATTTCTGCTGGCGAAGCACAGAGCACCAGTGGAGGTTGCTGTCTTTGCTGTAAAGCGCGTCGCGGAGTATATCGTGCGCCATTTTGAACGCGTTCCTTCGCACCTTAAAGAGAGAAACCACGAATATTAAATAGCTCTGAGACAGAAAATAAATATAAATGGAAAATTATATAGTAAAATGAATAGCTAAATACGACCTGTCAGGTTACCTAGGAGTATAAATATTTACAAAGCTAACCTTTAGGACTAAGATAACCGGAATGATCTTAGGAATACTTGCTCTTTGTAATAAAATCTATGATTTAAATGTTTTCTGTGACCCTTTTACCACTGAGAATAAGAAAAATAAGATTGTCACCTGAGCAGCGTCGTTAACTAGTCGCTGGGCGAACACCAGAAGCCTGTCCTTCGTCAGCTCGGCCGCGTACACAACATCGTACAAGTGGTTGACCACTTCAACGTAGTCCACTGGTTCGCACTGAAATATAAGGGAAAACGTACACTTCATACCATCGTCTTTATGAAGAAACCTAATCTCGAAAATAGTAATTTTTCAAGATAAATAAGTGATACTTGTTATTATTGATTATACATACATACATACATACGAGTGAAGTTCGCTGCGACCCACAGACGTCCCACTGCTGGGCACGGGTCATCCCCACAGACACTGCTGCGGGAGGTCTAGAGCATACTCCACCACGCTACTCCAATGCGGATTGGTGGAGATGCCCTCCGAAGCACGGTAGCGTTCATGAAATTTTGCCACTAGCGGTCACCCGACACAATCCACAAACCGACCGCGCCCGTCGTCGCTTAACTCTTTCGATCACATTGAATCGACCCGAGCCATTGGGCGATGGACGCTACCGAGTGAAGTTAAATAAAATAAATTGGAATAACACTGCACCACCGACCTTGGTCTCAACGTGGATCATGTTGCAGAAGGTGCCGGTGGAGAAGTTCCCCGGCCGCCTGAAGCCCACGCCGGCGCCGAAGGCCGCGGTGAGCTGCTCGGTGCGCGCGGCGACCGCCTCGTGCGGCACCAGCGCCCCCCCGCGCCGCACCCCGCACTCCGCGAGCCCGTTCAGCACCACCGACCTTGGTCTCAACATGGATCATGTTGCAGAAGGTGCCGGTGGAGAAGTTCCCCGGCCGCCTGAAGCCCACGCCGGCGCTGAAGGCCGCGGTGAGCTGCTCGGTGCGCGCGGCGACCGCCTCGTGCGGCACCAGCGCCCCCCCGCGCCGCACCCCGCACTCCGCGAGCCCGTTCAGCACCACCGACCTTGGTCTCAACATGGATCATGTTGCAGAAGGTGCCGGTGGAGAAGTTCCCCGGCCGCCTGAAGCCCACGCCGGCGCCGAAGGCCGCGGTGAGCTGCTCGGTGCGCGCGGCGACCGCCTCGTGCGGCACCAGCGCCCCCCCGCGCCGCACCCCGCACTCCGCGAGCCCGTTCAGCACCACCGACCTTGGTCTCAACATGGATCATGTTGCAGAAGGTGCCGGTGGAGAAGTTCCCCGGCCGCCTGAAGCCCACGCCGGCGCCGAAGGCCGCGGTGAGCTGCTCGGTGCGCGCGGCGACCGCCTCGTGCGGCACCAGCGCCCCCCCGCGCCGCACCCCGCACTCCGCGAGCCCGTTCAGCACCACCGGCACCCACTTGCGGTACCTCTGATCCATTGATGACGTATCCAGGATCAGGTTTATCTGTAATTGAAACAATCGTTTTCTTTCTTCTCTGAGCATATTAACCTATTTGTTGATGTTTTTCACACTCACCATTCTACCCCTAACCACACGGTTTCCACTGAAAACCAGCGCCGCTGTTTCAGGCTGCGGCAAACGCTGAGTGGAAACCATTTCACATATTCTGGCACAGGCAAAATTTTAAAATAATATACACATCATATTTTATAACATACAATATACATGTATATATATATATATTATTTTATTTTTTACTATGTATTTGTTTACTTTAAGTGTCCAATGTCTTAATTTAAGTTAAAATTCTTTGTTTTTTATTTTTATTTTGTATTTTGTATGGATGTAGATGTAAAGCTTGTGTCTATTGTGTATATGTGAATAAAGTTTTTCTTTCTTTCTTTCTTCTTTCTTTAATTTAGGTTTTTTTTTGTATCGCTATAGAGGTACACGGTCGGCAAATACAAAAAAAATATTATAGCAGAGTAGACTCAGGGCGGTACTTACATAAACGAAGTTCGTATTGAGGCTATGCACTCTGGTGTACAGAGGCACCTGCGTGAGGTCAAAGTGCGGGCAGGGCTCCGCCCCGGTGCTCCACGTGGCAATGCTGTGGCACTTGAGGTTGTCGCACGACGGCACCGGGACCGCCGCAAGAGTTCCCGCCGGCGGTTCGCGCTGAAAGCCAGCTGAACATATTAATCGGGCGAAAAATTCAATTCAACTTGTCAGACTGTGTGTAGAATGGTACAATATGTAATAGAATGCATTGGTAACTTTGTTATTATCTGTGAGTATCATCGTGAATAGTGTGTGAGTGAATGTTATGTCAAGTTGTAAGTATGAATGAAGTAAGAATAAAATTTCAACGAATTTAAATAGTTAGTATTAACTTAAACTAAGACATTATGTGGTAGCATAATGATATGGTGACAAGTTTGGTAGCAAGTCGTTTATTAGCCGCCAGAATTCCAAAGTTAGTTTAGAGTTGGGCGGCAGCGGATGGGTGGTGCTGCAAGCTAATTTGTTATCCTATATTCATAAACACCTCATTGAACTCCATAGCGGCCTCGAGTTCCTTGCCCTTCTCCGCCAGCCCGCTTTCTCCGAGCTGCGCGCGTTGCTCTTCTAACCTGTTCTTCTCGTCTTCTGCGATCCTGAAAAACGTTACAGAAGGCTAAGTCTACCACGCTTCTACCACGTTGCTCCAGCCCGGATTGGTAGAGGGGAAAGTGGCCAACCCGGACGGCTTCACGCTTGCTATCTTACGGCTCTACGTGTCTTTCGAAGCACGGAATCAAGAGTGGTTTCGGCTGGCTAGTTTTGTTGGTGATATAAACACAGAAATGGCAAACAATGTATTAAACATAATTTATTGTTGACTGCTTCTATTCTTACTACTTAGTTTTGTGACTTACTTAGCTTGCAATTCAATGCTTGGCGACCCGACAACGGTGACGAGATCGTCGGTGAAGTATTTGGAAAGAAGCGCTCCCCAGAATGACTCATCTTCCTCCAATAGTTCGTGCAATATCTGCTGCGGATTCATGCGCGACACAAACTGTAATGAAAATATGAAAATGTATACTAATGTTATAAAGCTGAGGAGTTTATTTGTTTGTTTAGTTGAACGCGATCAGGAATTACTGGTTCAAATTGGTTCTAAGCTATATCAGTGCTGTTCAACATCTACGTCACCTCAAATATAATTCTAAGAAATGCGAGGTACTCGTTTTGAAGGCAGGGAAACACAGACCAGCTGTTTTGCCACCGGTGGTACCAGTTGGTCTGACTTGAAGGATGATTTAGACGTGGAGTGGGAGCGCAGGGCGTTGGCTGTGAGAGGCAATATGCTGGCCCGCGGGTTTGCTCGACGTAGTAAGTAAGTTAGTAAACATTTGAAAGAATGACTTTTTTGACATAAGTACTTGTACTATTATTCTGTAACATAAGGCGGAAAAAACTAGCCTCACTGAGCATCATCATCATTGGCATCGGAGATATTGATGTGGTTATATTAGTTTATAACGACACTAAATAATAGAATTACAAATTACTACTATTACTAACACCAACTAACAGGACTAACTATCACTAACAGTCCCCAGTCCTTATACCTACTAACGAACTGACCAACTAATGTTCTAATTAACTCTCTCAACTAATTGGACTAACCATCCCAGTCCCTAATTGAGTGAGTCTTGTTCAAAGTCAGTTACAGTTGTCATGGGCGGCAGCGGATGGGTGGTGCTGCAAGCTCGTTTGCTATCTTTTATCCTTAAAATAACAAGATATTGGTTGCCTGTAAAGTCGGTATACGGGCGAAAGTTTTACGTGACAACGACTTTGAGTGGTAAAATAATTTTAATGTGAATATTCATTCGTATAGTAGTATCGTCTCGTATCGTATCGTCTCTCTCGCTCTTAGGCGGGCTAACCATGCCCGAGTGGAAGGGACGCGTGCCTCTCACTCGCTCTCATTGTGAGCGCATAACGTGAGCGGAGCGTAACGCAGTTTCTTGAAGTGTCATCCGGCAAACCAATTTATAAGACGTTGTCACGTCAAAAAAACTGTACCTATTACAGATACAGAGACTCACATCGCGTTCGTTCTGCGAGTAGAGCGCGTCGCCGATGCAGCGGAAGGCGAGGGCGTGGTGCGGGTCGGACTCGAGGCCGGCGAGCGTCTCGCGCAGCTGCTTGCGCAGCAGGCGGCGCAGGCGCGCCATGTCCAGCGGCGCGGCGCCCGCGCGCACCGCCGCGAGGCACTCGCGCGCCCCCCGCCGGGCCGCCTCCAGCTTGCCCAGCGGCACGTTGTCCAGCTCGATCTTGATCAGCGAGGCGAGGTTCTCCGTCAGGTTATACGACACCTGGTCAAAACATATCACAGGTAACGCACGATCAAATTAAAAGAGAGTTCAGATGAAGAGCGCTGACGCGTTGCGAGTTCACGTTGTTAATCGTCAGTCTGGTTCGGTAGAATTTATGAAATAGAAGAACGTGGAAGAGGCTATTATTTTGTGGTTACAATATAAACAAATTATACAGTATTCAAAGAAAATATGGGAAATAAAAACGGACATAACTACTGGGTTCAATCAACCTTGAAAATTTCACCCAGTTTGTTTGCGACATTATATCCATTATATGTATATAGATGATGAATCTCTCAGATTCCTGCTGCCTCCAGATGCCTCCATATCTAGACAGCTAGGCAGCTAGAGTCACTTTCTCTGAGCGATACGTTAAATAAAGCTCGCTGTGATCGCTCGCGCAAATGTGATCGATTGTTAGGTACCTTCATAGTATTTAGTGTTCGCAAGTGGCAATCATTGACATTAGAATCTATTAGAATACGACATGTTCTGACGCGAATTTAGCACAATTTGATCAGCTAATTAGTGTGCAGATTATTAATTTCAGAGCGCATATAACATATCTACATTTTTTCAGTTCATGCATATCGATGCCCACAATGATCCAAATTTGTCATTAATTACCCTAGTTCATGGACGCTCCCGTCTACGACTGCGCGAGTAAGACAGCCGTCCGAGACTAGTGGAGACGTATTGTTAAGCGTGTCAGAATACGACCACACTTTCCCACAACCACCAGTTCAGCCAAGAGCGACAGAAACCTTCGCTCCTCTTTGGTGGCGCTGTGAGCGCTCCTGCGTGAGGAAATTCGGATGTAAGGATGGTCCTTCTATCCGGGCAATACATCCAGGGGTGAATCCCGTCGGTGATATTCCCGCTTCTGAGCGTGGGAGACGGTGCGTCGCGCACTGGCACCGCTCGCGCAGTCCTACCAAGAGCGTACCAACTTAGTGTATTAGTTATTAGCAGCACTGTAGAGAGAGAGCGAGAAGGAGAGACTCACGTCGCCGGCCAGCGCGTCCTCGCGCTCCACCAGACAGCGCTGCAGCGGCGCCGCGGCGGTGTCGCACAGGTACCGCAGCAGCACCGAGCACGCCGTAAGCTCGCGCAGCGCCGTCGACTCCGTCAGCGTCGGCCCGCGCCAACCGAACAAGATCTGACAAATTTGTTATTTTATTTATAGATATAAGAGCACCACTGCTGCCCATGATATTTGTGACAGACTTTAAACAAGATAGATAAGGACTAACGCCATAGATAGAGGAATGATCTAATGCATAGTAGTTAGAGACAAAAAGATTTGAATGTACAAATCAATCGCATGCAAGACTAATTAAATATTTGAAATTAAAACAAAATCTCTCTATATACAGGATGAAAAAAGGAACATGCAGGGAAAGTAACAATATTAAAAAGAAACTTGTAAGATAAGATGCTATATCATATGCATTTACCTGTCCACAATCCTCTGTATCGGCAGGCCACTGTTCTTTGAGCTCACCGTAGTGTGGTGGGTCAGGTATCGACTGCCATGGTTTAACCCACTTTTCCTGAGGCTCTTTAGCCACCTACATTAAATAATAAACAATTAATGTTTCAAAAGGAACTTGATTGAGTATGTAAACAAAACACACGAAATCATTTATTTAATAGTACAAGCCCTTTATTTTTCTGTCATTTAGTCAAAAAATCAAAGGCTCGAATGTAACAAAAATATTTATAGTTTTTGCTGTTTAATTAAGAATTCAGAGTTATGTACCATTTGAAAGAGACCTAAGAATGGATAATAAGTTAAATATAGGTAATTCAAAAGTTTGAGTGCAAACTCATTTGCACTGCTACAGTTCTGTTACCTTTGCGACAATGTCATCCTCTACTGTAGCTAACGCATCAAAAACTTTGGCTGCTTCAATTTGACCGGTTAGAATGATTGTTAAATTCTCTGCCCTATAAAACTTTTTGTGAAAATCGCGCACCTGAAAACAAGTATAACATTATATATGCCACTCATTAATTTTGACATTAATGGGTGCAACCAAACAATTAACAATCAATAAATTAACTTACTTTAGTATTGTTGGTAGAGGTTCTAAGATTTTTCATAATGCCACCAGTTTCTGATGAATAACCACTGTTAGGATACATTGCTCGCAATAATTTCAGCTCACATCTGTTGAGTAATGTGCCTTTTAATTATTAAGATATGACCGGAATATGTGGTATTTGCCCACAACCTGTGCTCAATCATACAAAGCATAAGCTAAGTTCAGATTAGTCATAAAGTTGGGTGATTACTATTATTTGAAATAACTGTGATTACTAAAGATTTTACCAAGTTGTTGATGTAATCAAAATTCTATAAATTTTGAGACTCAACAAAGTACACTCATAAAATTGTACTACATATTTGTACATTCAAAATATTTCAGTTCAGGTATTATTAATATGTACATCCATAATAATATATAAATGGGAAAGTGTGTTTGTTCGCGTAGCTTTTCGCGTAGCAGCGGGGAAAGTTAGCATTAAATAATTCTTCTTCGTGCATTCCATGACCAAGCTTTAACTATACCAACTTTTACAGTTCATCTTTGGCACATTATTTCAAATAAGTTTTCACTTTATATAGTTATTTATAGAATTTATTGATTAGTGATGATTAGTGATCTTACTTAGAATAGCCATAATTTGTAATGCCTAATGAAATATATCTTTATGAGGGTCTCTTTCAATAAATTTATAAAAGCAACCAAGCAATCATCCTCATAAATTAAAAATAAGTTGATCCTTGTTTTTCAGTGTACAGACCTGCTATCAGCCGTATTTTCTCGACCCTGCATCTCGCAGTAGACAACACCAGCATCCTCACCATCACCGTCAATGTGGTGGACTTCGGTTATGAACCCTTGCTCTGTTAGTGTTGGGTTAAGAATATGGTCCAAATAGATTGGCAGTAATGTCAGCATACCTTCATCACCTGTAAGTTTCATTTTGTTTTTGATTTCAATTGAATTCCTGGGTTAAATACCCTGGTCGGGCAAAGTACTATTTTGATTAACTTAAAACTCTCAGTAGTATCATGGAGTTTGGATTTGAGCCCGGTAGGCTAACTATTATGGGACCAAAAAATAATGAAAAATAGGGGAAATGTCAGGGAAATACAGATGTGATTTTATATTGAAGTAAGATAAAATAAGCTGCAACCTATTGCTGAGCCACAACAGTATGAGCTTCCATTGCAATGGTAATGATTTTTTTTCTAAAATAGGGAAACCTTCATGGAAATCCTCTCCATAGCAGCTATCCTCAGTATGACAGTCTCATTCATACATAAGGGACATATGGAGACCAAATATATTTTAATAATATTATACATAAAAATAAATCATACCTGCAGTGTATATGGTATAACAGGTGTGATCAGTGTCTGTCCAGGCATTTGTACCATGGGCCATGCAGCGATTAGCCAGCAAATCCAGGATACCCTTGTAAGGGTACCTCGTTGACCCCAGGAAAATGAGATGCTCCAACGTGTGTGGAAGCCCATCATCATCATGCGCCTCCGTTGCTTTTTCAATTAAGTAATAAATTAATGTGTATATTTTGCAATTAATTTCTATAGTTTATTATATAGTGTAAAACTTACCAAGACAGAAAAAACCATTTACGACAGGCCCATCGACGTTCGCAATGATAACCGTAAGCCCCGTTTTTTCAGACACATATTTACTAACCGGTATGACATCAGATGCTTTAGTTGCCGATATTAATTTAAAATGGGACATGACTTACACCTTCTGTAGACCTTATTGTTAAACAATATTACAATAAACGGAAAACTGTATAATTAGGTTTTATTCTTTTCGTATTTTACTTCTGGTGGATACGAAACTGAAAATTTTGTAAAGGAAAAAGTGTGTACCTCTAAACAATTGTTCGTGTTTATTTTAAAAAAATAGATTTAGGCATAAAAATCTATGTGGTTACACGCAATGTAAGCCACCACCACACCAGTAATTACCGCAATTTGTATTTAAATTAACAAAATAACCTCTACGAAAGGATTACTCAGTGATTCGTTATATATTCGTTATATCAGTATATACACAAACATGTCTCAACTCAAATGTCAAGTGTCAAAACTTAAAATGCGACTGCCATATTATATTATAACAAAAATCGGTAATACCTAAAATCGATAGGATAAAGAAAAACTTTTTTATTCAAATTATCAAACAAACCCGAAATCCCTATCCTTACTAATTTTTAAAGGAGTAAGTGAGTTTATTTGTGTGTTGGTCCCTCTTCTATCCGCGGTCACTCACATGTGTGCAAACGTTTGACATTTGTACGAATGTTTGCACGAATGTGAAGGACTGTTCAGTAACTAGTACTATTTCTGCCGTGTAATAATTGTTTTTAAAGCAATTATGGTCCGGTTGGAAAGGTGTGGTTTCCGGTTACAGTTCTTTAGAGGCGACCATCTTAGTCCTCAAGGGTAGCAACACATGTGTGACTGACTTAGAACGAGACTCCTACTAACAAGTACTAACTGGAATATTACTAACACCAACTAACAGGACTAATTATCACTAACAGTCCCTAGTTCTCATACCTACTAACGAACTGAACAACTAATGTTCTAATTATAGTCTGTCAAGAAAGTCATGAAAAGAATGTTTTAGGAACTAATTATTTTGCATGCTGTGGCAACACTGAATTACTATCAAGCTGTGTATATCAATTGTCACTTCGTAGGTTGTTATGAATGATTTCACGGATTTTTTGAAGTATTTCTAGGTTTTCTTATCTTGAAACGGTTTAATAAGTTAGAATGAATCGGAATGTTTATAAGAGTGGCTCGAGACAAATCATATTTAAGGTTTTTGAAGAATTTATGAGTGAATTTCAAGCGGGAAAGTTGCTTTCCGAGTTGGACGATGTTTACGGTCGAACAGCAAAAGTAACTGGTATGTACACGTATTTTATTGTTAAATAAAGTGAAGCGACTGTAGTCCCTCTAAATTTTTTGTTTTTAAATGTAATTTTACTTGTATAAATAGTATTGTTTACCTATTTTTGAGGTTATCAAGTTATACCTAATTATGCTGCAAATATTACTACACGGTGAACAATTTTGATCCTTTATTATTTTTTATTCAAATATAACTAAATAATTTGAGATATTTATTATTTGTTTATATTTAATATGCTCGCACTGTTTTAAGGTGTCTCCGAAAGCACCGTTCGGCGCATAGTGGACGAAGGCATGAAGAATGGGGGTAAATTTGTAACGCCTGGCAAAAACAGGAAAGGAAGACCTAAGAAAGAGATCGATGATTTTGATATATGTGCTATTCGTCAAAAAGTTCAGTTTTTCTACACTGTACAAAAAGAAGTACCTACACTAAGAAAACTATTATCAACGGTGAAGGACGAATTGAATTTTGATGGCAGTCACGAACATTTAAGACAGATTTTATTCTCCATTGGCTTTAAATTTAAAAAATGTCAAACAAATAGATTGGCCCTGATAGAGAAACCAGCAATAGCATCAAAGCGGGAGTATTATTTAAAGCAAATTCTTGACAATAGAAGTTTGCCAGAGGAACTTCAAAAAAACATTATTTATTTGGACGAGAGTTACATACACGAGTCGTACAAAGTAACTAAATGTTGGCAGTCTGTTAATGTTGCAGGTGTCCAACAAAATATATCCAAAGGGAAACGGTGGATAATAGTACATGCTGGTAGTGAGAAAGGTTTTGTGCCGAATGCGCTTCTAATATTTTCTGGTAAAAACAAGCAAGAAGATTACCATTCCGAGATGAATGCTCATAATTTTACGAAATGGATAACAGAAAAGTTAGTGCCCAATTTAAATGAACCATCAATCATTGTGATGGATAATGCACCATACCACTCAGTTATAACAAACAAGGTATATTATTATTAATGTCTTTCTTATTTTTATATTATGCAGAATGATTGTATGTTTAAAATTAAATTACATTACTAACTATTCGTTTTTCACCAGGCTCCTACATCTGCTTCAAGAGTCGATGAAATAAAATTGTGGTTACTAGAAAATAACATTGCATTTGATGAAACATTAAGGAAACCATCCTTGTTAATGTTGGTAAAAAAACATAAGCCTGACCCTGTATATTATATTGATGAACTTTTAGGAGAATATGGACATAATACAGTGGTAAGACTGCCGCCTTACCATTGTGATCTAAACCCAATTGAATTAATTTGGGTAATGGTAAAAAAGCGTATTGCATTAAAGAATGTTGGTGGTCAAAATGTTGCAAAGTTGGCAGAAGAAGTATTCCAGTCAGTAACTTCACAAGAATGGAAAAATTGTGTTGACCATGTCATTAAGATTGAAAAAGAATATCACACTCGAGGAGGAACTTTATATAACGATGTTGATAGACTTGTCATCCAATTAGGGGATGATAGTTCCAGTGAATCCGAAGAGGAAGAAATGGACCAACCTCACTGTGCAGGAAGTTCAGGAAATATTTCGGGAGTCGAATACCTGGACACAGATTTCGACTCTGATTAATAAAAAATAATATTATTTCAGTTTATTTTTTTTTGTACCCTAGTGTTGGCCGATTTTGAGAGCTATTTTTCACTAAGCCCTGTTACATAATAGCAGGATAGACGTATACATAATTAAATTCAGCCATAGAGACTATAGATTGCAGTCAGTCGTAAGTTTTAACTGTCGAAACGTATTCAATCAAGTTATATAAACGATTTGCTCGTTCTGCTATCGTATAATAGATATACTCTAGTTACTGTAAACAAAAAGGCTTTGTTCTACGCCTTATGAGTAATAAGATCCGAGATAAAATATAATAAGTCTTGGTTGAATCTACATAATAAACTATAGTTAGATAGTAGATATTGTAAATTTTGTCACTGCATAAGTGCTTAATATAAAAATGATGTGTATTATGTATTGTATCCTCCACCAATCCGCATTGGAGCAGCCTCTGCCATGACTGTACGTTTTGTTTTTTTTTCATAATTTGATTAATAGAAGAGAAAAAAAATCATTTAAAATCAAAAAAATCGACTTTTTTTACATACATTTTCAAACATCAAGCAAACTGGTAATTACTAACATATCCCAAAAAAGCAAAACGTACGGGCATAGCTTAGACCCTGTTCTACATTTTAACTGAAAGAAATATTGAAATCGGTCTAGATTTCGAGGAGGAAACAGGGGATTACGAAAGGACGATTTTCTTAATTTTACGTAGGTAAAATCAGTTCGAGACTGCACTTCTCTCTATCGCACGCTAAGGGGCTCAGCGCGACGGCAATATATTTGGTAAAAACCTATTCTTCAAAAGTGACGGTCGACTGATATCCTCTTAAAATATTTTAAATATCTGGCTTTTGGGAATTCCTTTTGTTGCGTCTGCAGCTCAAGTGTCAAGTTCAAACTTCTTTTTTTACATTTGCAATCGATCCGCCGAAACGTACGAACGGGTCCTTCCTGACGATGCGTTAACATTTTCATCTTGTTTAATACGTCTATCTTTGATAAGTGTTATATGTGTGATATTAATATCAAAGTGTATAAATGATACTTTTTCCTTTCCAAAATTTTCAGTTTCGTATCCACCAGAAGTAAAATACGCAAAGAATAAAACCTAAATATTCAGTTTTCCGTTTATTGTAATATTGTTTAACAATAAGGTCTACAGAAGGTGTAAGTAATGTCCCATTTTAAATTATTATCGGCAACCAAAGCATCTGATGTCATACCGGTTAGTAAATATGTGTCTGAAAAAACGGGGCTTACGGTTATCATTGCCAACGTCGATGGGCCTGTCGTAAATGGTTTTTTCTGTCTTGGTAAGTTTTACACTATTTAATAAACTATAGAAATTAATTGCAAAATATACACATTAATTTATTACTTAATTGAAAAAGCAACGGAGGCGCATGATGATAATGGGCTGCCGCACACGTTGGAGCATCTCATTTTCCTGGGGTCAGCGAGGTATCCTTACAAGGGTATCCTGGATTTGCTGGCAAATCGCTGCATGGCCCATGGTAAAAATGCCTGGACAGAATCTGATCACACCTGTTATACCATATACACTGCAGGTATGATTTATTTTTATGTATAATATTATTAAAATATATTTGGTCTCCATATGTCCCTTATGTATGAGACTGTCATACTGAGGATAGCTGCTATGGAGAGGATTTCCATGAAGGTTTCCCTATTTTAGAAAAAAAATCATTACCATTGCAATGGAAGCTCATACTGTTGTGGCTCAGTAATAGGTTGCAGCTTATTTTATCTTACTTCAATATAAAATCACATCTGTATTTCCCTGACATTTCCCCTATTTTTCATTATTTTTGGGTCCCATAATAGTTAGCCTACCGGGCTCAAATCCAAACTCCATGATACTACTGAGAGTTTTAAGTTAATCAAAATAGTACTTTGCCCGACCAGGGTATTTAACCCAGGAATTCAATTGAAATCAAAAACAAAATGAAACTTACAGGTGATGAAGGTATGCTGACATTACTGCCAATCTATTTGGACCATATTCTTAACCCAACATTAACAGAGCAAGGGTTCATAACCGAAGTCCACCACATTGATGGTGATGGTGAGGATGCTGGTGTTGTCTACTGCGAGATGCAGGGTCGAGAAAATACTGCTGATAGCAGGTCTGAAACAAGGATCAACTTATTTTTGATTTATGAGGATGACTGCTTGGTTGCTTTTATAAACTCACTAGTGGACGCCCGCAGCTTCACTCGCGTGGAATTTAGACATAATAATTGATTCTTCTTAATGAATCATCCCCTGAAATGTGTCATCCCCTATGTTTATTTTACACCCTGAAGGGTAACATTTTTACAAACTTTGAATGCCATATTTATTTATATCTAATCAGCAGCCTAAAATATAAATTTTATGCTTCTAGTTGTAAAAATGACAATACTTTCATACAAACTTTCATCCCCCTTTTCACCCCATTACAACATTTTTTTCCAACTAAAAAGTAGCCTATGTCCTTTCTCAGGCCCTAGAATATCTGTGTACCAAATTTCATTTAAATCGGTTCAGTAGTTTTGGCGTGAAAGCGAAACAGACAGACAGACAGAGTTACTTTCGCATGTATAATATTAGTAAGGATTGAAATGCAGACCCTCTTAAAGATGTATTTTATTAGGCATTATAAATTATGGCTATTCTAAGCAAGATCACTAATCATCACTAATCAATAAATTCTATAAATAACTATATAAAGTGAAAACTTATTTGAAATAATGTGCGGAAGATGAACTGTAAAAGTTGGTATAGTTAAAGCTTGGTCATGGAATGCACAAAAAAGAATTATTTAATACTAACTTTCCCCGCTGCTACGCGAACAAACACACTTTCCCATTTATATATTACTAGTGGACGCCCGCAGCTTCGCTCGCGTAGAATTAGACCCATTAACGACGTCTACCCGTCTAACGACTTCAAAAACGGCAAAGTTTCATACTAACTTTGCACCCCCGTTTTACTCCCTTAGGGGGTGAATTTTCAAAAATCCTTTCTTAGTGCTCCCCTACGTTATAAAAGGAACCCCTGTGCAAAATTTCAAGATTCTAGCCCTTATAGTTTAGGCCCTGCGTTGATATGTCAGTCAGTCAGTCAGTCAGTCAGTCAGTCAGTCAGTCAGTCAGTCACCTTCTCCTTTTATATATATAGACTAGTGGACGCCCGCAGCTTCGCTCGCGTAGAATTAGACCCGCCCGTCTGCCCGCGTTCGGGTTGCCCACTTGTCTTCAAAAACGGCAAAATTTCATACTAACTTTGCACCCCCGTTTTACCCCCTTAGGGGATGAATTTTCAAAAATCCTTTCTTAGTGCTCCCCTACGTTATAAAAGGAACCCCTGTGCAAAATTCTAGCCCTTATAGTTTAGGCCCTGCGTTGATATGTCAGTCAGTCAGTCAGTCAGTCAGTCAGTCAGTCAGTCAGTCACCTTCTCCTTTTATATATATAGATTATGGATGTACATATTAATAATACCTGAACTGAAATATTTTGAATGTACAAATATGTAGTACAATTTTATGAGTGTACTTTGTTGAGTCTCAAAATTTATAGAATTTTGATTACATCTACAACTTGGTAAAATCTTTAGTAATCACAGTTATTTCAAATAATAGTAATCACCCAACTTTATGACTAATCTGAACTTAGCTTATGCTTTGTATGATTGAGCACAGGTTGTGGGCAAATACCACATATTCCGGTCATATCTTATTAATTAAAAGGCCATTACTCAACAGATGTGAGCTGAAATTATTGCGAGCAATGTATCCTAACAGTGGTTATTCATCAGAAACTGGTGGCATTATGAAAAATCTTAGAACCTCTACCAACAATACTAAAGTAATTTATTGATTGTTAATTGTTTGGTTGCACCCATTAATGTCAAAATTAATGAGTATAATAAGGGCATATATAATGAGTATAATGAGCATATATAATGTTATACTTGTTTTCAGGTGCGCGATTTTCACAAAAAGTTTTATAGGGCAGAGAATTTAACAATCATTCTAACCGGTCAAATTGAAGCAGCCAAAGTTTTTGATGCGTTAGCTACAGTAGAGGATGACATTGTCGCAAAGGTAACAGAACTGTAGCAATGCAAATGAGTTTGCACTCAAACTTTTGAATTACCTATATTTAACTTATTATCCATTCTTAGGTCTCTTTCAAATGGTACATAACTCTGAATTCTTAATTAAACAGCAAAAACTATAAATATTTTTGTTACATTCGAGCCTTTGATTTTTTGACTAAATGACAGAAAAATAAAGGGCTTGTACTATTAAATAAATGATTTCGTGTGTTTTGTTTACATACTCAATCAAGTTCCTTTTGAAACATTAATTGTTTATTATTTAATGTAGGTGGCTAAAGAGCCTCAGGAAAAGTGGGTTAAACCATGGCAGTCGATACCTGACCCACCACACTACGGTGAGCTCAAAGAACAGTGGCCTGCCGATACAGAGGATTGTGGACAGGTAAATGCATATGATATAGCATCTTATCTTACAAGTTTCTTTTTAATATTGTTACTTTCCCTGCATGTTCCTTTTTTCATCCTGTATATAGAGAGATTTTGTTTTAATTTCAAATATTTAATTAGTCTTGCATGCGATTGATTTGTACATTCAAATCTTTTTGTCTCTAACTACTATGCATTAGATCATTCCTCTATCTATGGCGTTAGTCCTTATCTATCTTGTTTAAAGTCTGTCACAAATATCATGGGCAGCAGTGGTGCTCTTATATCTATAAATAAAATAACAAATTTGTCAGATCTTGTTCGGTTGGCGCGGGCCGACGCTGACGGAGTCGACGGCGCTGCGCGAGCTTACGGCGTGCTCGGTGCTGCTGCGGTACCTGTGCGACACCGCCGCGGCGCCGCTGCAGCGCTGTCTGGTGGAGCGCGAGGACGCGCTGGCCGGCGACGTGAGTCTCTCCTTCTCGCTCTCTCTCTACAGTGCTGCTAATAACTAATACACTAAGTTGGTACGCTCTTGGTAGGACTGCGCGAGCGGTGCCAGTGCGCGACGCACCGTCTCCCACGCTCAGAAGCGGGAATATCACCGACGGGATTCACCCCTGGATGTATTGCCCGGATAGAAGGACCATCCTTAGATCCGAATTTCCTCACGCAGGAGCGCTCACAGCGCCACCAAAGAGGAGGGAAGGTTTCTGTCGCTCTTGGCTGAACTGGTGGTTTTGGGAAAGTGTGGTCGTATTCTGACACGCTTAACAATACGTCTCCACTAGTCTCGGACGGCTGTCTTACTCGCGCAGTCGTAGACGGGAGCGTCCATGAACTAGGGTAATTAATGACTAATTCGGATCATTGTGGGCACCGATATGCATGAACTGAAAAGATGTAGATATGTTTTATGCGCTCTGAAATTAATAATCTGCACTCTAATTAGCTGATTAAATTGTGCTAAATTCGCGTCAGAACGTGTCGTACCTCTTCTAATAGATTCTAATGTCAATGATATGTGCCACTTGCGAACACTAAATACTATGAAGGTACCTAACAATCGATCACATTTGCGCGAGCATTCACAGCGAGCTTTAACGTATCGCTCAGAGAAAGTGACTCTAGCTGTCTAGATATGGAGGCATCTGGAGGCAGCAGGAATCTGAGAGATTCATCATCTATATACATATAATGGATATAATGTCGCAAACAAACTGGGTGAAATTTTCAAGGTTGATTGAACCCAGAATGTCCGTTTTTATTTCCCATATTTTCTTTGAATACTGTATAATTTGTTTATATTGTAACCACAAAATAATAGCCTCTTCCACGTTCTTCTATTTCATAAATTCTACCGAACCAGACTGACGATTAACAACGTGAACTCGCAACGCGTCAGCGCTCTTCATCTGAACTCTCTTTTAATTTGATCGTGCGTTACCTGTGATATGTTTTGACCAGGTGTCGTATAACCTGACGGAGAACGTCGCCTCGCTGATCAAGATCGAGCTGGACAACGTGCCGCTGGGCAAGCTGGAGGCGGCCCGGCGGGGGGCGCGCGAGTGCCTCGCGGCGGTGCGCGCGGGCGCCGCGCCGCTGGACATGGCGCGCCTGCGCCGCCTGCTGCGCAAGCAGCTGCGCGAGACGCTCGCCGGCCTCGAGTCCGACCCGCACCACGCCCTCGCCTTCCGCTGCATCGGCGACGCGCTCTACTCGCAGAACGAACGCGATGTGAGTCTCTGTATCTGAAGTACCTACAGATTTTTTGTAATTTTATTATTTAGTGTCGTTATAAACTAATATATAAACTAAGTATATAAACTAAGTAGCGTCCATAGCCCAATGTCGATTCAATGTGATCGAAAGAGTTAAGCAACGACGGGCGCGGTCGGTTTGCAGATGGGTGACCGCTAGTGGCAAAATTTAATGGATGCTACCTTGCTTCGGAGGGCACGTAAAGCCGTCGGTCCCGGTTGTTTTCAATTGTGGAAACAGTCGCTAAGCCTTGTCGAAGACCTACGGGTGGCTTGAGAACATTCGACACTGTGTTGGCCACTAACCCCTCCACCAATCCGCATTGGAGCAGCGTGGTGGAGTATGCTCTAGACCAGTGATGGGCAAAATACGGCCCGCGGGCCAACTCCGGCCCGCGAAAGTATTTAATCCGGCCCGCCGAGGGTCCGTCGACATGGATAGTATTATGGCTCGCTATGGCATGGATAGTATTGCGTAATACGGGCAGGGCCGGATTTAGAGGCGTGGAGGCCTCGAGCAACAAAGGAGTGGAGGCCCCCTGGCCCCAATTTATTTTCTAAATGAGCTGAACAACTTTTTTCAGTCGAGTTTTTCAATCAATCATTTATTGTGAAACCGAGTAGATTATTTTAGTATTTAACAAACATATAAAAATATAGATAAATGATTTCTGTTAATATTTAAGAACAGTATAATCATGTTTGTACAAAGGTAAAGGTGGAGGTTAAACAGCAAAAAAAACAAAAGAAAAGTTGTTTACAAGTGTTTACTAGTCGGAATATGAAACTTTTTTTTCCGAAGTTATTGTGGGGGGCCCTCTTTTGTAGAGGCCCGGGGCTGTAGCCCCGGTTGCCCTCCCCTAAATCCGGCCTTGAATACGGGGCACAAAGCGTGGTAAAATGAGAGGCGCGGGCGGCGGGGCGAGTGAACTGAGTCGCCGCACAGCTGGAAACAGCTTTCGAAAATATTATGGAAAAACAAAAATAATTCCATGTCTCACACGCCTAACAGAGCCTTCGAATAAAAGTTATTGATTATTATTTTTTAGGGTACCTAAAAGGTATTTTGTAATAATATTTGTGTTTAATGCTTACAGCTTAATGCTTTTTATAAAATTATATTAAAATCTTTAACACAAAATGCATTTTTTTTTCTATAATTCTGGCCCTCCTCTAGAATTTCTAAACCTATGTGGCCCGCCATTAAAAAAGTTTGCCCACCACTGCTCTAGACCTTCCGCAGCTATGTCTATGGCCTGTGGGGGAGACCCGTGCCCAGCAGTGGAACGTCTATGGGTCGCAGCGAATAAACTAATATAACAACATCAATTTCTCCGATGCCAATGATGATGATGCTGAATTAGGCTACCTTTTGCCGCCTTATGTCAAAAAGGAATTCTTTCAAAAAGTTTACTTACTACATCGAGCAATACGGGCCAGTATATTGCCTCTCACTGCTAACGCCCTGCGCTCCCGTTTCACGTCTAGATCATCCTTCAAGTCAAGATAACATGTGCCCCAAATATTTAAACTGGTCTACCAGTTAGAATTATATTTGAGGTCCACGCTCTCTCGCATAGGTCTCACATACATTTACAAGTTCTTGAAGTTGATGATGAATGAAATGAATGAACCGTACAGAACAGTAGTTCTGTACGGTTCATTAATCAATTGGTTGACGTAAAAGTTGAACAGCGCTGATATAGCTTAGAACCATCTTTTTCAATTTGAACCAGTAGTTCCTGATCGCGTTCAACTAAACAAACAAACTCTTCAGCTTTATAACATTAGTATACATTTTCAAATTTTCATTACAGTTTGTGTCGCGCATGAATCCGCAGCAGATATTGCACGAACTATTGGAGGAAGATGAGTCATTCTGGGGAGCGCTTCTTTCCAAATACTTCACCGACGATCTCGTCACCGTTGTCGGGTCGCCAAGCATTGAATTGCAAGCTAAGTAAGTCACAAAACTAAGTAGTAAGAATAGAAACAGTCAACAATAAATTATGTTTAATAGATTGTTTGCCATTTCTGTGTTTATATCACCAACAAAACTAGCCAGCCGTAACCACTCTTGATTCCGTGCTTCGTAAGACACGTAGAGCCGTAAGATAGCAAGCGTGAAGCCGTCCGGGTTGGCCACTTTCCCCTCTACCAATCCGGGCTGGAGCAACGTGGTAGAAGCGTGGTAGACTTAGCCTTCTGTAACGTTTTTCAGGATCGCAGAAGACGAGAAGAACAGGTTAGAAGAGCAACGCGCGCAGCTCGGTGAAAGTGAGCTGGCGGAGAAGGGCAAGGAACTCGAGGCCGCTATGGAGTTCAATGAGGTGTTTATGAATATAGGATAACAAATTAGCTTGCAGCACCACCCATCCGCTGCCGCCCAACTCTAAACTAACTTTGGAATTCTGGTGGCATGAACGACTTGCTACCAAACTTGTCACCATATCATTATGCTACCACATAATGTCTTAGTTTAAGTTAATACTATTTAAATTCGTTGAAATTTAATTCTTACTTCATTCATACTTACAACTTGACATAACATTCACTCACACACTATTCACGATGATGCTCACAGATAATAACAAAGTTACCAATGCATTCTATTACATATTGTACCATTCTACAGTCTGACAAGTTGAATTGAATTATTCGCCCGATTAATATGTTCAGCTGGCTTTCAGCGCGAACCGCCGGCGGGAACGCTAGCGGCGGTCCCGGTGCCGTCGTGCGACAACCTCAAGTGCCACAGCATTGCCACGTGGAGCACCGGGGCGGAGCCCTGCCCGCACTTTGACCTCACGCAGGTGCCTCTGTACACCAGAGTGCATAGCCTCAATACGAACTTCGTTTATGTAAGTACCGCCCTGAGTCTACTCTGCCTATAATATTTTTTTTGTATTTGCCGACCGTGTACCTCTATAGCGATACAAAAAAAAACCTAAATTAAGGTAAGATAAGAAAACTTTATTCACACACATGGACACAGATATACAGAATTAAAAGATAAAGACAGACAAAAAAAAACAATAGAAGATTAAAAAATAAGCTTAACGAAAATAGCATTAAAAAAAAAAAACAATAAATAAGGTAAACAGCTCGATTCTTATAACTAACATAACATAACATGTTTGTATCTGTGCCGCAGCTGTGCGAAAAGGCCACCACTCAGCATATGCTCCGATTCATATTGATAAATCAAAGCGCTGGTTTAAATTACAAATAAATTACAGATAAACCTGATCCTGGACACGTCATCAATGGATCAGAGGTACCGCAGGTGGGTGCCGGTGGTGCTGAACGGGCTCGCGGAGTGCGGGGTGCGGCGCGGGGGGGCGCTGGTGCCGCACGAGGCGGTCGCCGCGCGCACCGAGCAGCTCACCGCGGCCTTCAGCGCCGGCGTGGGCTTCAGGCGGCCGGGGAACTTCTCCACCGGCACCTTCTGCAACATGATCCATGTTGAGACCAAGGTCGGTGGTGCTGAACGGGCTCGCGGAGTGCGGGGTGCGGCGCGGGGGGGCGCTGGTGCCGCACGAGGCGGTCGCCGCGCGCACCGAGCAGCTCACCGCGGCCTTCAGCGCCGGCGTGGGCTTCAGGCGGCCGGGGAACTTCTCCACCGGCACCTTCTGCAACATGATCCATGTTGAGACCAAGGTCGGTGGTGCTGAACGGGCTCGCGGAGTGCGGGGTGCGGCGCGGGGGGGCGCTGGTGCCGCACGAGGCGGTCGCCGCGCGCACCGAGCAGCTCACCGCGGCCTTCAGCGCCGGCGTGGGCTTCAGGCGGCCGGGGAACTTCTCCACCGGCACCTTCTGCAACATGATCCATGTTGAGACCAAGGTCGGTGGTGCTGAACGGGCTCGCGGAGTGCGCGGTGCGGCGCGGGGGGGCGCTGGTGCCGCACGAGGCGGTCGCCGCGCGCACCGAGCAGCTCACCGCGGCCTTCGGCGCCGGCGTGGGCTTCAGGCGGCCGGGGAACTTCTCCACCGGCACCTTCTGCAACATGGTCCACGTTGAGACCAAGGTCGGTGGTGCAGTGTTATTCAAATTTATTTTATTTAACTTCACTCGGTAGCGTCCATAGCCCAATGGCTCGGGTCGATTCAATTTGATTGAAAGAGTTAAGCAACGACGGGCGCGGTCGGTTTGTGGATTGTGTCGGGTGACCGTTAGTGGCAAAATTTCATGGACGCTACCGTGCTTCGGAGGGCACCTCCACCAATCCGCATTGGAGCAGCGTGGTGGAGTATGCTCTAGACCTCCCGCAGCAGTGTCTGTGGGGAAGACCCGTGCCCAGCAGTGGGACGTCTGTGGGTCGCAGCGAACTTCACTCGTATGTATGTATGTATGTATAATCAATAATAACAAGTATCACTTATTTATCTTGAAAAATTACTATTTTCGAGGTTAGGTTTTATTATGAAGACGATGGTATGAAGTGTATGTTTTCCCTTATATTTCAGTGCGAACCAGTGGACTACGTTGAAGTGGTCAACCACTTGTACGATGTTGTGTACGCGGCCGAGCTGACGAAGGACAGGCTTCTGGTGTTCGCCCAGCGACTAGTTAACGACGCTGCTCAGGTGACAATCTTATTTTTCTTATTCTCAGTGGTAAAAGGGTCACAGAAAACATTTAAATCATAGATTTTATTACAAAGAGCAAGTATTCCTAAGATCATTCCGGTTATCTTAGTCCTAAAGATTAGCTTTGTAAATATTATACTCCTAGGTAACCTGACAGGTCGTATTTAGCGATTCATTTTACTATATTATAAAAATGAATCGCAAAATGTGTTGGTAAGCGCATAACTCAACAACGCCTGGACCAATTTGTAACGCGAGCGAAGCTGCGGGCGTCCACTAGTTTTACTATATAATTTTCCATTTTCTGTCTCAGAGCTGTTTAATATTCGTGGTTTCTCTTTTTAAGGTGCGAAGGAACGCGTTCAAAATGGCGCACGATATACTCCGCGACGCGCTTTACAGCAAAGACAGCAACCTCCACTGGTGCTCTGTGCTTCGCCAGCAGAAATTCCTCAAGGAACTGATTGAGCGGCTCAACGCGGACAGCTCAGCTGAGTCGGCCCTCGAGGAGGCCCGGGAGGCCTTCGCCAAGATCGCCGAACACGCCTGGCTGCATATCGCGACCGACTTTGAGAGATATAAGTTAAGCACCGAGCCATGGAAGCAGTTCGCCAGGGGGAAAGTGGTTGATCCCGTTGAGTAAGTAGAAATAAATAAACGCCAAACACACTCTTGACCTAGATCTGTGTTGTTTTCTGTGTGTGCGGGCGGTGTAAAGCTATGTCATCGAAGCGAAGACTCTTTATACTATGGCTATGTTTTCATACATTTGACTTGCCGCTTCTGATGTTTATATGCGCAAATGAAAAGTCCGACCGCATTTGCGGATATATACCAAAAAAAATCTGTTGGTTACACATTATAATGACATCTAGATTTATGTCCAGTTTTAAAAAAAAAACTATACGTGACATCTTCCATAAAAACCTGTTCCCAGGCCGTCTCGGGCACTGGACGCGGAGCTGATGTCATGGGAGGGCGTGGGCAGCGCGGGGCTGGCGGTGGGCGTGGGCGGCGCCGAGTCCAGCTTCTCGCTGCAGCTGGCGCCCGGCCCGCGGGGCTACGCCCTCGAGGACTACGCCCCCCTGGTGGTCGCGCTTTACTACTTCACGCAGCTTGAGGTAGGTATAAAAATCAAGCGCGCGTAAATTCGAAGGGGATAGATACGCCCGGGTATACAATGCGGGGGACATTATACGGCTAGCGAACCAATCAGCGCGACTTCTGCGCATTCAAGTTCACGTCTTCGGTGGACCAATGTAAACCAGCTTGATACCATAGACTCAATCCAAGTGAGTTACGCAATTAACCGACCCTTATTGCCCCAACCTTTGCATAAGATCTATACCTACAACAAACAACAACCAAGTTGTTGTTATTTGGTTATCATCTCAATTTAATTTTTTTTTGTATTTTGAACGTTAGGGGACTGCACTACCCTCCCATAACACAGTGCAAGAAAAAATGGAGGGTAGGGATCAAACTCCTGTGTGGAACGTGTAATACACAAAAGTGTATTTCACATAAGTTCAATAAAGATTGTTTTATGTATATGTTTTTTGTATTGTATTTATGTGCAGGGCCCCATGTGGCGGCTGATCCGCGGCTACGAGCTAGCCTACGACTACTCGATGCGGCCCTCGCCCGCGGAGGCGACGCTAGCCTTCTCGCTCTACCCCGCCTCCAACGCCGTAGCCGTCTACATCAAGGCCAAGCTCATGATGGTGAGACCGTACAAAACACAGGTTTCATTTTTTTTACTAGTGAACGCCCGCAGCTTCACTCGCGTAGAATAACACCCATTAACGACGTCTGCCCGCGTTCGGGTTCCCCACTTGACTTGAAAGACGGCAAAGTTTCATACTAACTTTGCACCCCCGTTTTACCCCCTTAGGAGGTGAATTTTCAAAAATCCTTTCTTAGTGCTCCCTACATTATAAAAGGAACCCCTGTGCAAAATTTCAAGTTTCTAACCCTTATAGTTTAGGCCTTGCGTTGATATATCAGTCAATCGGTCAGTCAGCTTCTCCTTTTTTAAATATAGATTTGTAGGTAAACCAGAAATATATGACGTGGTTTATGATGGAACTATTTTCGAAGTTAACTTAGAAACACTTTCACCAGTCGGCTGTTAGATTCTATACATACATACATAAACGACGTTAAACTCGTCATCTCCACTCAGATCTCACTCATCTCCGTCAGATTATGAGGCATAGTTTCGGCGACCAACCGAATTAGATACAAACTCTACGGGCCAATCTCTATTGTTCTATTCTTGTTCTTGTGTCGTAGGAAGGGTTCTCGAAGGAGGGTGAATTCGAGAGTGAGCTGTTCCAATCTGCGCGCAGCACGGCGCTGTTCGAAGCGGTGGAGGACGTGAAGTGCCCCGCCGACGTGGTGGCGCACTCGCTGCTCGACTACTGCCGCCGGGCGGGCGACCACTTCAACAGGTAACAGCGCTGCAGACAGACAGACAGACCCTTCCTCCTGTAGACGCTCTTGCGCTGATGGAATTCGGAGTAGGGGAGATCCCCTCCATCCGGGCATTTGCTCCAGGGGTAACTGCGCGAGACGGTGGTGGACCTTAAGTGCCCCACCGACGTAGTGTCGCACTTGCTGCTCGCCTCCTGCCGCCGGACAGACGACTACTGCCAACAGTAACAGTTCCAATTGAATACAATGCAACTTGGCAGGGAGCTGGTGAAGGCGATAGCGGCACTTCCAACAGTAACAGTTGTAATTGAATACAATGCAACTTGGCAGGGAGCTGGTGAAGGCGATAGCGGCACTTCCAACAGTAACAGTTGTAATTGAATACAATGCAACTTGGCAGGGAGCTGGTGAAGGCGATAGCGGCGGTGACGGCGGGCGACGCGCGCGCGGCGGCGGCGCGCTGGCTGCCCTCGCTGTTCGACCAGGCGCGCTGCAAGCTGGCCGTCGTCTGCCACCCCACAAAGGTCACCGACATGAAGGCGGCCTTCGCCAAGTCAGTAATTGCCCTTTATACTCCCTTTTTTCAGACTTATTTTTTAGACCAATTTAGTAAACAGTTTATCGTCTTTTATCGTAATGTTGATTTAAAAAAAACTGTACTGTATACTATTAATTTAAGGTAATTGTTACCAATCCGCACTTGGCCAGCGTGGTGGACTAGGGCCTTATCCCTCCCATTGTGAGAGGATACCCGTGCCCAACAGTGGGACAAAAAAAAAGGTTGTGATGATGAATCAGACAACTCAAGAAAAACGGACTTTATATACGACATAGATTTACCTACCAAGAGGTAGATAATATTTACTTTCATCGTTTTCTGTGTACGCATTTCAAACTTAACATTTCATTGAAATTAAAATCTGTAGAAGAAGAACACTGACGCAAAACTAAGAAAAATGTGCAGTAATTAGATTTATTGTCTTTCAGAACGCTTATAACTTATCTAATTTTTTATTTTTAATAATATTATGCTCCATAATCAATGGCCCAATGATATGGCACTCTTGGAATGAGAGGAGCAAAACCATAGCCCGCCGCCACTCCGGCTGGCTGGACTGGCAGACAACAAGAGAATTAAATTGTGCGTGAATTACCTCCCTACATCACCCTACTTTTACAAATTAATAAATTGTACGTTTAATGTAAACATTTTTTTTTTTCAGAATAAAAGTTGAGCTCGACGCATTTGAATCAATGGAGGCCTCAAATTTTAATAAATAACGACGAGTTGAATTGAGCATTTAAGCATTTATAGTTTTTTAATATTTTTATTATTACTTTTTGTATTGTTATTTGAATTTGAATTAACATAAGCATACTACGTATAATTATACAGTGAAATGTAAATATCAATTTGTAATTAAACTGCTTGGCTGTGTATTTCTTATTTTTACAAAACAAAAAAAATCATCCGTTATTTCTAAAAGCAAGTAATCTAAAGTTGCTCCCGAATATGTAACGTTACATTACACGTGAATGCTCCCAGTGAGAGGGAGCACTTTAAGATAAGGCTAATAATTGGATCTAGATGAACACTTACGCTTCGGAAGCTTTTAATGCTCTTACAAAATACGGTGCACCTCGAATACTCTGTGGGGCCACGACGCTGGTCAGCGAGTGACTCCCTGGTTCTAATCCGGGCCGGGACAGATATTTGACAGGTAAAAATAATGTTACCACACACATATACAATACAATTATGGTGCCTACGATAGTGTTATTGTCACCTAATAATATCGTCACCGTTTGTGGTTTATTGAACTGTTTTTTCTTGTGGTATTTTCATTGGGCTTTGTCGTTCTCGAGACAAAGGAATACCGTTTTTGGAATATTGAGCTAACTCATATTCAATGCTCGCCTTAGTTTTTAACGTGAGCAATGTGAGCATGTTTCAATTCAAATAAAAAAACAAAGTAGTTTCGATGATCATTTTTTTTTTCGATGATCATTTCGATGATCGTAGTCAGATATTTAGTGAACATCATATAAATCATCTCACAACCGCTGCAACACCTCCATAATATAATTCAAACCAATCCATTATATTATCATTTTCTCAACATTCAATCGATAATAATTAACTTAACAGCAATACCCAATTACTCATTCAACAAAGTAAAAAGAATGTAAAGACTTATTATCTATGGCTACTTATCTGATTACAACTGTAGATTCGTATAATTTAAACTGAGCTTTTTACTTTATTTGATCTCGTTCAACTAATATAATTTCACTGGATTGGATGATTCGTTCATTAATAATAACCTGAAGTGAGCCACAATTTTTGAAAATTCAATATTTTTAAGCAGTTACCTATTTAATATTAACACTGACCGACTTATTTTATGACAAAAGCAGTAGTATTGAAACCTGTTTAGACACCTATTTAATACTATTAATAGGCCATTACCACCTTATTATCAAACTGACAATTTCTAAATTTTGATATAAATTACTCAATAGTTGCTAATATTTATATATAAATTACTCAATAGTTAAAACTCAGAATACATGCAAAGTTAACATGCTTTATATGCATTTTATAAGCACCAACCAGGGTGTTTGCAGTTAAAAAAACCTACTCGGAAGCATAGACAATAGATATTTGGAAAACCAATCAAATTTAGGATGTATAGAAACACGTAGACTTTGTTTGCTGCGACATGATATTAAATATCAGGTTATAGTGATTTTCATTCTAAAATTAAACAAAAGATGGTACTAATCTACACAAGTAATGACGTTTTTCAATTCAGTGTTACCAATGGTTTTCCATTTATTTTATATATTTTGATCTGGTAACATCAAGTCAGATTTATAAAACAAAACATTATGTACTAAATAAACCATAATTAGTCATATTAAGTTCAGAAAATGGGTCCAGCAATTTTAAATATTGTAATTTAAATATTGATATTCCATAATTACTGTCGTTGAATTGTAGGAATGGACTGTACAAACGCCATTTATTTAAATTTAAAATGAAAATTCAAATGTCACATGTCAAATGTGTCATTAATTTCAATAATATTAATTGTAAATAAATGCATTTTCACTGCTTTTTACGATTTTTCCACCTCACGACGTGATAAATAGGATTCCGAAGCCCCGCATGTACGTCTACTTACGAATAATAATATGTAATACTTATTAATATCGATGTCGTCAAAATCTAGTTCCGAAGCATAACTGGACTTCTGTTCATCACATAAATTGAAGAACAGTTTGAGAAGAATGAAGAATGATTTGAATCCTGTGCATGAGTCGAGTCAGGTTCACAATTTTCCTCAGGTGAATGAAGACTGCTTAAATTATTTATAAGTAGTGCTGCTTCAAAAGTGACTTCATATCTTGTACAGGATGGAGAAGGTATCCTATACCAGAGGCTTCGAATGCAGCCAAAGAAATTTTAAACATGAATGAATGTTGTGTTCTCTGACAATTTCAGGGCCTTTTTAATTCTTTGTAAACATTGGTGTTTTACCTACGCTTTGTGTTACTGTAGCATTATAAATTAAACAATAAATTATCGTATAAAATTCCAGTCTTCTTATTTTTATAAAATAGGATTAGTTACTAATGCTCTAAAAGAAGGCATATTGTATTTGATCTTAATGAATTAAGAGCTAACTAATTCTATTCTAATTGAAACATTAAAAGAAAATTTAAATTAAAGGTGCCAAGGTGCAGAAAAATGCACGAAGTTTTCCAAATTAAAAAACAGATGGCGTCACATTCATGGGCCATGCACAAGCCTTGAGCGCGGACTCTATTTCAGTTATATAAAATGTACTCTGTGGCACCAACAACACATTTTTAATAAAAAATTTTTTTTTATTTTTTTTTTTATTTTAGTCACTACACCTACACAAAAGACAATTAAGGATATTTAAAAAGGAAGAGGATATTTCAAAACGAATCCAAAGAATTTGTTTGTTGTAAGATTGCCGCAACATGGTTATTTTATCCAACGATCAAGTACGAGGACCAATTGGAGAACATTAAAGATTGGTTTATTTATTTATTCACAATTCACTGTAGTCCGTGGCAAAGAGTATAGTAATATATCCGTGGTCTTGGTCTTGATTTGATAATCGCTCGATCGAATCTCGAATCTCGATGTCTCAAATGTCAAGCACAGATTTATAAGTATAGTGTCAAGTGTCAAAACTTAAACAAAATGCGACAGCAATAAATGCCCACAAAAATCGGTAGTACATACCTAAAATCGATAGGTTAAAGAAAAACTTTTATATTCAAATTATCAAACAAACCCGAAATCCCTATCCTTACTAATTTATGAGTAAGTGAGTTTATTTGTTAGTTGGTCCCTCTTCTATATGATGTGAATGATAATTTCGTTGATATAGGAAAAAAAAGTGGCTCCAGGTGAGAGGTAGTAGTATACGGCCTAGATCGTTAGAAAGACTACACTTTATCCCGGAAAATTACACGGTTCCCTTGTTAGGGACAGAAAAATGAAATAGTCATTTGAATTTAATCGATTATTTTTGTTGGTTGGTCCTTCTTCTACTCAACGAAACGATGGATCAATGCCAATTTTGCACAGATGCAGTATAGGGCCCGGTGAGTAATAAAGGCTACATTTTACTGTAGAATATTGCATGGTCTTTGTTCAATGGACAAAAAACTGTAATAATCGTTCGATTTTTAACCGAATATTGAGTGTCGATCAATTTTCAATTGATTGATATTGATCAATTAGTCGACCGATGCTGATCCGATGTATTGATAGCGGATCATGATGATGATCCCACAGAGTACATTTTATGATGATCCGATAAATTGATATCGGAACTGCCTTGGCGGCAGTTGGCGGTGAGAATAGATTTTGATTATTGGTAATCTTTGGTGTAGGTGGAGTGCGGTAACATTTACCCCTACGTAAATAAAATTAAACACAAGACTTATGTAGCTGGTATTCCCAAAGCATTCTTTCGTAATTCATGGAGTTTAAGCTTCAATTTGAACTCACTTTTTAAGGGTAGATTTCATCACAAAGTACAGTCAGTATTGCTAAAAATTGATATAAATTTTGATAAACGAACTAGGTACATCTATTTCGTATGCGCTTGGGGCACATTTGTACAAAGGAGCATCTCACAAAGATAGGTATCATCGACAGTTCTCAGTGCGATTGTAGGATTTCAATCATATGTTTTTCATTTGCAAGCTATAGGTACGATTGTGCCTTCAGATCACCTGCTCACCCTCAAAGATGTTAATGAAACTTAGTTAAACCTTATATTAATAAAAACATACGATCTTTTTTATATTCATCCCGAAAATTAAGGAGGCTCTCCTGGAATACAGAATGAATGTATGGACTTTTTCTCAAACTTTATCTGATAAATTTTAAATTTGCATGCTTGCTATAAATTTGAGTTAACATTTTAGGTGTTCCAGGAAAATAATGGGGTCCCTTGGAATTCGGAATGGAAATCAGGTTGAATATTTCATAAATTTCAATAGAATTGCTTCATATTTACAACAAATGTTGTTGAATGAATAAGAATATAGAATATGTGATGTAAACAAAACATCGTGTCTTTGAAGAGGCAACTCTCCTCTCACTCGAGCGCAGCGGTACAAACCCAACCGAGTACAAACCCAAGCGGCACGCACCAATGACTGCTCTAAGTTATGTGCGATTTAAGAAATTAAATGTCACTTGCTGTAGCAATGAAGGACACATGAGGAAACCTGCATGCCTGAGAGTTCTTCATAATGTTCTCGAAGGCATGTTAATTCTGCCAATACGCACTTGGCCAGCGTGGTGGACTTAATAGGCCAGTCATTAAAGCCTCAAACCCCTAAGAAATTAGTAACGTAGTCGCTGAAATTTTGAGGATTTGTTAAGGAAGGTAAAATAACTTAACGTGTGATTTTGCAGCGTTCTGACGTGTACGGAAAGGGGTGAAAAAAGTTTTTTGTTAATAACATTGCCAAAAAAATTAGTAACACGCTGCAAATTTAGAATTATGTTGTTCTTACAATTTTGTAACATGTATTAAATTTGCAGCGTTTTGCAACATACGGAACATTGTTTATTATTAAAAAACAATGAAATTTGTTAATAAAAAGGGTCTGTAAGTCTTGTAAGTAAATTAACTTCAAGCAACAAGTTTTATAATGTATTTTTTTTTACAAAATATAACCGCTGGACGCAGAATTATCTGCTTGATATTTACATAATAAATAAAATACAATCACCACGCACCCCACTGGGTGCCGTTGTGCGTTGGCGTCCTATCCGCTGTGGCTATGGGTGTTCGCCTCGCGCACAGTCTGAACTGAAACACGTTACCGGTGGCAGTATACGTCGCTGCAGCTTGGCCGCACGCGAGTAAGATATTAAAAAGTTCGGGTCGTTGTTCACAAAAAACACACACCATCGCGCCACCAGGAATAGGAGTTTAAAAAAAGAATAAATAAAAGAGACTCAACATATGGTAAGTTTAAATTTTGGTTTATTTACTCAGATGCCGGATGAGGAGATAATATATATTTTATTTTTGTGAGGGTAGGTGTCGGTATTTAGTATCAAATGGTAAGGGCACATTTAAGGGTGGTAACATTGAAAATTTTGAATTTAGCTCGTGTATTTACCTATATTTAGTAGAGGTCTGCTAGAAATATTTTTTTAGATATAAGTAGCAGGTTTCATTTATTATTCCAAAAAATAATTTTAGTTTTAATTCACTATGTTTCTTTATAATGCCTACTAAATGTATATGTAATTTAGCCTATTTACTTTTATTTTAATTTAAATTAATGTTATGTTATTTTTTATGACTGGGGCGCCATTAATACGTTTTATCCTTTTCGTCCTTTTCGCAACGGGGTGTATCAGAATTCTAACATGTGTTATCTAACACTATTTATAAAATTATTAATATTGCACTGCCGCCAACTGGCGCCTACAATTTCTGTGTAATGTAAACCCAGATTTCCTTTTCATCGCTGTCCGATGCTATGAGAGAGTATGAGATGGTGATGAATTTTCTTTGACCGCAACACAATGGAGTGTATCAGAACTCTGGCAGGAATTTTTGGCTTAATTTTTAACTGGGCCAGTAAGGTGCAGCTCATGCACACTGGTAGCAGGACCAGAACCTATTTATTCCTTGATACTTTTCTCGAGGTTTGGTCGTATACCACCAATGACACTGATTGCCGCCAGCTGCAGTCGGCCACAGCCACAGCTAACTAGGAAGGCACGGGTCTCCCCCACAGACAAAACTGCGAGAGATCTAGAGCTTACACCACCACGCTGCTCAAATGCGGATTGGTGGAGTGGTTAGTGGCCATCCCAGTGTCAAGTGTTCTCAATATACCCAAAGGTCTTTGATAAGGCTTACTATTGATTTCACCATTGAAAACAACCGGGACGATGGCATAACGTGCCGAGTCGAGGCCCACGGCCGTGGGTCAAAGCCGTAGATAAACATGTACCTACTTTTACGTTAGATAAGGTTTAAAAACAAATATAGGTAAAGCATCTCAGAGATTCACAATGACGTTAACTTTTAATATTATTTCGTCGGAGGAAAGATTAAAGAAGACTGTGGGGTGAATATTTACGGATAAAGAGCTACAAATATTAATTTTTATACATCTGATTTATCAGATATCAAATTGCACAAAAATGTGTCCTTGAAGTGTGTTTTTTACCTTTATCGAAAATATTAATCGTGCTAATCACCTTACATAATTTAGAATGATAAATAAGATAAAATAATTTAATAATGTAATTATTATCATTATTAAATTATTTTATCTTATTTATCCCGGCCGTTGTTTGGAGCCATTTCTGGCTCCAATTAAAGTGCTTCAAAATGGGCGCGCTGACTAGGTTTCTGTATGTAATTATTTTAAGATTAAACCTTGATTTTTTACTTATGTCAATGTCACATATCGTTACCATGGACTACATTACTATAGTAGCGTCCAATTACTCGCATCGATTCAATGTAAACGACAGAGTTAAGCAACGACGGGCGCGGTGGATGGGTGACCGCTGGAAAAATTTCGAAGACCTTCGGGTGGCTTGAGAACATTCGACACTGGGTTGGCCACTAACCCATCTACTAATCCGCATTTATGCAGCGTGTTGGTGTGTGCTCTAGACCCCCCGCAGATTTATGTGGGAGAGACCCGTGCCCAGCAGTGGGACGTCGGGGGGCAGCAGGGTTGCAGCTTAGCTTTCCTTACGCCTACATAACCACTATTTTACAGGCCCAGAAGAGGATTTCTTTTTGCATCTTTTGCTAAAAGTGTACGTACCTACTTACAAAAACACCTAGATATTATTTTACTATCTGGTACGAAGTAAGCAGAGGTACGATCGTGCGTCGCGTCAGTTTATTTTTAGCGGGGTCATGCTTCGACCGAAATAACATACATTTGATAAAGATTTAACACGTACCCAACTATCTGGAACTTTATAGTTAGAGTTAGGTATAGCTACAACCCATAGGCGTCCCACAGTGTTCCCCACGGGTCTACCCCACAGACACAGTAGTAGTAGTAGTAGTAGGTTTAATCTCTACAAAAATATAGTGCATAAATTGAAATGCAGTATTGCAGTGGCTTATTAACTTTGCATTCAAAATACCAAGTAAGTAGAGTTGTTGGCAATCCCAATCTTACTGGTAAATTGGAGAACCTGTCTCCGACATACTCGTAGGCTCTCTCTGTGTCCTCTACCGTATTTACCACAGAACAGATAAAGTTATCTGTTCTGTGGTATTTACAATGGTGAGTGCTCGGAGGAAACGAGAACCGGAAACACCGGAAAACAATTGCTTTACTTTTGCTTTACACGCAGACAGTAGTATTCTACCTTTGATGAGGTGGTGCTGCCCCTGGAGATTTTACTAAGCTTAATATACGGTAGAATATAATCTACCAGTATATCTAAAGAGGTTTTAGTTCCAGTAAGGAGGCCATCTAATTTATGTTTTGTGAATCAATGCTACAATTTCATAAAATACTTCTTATTACGTTATCACGTAAAATTATCGTCCCTTAAACGACTTTACAGACAACCATTAATTTTTTTTAAATTATTTATATTGTGTGAACAAAATTCCGACTTATGACTAAAATCACATCACATGTCACGAATAGTCAAAGGCCACCGACGACTAACGACAAAAGCAGTAATAACGTAATTTCTATTGTAGATATACCTAAAGATAGCAACTTGAGACACAGAGAAGTAATTACACTTACAACGTAAGGTTAAGTACAGGATCTTGTTTTTGTATTAATTATCTTCAGGTAGGTGCAAAAAGTTAATGACGTTAGGACTCTGATTTTAATTAAATCATTGTTGCTAAAATATAATTAATGTTCAGTCACTGGCCTGAGTGCTGCTGCTGCGACCCATAGACGTCCAACTGCTGGGCACGGGTCTCCCCCACAGACACTGCTGCGGGAGATCTAAAGCATACTCCACCACTCTGCTCCAATGCGGATTGGTGGAGGGGCCAACCCAGTGTTGAATGTTCTCAAGCCACCCGAAGGCCTTCGACAGGGCTTAACGACTGTTTCCAGCATTGAAAACAACCGGGACCGACGGCTTTACGTGCCCTCCGAAGCACGGTAGCGTCCATGAAATTTCGCCACTAGCGGTCACCCATCTATAAACCGACCGCGTCCGTCGTTGCTTAAGTCTTTCGATCACATTGAATCGACGCGAGCCATTGGGCTATGGACGTTACTGGCCTGAGTAGCGGCTCTCGTTATATTGATTTGGTACAATCTCGTAATAAAATATTGTTCTTAAGATTTAGCTTTTTCAACCAAGTATGACCAAGATAAGCGTTAGTTTTGAGAAATGTCAAAATTTGAGGAAATCATTTCATCCTTACCTGAGCATTTCATAATTTAAGTACCTATGTCAAATTGCACACATTATCTACACTACTAAAGTACCTACATCTATCACCTGCAGGGCACGGGTAGGTACTCATATCTGAGGGGGCCTGTTATCACCACCTCGCTGCTCCCATGTGGATTGGTTAGTGGCTAATAGTGGATAACCCTATTTTCAGGAGTTTTCAGGCCGCTCGATTTCGGCTTACGTGGCCTGACGAATATTCGATTTCTAAGCAAACCATACAAATTTGTGTAGGTTTTGCTTATGAAGTGAACAATTCTTGATAAAATAATATCATATTTATTAATGGATGCCTGTGCTTAGATCGTAGCGCACAATGGATCTGATTATAGTTGGTTAAGTTCAATTATAAGTAAGGACCAAAGTTTAACTACTATCTATGTAAGTTGAAACCAAGTCTTGAAAATATTTCTTTTGTTCTATGCGTAGAGGTATGTTAGAATTCATTCCAAATATTTACATAATATAAAAGGAGAAGCTGACTGACTGACTGACTGACTGACTGACTGACATATCAACGCAGGGCTTAAACTATAAGGGTTAGAAACTTGAAATTTTGCACAGGGGTTCCTTTTATAACATAAGGGAGCACTAAGAAAGAATTTTTGAAGATTCACCCCCTCATTCAAGGGGGTAAAACGGGGGTGCAAAGTTAGTATGAAACTTTGCCGTTTTTGAATTCAAGTGGGCAACCCTAACCCTGGGCAGTCGTTAATGGATCTAATTCTACGCGAGCGAAGCTGCGGGCGCGTCCACTAGTATTTACATAAAATCACATTTTTTTTGGAAACTTTAATCCAAGTAGATAAGAGATTATGAAACTGTTTGTTTGTATGCACATGATCAGATGGCTGGATTTTGCGTGGCATAGTACAATAGTAGTAGTGTATGATCATTACATACCTTCCATTGTGACTGAGTGCCCCCAAGGCCTCGTTGATTACACACAGTCACAATGAAGATTCAATGATATTACCTACTCGTATAATGTTTGATGAAAACCCCATTAGATTCTCCATAACTGTTCGTCGGCATTATTATTTACTGTTAGTGATTACTTATTAGAAACAATGGCATTGATAAATTGGTAAAATGAATAAATTTCATTGCTGTAGGTATATAAATATATATAAATATATAGGCTATATCGAGAATTCAAAGTAAAAAAAACATGAAACAGAAGAAAATTATTTCATAGTAGGTAATATCTTTAAGAGGTTTTAATTGTAACTAAAACGATTGTAGCGGTAACATTCCACAACAACAAGTCCTTATAAATTCTAGAAAATCGGAATGCAAATAAACATGAATGAATACATCGACACAGGAAAATTTTGATAGGAAAGGATGGGATGTTATTGCAATTTGCCTCGTCTCGTCTACTACCTACGTACTAGTGGTCATACGTTTTGTACAATAACTAAATTAAGTATGTCAAAAAAAAACTAAATAATGTTCCTCTCTAGAATCTACATGTGAATGCTTTAAGCAGGGACATAAAATGTCAAACTCAATTTATTTTAAACTAGTGGACGCCCGCAGCTTCGCTCGCGTTACGCTTCATACTAACTTTGCACCCCCGTTTTACCCCCTTAGGGGATGAATTTTCAAATTTTTCTCGCCGTAAAAACCACCCTTGAACTTCAACGAACATTTAAAAAAAAGAATTGGCCAAATTGGTCGAGGCACGTCGAGGCGTTGTTGAGTTATGCGCTTACCAACACATTTTGCGATTCATTTTTATTATATAGATATTCTGTGTCAATTAATAGTAGATAGATAATAAGTAAGTATACATAGATACCCATCATTTTAGTATTTTTGCTATTATGTCTAAATTCGCGCTTCTAACTAGTTCTATAGCATACAAAAACATTTTTATATGCTTTTTAAAAATTGTCAATGCAATTACTATCTACTCAAGAAGAAACAATAGATTGCACAATTAAAATAGGATATTACTTACTTGTTCAAAGTATCGAAGTATGAATAAATCCAGTGTGTAGGTAGGTTGAGAAACCACAGAAAACAAAAATATGTTGTGGATGGAAAATTTGGGAACAATTTAAAAGAAGACAGGAGGAATGTTTCTATTTTACTCTGAAAGACTAGTAGTTACATAGTTAGTAATAGAAACATTATAAGATACATGTCGTGTGAGGCAGGTAGGTATTTCCTTCAATCGTTCAATTGTATTGAATAACAATGTATTAATCACATTCGGCAAACGGTAAACTTATTTTGTATGCTAGTCACAAGCACAACTCACAAGCAGTCTTTCTCTCCAGTCAAAGACATTGGTTAGCGTCTTTGTCAAGTAGCAGATAGCAATTTACGTGTCATGGACGATGCTGGATGTTTGAACTTCACGTACCTACCTAATATTGCGTTAGTTCCTACTAATATCTAATAAGTGGTATTAGTACCTACAGTACTTAGGCACCTTACAGCTTGAAGATACCTACTTACTCATACTAGTGGTACCTATACCTAGTAGTGCGTTGCTTAATTGCTTAATTGGAATTAGACATCACAATAGTTTCGTTTAGGTACATCTAGTTGTCAAAGACACTACCGATCGAATTCCGTCCTTCGAACTTCATTCACATGGAAATCACCGGGATTACGTAGTACTCGTACATACCTCTACATACATCTTATATTTTTTCATTCAACTGTACCTAGATGTATGTTGCAAATATGAAGCAATTGAATTGAAATTTAAGATAATATTTAAACAAATCCCGTATTCCAAGGGACTCCATAATTTTCCGGGAACGCCTAATTGGTAACTCAAAATATACTTACATACATATATATTATAGTTATATTTATTACAGTTATATTTAAGTTGGTCAAAATTCGTCAACCGGTGTTCATGATTATGTTTAAACAATTATTACTTGACTTCACTTTAGTTAGAACTTTCCTCCCATTTTTTAATCCATTGTTTTTTTTTATCTATAAAAATGTTGAATTTGTATTGAAAAACACACATTAATGTATCATAGAATAGAATAAGAATAAGACTATTACTATACTATTCTTATTCTTTGCTGCGAACTTTGATTAGTTATATGATGGTTATATGTCTGCGAATATGAAAATTTTCAAACAATGTTTGTGAAGAATTCCATACAAACTTTCATCCTGTAATGCAGTGTCCACTTTACTTTTCGGGATGAATAGTAAAAAAAGATCCGTCTCTGGGATGTTTGTACCAAGTTGATTAAAATTAAGCTCTAGACCTCCCACAGCAGTGTCTGTGGGGGAGACCCGTGCCCAGCAGTGGGACGTCTATGGGTCGCAGCGAGCGAGCGATTAAAATTAAAGTACCAATTAAAATCGTTTCGGCAGTTTTTAATACCATCGCGCACATGCACAGACAGACAAATAATTCCAAAAATATTAATTATATTTAAATTTTATAAGGAATTGTATCGATTAGTTATCATCACCTGATTGTTTTTTTTTTAGATTTATTCAATGTAGAAACGCGAACTCATAAGTTTTATTAAATGTATCGATACGAGTACTTAACATACCTACACCACATGTCTACACCTACTCATTATTATGTACCTAGTTATCAACAGTGGGAAAAAATCTGTTTGTAAACTATAATTTTGTTGACATTAATAACTGTCATGTGACTGATGATGAGGTAGGTATACTTAATTTAACGTGGTATCACATATAGATTTATTTACACTTATACTTACCTACATGCCGTTTTGCCCAACATTCAGCAGTAAACGAAGTCGTCATCATTTACACTGTACATTAGTATGTGTGTTTTGACACCAAATTGGGAATTCAACCAAAAAAATTGTTACGAAAAATGAATTGTAATAATCTGATCTGAAGTGTAATAATTTTTTTCGAAAATTATTGTTTCGAAAAGGTTACTTATATTATAAATAAATGACCTAAGTACAACATACATATAAATAAAGTAAACAAAAAATGACTCATTTACAACATTACTACTAGTTTTGGTCCTTACTCTATGCTACTAGGTAGGTATAGTGTATAGTCCGTGCTACTACCTAAGTAGGTATATACTTACGTAAACTAATTGGTAAATATATCAACCAAATCTATAATTGACCACGAAAGATGAAAGTCAGGTCAGTAGATCTAAACCCTACATCCTATATTTTCGGCCCGTTTTTACGAAAATTACGGGTGTATGAAATTTGATGAAGAACTCAGATAACAGATGTAGTGCAGAAAGCTAAGTTTTATATATATATACATACAAAATACATAATATAATAAAAGAAAACATTATAATTCACCACCATTGGCTTGACACAACGTATTGAACATTTTATGAGTTTCATAATTAAAATTTGTATTAGTGAAAGGAATGTATGAAGTGTTAGGAGATGACAATGCAATAAAAAAGAAAGACTGAATGTAGAGTTCGAAATGCTGTATTTATAGAGAAACTATGGCAGTGTTATTGTGGGGAAACACGTTGCTGGTCGACATTCCATCCCTTGACGTCAACAATTTGATTCTGAGAAAAAACCGGATAGCCAATCTGCACATTTGTAGTTGTAGCAATGCACGAAGCAAAACAGAACCACATTATAGAGAGAAACAGGAGGGACCTTCTGTAGTTAAAGAAGAGAGGCTCTCTCTTAAAAAAAATTCAATTTCGCGAAATTCCAATTGCTTTGTTGTAAACCGTGACTCATTGGATAGCTTTCAAACAGCACTGGAAGAAAAACTTTAAAATACATAATTTCAAATGTGGCCAAAAATGAAAAAAAAAACTGAGAAATTAAACATTACATACCTACGTTTTCCTTAGGAATTCGTTAAATATACCATTGATATACATGCGTACATACCTTTGTACGTTCTTAGTGTTCAAACATTATTTTTTGCTTTTAAAATATCTGTGGTTCAAACTTTCAAAGTCTTTAGATTTAACTGATAGCACTGACTTTATTACTAAACTGATAGCTATGTCACAAGGCCACAGTATAATCAAAGAGGAATATGGTGTATAATAATATTATGGTATAATTAAATAAATAAATAAATAAATATCTTGGACATTCTCACACACGGCCATTTGACCCCAAAGTAGGCGCGAGCCTGTGATATATATGGGTGTCAGAGACTGATATACATACATAGATATTTTTAAATACATACATACATTCTTCGATCAATAATACATACTTAAATAGATAATATTGACATCCAGACACAGAACAAATACAAGTGTTCGTCACACGAATATTTGTCCTGAGTGGGATTCGAACCCACGACCTTTGGCGCAACAGACAGGGTCACTGCCGATTGCGCCAACGGGCCTGTCTAATTAATACAATAATAGCTTTCCTAGTAGGTACAATCATTTCTCTGTGGTAATAGGTATATATAGTCCGTGGTCAAGTAATGAACTACAGCTCCGCCAGCTATAGTAATTGACTTATAGTTTATTGGTCAAGTAATGAACTACAGCTCCGCCAGCTATAGTAATTGACTTATAGTTTATTGTTTAAACTGATTTATAGGCTACTGTAGTATGCACAGTGAAAGATTTACAACACACCTTAACTTTTTTTTAAATTTATCTATTTTTCTTATTTTTATTCATAGAAAATATTCGCTGTTTATGCGGAACAGATTTATTAATCAAACAGTACTTATTTTAAATTATACAGATCATTGTTTGAATGTAGTTAAGCTATCCTTGAGATATTAAAATATTGCAAGTAAATATTGGATTCTTCTGATATGATGGAGGTACATATCGTAATTAAAATATTTCACAGTAGATTTTTTATGAAACCGGTTGCGTTCAGATATACAAACAACGAAAACTTTAGCACATATTCACAAAAAAACATTGCAGTTATATTGTGAACATTGCCATCTACGAATGACACCTTACCTTCGTAACTACACACATTAGTAGATAATATTTTTTACATAAATACGTGAAAATTTTAATTAATCCATCAACAGCATCCAGGCAGCTCCTCACCAGAAGCTTTTTACTAATTCAGTAGAGCTTAACCTGCTTACGAGGTTTTTTAACAATTCAATTAAAAACCGCTGGATAACATATAACAGTTGGTACTAGGTACCTACTAATACTCATACCTCAGAGTACCTAAATAAATAGTAGGTATCGTACGTACTCGTGCGTAGCTAGAATCACAGAGAAAATAACATAGTATCTAGAGCTAAGAGCTAACCTGCGCGTTAAATTCGAAACATCGAATAAACTAACGCAGAATACAAATGAACACCTGGGGTGTGAGTTGCAGACATTTTCGATATTTCTTTATAATACAAATTTACCTCAACACGACTGACTATTATTCAGTTATGTCTTAGGGTCATGAAAGGCTTTATCAATTAACGTACCTAACGTTTAAAGTCTTTCTTGGTCTCTTATTTTTAAAGTAACCCTGTCTTTGGACAGACAGAGAAAGAGGGGAGAGCATGGCAAGAATTTCATCCAAACCCGGTAGTTTATTTTGCATTGCAAACTTACATCATCATCATTGCTCAAAAATAAAAAAGGTCATAATTTTTTTACCACTCGTTAGTATAGTTAAATCTGAAAACCCCCAAAAGTCACCAAATAACGTATGTACACAAATGATGACCTTTGCTAGTTTTTTGACACGCTTAAGTAGTTTGTACGGCACATGGCCGCTCCTCCAAACTAAACACAAAGACGGGACAAATGACCACATCCTGGCAACAATTCAATATTTACAATCGATTACTCCGTAAAGAAAAAAAACATCCGTAAATTGCGATTGTTTAACACAATCATCCAAATATTTACTTTGGTTGCTTGCTGTGATATCTTCCGTACCTACAGAAGTACCATGGAGGCAAACTTAAAATTTCTTATGCAGTTAAATACTTACAAAACTATGCCGTCGTATCCACCTACTATTTAGTGGCAATTGCCCGGGACATGTAACAATCCTCATCGGTCGTCCTTAATCTCCCTGGATCAACACAGCTGTACCAATGCTATGTGTGCTTCATAATGTATTGAATACGTCAAAAGGCTCTTATCACATAAAGTACACACTTCTCAGAGCGAAAAGCATGTAGAGTGTGTAGAGAAAGCATGAATTACAATATGACCAAGTAATTATAAGTTTGTGTTAAAAAAGTATTTATATTTGTTGATAGGCTACGAAAGGATTCGCGGATTTTGGTAACAATCCTTTCGCAGCCTGCTGCGAGTGCCCAGTACCCTGGTACTGGGCATGCACGGGTTTTTCTTTACCGGAGGATTTGAAAAACTCTATTTGATATTAACGCACAGATAGACGAGTTGATGGAAGGATGAATAAACTAGGTAGTCAGTATTTTAAAATCATTGGCGTATTTCCAGAGTGCAAGTTGTCGAAAATTCGATCGTGATAGAAAGTTACGGTTCCACATTACCAAGAAAGTAACCTGCCGATATTAAACATGCTTGCGTGCTTGAGATTTTCGTTGAAAGCTCTTTAGAACGCTCATGCATTGCAAGTTATTGCAACAGCTTGATAGAGTGCAGAGTCGGAGTGGTAGAGTTGTAAGTATCATTAATATGTGAAATTCTATAGCATTTGGTTTCACTCTCTACAACGTCGATATGAAATTAAGCAAGGTCGTTGACTTTCACTTTCTTTTCTCACTCGTCGTGGGTCGTCGGAACTGAGTCGCTCCGTCGATGTTGCGTGCGTTCCATGACTTATAAATTGGCGCCCTTTGTTCACACAGTTCTCGAAGCTAACCTGGTTCAAGTAAATAACATTCGAACTTGGCGTCATTGACCCTTGTGATTAAGGTGGACTAGATTCTTTGTTTCAATCGTAACTAAATCTCGTTCTCGATACTTATGATAATTTAATAGTTACCTACTTTATAGAAACTAATCACCAGACACTCCATATTACCTCAGAATGGAGGCTTTAGGCCCTTAAGGTCTAGCTAAATGCAGAATGGCAGACTACAAAATTAAATGTCCTCGAGAATATTAAGGATAGTTCTTAGGCATTCCGATTTTCCTAAAAATAAAAAAATATTAAATATCCTAGAAATAAATCAAACCGCGGTATAAAGGCACATAAAGGTAAAAATAATTCACAAAATTACTAATAACTTTATTAATTAATTACCTAAGTAACTTTTAATATCATAATCAAATAAAGTTAAGTTGATTTCCTACGTCCAAATTATTTTACGAGGGTGACCTGCTGCCCTTATGGCCTACTTCACGTTCAATGTAGATTCTCCATTAAGATTTACGCTATTTAGTGCCTAAACTACTTCTGGCGTAATCGCAATAACTTAACCAAGTATGCATATGGATATTTTCCAGTTATAGAATAAGTTAACTTAATCTTTGCGTTATCAGATTTAAGTAGTTTTTGGATATAATAAATGATAAGATAAGCCAAATGGTTTCACAAAAAATATTTCGCAGTAGGGGTCTGTAGCGATTTTGTGTAGTAGAAATGGTAAGGGGAAGGTGAAAAATAATAACCTATTTTAGGCACTAATGCACATTTGGCTTGGTAACAGAAATGAGAAGGACAATAACTTAACTATTACGAATTTATTGTTTATTTTCTTTTTTCTTTTTGATACTTGCATATAGCATATAACTATAACCTTATAGTTATGTAAGTATATCATATTAAATGAAAGTCAGTCCTGAATCACTTTATGTACGTTACCCAAGTCTCCTTTTTTCACAATTGCTTGTAGTTTCTGATATCGCCTATCAAAATAACCTGTACCTACCTATAAAAGTGTATTTTCTTTTGTTTCAGGTACCTACTGGCTACTTTGGAGAGCGGCAGAATGTACGAGCTATATTAATTATGTTTTTTTAATAAAATATTGTGGGATTAAAGGAATAATAATACCTTTAGCAATGTCGAATGTTGAGCTTAATAACGTTGACACTAACATGAATAAAACTGACGTTAATCGTCTCAAAATAGAGGTAAGATTTATTTATTTACTTATTTATTTATTTATAAGATAGTTAATAGATTAAAGATAATTAATGAATAAGGCTGTATCTCAGGTAATATACTACGTACCACCCGTACTCAAGATTGAGAAAGGAATTGAGCCGGCTTGTGATTGATCTTGCTTGGGGATGTATCAGTGAATCCTGATCTCGATCTTAATCTGAGTTTGGCATATTAATACTGGCCCATACTATCACAATATCCTATTAAAATTTTCGATATGATCCGATAGGTAAATTAACAAATTTAAGCCTAAACGAATGTGAACTGAGAGGTGTATTTCGAAATAAAAAAATTATAAAATATTTATATGTAATTCATTACGTTTTGAAATCATACGAATGGCCTCCTAAACAATCTATAAAACAAAATCGGACAGCGTATTCAGATAAGAGCCAATAAACATTGTGATAACATTGTTGAGTATCTTGTGGGGGCGTTTTTAAGCCTTCGAGGTTATTGATAAATATTTTAGTGTTCATATTATTATTATTTGCAGCACATGAAACATGATAATATAGACGTGGAACTCGGTAAATCTGGGGAGGACCTGTCAAGTGTACCGTGGAGCAAGGTGATAGTCATGGCGCTCGCTATTGGCGTCCTGGTGGCGGCTTGCTCTATCGCCTGGGTCTTTCAGGATTGGCAGGCCAGCTTGCTGGTATTCATCATTCTCGTCGTGGTCTACCTCATCGCGTTCTATTGGAGATGGCTCTACGTTGCCGCTAGGACCACACCCAGAGATATGTCGTAAGTACCTAACTACGTAGCGTCCATAGCCCAATGGCTTGCCTCGATTCAATGTGATCGAAAGTGTTAAGCAACGACGGGCGCGGTCGGTTTGTGGATGGGTGACCGCTAGTGGCAAAAATTTCATGGGCGCTACCGTGCTTCGGAGGGCACGTAAAGCCGTCGGTCCCGGTTGTTTTCAATGCTGGAAACAGTCGTTAAGCCTTGTCGAAGACCTTCGGGTGGCTTGAGAACATTCGACACTGGGTTGGCCACTAACCCCTCCACCAATCCGCATTGGAGCAGCGTGGTGGAGTATGCTCTAGACCTCCCGCAGAAGTGTCTGTGTGGGAGACCCGTGCCCAGCAGTGGGACGTCTATGGGTCGCAGCGACCTAACTACGAGCATCCTTTCATTTCATAATTATAACGGTGTTACTAGTTTTCCTTGTCATTGTCAAAAAATATTATATTTCAGCGCTGTGTGGTGTTACATAAAAATTCTTACCCTCACAAGAAAGTTTACGAAGAAAAATTGGTCAATGCCAGAAATATTCCACGACGTCGTAAAGAGGCATCCGAACAAAGCTTGTTTCCTTTACGAGAATGAGTCCTGGACTTTCCAGCAGGTACAAAAATATTCTTCCTACTCTTTTTTTATTTATAGTTATTAGTAGGTATTTAGTATAATTTTAAGTAGAGAGAGTAGTGCAGTGTCCAATATAGATTATATTTACCGGCATAGAGGACAAACTCTACCTACTATACAATTAATTCACTTACCAGCAATATAATTAACCCGCATTTATTGCATTTCTTCCGTTACACAAACAAACAAAAATTAAAATATGTATATTTAAATCTGAATCTGAAAAATGAATCTTGACGACTTTCAGGTTGAAGATTTCAGTTTGCGAGTGTCAGCGGTCCTAAAATCTCAGGGTATCAAGAAGGGGGATACTGTTGGAGTGTTATGCAGCAACATCCCGGAAATGCCGGCCATCTGGTTGGGCATAGCGCGCGTGGGCGGCGTGGCGCCCCTCATCAACACCAACCAGACGGGAAACACCCTGCTCCACTCCATCAATATAGCCAAATGCGATGTAGTAATTTATGGAAGTGAATACGATTCAGGTTGGGCTTTTATGATTTTACTCCATGATTATTTTTTGTAACCATAACCGTCGCTAATTTTAACTGAGCGCACGGTCCGTGACGCAAATGATGGATCATGGCATGTCATTAACTTTGAATATCCTTGGATAGTTCAGCTTGGAATCGTGACAGCCGAGTGCAGAATCCTAAATGTGTATGTACTAGGCAATTCTTACCTACCTTGTTGTACGGCAAAAGTGCAAACCAACAAATATGAATGAAATTTTGAAATTGAAAGAATTATCAAACATTGAACTTGTTTATATACCTATTTATACAGATATACAGCTGAATATAAATATAATACAGCAAAATATTGAATAATTTTCTCAACAATGACATTTATTGCCGATGAGGTTTTACCAGTAGGTAACACAACCTTAATGCATATAGGTTACTGTTGCAAAGGCTTTTACTGCTCTATCCTTGAGCGCGCCCATATTAATATCCCTCGCTTGGTATTTAGCTACGACTGCTTGACAAAATTAAAAAAACATAAACTGGTTCCTTCAGGGTTTTTTGCTCAAGATTCTCAGTTCTTAATTTTATGGTTCGAAATGCGTCAAGGCGAAGTCGACCAAAACAAATCTACACGTAGATGGGACGATTGCAATGACGCTATATTGTATTTTAATTAGTTATAAGAAATTACTTAAATTTTATATTTTAGCTATTCAAGACGTCAAAAACGAAATGAATCCAAGTATAAAACTCTTGAAGTTCATCCGTCGTCCGCTTAATACATCCAATGAATCGGTGAAAGTCTTCGAGTCGACCAATGATTTCACCAGCATGTTAGAAAGTACTCCTCTCCCTAATTGGTTCGCATCAGACGGGGAAGGCTTCAACGGAAAACTGCTGTACATTTATACGTCGGGTACAACGGGACTGCCAAAAGCCGCCGTTATTTCTCCATCTAGGTAAATCATTACGTAAATATGAACAATTTCAATACATAGACGCGCTCAGTGCACAAAATGTCGTAATGCATGTGAGGCAACATAAGAGCAATAGCCTCGTGTCTGGTCGACGTTAGATTAATGCAAGATTAGGTTTTTGATGCCCACATAACTATATACATACCACAAAATGTTTAAAACTATACATATTTGAGGTCAGCTCAAACCAATAAAATGGGAATTATAGTGTAGCAGTTAAGATAGTAATTAAAATATTAAAGACCGTTTCTTCTTTTAATGTTAAACTTATTTGAACTATACTGGAGATCGAGTAAAGTTCGCCCTGACAATTGAACACAACTTAACAACAACAACTTATAAGGTATACTTTTTTGCAATACAATTACAGGATGGTATTCATGGCCTCCGGGGTCCATTATCTCGGCTTCCTGAATCCGAAGGACATCATCTACTGCCCAATGCCACTGTACCACTCTGCGGGCGGCTGCATCACCGTAGGCCAGGCTTTCATCTTCGGCTGCACCATCGCCTTAAGAGCCAAGTTCTCAGCCTCTGCTTACTTCCCAGACTGTATCAAATTCAATGCTACGGTAAGTTATTAATTGCTATCCGAACTTGATCTTTCCGAAATTTAAATTGACGTCATCAAACAAGTTTAATATTGCAATTCGCATTTGACTTTGAAGGTAAAAAAATTGATAGTTGAATAACTAAAAACATATAATTTATCTTTTTGAATTCAAAATTATTTCATGTGTCATTTTGCAAGTTTAAGATTAAGGACGACAGCATAAGTAGCTGCAAATCATAGACGTCTCACTGCTGGGCACGGGTCTCCCAAACCGATTGGTAAAGCGTGGTGGAGCGACAGTTTATATTTGTTTATAATAATACCTTATTATGATTCCACGCAGTTTTCCAGCATTTTTAATTTGTGATTTAATTCGGCTCATACATCTTTCTATATAATAAAAATGAATCGCAAAATGTGTTGGTAAGCGCATAACTCAACAACGCCTGGACCGATTTGGACAATTCTTTTTTTTAAATGTTCGTTGAAGTTCAAGGATGGTTTTTACGGCGAGAAAAATTTGAAAATTCACCCCCTAAGGGGGTAAAACGGGGGTGCAAAGTTAGTATGAAGCTTTGCCGTTTTTGAAGTTAGTGAATGTGTAACGCGAGCGAAGCTGCGGGCGTCCTCTAGTAATAAATATATAAAATTCTTAGTCCGGACTGATTGGACATAAATGTCAACGCACAGCCTAAACCACTGGTCTTAGAAATATGAAATGTTTACTCTAGGTTTTCATCAATAATATTGGCATCCACTCAGAAAGAATGTATATGCAAATATGCAAATACATATACCTAATATAAATAAGTCACGTATCAATTGATAATAGCTGTGCAGCTATTATCAATTCTAAAATTTAAGATGTGTGAAGCGGCTTGGATACCTACTTGGTATTCGTTTACTTCTCACATCTTTTTGTGGCGAAGCAGCTGAAAAGACTGAATTTCCTTCTACACTTATTTCTAGCTTTCTATTTTTAATATTTATATTTTTGTTCAGATTCAGTACCTACTACATTGTTTTTTGGAGACGGATAGGATAAAAAACCTTACTCACTGCAGGTGGCTCACTACATAGGCGAGATGTGTCGCTACGTGTTGTCCACGCCCCCGGCCGCCACGGACCGCCAGCACAGGGTCCGGACGGTGTACGGCAACGGCATGCGACCCACTGTAAGTACCACTACCAACCTAATTTTCTTTATTATTTATTTATTGGTAACAACTTTACACAAAGAAAAGTAAGATACCTACACAATATTATAGTTAAAGATTAAGCATTTAGTAACAGAGGTAACCCAGAATATCTTCCATCCTACAAGTTAATTACATCGAGTTAATTAATTACATCGAGTAGATGACGTAATGAGTAACAGCCTGCAACAATCCTGCAAGAATTTTTTGGTAGTACCCAGTGTTCCCACTCGTTCATATGTAGCAATGAATATCCATTTTTTAATAGTATTTATAGTTGATAGTGTTTATAAGATACCTTGAATTATCGTGCACCAGCAACCGGAGACAGTCTAGAAAATATTAACAGAATGTTATGCATATTTTTTTCAGATTTGGACAGATTTTGTTAACCGATTCGGAATCAAACGTGTCGTAGAATTTTACGGAGCTACAGAAGGAAACGCGAATATAGGTAAGTGATATAGTAATATTTAAATGCTATGAATCTTCAGGGCTAGGAGACCATTCAGGGGCCTCTCTTAAAATCTTGTTATATTTATTTGTAGTTAACGTCGATAATACCACTGGTGCCATTGGATTCGTGTCCAGAATAATTCCAGCGATCTACCCCATTGCTATCATCAAAGTTGACCAGGACACCGGGGAACCTGTCAGAGATAAACGAGGCTTGTGTCAGGTAGGTACCATTTGATTTCCCTGGGCATGCCAACAAGAGATAATATTTAGACTACATAGATAGCGAGATTCTGTTCGCCATATCGTACCAATTACCAATAAACCTATCAGAAGGCACAGGACCTACAGTGACATTATTTAGAAGTAGCCTATGTCCAGCAGTGGACGTCTAAAGGCTGACATGGATTGATGGATGTTCATGAAACATTTATCCATGACCTCCAAAAGTCTGCATTAAAACCAGGACTCTACAATAGAAATCACATAAAAATAATAATGCCTGGAGTAGACAGAATCTTCTTAAGGGAAATCAGGATAGTTATTATTCAAAAACGAACATGTGGTTTGAAATAGTGATACTGAGTTTGTTTGCATTTTCATTAAAGAATATGTTCTTTTTAAAACTTTAAAACATATCCTTTGTATTTTCTAGCTGGCAGCACCAAATGAGCCAGGAGTTTTTATCGGTAAAATTAAGCCAAATAATCCATCAAGAGCTTTCTTGGGATACGTCGATAAAGATGCTTCCGAAAAGAAGATTGTTAGAAACGTTTTATCACATGGCGATTCAGCTTTCATTTCTGGTAAATTTTTGACTGAATTGATATAGTGTTATGTTATCTACTTAGCTGAATTTTTTTTTTATCAATGCAATGTAAGCTTTTACCCGAACGCAAAAGTGCTCGGTATGCGAACTTTGCTAGCAGTTACGCGCACGGCGACGTTTGAGTGTCTTAAATATTTAAGGAGCCTTGTTATTAGCCATTTAAGTACCATTTATTGTTTGTTTTGGGCTGAGACTTACTACTAACTTTTGCACGCAACATATACTCAGCCACAGAATAATAGTAGGTAGTTACTATTATTCTGTGGCTGAGTATATGTTGCGTGCAAAAAATTAGTCCTTTGCACCTCTTACCAACCACCTACATTCATGTGCAAGTGCACGTTATCTCATATCCATAAAACAAATTCGCAGGTGATATCCTGATAGCAGATGAGCTGGGCTACCTGTACTTCCGCGACCGCACGGGCGACACGTTCCGCTGGCGCGGCGAGAACGTCAGCACCACCGAGGTGGAGGCCGCCATATCCAAATTCGCTGACCAGCGGGATGCTGTGGTGTATGGAGTGGAGGTTCGTGCCAGAAAATGAATAAATAACTCATCCCTACTGGGCACGAGCATAGTAGCACGAGAGAGTATAGCACGAGAGGTCATTTATTTAAAGGCCGCTTTTATACTAATATCCCTTCGCCATTGCTAGTTATTACACTGTTCCCAAACTGTATTATAACTTGAAAAATCACAAATACTTACTCGGTTGGTCACAAGAAGATTTTATTGGTGCATAAATGTAATGTACCTAAATTAAAATTGGTGTTTCAAAAAACAAGCTACTTGTAACTGTTTTTTGGTACCTTCTACCTATTGAGGAATTACGGGAATAATATGCCTTTATGTAGGTAGCTACGTAATTGAAAGCTTTATAACCACTGAGTTAATATAACGATGAAAAAGTGACCTTTGACAAGACATCAACATAAATAATCCTCAGAATTAGCAGTATAAAATACCATAAGAGCAATGAGTCATTATTCAAGTCATTATCTCCACCAATCCGCATTGGAGCAGCGTGGTGGAGTATGCTCTAGACCTCCCGCAGAAGTGTTTGTGGGGGAGACCCGTACCCAGCAGTGGGACATCTATGGGTCGCAGCGAATGAGTCATTATACGTAGGTACATACCTATATTGGTTACAACACTACTATGTTAATAATTATGATCCTATAACCACAGCATCGGAGGCATCGATATGGAAAAGTAACATACCTACTCGTAAAAGACTGAAGCAAATATATTGATACCATATCTTTTTCTTTTTTCTTTTTAGATACCAAACATCGAAGGCCGAGCCGGAATGTGTGGCATAGTAGACACGGACAACACATTGGACTTGGAAAAATTAGCTAAAAATATGTCAAGGGATTTACCTAGATACGCCAGGCCCGTCTTTATCCGGGTGATGACTAGCGTTGATATGACTGGTGCGTATGTTGCAATTTTTTTACGGTTCCATACCCAAAGGGTGACAAACGGAACCTTAAAATGCCTCCGCTGTCTGTCTATCTGTCTGTCTGTCACAGGGCTCAATGTCTTCAACGAAAATAGGTAGATACATTAAATTTTCACTTAATGCGTGTTACTGTGGCCGCTGTCACAAGAAATAATATTAAAGTTAAAATAAAAAGTTAGATTCCAAAGGGGGTTGCCATACAAGTAACCTGAAAAATCGGTCGGTGGTCCGGAACCCCACGTTTGCGAGACCGGTTCTAATTAAAATTATACATCTCTCTATAATACACATAATGAGGTAATACTTTTAATCTACCACATTTTGTAATAAATGTCTAGGTACAAGGATTAATCTACTTTGCAACAATCGTATGGTGGTGTACCTATACCTTCATGCACGTAGCACCTTCTAGAGGTAGCTAATTATTACTATGACTGAGACTTTTGACCAATCAATAATTCCAATCTTTTTTTAGACATTACGTAGGAAGTCTTTGAAATATTAGGTAGACTTAAATTACAAAGTGATAGAAAATATTGTTTACATTTCAGGAACATTCAAACTGAAGAAGGTTGACCTACAAAAGGAGGGATATGACCCATCGGTGATAAAAGATAAGTTATACTATTTAGACTCAAAATTAGACAAATATGTGAGCTTAGGACAAGAAGAGTACGAGAAGATTCAATCGGGACAAATAAGACTGTGATCACTACTTGTAAGATTAGTTATTAATAATAATATGTACTTAATAAAATAATAAAAAATGTGGGGAAACTTAATAGAAAAGGTAGTCTACTAGTATACTTCGTTATGGACACAAGGTTTATGTACAACTGTTACAATGATAGATCATTTAAAAAAAAATGAATTTATGTGAAATTATTAACACAGACTGATTAGTAAATGTGTAAGTACCTATGTGAGTAGGTATCTATGAATTCCATACCTAGTATTCCGCTAATGTTTAACAATTGATATCATAAACAGAAAGAAAATAATGTTAAATCCCTAGCTGTTAATTTGACAATGCAAATCGTAAGGTTTCGCCTGGGTTTAGCCATAAAAATTTGATCGGAATAGTTAGGCTTTTTGGTTAGGCTCTACCTACTCAATCATCAAAGGTATTACATCGATCATATTTATATGTCAATTCTTCAATCATAAATTATAATATCATGGTTCGTGGTTTTATGTAGGTGGGTACTTAATATATAAATAGGTAGGTATATTAAAAAACATATAAGGCTCAATTAATTATTAAGATAATGTTAAATTAATGCCCAGTGATGATTTCCTACTTAAAAATGTGTTACTGACCTTCAATACCTGTATTTCTAAATGTAAGATTATTTTAACGGATTTAAAGATATGAAAAACGTAATTTGTTGAGTGAGATAGTACGTAAATAGAAATTTAGATTAAAGCGTTTCTCATTAATGAGCAATGGTCGTAGGATGATTAATTTAAGGATACCGAAATTAAAATAACTAGGTAGCAAGTAAATGACATAGCATAAGTTTTGTGATTTCTTATCAAGATAATAAAAAAATGTTAATACTTAAATAAGGATATTGGTTGTTTTTTTTAATCGTTTCTGCTACACTACGATTAATCCTGGATATGAAGTGAAGAATACTTTAGATACCTACTTAGCATTTACTCGGCAAGTACTTAGCAAGTACTCGGTAGTGTATAATCCTTGGTGTAAATCTATTCTGTGTGTATATGACTCTGGATATGATAAATTCACTAAGGAAGTGTAATATTGAGATACAAAAAACATCGGTTAAAGTATTTACCATTTCTGGTGGTGTTTTTTGTTGAGAATTTAATTCAACATCAATTGCAAAATTCAAAAGTACCTACTTATTTCCTTGCGGTTCCCGCACACAATCGACTTTATCGCCGATTTTTTGACTGATTTTCATAAGAAGTCAACATTTATTTCCTTGTAGGTATTTTAAAAATATGTCTGTAAATTGTTGTCAGCAAATTGTTTTCCTAAATTTTTTGTCCGTCGAGTCGGTCAGAAAATCGGCCATTGACTCGGTCGTGTGCGGAAACCCTTAACAACAATGAAAATTTGTTGTACCGAATAAGTAGGTAAGTAGATTAATCAATTCAAGCATCGACTTTTAACTTTTAACAAACATTGCTGAGCATCCAAGAGACTTTGTGAGCGAAATAGTAATAAATCTATGGTGAGCGAAGTGTTTGTTCCGAAACTTACCCTTAGACCCCACTTTTTCTGTCGTCTTCGTTGTTAATTCTTTACCTGTGACCGCGACGACAACATCTGTAATTTTAATCATTTTAATCTGTATTATTTTTGTAAGCAATGTATGATGAAATGTCAGAGTCAAAATAAAGTTCACTTTGACAAATGAATTGTTTAACAAAATACAATTGTTGTTGAAATTTTTTTATTGCAAGGTTGTTAGTTAAATTTTTCTGAGATAAGATACTCATGAAGGAACAATTCACATTAATCAGCTGTTTTTAAGTAAATATGAGGTTTTCTGTAGGCGCTTCTGCTAGCAAAAGTCCTACTGCTGATCCGTCTCAAATTCAAACTGTCCGACTGTCCGTGCCAATTTCGCGTATGACGATGCAATTTAAATCGTCACGGCTTTGAAGTGAATGATTGTAGGACGGCAACTTGTATGTACGATCGCGAGGTTCGCGGCGTTTCCCTATTGTCGTGTGTCAGTTAGCCGCGTTTCGTGGCGGAAGGTGCTAGTGAGAATGATGTACATTATCGGTGTTGTGGCGGCGTTCGTCGCACTTTTGATCAGCGTTGGTCTATACTACACTCTAGGGTTATCATTAATAGCCATCGTTCTTTATGCTCTGCTGTTCCACACGAGATGGTGTTATGTGGCTTTGGCGACGACCCCAAGGGACCTCAGGTAAACCGGATCTTTATATTTTGCACTTAAGTATAAAGAATAATCTTGCCCAACTAGTCTATTATTGTTCTATAATGACTATTCATGTGTGCCAATTGTTAAATAATACAAATGTTAGATACTTGTTCCTATAAAGGTTGAAATATATAAAATTTATGACAACAACATGAAATATGAAATAGGTATAACATAAGCAAGGGATAAATTAATATGGTTGCTGATACTGACATAAGTTAAGATAGAGACTTGCCTCTAAAAAGTGTTACCAGAAACCACACCCAAAAAATACACCACATAGCAAAAATAAAATTACTTTATAAGTAATGCAAACTTTTAATAGTTACAGACCATTGGTTTCCACTTCTATAATAATTCTTGGAAGTGTACAATAATGATATTGCTACTCAAAGTCCAATGTATGGTTGAAGTTATTTAAGTCCAAGTATATTACAATTTCTAACTTATACACAATAATAATAATATAAACAAAAGTGGGTTTAGTGTGGATTTTTAAATACCAGATTATTGCAAGATAAAAAGCAAGCTTGTTATATGCATGAAAAATGCTTAAAATATACATGAAAATTGGTGAAATATGCATCATTAAATGATAAAAAAGGCAATTTATTTGTATTTCCTAACCACCATACAATAATTAATCAACAGCCTTATAAACAAATAAAAATTCAATATAACTAACAATTATTAAAAATTATAAATGTAAAAATCAGGTATTGTTCCAAATGTTCAGGAGCAAGATGGTGTCTCTGACCATTCAAAATATTTATCTACATGGAAAAGGCTCATTCCACATCCACTGAGCACAGAGGTAACTGGGCAAAACTTTTAATTTGAGTGCTATCTTCGATATGAAAGACAATGAGTGCAAGTCACAGCTACCTATATTTTTTTAATAATAAATTACTTAAGTATGTAACAATTGGATCATTAAAAGCTTTAAAAATGCAAAGATTTTTATATAATAATAAGATTATTGTTATAAAAACATTGTAAATGAAAATATAAAATGAAAAATTTGCATCATCACAAATTCTTAAATAAAATATGCAATGACCTCTGAGAATAGGTTGAATATACAAATGCATATGCAAATATGCTAATGCATATAATCCGGCCTCTACTGATGATTATGGTTAAATGTAACTTTTATTTTAGTATCAGGAGAAAATATAATGAGTCTGTTTTTGCTGTTACTTGTCAGTAATTTTGTGCTCTGTACATTTTGTGGTTGATTCTGTATCTCTATGCTATAGGTTTTCTTTAATCAAACTTACTAATAGATCTACCTAACATATATGAATATGTATATATAGAATAGAGTTAACACTATACATGAGCCTAAATTATGCATTCAAGATGTGTGCTCTAGTCACAATTCATTCAACATACATGTCACTGTAATCAACCTTTCACAATATTTATGCAGCATTCAACTTGCTGATTGTAATCATAACTATTAAGCTAGTTCCTAAAACAGCCAATAGTTTAAAAATTTTTTTTCCTTTTTTATTGTTTACTAGTGGACGCCCGCAGCTTCGCTCGCGTTACACATTCACTAACTTCAAAAACGGCAAAGCTTCATACTAACTTTGCACCCCCGTTTTACCCCCTTAGGGGATGAATTTTAAAATTTTTCTCGCCGTAAAAACCATCCTTGAACTTCAACGAACATTTTAAAAAAAGAATTGGCCAAATTGGTCCAGGCGTTGTTGAGTTATGCGCTTACCAACACATTTTGCGATTCATTTTTATTATATAGATTATATTTCAAAGTTTGAGGGGTGTGCATGTAGCAACTACTTGTAAGACATTTACATAAAAATATGAATTTGAATTGTACTGAATCTTTTTTAATAGAAAATATTTTTTCACTAACAATTTTGAAGTCAAATGCGATTTCATCAGGTACTGTCATAGTAAAATAAAACTATTTGCGGTACTGTCAGCATGTGCTTATCCATTTGCTCCTGTCCTAGCCTCTCTTACTACCTCTCCTAGTATTTAATTTTACATAGCTTTGTTCTTCCAGGGCTCTATTATGTTACATCAAGATACTTCTGCTATCTCGGAAGTTAATGGGGAAAAATTGGACGCTCCCTGACATATTCCATGAAACAGTTGAACGGCATCCAAACAAACCATGCTTTTTGTTCCAAGATGAAATATGGACTTTCAAAGAGGTTGGTAACGAAATTGCATTACCCTTTAGATAAGTTAAACTTTCCTGCACTAGACGCAGCGACAGCTGTCACCGGAGCAGTCCAGCCATTTGCCAGTCGCTGCTTTGAAAATTCTGCATGTCCTCCTCAATCCTGTCCTAATATGCTTCACCCCAATTTGTTTCACGGCCCATTTTTATTTTGCAGGAACCATGTTCGTTAACAGAAAATAGCTTCAGGCCTCATTAAGGCCTCCCCTTGTAATTTAAAAATAAAGTAAAATTAAAAAATATTGTCTCAATGTTGTGGCATAAAAAAAGTACTAGCCTAAAAGACACGAGAATTCATCACTATAATTTTGTATTTGAAGGTCGAAGACTACAGCTTGCGCGTAACCGCTGTGCTAAAAGCGCAGGGCATCAAGAAGGGTAGTATCGTGGGCCTCCTCACAAATAACTGCCCCCAGATGCCCGCCCTGTGGCTGGGCAACGCGCGGCTGGGCGGCATAACACCCCTCATCAACACCAATCAGCGAGGCAACGCCCTCATTCACTCTATCAAAGTCGCCAACTGCGATGTCCTAATATTCTCCGAGGAATACCAGTCAGGTAAACCTAATACGTAACCGGGCGTTAACAGTTGCGAATTACATAATAAATTATAGCCTCATTTGATTTTAACTGCACGGGGCGGTTAGTAACCAACAGAACAAGATAAACGTGTTTCTTGAATAATTGTAGAGTTCACGTCTTAAAATTCATGTTCGGTTTGACGTCACTATAAATAACTATTGTCAAACCGCCACACCTATACTCGCCTAACTCGAAACCTTCCTCATTTACATTGTTTTAATAACTAACTAATATTACAAAGGGAATCTAGTCGTTTATGATTATAAAGAGCCAGCTTGTATCCCGCGACTTCTTCCGCGTTCGTTTCCAAATTCCGTGAACCTGCCTAAAGAATAGAGTTCAAAAGTCAATTGCATGAACAATTTTTGCATATCCAACTCAAGCTCCGGAAATTAGCCCTTACCATGGCCGAATACATATTAGCCTATACGCGCCTCATGAATATGGCCGACATTTATTTTTCAAATCGGACTTTCCAATTAGAGTGTTTAATTTAAACCTTCGATCACGGAAGAAAATAGTTTAAACAAAAAAAATATTCGCTGTATTGTATTCGTATGGATTACATAGAAAAGAAAATAACTTACAGTATGACAATTTACATAGGTAACGTTTCAAGATAGTTGTGCTGATACCCAAGAACATTTACTAGAATTAAAATTATTGATAAATATTTATTTAAATATTTTAGCTATTCAAGATGTGTCCAGCCAGCTTGACCCTAAGATGAAGCTGTTCAAGTTTACCCAGCGTCCCCTGAACCCGAGCGCTGCACCAGCGCAGGGCGCCGGCGATGCTATCCTGGACTTCACGGCACTCTTGGAGGCTACTCCTCCTGCTCTCTGGACCCTGGCAGACGCGAATGGTTTCCAGGGAAAACTCCTTTACATATACACATCGGGCACCACTGGATTACCGAAGGCTGCAGTTATTTCAAACTCTAGGTAATTCATTCAATGTGTCATTCATTTACATTTACACATTACATTGCACATTCATCTTAGCTTTAGTAATAATTTTCTATACCTACTTCGGAGTTTTTGAAGCAGATAGAAAATATTATTCATATAAATTTGTTGTAATCTTATCTGGAAATCTTAATATTTACTAAACAATAAAAACATCGATAAATTACTGCAAATTAGTAGAATGCTCAAATGTCATTGAAAAATGAAAAAAGGCTTTTTTGATTTACAAAAGTGTATGTGTATGGCATTCAAAGATTGTAAAAATGTTACCCTTAAGGGTGTAAAATAAACATAGGGGATACCACATTTACGGATTCATTACAAATTTGTGGAGCTAAAGTTAAAGCGTTAAGAATAATCTATTATTATGTCTAATTCCACGCGAGCGAAGCTGCGGGCGTCCACTAGTATTGAATAAATTCAATAAATCTGATATAATGACCGTGAACACAACAACCAATGTCGATATTATGTCGATATGTTAATAATATCATAATACTGAACAACATTAAATAAATGGTATATATATGTTTCTAAAAAGTAGTGGATTATAAGTTTTCTCTGCAAAAGAGTCTGTATATAAATCGATTTAACTTTGAATGGGGTCCAACATACCATTTCACAACAACTTGTCTTCGAATACTGCGCGCCATGCTTCTGTGGTTTGACTTTCTTTCTTGACCTTGTTGCTACTTTCCCTGTACTTAAGTGTCGCGTTATTACACTCTTCTTTTTTTGCTTTATCAATAAGCCATCATAATTCAGTAGGAAGTTGTGTAACCGGTTGTTATAAACCAACCAGCTCAATTTTGTACTTACGAGTATGTATGACAATGCAATGGAAAAAGGAATTTGAAAATTGGCCCAAGTTGCTTCTGTATTATTGGCTGACTTGTGGACGCTCGCAGCTTTGCTCGCGTCAAAAGGCTTTCATGTTAAATCTAAATCAAAAGGTTTTCATGTTAAGTCTAAACAATAATTACTTGACTTCACTTTAATTAGAGCTTTTGTTTAATTTTTTAATTTGAATGGATTGAATATACGAAAAAGCTGAATTTATATTGGAGAACATACGTTGATGTATCATTTGTCCTATATTACAAACTTGTTACTCAGATTCGTGTTCATGGCGTCTGGCATCCACCACATGCGCCTCGACTCGTCGGACACGGTGTACTGCCCGCTGCCGCTGTACCACACCGCCGGCGGCGTCATCAGCGTCGGCCAGGCCATCATATTTGGCTGCACCGTCGTCCTTAAGCACAAGTTCTCCGCCTCGCAATACTTTCCGGACTGCGCCAAATATAAAGCCACGGTGAGTTGAGTTGAGGTGAGAGTAGGTTTGCATTAAGAGACATGTGTAACGCTTCCCTATAGTACCTGTGGTATTTCTATGGTATACTATAACCAGATGCTCATAAACTTGGTCAAAGGCGCTTTTAGTGTTGACTGTCACAAAGTTGCGATCTATCATCACTTCTTACGACTTTGCGAAGTTTAAAAACCGGTTGCAAATAACAATAAAAGTCAGAATAGTAGTCGCAACAACACACCGAGTAACACATTATTCGGTTTTTGAAATTCCCATCAGTAGCAGATTGGATTTGTGCCAGGCATATGGCAGTAGGCTCACCACCTATTACATGGGATCTAAACATGATATGTGAAATTTAATTTGGGTGTAATAGACACCGCTTCCTATCCCCACAGGGAAATACAGGCTAGATGTTATTAATGATTTATTTTAACAAGATATATGTTTGGTCACCAGGTGGCGCACTACATCGGCGAGATGTGCCGCTATGTTCTGGCCACGCCCCCCTCGCCGGCAGACACGCAACACAACGTGCGCGTCATCTTCGGCAACGGCCTTAGGCCGCAGGTACATATAATTTATCTGCCTCGGAAGTGCTCCGATCGATAGTGTTAAGGGATGGGTGAGCAATAGTTGCAAATTTATCCGAACGTTTCTGTGCTTCGGAGGGCACGTTTAGTCTGCGGTCAAATTCAAAGTCAAATAGTTTATTTCGCTATGAGGTGATTCGACACGCTAACGAAAGTCAAGGTGCTATTTTAAATTGATTAATATAAAGCAACAAAACATTTATATACTTATAAACGCTCTAACGTGAAATGTATTAGGATTATTTTTTTATATATTCATTTATTCAGGAATTCCTGATTTCTTATGTAGAATGTGTACTTTGTTATATTTTGATTTACATTTCAAGAAAAACATTCTGTATGGGTAATATGTATTTAAAATCGTAAATAAATAGTATTTGTAACGTATTATGATTGACCGATTTATTTGGAATGGACTGCGTCGAGTATTATTTGCAAGCTGTTAAAATATAGTTTGCCACGATAGCTAACTTAAATGACCGATGTTATAGATTTCCTTCTCCAGGCTAAATGTTTAAAGATATAGTTGTAATTACTATTTCAGATTTTCAGATTCAGATTCTGAAAAGCGTGTACTGTGTCAGACACTGATATACATTCATAGATATTTTTAAATACATACTTACTTAAATAGATAATCAACTTAAAGACACAGAACAAACACAAGTGTTCGTCACACGAATGTTTGTCCTGAGTGGGATTCGAACCCACGTCAAAGTATTCGACAGTCGAGTATTGAATCATATCATACTACACAGTACGCTCTTGATTATGATATGAAAGCTCTACAACAGATATAATTCAACTGTGAAGGTGCTTAATTGCTTATTCATTATCACTCTCCTTATCACACAACCATGAACTTATTTGTGTTTGATATCAACAAAAAAATTGTTGTTCTGTTCGTGTTTAATCTTAATCTGTAATGACTATTGTACTGTCCCAGATCTGGACGGAGTTCGTTACCCGCTTCAACATCAAACACGTCATCGAATTCTACGGCGCGACTGAAGGGAATGCTAACATAGGTAAGTTATTATAGTTACTAGCTGTACCCTGCCACGCTTCACTGTGGCACATTGTGATTGATTGCGAAATGAGAAACAAAACAAAGAATTCATATCATATAAGTTTAATTTTGCAATACTTGTGGATATACAATATTTTTCGCAGATATGCGACTGATGCAAAAATTAGATAAAAACAATCCTTGATGCGGATTGTATATCACGCTAAAATTTCAGCTCGATCGGTGCAGAACTTTTTGAGTTTTTGAAGCGTACACAAACCAACATAACATTTTTATATATATAGATATAGTAAGTTATACATTTTACATACACACTACCGTATGTTATTTTAAATATATTTTTCCATTTATCTTCACCATATGTAATACGTCCCAAATATGTAGTCCCATATAATAAGGGATAGCCTATTTCCATATACCGGGAATATAGCCAGTGTTTGAATTTCAACTGAACAAATCGAAGCTATAATTTTTGGGTTCAAATAATTATCAACCGAAAAAAATCCCCACAAAAGGAAATCATAACGGATAACAACATTCCTAACTATTGTTGAACCCATCCCCACGAGATATATAGATAACCCTATATTCACCAAACCATTTTTTTTTTATCATAGCACTAGCAAGCCTTCTTATTTATTATTATTATTTTGCCGAAAAAAACGAATATTTTGAGAGTTTTCCACAGTACTTAATAATAACACCCAAGTGACAAAACCTATTGAATATATACCTATAACCTATAAAACATCGTGTCAGAAAACAGGTTTAACCAGCGAACTTTGTCTCGGCAAATGCAAACTAAACATAGTACTGTAGTTAAGGAAAAGTCCAAAAAACTATTATGCTTATTTCTCATATTTTTTTACGAAACGTAGTTAATTTTTTATTTCCAAAGTTTTAAAAAAACCTTGAAATAACAGGTTCAAGTTAATAGTTAGTAAAATCCTGGGGCTGGTGCTGGACAGCCGATGGACCTTCGACGAGCACTTCAATCGTCTCGTCCCCCGGATTCACAAGGTAGCGGGTGCGATGCACAAACTGCTGCCGAATCTCGGGGGACCAAGGGGAGAAGTCCGCCGCCTCTACGCAGGCGTGGTGCGCTCTATGGCGCTCTACGGAGCGCCCGTATGGGCTGGCCGGCTCTCGAGCAACAAGCGACGCGCAGCGAAACTCAACGCTGCGCAGCGCGTGATCGCCATCAGGGTTGCTCGAGGGTACCGGACAATTTCGCACGAGGCGGCAACAGTCCTGGCGCGGTTTCCGCCCCTGGACATTCTGGCGGATATGGAAGCAGAGGTCTTTCATAAGACCCGCGACCTCCGCCAGAGGGACGACCCCCATGAGGCGATCGAGGAGCTACGACGAGGGTCAAAAAGGCGGGCCTTGTTGCGCTGGCGCGAGCGATTGGCAGAGCCTCGCAGTGCGCGCCAGCGTATAGTAAGGGCTGTCTTGCCAAACCTCAAGAGCTGGCTTGAGAACAGCGGAAACGTCACCTATCACCTCACCCAGATACTCACCGGACATGGCTGCTTCGGTGAGTATCTGCATAGGATAGGAAGGGAGGAGGCGGCGCAGTGCCACCACTGCGGGCATTTAGAGGATTCCGCGCAGCACACGCTCGAAAACTGCCCTGCATGGGAGTCAGAGCGGCGGATCCTCACGGACATAATCGGGCAAGATCTTTCCCCGGCAGCCGTGGTCGCGGCGATGCTCCGGAGCGGGGAAGCGTGGCGAAGCGTCACCTCCTTCTGCGACGCAGTAATGCTCGCGAAGGAGGACGCCGAGCGAAGCCGAGAACGCTCGGATCCCGCTCGGAGGAGGAACCGCCGCGGCAGACGTCACCAACGTCCCGCGCCGGGGGAGTCTTGACTCCCGTGACGAGCCTGCCCAGGCACCGCGCTGGAGGGCTCCGGTGCGTTCTACACAGAGATCCCGGAGCCCTCCCAGAGCGCTGAGGATGGTGCCCGATGGGTTTTAGTGGGTATTCCGGCAGTAGGCCGGCGAGTCCCACACTCCGTGCGTAAAGGCATTTCCCATCGTTAAAAAAAAAAAAAAAGGTTCAAGTTAATACATGGTAATTTATAAATTATCAAAGGATCAGAAAAGAAAAAAAAAAAGACAAGTTACAATTAGCTAGAATTAATGTTATTTGCTAATATAACACGTGAACGATGTTATACATATTTAGATACCGTACATGTATTTGTGGATGCTATACACCGGGCACAAAACCAGACTCCGAGCTGCTACCCAGCATTTCAAGTTAGAAAAACCCAATAGTTGCTCAACCCGGAGATCAAACCCAGGACCTCTAGCTAGCAGTCGCGGAAACGACCACTAGACTAACGAGACAGTTACTTAGCGATTTTTTTTACTCCATAAATATGTAAATCGGTATCAAAAACAATTCACCTTCAAAACGTGCAGGTCATCCTGACCATGCACTTTTTCCTCATACCACAGATTACTAAATATGTAGTTACTTCGTAATTTATACCTTTGAGTCTAGTACAAATATTAATCTACCAGTTACTAACGCAATACAGACACGTCCATTTTGGCCCTAAATGATGTTTTGTTTGAATAACTTAGCTTATAATCATTATTTGCTCTCAGCGAATACTGACGGCACTCCCGGAGCAATTGGATTCGTTTCCAGAATCTTCCCAAGAATCTACCCGATCGCAATCATCAAAGTGGACCAGGAGACGTGCGAGCCCGTAAGGGATTCCAGGGGACTTTGTCAAGTAAGACTTCTAATTATTAGTAGTAGTAGAAAACTAGAATTCTTACTATTATCATGCTGTCATGGGCGACAGCGGATAAGTGGACTGTGCTATCTAGTATCAAAAAAAATTTACTATCTTTCTTAAATGAACATAATTTACATAATATGCATTAGCTGTTAATCCAACCATCACTATTATATTCATCTTCTACTCCTACCCTTCTCAATTTGGTTATTTTATGCATGACATGCAGGCTACACCAAAGATTAATAATTTTGAAAATCTAGCTTCACCGGCATTTCGGCCGGTCATAATCCGAGATATCCATCAATTGATTAAAAATGTATTTACCGTTAATTATTGATTAAAAATTAAATGATTATTCCTGTGTTCTGTCACGGGAGCCATGCAAATTTCCGGGATAACAAAGTCGTAGATGTTATTCTCCAGGCCGCGTTCTATTATATGTACTCGTACTCGTATGTGCAAAAACATCGATCCAAAATTTCGTTGAAGAGAAGAAGGACAAACCAACAAACCAATTAAAATAATCTCTTAATTATTATTACAGTGTTTGCCCATTTTACGGGAACCGTGCAACCGTTTCCAGAAAAAAGTAACCTATGTCACTCTCCAGGTCCTACATTACATCCATGCATAAATTCTCGTCGATAGATTTCAATCGAGGCTGACAAAAAGGACGAACCAACAACATACACCTTCCCATTTATATATTAGTAAGGATAAGGAGTGTTTGTTTTTATAGAACACTAGTGGACGCCCGCAGCTTCGCTCGCGTTACACATTCACTAACTTCAAAAACGGCAAAGCTTCATACTAACTTTGCACCCCCGTTTTACCCCCTTAGGGGATGAATTTTCAAATTTTTCTCTCCGTAAAAACCATCCCTAAACTTCAACGAACATTTAAAAAAAAGAATTGGCCAAATTGGTCCAGGCGTTGTTGAGTTATGCGCTTACCAACACATTTTGCGATTCATTTTTATAATATAGAAGATAAGTCATACATAAATACTGTGGATATTGTGTTAAGCTGGCGCAACCGGAGGAGCCGGGCGTGTTCATCGGCAAGATATCGGCCAACAACCCCACCCGCGAGTACCTGGGCTACGTGGACCACGCTGCGTCCGAGAAGAAGATAGTGCGGGACGTGTTCGCGCACGGAGACTCTGCTTTCATCTCCGGTATGGTGTCAGGAAATTCGTATGGTCGATATGGTCGAATCCCTAGCACAATGTTCTGTGGTCAAAGTTTGACTTATGATGTTGTTCGATGGATCGACTCCTCGTCTATAGGCCGGTTTCAATAATCTTTCTATTTCACCAATTGGCTACTACCATTTTATATGGAGCAAATGTCTAGAAATCCAATCATAGATAGATTTTTGAAGGTTATTGAAACTGGTCGAATGCCATCAACGGTGTTAGAGATTTCATCCGTTTCGATCCGAGCCAATGTTGAATCATAATATTATGTACTTACCATTAAAATAAATCTACTGGCACTAGAGTTGGAACAAAAATTTAATTTAACTCTGTTCTAAAGAAGACTTGATTCGGTTTCAACATGCATGCTTGAACCAACAAGCATCCATCCATCTATCCATACATGATTCAGTCTTTCAAGGCTGCACAGCTGAACATAAGACTTCCTCAATCGATGCCACTCCTCCCGATTCTGTGCCTTCTGAATCCAGCTGTTTGATACATGTTACAAATTAAATAAGTAAGCGGTCGTGGTCCGCCACGACTAATGCTGAGCACGGCCCCTTTTTGTCAAATTTGTACTTATATAGATTATATTTTTAGTAAATTAATTTTTTTGTTTTTATTGTAAGTGTACGTAATTTGGCAAATAATTTTTTTTCTATTTCTATTAAATTTAAATAAGCTTATATAAATTTTCCAGCGGATGCGAATCATAGACAGGAACATAAATTTAATGTACAACATATATAACTGTGTAACGTAGCCGTTCCACTTGCAAACTCTAAATGTATTTCGCTTATAACTTTTTTATTTATAGTTATACGACAAAAAGTTACTGAACCAAAGTTGTAGAGAATTTAATTTGCAACAAAAAATGTTGACAATTTTTTTGTTATCAGTTAATTACTTTAAGAGATATATCGTAAAAACCATTGCAACCCCTATTTTTTAGGACAAGGGTGGCGACCCCACAAACTTGGTTTTAGCTTTACACTGGCCCCCCTACACATCAAAAAAATAAAATTGCGTCCTCTAAAAAACGCAAGGTTAGGCCTAAAAAATGTAACATTTCAATGGACTATAGGTGATATCCTGGTTGCGGACGAGTTCGGCTACCTGTACTTCCGCGACCGCACGGGCGACACGTTCCGCTGGCGCGGCGAGAACGTCAGCACCACCGAGGTGGAGGCGGCCGTGTCGCGCGCCGCCGCCCACCGCGACGCCGTCGTCTACGGCGTGCTGGTGAGTTGTGGATTATGTACTTCATTCAATAAGTACTAAATAATTAATTATACTGTAAAAAAATTATTTTTTTAAAAAGCTATTACAACTTTTTATTTTATTTTCATGCATTGTCATCGGAACCTAATATGTGTGCCAAATTTCAGCTCGATAGCTTCAGTGGAAGTGGGTGAAATATTGATTGCAAGATTCCAGGACATACATACATACGAGTGAAGTTAAATAAAAGCTTTTAAAATAAGACGCAGTCCGTTGGCTCCGAATCCCACTCATGACAAACATTCGTGTGACTATACTATATTATATAATATTATAAATGCGAAAGTAACTCCGTCTGTCTGTCTCGCTTTAACACCAAAACTACTGAACCGATTTAAATGAAATTTGGTACACAGATAATCTAGAGCCTGAGAAAGGACATAGGCTACTTTTTAATTGGAAAAAAGTGTTATAAAGGGTTGAGAAGGGGGATGAAAGGTTAAAACCTTAAAGTATTGTCACTTTCGGGCTGGAAGAAGACCACGAACAGCTCTGTCCGATTTAGCTTTTTTGAATATAATATCTAGTATCTATCTAGCCTTTCTCAAGAGCTGGACTGAATACAAAAAAAAACCGACTGGTATTCCTCGCGGGAAAAGTTTAGCTCTGAAATAAATCCGGAGGGGATAGCTGCCCATGGGGTATCAGTGCGGAGGGCATAATAGGGCTGGCGTACCAACCAGCGGTTTCGACTGGCAGTCCGCTGGCCGGGTCCAGACGATACCTTAATTTTGACTTAGGTATAATCAAGGTCAAAGCTAGACTCATACGATTCATACTATAGTACTATAGTACATTATTGATGCGTTTACAAAGTGGTCGTCGACATGACGTCGTATAACTATGTTTCATACTTTGTAAACGCATCAATAATGGCAGTAGAAAACAATGAATTCTCCTTTGAAAATATTTTACTTAAAATATTTTTCCCTAGGTACCGAATACAGAGGGGCGTGCCGGCATGTGCGGCATCGTGGACGCCAACGGGTCGCTGGAGCTGGACAGGCTCGCGCGGGATCTAACGCGCGAGCTGCCCGCGTACGCGCGCCCCGCCTTCGTGCGCGTCATGGCGAGCGTCGACATGACAGGTAGCTATATATATCTAACGCGCGAGCTGCCCGCGTACGCGCGCCCCGCCTTCGTGCGCGTCATGGCGAGCGTCGACATGACAGGTAGCTATATATATCTAACGCGCGAGCTGCCCGCGTACGCGCGCCCCACCTTCGTGCGCGTCATGGCGAGCGTCGACATGACAGGTAGCTATATATATCTAACGCGCGAGCTGCCCGCGTACGCGCGCCCCGCCTTCGTGCGCGTCATGGCGAGCGTCGACATGACAGGTAGCTATATATATCTAACGCGCGAGCTGCCCGCGTACGCGCGCCCCACCTTCGTGCGCGTCATGGCGAGCGTCGACATGACAGGTAGCTATATATATCTAACGCGCGAGCTGCCCGCGTACGCGCGCCCCACCTTCGTGCGCGTCATGGCGAGCGTCGACATGACAGGTAGCTATATATCACTCATATCATCCATCCGTCAGCCTTGTGTAGTTCACTGCTGGACATAACGTCAATTTTTTTTAATGGATACAAGGTAGCAAACGAGCTTGCAGCACCACCCATCCGCTGCCGCCCATGACAACTGTGACTGACTTTGAACAAGACTCAATTTGGGACTGGGATGGTTAGTCCAATTAGTTGAGAAAGTTAATTAGAACATTAGTTGGTCAGTTCGTTAGTAGGTATGAGGACTGGGGACTGTTAGTGATAGTTAGTCCTGTTAGTTGGTGTTAGTAATAGTCCAGTTAGTACTTGTTAGTAGGAGTCTCGTTCTAAGTCAGTCACAGATGTGTCGCTACCCTTGAGGACTAAGATGGTCGCATCTAAAGAAGTGTAACCGGGAACCTCACCTTTCCAACCGGACCATAATTGCTCTAAAACAATTATTACACGGCAGAAATAGTACTAGGTACCGTGGCGGGCGGTGGTACTGCCCCGGGCGAACTCTATATGGAACCAATTAGCTTTCATATAAAACCTATTTGGTTCCCTATAGGCTCTACCACCTAACAGTCCATATCCAAATGGCTCGCGTGGAGTAAAGCAACGACGGGTGCGGTCGGTTTGTTGATGGGTGACTGACCGCTAGAAGCAAAATTTCATGGGCGCTACCGTGATTCGGAGGGCACGTTGAGCCGTCAGTCCCGGTTGTTTTCAATGGTTAAAGCAAGTTGACCCTTGTCGGTGACATTTGGATGGCTTGATAACATTCGACACTGGGTTGCCCACTAACCCCTCCACCAATCCTCATTGGAACAGCTTGGTGGCGTATGCTCTAGACCTCCCGTAGATGTGTCTGTGGGGCAGAACTGTATCCAACAGTGGGACGTATATGGGTATTGTAGCTAGCTGGACATAGGCCTCCCTCAATCTGTGCCACTCATCTCGGTCCTGTGCCTTTTGAATCAAGCGATTACCCGCTAACTTCTTGAAGTCATCAGTCCACCTCGTTGAAATGAAGGACAAACCAACAAACACATTTTCCTTACTTATATATTAGTATGTATAAGGATTGTTAATGTCTATATTTTCCATATGTGTGTACGTTATGAATCTTTACCCATTCGGGAAGGTCAGACACAAAGATATTAATATTATATTATTATATTTCGTAAATGTTAATTAAATAATAAAGTATGCTTCGTAAAACTCATGTCTCTAGAATACTGTGTAGGTCTTACTACAGTTAAAAATGTTAAAATGTTATTATCACAGTTCTCTTAACAAAAATTAAAAAAAAAAATTTTTTTTTAAAATAATGTTTTATTGCCACACAAGTTACACAATCACAAATGGTAGAGGAACAGTAAATAAAAACTAAAGTGGGCAAAAGGAGTGACTCAGCCACTGCTGCCCCGGAGCCGCACCACGACTCCGTGCAGCGCTGTTTTTCAGGCACTCCCTCTCCCTAAGGTGTAGAGCGGGAGTGGAAGTATGTACCCCGAGTGCCGCTATTAAAAATTTATGAAAATAAAAACATTGACAAAAAAAACACATAACAGACTAATATAACACTAATTTAAATTCCTTATACATAAAAACATATACTAAAAAGTTATTTTCATCACAAATCATCACACATTTCATCATTTCACAAATCGATCAAAGAGATTTATAAAATACGGCAATGTTATAATGTTATGAAATACGTTGCTTTAAAAAATATTATTATGTGTAATAGATAAATTAATGACACAAGTTCATTACGAAATTAAAACATTTCATCCAAGGAATGATACAGGAAATCAAACAAGATAACTGTCGGCCTAGTTTCAGATGTACCGAATTTTACTATGTAATTAGGTACACATTTAAATACAATGTACACTAAACACATGTTTTATACACGCAATTCTAATTGATCGACAGACTGTGTCAATTCAACCGTGTAAATCAGATCTTAATGCCAAATATGGTCATGATGTCACCATTATTCCAAAGCTAGCACAGCACACCCCTGGATTATCATTTTTTAGCTGATGGTAAAAAAAAAAGGAAATACTCTACGAGACTTAAAAAAAATACACTCGTATTTAAAATAAATAGGCAGAGATTACCTCACGGTCTTTCTTATTTACATAATGGTTATATGTTGTTGTACGATAATTGTATGTTTTGCCCATATCCTATCCTACAATAAGGTTTAAAAGTGCAGTTAGATTTGGTATTAAATAAACTGGAGTCATTAAAAGATCAAAATGTTTTTTTGTCTTATGCTTTACGACAAAACCCACCATGGTTATTTTACTTACAAGTGCTATTCTGAAATATTGTAGCTTCAATAATACGTTAGCTTCATTAATATGTTAAATTTGATTCAGAGTAGGTAAGAAGAAAACATTTTAAAAAAATAACAAAAGCACCCATTTCAGTAGGTGTGGCTTTTGTTCGACGACCAATACATGACATGACTCAGCTAACATAATGTGTATCACAATACTGTCATCGGGTCAGAAAAATTACCATGAAGATTAAAGTACAACAAATATAAAGCAAATAAGAAACAATTATGACGTTCATAAACATATCTGACATAAAATCATATAAAACAAGACAATAAGCGAAAAATCGCTTCAAGGGCGATGTCGCAGTTTGACGTAAAATTGGAATTGGTACTTACTTAACTTACTAACTTAAAGTAAGTAACTTAAAGTAGCAACCACTTAATGTTTTCTTATTATATCAGGTACATTCAAAATGAAGAAGACTGATCTCCAGAAGGAAGGGTTCGACCCAAGCCTGGTGAAGAACGACAAACTGTATTACTTGGACCTGAAACAGGGCCGCTACCTGCCGCTGGGACCAGATGAGTATGAGAAAATTAACAATGGACAGATTAGGCTGTGATTTTAAATTTAAAATGAATATTCTCGAATTTGACCTATAATGTCTGAATAATAATATAATGTAGCGGCATGGCGGAGGAAAAAAGGTTATATCCGTTAGGTTGTTATCGCGACGAATATGATTAATGCGAACATTGTTACATTTTTTTTATATCTGAATCTGTACTATAATAAAACTGGAGATTTTTTCTCTGTACATTGAATTATATTTCAAAATTTCAATTCAGGGGCATTAAAACTCAGAAATGTGTTTTTCTAAAATGTTGTCTGTCTGTCTCTCTGTCTGTGCACGCCTCACGTGAAAACCCGTGGACGGAGTTATATTATACTTGGTAAAGTTATTTCTCATACTCTGGATAAAAACTTAATTTAAGCTACTTCAATTCCCGGAAAACGATTCCTTGGGATACGGTATGAAAGTTTGTATGGATTTTTTTAAACTCTAACCGATTCAGTTAAAGCTTACAACAAACACTCCTTACATACTCGTAAATGTATACGTGTATTCCAGCTTATTGATAAAATTTATATTGTTTTTGAGTCTTCACACTGTAAAGTGTTAAAAGGGGATGAAAGTTTTTACTAAAGAGTAGTATTGTTTGTTCAGGCATAATAGAGCAAGATCCCAGTGCCGCCAGACGTTACTTATTTTCTCACAAACAATTTATATGGGATAAGCTAGTGTTAGTACATACTTTGAGCGTGTGCATACTCGCTAGCTTGGGTAGACGGCCAATTCATTGGTATCAGATGCTGAAAATCGAAAATTTTCACATATGTTTTAGTTAGTTATGTTACAAATTAATAATAGCTATTGCCAGACACCTTCCGTCGGCCCTTACCCTTGCCAGACGCCTTAAAGATCCAGAAAAAATGATGTAAGTTTACTTATTTTCTCAAGCTTGATTTTTATGCACGACACTTGGGGAACTATTTCAACACTGTTAGTCAGCAGCCAGACCAATTGGATGGGCCAAACGTCCAGCCAGACACATATAAAGTGCCGCTAGGTATAGAGCGTGAGGTCATTATTTGTACGATTGAGAGTGACAAATTAAAGTCTCAGTACTGATTTTAAAATATGTTTTAGTTAGTTATGTTACAAATTAATAATTACTATTGCCAGACACCTTCCGTCGGCGCTTATCCTTGCCAGACGCCTTAAAGATCCAGGAAAAATGATGTAAGTTTACTTATTTTCTCAAGCTTGATTTTTATGCACGACACTTGGGGAACTATTTCAACACTGTTAGTCAGCAGCCAGACCAATTGGATGGGCCAAACGTCCAGCCAGACACATATAAAGTGCCGCTAGGTATAGAGCGTGAGGTCATTATTTGTACGATTGAGAGTGACAAATTAAAGTCTCAGTACTGATTTTCACATATGTTTTAGTTAGTTATGTTACAAATTAATAATAACTATTGCCAGACACCTTCCGTCGGCCCTTACCCTTGCCAGACGCTTTAAAGATCCAGAAAAAATGATGTAAGTTTACTTATTTTCTCAAGCTTGATTTTTATGCACGACACTTGGGGAACTATTTCAACACTGTTAGTCAGCAGCCAGACCAATTGGATGGGCCAAACATCCAGCCAGACACACATAAAGTGTCGCTAGTAGTCCGGTCAATTTAGAAAATTGAAATAAAGAAAATTCCGACAGAGCCAAATCTTCGTAGAGACCTTAGGTTTACCACAAGGAATAAAGTGTCAAAAGTCCCAATCAGTCCCGTGCGCTTAGGGACTTATTCGGGGCCCAAGGTCAAAATTTTAGGTATTTTGGATTTTTCTCGAAAATGGTAAGTTTTATCGAAAAAGTACCTTAGAGCAAAGTTGTAGATCTTAAAATTCTGTATAAAAATGGTCTCTATGATTTTTTCTCTAAGACCCACTATTTTCCAGATATTGCGCTTGTAAGAATCATGTTCTACATAGTATGCACACATATGCCACGTATACAAGAGAGGAGAGCAGGGGGCAGTAAATTTCGAATCGGTTCCAAAGTATTATTTATCAATTTCCAACCCCAGTCTTCAGGGTTCAGTTCATTGCCTTGCCATGTCTGAAATTGATAGTATACTCGAAACAAATGTTGAGTAGCAGATGCCGATGTTGGAGGAAGACAAGATAGCTGTACTTGCTTTTTGTTTCGTGTATTTTTTACAAATGTTAAATATCTGTTATTCAAGTAGAGGGGATTCGGTAAGGGACCGGCGGTCATTTTAGAGTAAATTCTTCTTAGAATAGTATAATGTATACATAAAAGAGACACGAGTAGGCATTTTTGCTTGTTTGAGTACCTAAATATGTATATACGTGGCATATGTGTGCATACTATGTAGAACATGATTCTTACAAGCGCAATATCTGGAAAATAGTGGGTCTTAGAGAAAAAATCATAGAGACCATTTTTCTTACAAGCGCAATATCTGGAAAATAGTGGGTCTTAGAAAAAAAATCGTAGAGACCATTTTTATAGAGAATTTTAAGATCTACAACTTTGCTCTAAGGTACTTTTTTGATAAAACTTACCGTTTTCGAGAAAAATCCAAAATACCTAAAATTTTGACCTTGGGCCCCGAATAAGTCCCTAAGCGCACGGGACTGATTGGGACTTTTGACACTTTATTCCTTGTGGTAAACCTAAGGTCTCTACGAAGATTTGGCTCTGTCGGAATTTTCTTTATTTCAATTTTCTAAATTGACCGGACTACTAGCGACACTTTATGTGTGTCTGGCTGGATGTTTGGCCCATCCAATTGGTCTGGCTGCTGACTAACAGTGTTGAAATAGTTCCCCAAGTGTCGTGCATAAAAATCAAGCTTGAGAAAATAAGTAAACTTACATCATTTTTTCTGGATCTTTAAGGCGTCTGGCAAGGGTAAGGGCCGACGGAAGGTGTCTGGCAATAGTTATTATTAATTTGTAACATAACTAACTAAAACATATGTGAAAATCAGCCATGAGAAAATAAGAAAAGTTGGTACTGAAATTTTCGATTTTCAGCATCTGATACCAATGAATTGGCCGTCTACCCAAGCTAGCGAGTATGCACACGCTCAAAGTATGTACTAACACTAGCTTATCCCATATAAATTGTTTGTGAGAAAATAAGTAACGTCTGGCGGCACTGGGATCTTGGACCATAATGTGAAAACATTTTATTTGTGTAAAACACAAGTACATGTAAGGATACCTAGAAAATAGAAACCATAGGAAGGTTTCCTAGGGTTTCACTGGGTAGAGTTTTTCCGGTAATATTTAGGAGCAACAATAAATCAAGCTGATCAAATGTCTACTAATTCCACGCGAGCGAAGCTGCGGGCATAGTAATGAATATTGATATCATAATACAACAGTAACTGCGTCATCATTAACGGTAAATAGCCGATATTACATTGGCGTTCTTATCTGGTACAGGATAATTGAAATTGTTTTAAATTTATATGCATATTGAATGATAATACTTTGTCACAAAATACGTATTCCATTAAATATAACAATATATTATAGTATTATGTTTTACATTTCTTGGAAATTTTCTGTGTATTTTTGAGCACCAAAAGCATTTTTATTTTATAGACTTGCTTTCGTTTTCTCAATAATTCCAATTTCCTTTTTACTCATATAATATCTCAAATTAATTAATGAAAATATTCCTGTAAATATAAAAAAATCACGTAAGTATTATTGTGTGTATTCTGGCACGTTACATGATTAATCATTTTGGTTTTTTTTCGTTAATCTAACAATTATGGGACAGCTAGTTAGGCAGTACACGATAAATTGTCTTATTGTTACGTGCATGGGAAAATTTATTATATTTATATAAATATACTTTAAGATCTTCTTTCAAAGTTCTAGGGGTACATATGAAGCAGATCACATCAAGAATAACGATTTCTTGGGTATATTTTTGAAAGTATACTAGTAAAATTCAATTATTTTGGTTTGGGTTTAATTTTACGTTATTCGAATTAGGATTTAAATAGCGACAGCGAAGCCCAACGCGGGGTTTCTAAAAATATAATTTACATTAAAATCATAATCTCAAAGGAATTGCACCTAAATACTCTGATTAATTTTTATTTTTAGTATAGACATTAGCTTTACAAGATGTTTTATCCAAATTTTGGAAATTAATGTTTGTTAGTAGGTTTATAAGACGGTTAATGCAAATTCAATACATCCATTGAAAAGGATGTGACTGTGAATAGCATAAATATTAGTACTTAGTGACGAAAGCGGGTCAACTAAGGGTTGGGGTGTGTAAAAATAATAGAGATATAACACATAAATGAGTCTCAATTTTGTTGTGTATAGATTTTTAAATTATGAGACCTAATTCGAATTTTTTTTTCTTATTATGTAGTAATGTAGGTAGGTATAGATAGGCATAAATCAATGTTTTTATAGATAAGCAAGTGTATTGTTATGAATCCGAATACAGAAAACAATTTTAACTATTATTTATAGAAATGTTTGTATTGGTTCTACAAAAGGTCTACAAAAATATGTCACGTCCATAGACCTATTTAACATAATAGATGTCGCGATTGCATGTACTCTTTCAACGCTGCATACATTTAGTCTGCGGACAACCGTTATCTACAGTACATCTACGTCAACCGAAATCAAGAAAATGTGCAAAGAAACAAAATAAAAATTGAAACTTAAATATGTACATATGTATTGTATGATTTTAGTAAAAAAGTTGTACGGACTTTTTATTGAAACACGCAATGAAAAATAAAATGTTCGATATTTTCACTTGTTTCTCAGCTTCGTCAGACTGTCAGTATTCCCATTTTTATGTCAAATGAGAAACAGGAATTATAAATGTTAAGTAAAAAAAAATTAGAACGTTTGGTTTTCATACAGACGGAGGCAGATGCGTTCGTTATCTATTTACATATAGAGGTCTGTGGTCACGAAACAGTTTGAAATTTACTCATATAATTAATTAAATTTAGCAATAGCATACATATTTTCTTTTTTGAAATTTATGTAAGGTTATTTTATTTAGAATTTATTTATTATATATGAAACTTGAAAGCGATTTGTAAAATCTGTCTTCAATATTCACAAACCAGGTATGTACTCAATAGGTATATATTATTTATTTTTACACATTATAGTAAGTATTTAAGTAGTACTCGTATGTATTTTTCTTGCCACATTTTTATTGTTTTGATTACCTATCATTCCAGTCTCAATTGTAAAGACTGAACAGATTGTTTATTTTTATTTTCTGTACCTCTTAGTAAGCTTTGGGTATTGGGTAAAGCAAGATGCCTATTTGATACAATAAATGTATATTTTAAATACAACTTTTTTTTATTTTACTCTTTGCTAATACAAAATATGATACCATTTCACTATATTTTTTAAACGATTAAATTATGATAAATGTTTCGGTGTTTCTTGAAACAACATGAAAATGAATCGATAATAGGGGAATCCCGCAACATCTGTCTGAACTAGAATACACAATTTTCATTTAGTCTACATTACCAATTCTATAGAAATGTTTAAAAAAAATTTAAACAGCACTGGGATTATTAGGTCTATAAGCCTTTTCATTCAACACCTCAATAGTAGGGCTCTCCACAGAGTACATTGGGCTCTTGACCTACCACAAAAATGAATCAACGTAGCAGGAATGAGCTACAAGCACAATGTATACATACAGTTTACGCCACTGGCTTTATAAGTCTAGACCTCGCTAAGCTTTAATCTTTATTTGAAGATACTATCACTCTAGTTTATTAAATCTATGATCAACATCAACCAAAGAGTTTTATCAAACAACAAAATAGTACTTTCAAAAATTTCGATAAAATGACATGTCAGTCACTCATCCACAGAGTACATTTTACTCATCTTGCTGGCGTATCACATACCTTTCCGTCCCCCTTTTTTTTACCAAGCTTTTTACACATGAGTTAAGTTTTTTGCGCGTTAGGGCTACTGCGAACGTCCGGAGAGTCAGCTGTTGGCGCATGTGCAGCTGCGGCGCGTCACCCCACGGTCCACGCACGCACGTCCTTCGCGCATTTATAGAAAGCCTCGCGGAGACGACGGTCGCGCGTTCGACGTCCGCGTATTTATTCCGAATTCCGCGGCCGGTTGATAGTTTTTGCTCGTCGCGCGCTCCACTGGGCCGGCCGCCAACATGGACGCGATCCTGGCAGCGCTCGTGGCTCTGATGGCATTAGCCGCCGCGATGGCCGCCGTGCTAAGCACGCTCTCGAAAGCGGCGATATTCGCCCTGCTCGCGATCGCGCCCTGCGTCTACCGATACAGGAAGTGTATTTATGTGATCATCAAAACATTGCCCAGAGACACTAAGTGAGTATTCAAGATGTTTATCTATGTGGTTAATTCAGATCGAATAATTATAATGTGACCCATGAAAAATTTTATACAATGTTCTAGTTAGTACCATTATAAGCGTCACTCGCACGAAAGGCATAGCAGTTAAATCAGCTTTGAAGCCAACTTCATGCTCATGGTGTTACCTAACTAGCTACCGTTATTATGCCCAGGTACAGTCGGCAACAATACGCATGTATTTCGTCGGTTTATTTATTCGGTCAAAGTTTTGTGTTTCGTCGTGGACAATAGGATAGGAAGCGACGACGTGCGTTGCATTATTATAACTGGAAGTGTCGAATAATAGCAATTAGCATTTCCTACGTTCTATGTATTTGGAACTTTTGGCCACCACTGGTCATCGTTTGTGTGTTTACAGAATGTCATTTATTGTTTTACTGTGGTGTACAATAAAGAGTATTTGTATTTGTAGTCTACTGTTCTTCTTTACATTGTTATGAATGGTGAAATGACATGTAGATTTACCGCAGTGTCACGCGTACTACGAATTAAGAGGCCTTTGTTTACGATCCGATAATTTTAATTCAGAACGTTACTCTTTTAATAAATGCTTTGCTTGCATGGAGTACCTAAAGTCAACGCTCTTGTAAATAAATATCTATATGCATTAGGTACACCATACACGTGCGATGGATATTATTCCTTTATATTTTATGGTTTTGGGTTTACATTATCTAGCTAGTGCCTAGTGCCTAGTGCACAGAATAAATATGCTCTTTCTCTTATTTTCTATAAGACTAGCTAGGATGTCACAAACTACTAAGGGTACTAACGTATAGGGTATACTGGATTGGTATACCTAATAAATCCTAATAAATTACGTTAAGTTAAAAATTTGTAAGTTTGGGTACTTGTACTATTATTCTGTGGTTTGGGTGTGTAGAAGGTTGGATGTTTGTTATCGAATCACGCAAAAACTAAAAAACCGATTTGGATCAAACTGGACACATAGGTAGATAAGCATATCTGCACATCTTTCATCCCGGAAATATGTTCTCGTGGGACACTTTGCACGTTTATTAAAGCTGTGGCTCAACGTCGCTGACAATAGATGACGCTGAGATTAATTCAAATCTTAATTACCCCGGACCCCAGCTTGGGGTCCCCAGGGTAATCTTTCCATCATTTTTTTACTGTGGACCAGAACGAAAATTTTCTATGATTAAATTTCAATTCAGGGGCATTCTAATTGTCTGTTTGTTTGTCTGTCGGGCATCACGTAAAAACCCGAGGACGGATTTTGATATAATTTGGTGAAGTTGTTACTTATACTTCAGGTCAGATTATTATATAGACAATTTAATTTAATTATGTATGTAAGAAGTAAGTATGTTGCAAATTTTACGAAATAATAATGAATGATTATACCTTACATACAAACTTCGACAAACCAATTTTGTCAAAGTTTTGTATGGATTTTTTTTTAATATCTTATAACTCCATTTTATTTAAAATTTGCAACAAACTTACTTCTTACATATTTAAATTAACTACACAACAATTTATACTAGAACAATTCTAACTACATAACAATTTATAAAAGCGGTGACAGCCCAGTGGCTATCGAACTCGCCTCTCACTCGAGCGGTCCGGGGTGGTCCGGGTAGGTACTAACCCCAGCGGCACGCACCAATGACTTCACTAAGTTATGTGCGATTGAAGAAATTAAATGTCACCCGCTATAACGGTGATGGACACATCGTGAGGAAACCTGCATGCCTGAGAGTTCCTCATAATGTTCTCGAAGGCATGTGTGGTGGACTAAGGCCTAATCCCTCCCATTATGAGAGGAAGCCCGTGGCAATCAGCGGGGCAAAGAAAGGATTGTGATGATGATGATGAACAATAATTTATAGATAGGTACTAGAAAAGTAAAAAAGAAACCAAAACGTACCTTCATAAATAAGAAGATTTATTGGGCTTGCAAGTTGAAATACATTTAAGGTTATTGTTTAGTATTATTTTAAATTTCCATATAATATTTGATACAGGTGACTGACCAGAGTTATCGGGTTTCTTCATACCGTATCTTAGATCCTTAACTCATTTTTGTTATCGTATCTAGTTTGTACTATACGTAAGTACCTACTATAACATAGTAGGCTATAAACATATTTTAAAGTTGTCACCTTATGGCCCATCTATTTTAATAGAGAAATACAGAAAAACAACAGCCTGTACATAGCTCTGACTCAGACCTACTTAGTCAATCTTGTGGCGCCTGATTCAAGTCGAATCTTGGTTCTTTCCGAATTCCTTTCCCCATCAATAAGATAAAGAAAGCTTTGGATGCATATCGCTTTCGAAGTTTTCTTCGAACTAGGAAACAATTTAGTGGATTTTAAGGAAAAAATTAAAATGTAGTATATATAAGTCATAATAAAAATAGGTGACTCATCATGATAAAGGTTGGTTGCGGAGTAGTCTGCTATATAGGTTCGTTCCAGTGGCTCTCGTTGTGCAGTATGCTAATCTAAAATTTAAATTCATGAGTATTCTTGTTGAATATTCGTTACATAATCACTCAACTTCCTATTAATTATCATATCACATAACTCGTACTAATAATTCAATCTATATAGGTACAATCAATTCTATACCTACCAGTATTAGATATGGCTATACAAAAATCGCACCTCTTAGGATTTTTATAGAGCTGACGCTGTTTTTCTTACCTGAGGTTTTGTGTGGAGCTGGGGTGTTATTTGAATGTAATTTAACTATTTGCCTTGAAAATAAATGCATATTAATACATTTTAGGTACAAATCAAGTGTAGCTATCGTGTGGGGAAAAATAAAAATCGGAAACTCTTAAGGTAAATCGATATTTACCATAGATATATTTATGGTAATACCGATGTATTTACCATAGAGTAACTATTGATCAATTCGATTTGATTTCAAAGGTTTCAGTCCAGAGACATCTACATACTCGTAGCCACAACCCGATTCAAGGCTCGGTGTGAAAATGGTCAACATACAGATTGCATTCTTCAAGCAATAGGTTATATATATAATGATTTTAAGTTGACTAGATACAGTTCCGAGCAGCTCGAAGAACGTAACGTAAGAGTCTCTACAAATCACACCACAGCAGCTATGTAGGCTGTAAATTTAAAATTACAGTCCACAGAGCTGCTTTAGTCCAAAACAAACTGCTCAGCATCGCAGACATCTACTTATTACGTGACGTTGTTCCCGAGATCATGTTGATTGGCCGATTGACCAAATGAAGAGTTGTCCTACTCACGGATAAGATGAGACTGTGTATGTCTTGCAAAGACGGGCGCAGAAGCATGTACAGCATTGTTTTTGAAGTATGTACCATGTATCTACGAGTAGGTAGGTACTTACTTTGTTTCTGTCGTTGCGTGTCTCGTGCTCACAATCCGCCCCAGCCGCGTTGCCGCCCCGGTTATGCGACCTAGACCCACTGTCATAGAATGGCGTCGTACACCCGCTGTAACTACCCCAAATCGATATTGAAAACCTTTTAGTTTCAATTTATGTACAGCTAGATAAGCTGATGTTTCGGAAATTTTACACTGGAAGTAAAATAGTGACAGCTTCCATTAAGGCACTGAATACACATAATAGTACAGGATTATTATATGCGTCCATAGCCGCATGGCTCGCGTCGATTCAATGTGATCGACAGAGTTAAGCAACGACGGGCGCGGTCGGTTTGTGGATGGGTGACTGCTAGTTGGCAACATTTCACGGGCGGTACCGTGCTTCGGTTGGCACGTTAAGCCGTCGGTCCCGGTTATTTTCAATGGTGAAAACTGTCGTTAAGCTATGTCGAAGACCTTCGGGTGGATGTTCTCAACATTGGACACTGGGTTGGCCACTAACCCCTCCTCCAATCCGAATTGGAGCAGCGTGGTGGAGTATACTCTGGACCTCCCACATTTTTGTCTACGTCCATGGGTTGCAGCTTTTACAGCGTTAATGTTTCTGATGATTATGTCTGTAGCATGTAGTAGGTAGTAGTAGTGTCATGCCCTGCAATTTTTTATTTTACAATCTTCCGGAAGCGCATTGCACATCTTAAATTTGAATCACAGTTTTTTTAAATCCATGATAGAAAGGTGGAGTTCCTTGATCTGATCTGAATTATTAGGTACTAGCCCTACTACGCCCGCAGCTTCGCTCGCGTGGAATTAGACATAATAATATATCTTTATTTTACACCCTTACAAAAATTTTACAAACTTTGAATGCCATATTTATTTATATCTAATCAACAGCCTATAATATAAATTTTATGCTTCTAGTTCTGAAAATGACAAAACTTTCATAGAACCTTTCAACCCCCTTTTCAACCCCTTACAACACTTTTTTCCAAATAAAAAGTAGCTTATGTCCTTTCTCAGGCTCTAGACTATCCGTGTACCAAATATCATTTAAATCGGTTCAGTAGTTTTGGCGTGAAAGCGACACAGACAGACAGAGTTACTTTCGCATTTATAATATAAGTATGGATTTACCAGATTCTCAATTTGATTCCTGTGTCTGTCACACAAGTTACAACAACACGGTAAATGTGAGTTCCGTATGTGTTTCGATTATTTTGTAGTTATTTTTATTTTGTTAGGTACCTACCCACCACATAGCTACGTATGTAGCTGTACGTACTCGTACGTTAACGGTGGCATGGTGGTATGCCATTGCGGAAAAGTAGTAAACCTTTAGTAGTAGCCCTGCTTTAAACAAAATATACTCTTATCTTTTATCTGAAACTCAAGTAAGTAGGTACATACCTTTGTATCTAAAGTAAACTAAAAGTTTGTAACTAGAACGAACGTCATCTGCAGGCTGTTTCAAAGATTCCTAAATTTTATCGAGGTAGGACGCAATGCAATATAGTTCTTATCCAAAGTCACATAAGGAGCTGAAGGTAATGATTCGTTTTGGTAAGTTGATTGATTTATCGGCACCAACAGCAATAGCTTGGTTTCATCACTATCGTTGTTCAGTGTAACGCACGTCAAGAACACCCGAGACCTTGCGCCGCAAGCTATTTATAACACTATTTTCGGACCTGAAATCAGTCTTACCAAGCAAGATCAGACTGCATGATTCATCCATCGGTTAACCGATTTAATGTGAAAGTTAAAAATGTATCATACACCATTTTTACAATACGCCCACTATTGCTAACCAGTAAGTGAGAAGAATATAATATGCAGCAGTAGAGACCCTAATTCTGGATTTTTATTAAAGTGACAGACAGACAAGATAACGGGAATGATTTTAAGCAGCCACGCCGTCTGCTATGTTTCTGATACGGCCGATGGATTGTTTTTCTGTAAACGTGTTCAGCTGAAAATCAGTGGCCGGCCATATCGTTAGTGTCTACCTTCTGAATTTAAATTATTAATGTGCGTATACCTTTACAACATGACATATTATACCTGTACGCATACTTAAAACAAATACCTAAATGATTTCATTCATTCATTCCGGACAGCTATTATCTGTAAATATGATAGAGGCTGGAAAGCAGTCTTGCTCGTAGGTTTCCATGTTGGTGCTCGGTGTTTACATTATCAAAACGTTCACAAGCAAATATCTAGTCGAAGGATAAGATTGCTGAATGCAAACAAAGCGATACACATGCTTAGTTCAGCGCCCTCGAACTGAGTTGGTTTCTTATTTGTCTTTTTGACAATGTATAGATCACATGCCTTGAGTTATTTTTGAATTGAACTTTACCCATTCTGTGTACGTCCGAGGACTGAGGCCGTTGTCAGAGTGTGTACTGTGTATGCACATACTGTGGCTAACAACAAACAAATAAAATCAATATGGATTAGATAACCATGTAGGTTTGTTTGAAGTTTCAGTATGTGATTGAGCGTTCAATTTAGAATGTTAGATGTCTTTTCACTAATCGCATGCCTACTTAGTTAAATATATATAATGAACTAAATGTGCGAATTAATAATTTTCCACATAGCTTTCGAAGCGCTATATGAATTCCCTTTTACTACTTCTAGAATGTTATTTTCAAGAGTTTCATGTATTTTGACAAATCTTGACAAACCTGGACCTTTTTATATTGCGTTGTCTTGCTAGGTAGCAGTCGCTATGTTAGAAGAAATAACCTATGAAGCCTGCACTTGGAAGAATCTTGGTTCTTTATAGCTCAATGGAGTCAGCGTGGGTGCCTTGTCTAGAGCTAGTCTCTTGTGGACACGGTTCAGTGGCGCGTGCTGTGTTTATTAAATTATTCGGATTAGGTACTTGCGTCACTGCGTGCGTGACTCTCATGCCACTTGCAATCCCCTCCCCTCCTTCACTTTATCATTTAAAATATGCATTACTTATTTCATAAATTGTATAGTTAGACATTTTTAAAAGCTTTTAAGATTCATATTACTATTACTATTTTTTTCCCTGTAGCATAGATATCTTATCTTCCACTACCCCAGAAGGGAGCTTCCGCTTTTATAATTTTTGTGGTCTCGAGATGCTGGGACGAAAAAGCTAATAATCTAGGTTAGTTTTAAATAGTCCACTACCTATGGATGGTGGTGTGTGTTGAATGTTTAAATAAATAAATAATAATTAGTTTGACCTAATAATTTATCAGTCGTCTTGACTCCAGAATTTGTCATCACCCTTTCTTCCATGGACGACCTCATAATGAGATTATGCTTTGCAGTGGTACTCTGATGGACTGTAGCCAATGCTCCGTGACCTATCTGTACCTACCTATCTATAGTGTAATAAGGTTTATAATTCCTTAACGACTACCACAGACGCTGACGTCGCGACGCACGATGGGGCGTGAACTTACAATGCCGCAGTGCTACACAACTAGTTCATACGATATTCTAATGATAAATCGATATAAACAAGACTGAATAAAAAATTTAAACAACTCGCGTAATTATCTATACAAAACACTGAATCCCTTTTATTGTTTCTTACACTTCATCGGTGTAATTCTACCTACTTACGTACTCGTACGTACTACTGACTAGGTATACTAATCGATTTACACCGAAAAAAATAGAAGTTCAGAATCCCTAACGTATTTATTCTGATTTCTCTTCACTGTTTATCATCAGCCCGGATCTTATGCTATTTAAGACTCCCAAACACGATAGATTCGTTTCGTGTAACTCGAAAATTATCTTCCTAGCTGATGATAGGCCCAACGGATAAACTCGACATCAACGTTAATATTTGACGAGAAACGGTTCGATTGGCCGCCGTCGCGGCCGTGATAGGTACTTCCCGTGGGAAAGTTCACGGATGATGCAACAACAAAACAATAATATTATCTACCTTTTTTTTTTTTTTTTGTTTAACGAGTGGGAAACCTTGAAAAGGTACCCAGACGTCGTGGGAGCGACGCCGGGTTATGTGGGACTTTCACCCACTAAAACCCACTCGGTGGCCTACTCCGGCGCTACAGGAGGGCTCCGGGATCTCTTGTAGAACGCGCCGGTGCCCTCCAGCGCTGCGCCCAAGACGGGCTCTTCCCGTATTACAACGCTGTGCAGCCACAAACAGCGTCGTCTTTCCCGGGGTCACATGTTGGACGATTCGAGCTCCCACTCTCACCGCCCGCAACCCCAGAAGCCCCCTTTTAGTCGCCTTTTACGACAGGCAGGGGCTACCGTAGCACTATTCTGGTCCCGAGCTACAGGGACTAATAAGCGAATTTTATTACACGATACAATACAATACAATGTGCTTAGGACTTGTACTTGTATGATCTGCATGTGATATACGATGACGATATGGTGATACTGTGCATGACAATATGTATTTACTTTTGAAACATTTGTAACGAAAAATCAATTCAAAGTTATTTAGCAGGTTAGAGTCCATTAGCCAATCGCTCGCATCGATTCTATTTTATCGACGGAGGTAAGCAACGACGGGCGCGGTCGGTTAGTTTAGTGGATTGATGACCACTGTACTGTAGTGGCAAAATTTCATTTCATGAGCGCTTCCGTTCTTCTTAAGTCAGTAAGTGTAACCGGTATTACCGTACCTCTACTTAAATAAGAGATAATAATAATATAATGTGGAGTTGTGGACGCCCGCTTCGCTCGCGTTTAGACATTAGACCTACTTAATTATCATCCTTCTCAAAGACAACAAGTATGTTTCCTTTACACCACTATTATATATAATTAATCATTCAACTGTAAACATTTGATGCAAATATGAAGCAATTCTATTGACATTTATGTAATATTGTAACAAACTTCTATCCCATATCTGAAGAGTCATTATTTTCCGGGAACGCCTACAATGTTAACTCAAAATATAATAACAGAATTAACAGAAGTATTTTCAACTTTCATTGCGAATCGCAATTTAATACTGTTGTTATGTAACTGCTACCTATATGCAGGCTGACTTTTTTGCAATGTGCATGGTTGATAAATAAATAAAACTGTCAAGGCACTTCGGCAAACAAAATAAAGACCATTAAAAGTTAGAAGAGAATCCAAATTCGCCCTCCACTTCATAGTGGTAGTAGTCTAATTCTCAATAATCTGCCTGAGTTAGGTACCTACCTATGCTAATGTCTGTTCATTTCCTATCATCACAGTCGATAAATACCTATTTAACTAGTACATTGTGTACGATATTTGAAAACAAAATAATGGATTGTTGTACCTAGGTTCCTATGGCGGTACGCGTGCGCGATGATCCGCTCCAAGCGCTGGGGTCGCCAGAACGCCACGGTGGCCCAGCTGTTCACGCAGCGTGCCCTGAAGAACCCGGACGCGCCCTGCTTCATAGTCGTTGGGGATCGCACGTGGACCTTCAGGGAGGTAAGTACGACTAAATTTATTAATTATATCAGCTGCTTGCTCGTATTAAAGTTTTTTTTTTCCGTTCAGTTCAGACCTAATTATGAAAAGAGGCAGGATCTCTTGGAACTAAAGGCAGAAAAATAAATAATTTAAAATAGCTACCTACGAATACAGATAATTAAAACCCAGTTTTTAATTTATTTTGAGTAGGTACGAACATTGGCTACCAATGTAATTACGATTTACCCGGAAGACCTACGACCGCGACGTGTTTCAATTAGATCTATGTTTCTGGAAATTTTATTACTAAAGTCAGAATCAACATTAGGTAATTTGAATTATGGTCAAATTTCGACCACTCGGTTGTGACTCGGTAACTACCAGTAATAATAAATAAACATTTTAATTATTAAGATGTTATTAAATGTTGAAAGATTAAAATTAATTAATAGATGTTATTAAATTTAGAAAGATTAATTAATTAATTATGATACTGTATAATATAAATTATAAACATATTATAATTAAACGATGATAAACCAGTGGCTAAAATTTGGCCATTGATAGATATTAACAAAGTAATTAAATGTTACCAGCTGCGGTACAGTAACAGTTAAAGAAAACATCGTGAGGGAACTTCCGCTCTAGGTCGTGGGGAATCTTACGGTATAAATCCCATTCCAAGATTAGATTCGTGCCGGCCACAGCACCGTACACAGCCAGCCAGCCGTGCACAGCCATGATTCAGTTCCATAATTCGGACTCATTGCAAAACCCATGCAAGGGATCAAGGCAACAAAAGTTGGTATAACGTTATTTATTTGTTTCGCCAAACCCTGACGTTTTGTTCCACTTGTCCCTCTGAAGACAGTCCCTTGTCTGCGTTAGCGCTATAGGCACACATATTTATGTTCCATTTGATCACAGATGGCGGAGAGGTCGAACCAAGTGGCGAGGGTGATGCAAGACCACGTCGGCTTGAAGCGCGGCGATGTGGTGTGCGTGTTCATGCCCAACTGCGCCGAGTACGTGTGGACTTGGCTCGGCGTGGCCAAGCTTGGCGCCGTCTCCGCGCTCATCAACAGCAACCTGCGGCACAAGCCACTGCTGCACTGCATCCAGGTCGCCAAGGCCAAGGCTATCATCTTCTCCGAATCTCTGGCAGAAGGTAAATAAAAGCTAAGCTAAAGAATACGAGGTGGAACGATAGTGGTCAAAGTATGACCTTCAATGCGCATTAGTCGATGATTAAGGTATCGTAATTCGTGTGGCGAGCGGGTTGTCAATCGTAAGCGCTGATTGTTTCGCCGTATTAGGGATGTCACCCGCATTCAAACCCCATGCGCAGCCTGCTTTTACATGGCTCTTTGGTTTGGTTGTATCTTTAATGACACCATATAATTTGCCTTTTTACCGCAAAATGTAAATGCTTGCCATGGTTTTATTGGCACAAGTAATTTAACCTTTTTTTTTTAAATGTCAACTGATGTTGTGATGAAGGAAAACATGTCATGTTTCAGAAGTGATTTAAGGTCTGCCATTCCGCATTTGCTTAAAGTGGTAGAATAAGGTGTTAAGGTAGGTCCCCAATCATTCCGGGATTACATAGGTCGACATCAATAGTGTGCAAAAAGTGTTGTGAAGGTAATGAATTTGTGACAAATTCATTATCTATTAAAAAAATTTTTATTATTGTTACCCAAAAACCTATATTTATAACAGCAATCGCAGAAGTGAGCGACCAGCTGCCACCGGATCTGAAGCAGTTCCAGCTGTACGGCACATGCGCCCCCGGGGTCATTGACCTGGGCTCTGAGATGGCGAAGCACCCTCCGGAGTACCCCATTATTACAGACAAGCCCCAGTATAAGGACACGTTGCTGTACATCTATACGTCGGGAACCACTGGGATGCCAAAGGCTGCAGTGCTTCCAAATTCAAAGTAAGCTTATATTTCATTGATTCTTTTAATCTAGCCAGTCTTCCTAATTGTTTATAGACTTAACCAACCTGAGCACAAGTCAATGTAAATTTAAATTGCTTATTTATTTTTAGTACATACCTAACATAATTATTGTTTTTGTTTTTCCTAGTTATGCAGCCATGTATAATTAATATAATTTTAGCCATTAATATAATTTTTATTTAATTGCAGTTGATTATAAGCAATTAGGTTCATACATAATTGAATATTTTTAAACCAAAATTTATAAATAAAACTGTAATTTATTAATGTATAAAAATATTATTCTTATAGGTACTACCTACTTCTACTTTAAATTCGACAACATGTACGTCATAATAATTGTGTTTAAATTCGTGTTAATTACATTAACTAATTGTTCTGTGGACGGAGATGTATGAAATTTGTATTTTTTTATACTTTATTTAATATGGGTACAAAATACATTAAATATTAATTCTATGACCTGGCATACGATGGCATGTAATTTGTCAAATTTCACATTGAACCACAGATTAATAAGTACAGGTACTAAGTAAGATTTAAACATTAGTTTGGATAAGTCTTGATTGTAGAGATACCTTTATAAACATTCAAACTTAAAATTAAAAACATGAATTATGGTCTAGTTTCCACCACGAATATTTTTTAACAATGAAAGTACATATTATTGTGTGTCCAGGTACTTACTAGTGATGGTGGCGACGGTGCACATGCTCGGGCTGCGGTCGTCGGACGTGATGTACAACCCGCTGCCGCTGTACCACACGGCCGGCGGGCTGGTGGGCACGGGCGCCGCCCTCATCGACGGAATCCCATCCGTGCTGCGCGCCAAGTTCTCCGTCTCCAACTACTGGACGGACTGCATCAAGCACGGCTGCACGGTGAGCGGTATTAAAGGTCTAGCTTCTCTACAGAGTTAGATGACCCAGAGTTTTGATTCCAGGAACCCTCGAGAAAAGGTTTAAGGAATCCAAAATTATAAACGTGACCTACCTAGTAAGTAAGTAAAAAAAGAATGTTAAATTGGAGATGCTTAATTTAAGGCTTAATTAAGAGCTGCAACATAAAGCTGCTGTTGTGCTGCTGTCAGGACTCGCACTAAGCGACATATGTGACTCATGCGAGGAAACTCAACGCACACCATTGATACCATCTCCCTCACATGGACCATGGATGAAAACAGTTCCTTGAAAATGCGCATAAAATTCAGCTCGATGGCTGCAATAGACGCAACGTCATGGCTTACTCTGTCATTGCTGACGTATCCAACACTAACAGGCGATAGTGTTCTGTTCCAGGTGGCGCAGTACATCGGCGAGATGTGCCGGTACCTGCTCGTGCAGCCGCCGCGGCCGACGGACGCGCAGCACAAGGTGCGCATCATGGTCGGCAACGGCATGCGCCCCGCCATCTGGCAGCAGATCGTAGACAGGTAACCTTCCTTTAATCTTCTTCTTCTCAGCCGATTCGCTCTTGGCAGAGCGGTCGTGGTCATCGTGTAGTGGTGGTGTGGGCAGATGTTATTCGCCTCACGACGTCCCGCCATCTCTCTCTGTTGGCCGTCATCCTGGTACATTCACTTACGGGGCCACCCACTGCGTTCTTGATTTGGTCAGTCCATCGCATACCGATGACCGACCGCGAGGTCTTGTACCGTCAACCCTGCACTGTACAACCAGCCGTTCGATGGATCACTCATCTCTTCGCGACACGTGGCCAAAGAATGTCAAAATGCGCTTCTGTACGTTCGAGTATTGAGACGTACGACATTCGTCTCCAGCACCACATCTCCAGAGCGTCTACCTTTTTCTTTTCGACTTCCCGTGAGGTCCACGTTTCGGCGGCATATAGAAAAATGGGAAACACAAGTGTACGAACAAGTCTTATTAGGTACTTCCTTTAATAACTTCCTCTATTTCCCATTATGATTTTCCCTATCTTCAAAAAATAAAATAAAATTTTCATTTCGCAGATTCAAGGTGCCACAGATTAACGAGATCTACGGAGCAACAGAAGGCAACGCAAACATAAGTATGTGTCACTGAAGTCTCCTAATAGACTACGCCTGATCAATGTCGGAATATGTATTTCCTGACTATTATATTATGTACATTAATATCGTGTTGTAAGAGTATGATTTACTACACTTACACTTAACCGAAAGAACATCGTACACTTATTTGTATCAATATTAGGTATGTACCTACAAACCAATACTGTTCAGATTGTAGGTAGGTATAGTATGTACCCAATCATTTTGTATATAAAATAGCGAACCGCATAATATGTAGGTGTAATGTGGACTTTGATTTAATATTAATAAATAGGTATACGACTGTAATGCCGTTTATCATCTCAACCTTCCACTTTGACCCTTATGAATCAAATTATCATCTTAATACGCCTTTACCTGTGAAATTTATAACCAGCATATTCTGATTTAATTATCTGTGGATTGGCAAGTAATTCGAAATTCAATTAAATTTTATTCCAATGCCGTGTGTGTATGTGTGTATTTTAATTTCGCAATTGGAGAAGCTCGTAATAAACAACCAAGACCGGTCTATCGCCCTTCCCCATTGCTTCTCCACACAAACAACGCACGAGCAGCAACGACAACGGAGCGAACCTTGCCTAAAAACAGAAAGTGACAAAAAGTTCAACACCTCTCGGGCGCAGTGCAAAACGCTTTCGCTGACTCCCGTCCGGCGGACTTCTACAGTAGAGGGATAAACAAACCCATCAAAATGGCAAAATTGTACAGATTATTTGGACCAGTACCTACTTACATTGATTAGCTAAAATAAAAAATAATACATACTTACCTAGGTACCAAAATTTTCATACAAATCTCCAATTTCATACGTAAAGACTTAATACTTACCTACATTTTTTACCTCTCAACCTACTGTTACATTGTAAACAAGTGCTACTGGACGATTATAACAATAAATTAATAGCTCTGTGAAGTTGACACCTGTTTAATTGTTTGTTTTTTTACTAGATACGCCAATCTTGCCTATTGTTCTGAAATATGTATTGCGTATTCAGCCAGTATGTTGTTTTTATTAACTGTGATTATGATTTGTTATGATACAATATGATTTGAGAACAATAAAATATGATTTGGTTCAAATGATTTGTTTATGCATAACATATACCTACGCCTGATCAATGTGTGCATATAATTCCAGACACTTCTATACTTACACCTTACACTAAACGCTTTCTTAAAAAAAGCATTTTTCTTATGAATTATATTATTATTCTTTCATAAGAAAATGTCCAAGAATATAAAAAAATCTAATATAAAGAAAACGTTTCTTTTTCAGTTAATGTGGACAACACTGTAGGAGCAGTGGGCTTCCTGCCTAAGCTGGTGCCCACGTGTCTGCACCCCATCGCGCTAGTCAGCGTGGACGAGAAGGGGAACCTCGTGCGCGGCGCCGACGGCTTCTGCGTCCGCTGCCCGCCGAGTGAGCACGGTTTATATTAAGCGTGGCCCACGAGTGGGCTTCTACCTGACCTAGTGCCTACGTGCCTGCACCCCATCGCACTGGTCAGCGTGGACGAGCGACCTTAGAAATAATCATTTATGGTGTTATGTTTAAATTGCTCAAAACTCACATTTTTAGATACTCCACTCAAAAAGCAAGAGATTCGAACCATTGAGTTTGTTTAGCTCCAAATTATCACTAGTTCTTTTAACATAATATACGAGGTAAAAAATAATATTTTCCTCTCCATTTCAGATGAGCCTGGCATGTTCATCGGGCTGATCGCTCAAGGAAACGCATCGAGAGAATACTATGGATATGTTGATAAGGTTCGTATGATCTTAGAGCATATAAATCTGGATATAAAAAAAAACGTATTCATTGATTCTTATCTACTTCCTTTCCTAGATGCCCTGGGTACAACACGTTCACACCGCATGATCTGCAATGACATCACTTTCTATAAGCTTATTTAATATTAAGTGAATAAATAAAAATAAACGCTCCACACTCCCACCCGCGTGCCAGGCCTGGATCCGTGTTGCGAATGGCGGGACACATACAGAAACCAACACAATTTAACATCCGTGAACCGAATACAAATATTTATCTGAGAAAAAAATATCTGTCCCGCCCGGGATTTGAACCTGGGATTCACCGTTCGGCAATCAGGGTCTCTTACCAGCGCGGAGTTACGGAGTTGTTGACGAGACGAACGATACGTCAATTACTATTGCTTGATCAACAGACCGACAGCAACAAGAAACTGATCCGCGACGTGTTCTGCAAGGGCGACGCGGCGTTCGTGAGCGGGGACATCTTGGTGGCGGACGAGCTCGGCTATCTGTACTTCCGCGACCGCACCGGCGACACGTACAAGTGGAAGGGGGAGAACGTCGCCACCGCCGAGGTGGAGGACGCCATGACCAGCGCGCTCGGCAAGCGGGACTGCGTCGTTTATGGAGTCTCGGTAAGTTATAGAGTTCTTCATGTTTTCGAAGGCTGTGAAGTCTGCCAATCCGCAATTGGCCAGCGTGGTGGACTAAGGCCTAATCCCTCCTATTCCGAGAGAAGACCCGTGCCCAATAGTGGGATAAAGAAAGGGTTGCGGTGGTGGGTGGATTCGTCGATACGCGATGTATTCGGGCAAACACACGAATGCTTTACGCATCAAAAGATTTTGTCGCGACATGAGTGGCTATTACATTAGCGTTCACTAAATAGTTTTAGGTGGGGGTATAAGCGCCATTTATTCTATGTTTTTTCGTTTGCTGGTCATCACCGCCTGTGTCCGCGTTGTTTCCAGATCCCGCTGACGGAGGGCCGCGCCGGCATGGCGGCCGTGGCGGACCCGGCGCGCTCGCTGGCCCTGGCCCAGCTGGCGCGCGACCTCGACCACTCCCTGCCGTCCTACGCGCGCCCGCTCTTCCTGCGCATCATGAACGACATCGAAATCACTGGTCAGTACTACCTACTAACCTGCTGCAACCCATAGACGTCCCACTGCTGGGCACGGGTCTCCCCCACAGAAAAATCTGCGGGAGGTCTAGAGCTTACTCCACCACGCTGCTCCAATGCGGATTGGTGGAGGACCTAATATCAATGAATAAAACAGAATTGTTTCCCCCTTTTCAGGAACATTTAAGTTGAAGAAAATGCAGTACCAAAAGGAGGGCTTCGATCCGGACGTTATCAAGGATCCCCTGTACTTCCGGTCGGGCGCGGAGTTTGTTCCCGTCACCACACAGCTGTTCAACGATATCTGCAATGGAAAAGTTAAACTATAAATTTATGAGCGGACGCTCCGTTAATGAAAGACTGGCAAGGCCGGCTCAGTTCGCTGGTCTCTGTGGTTATCTGCGCATATTTAAAATCACATGTTACCAATGAAAATCTTATTTAACATGTGCTTAAGTTGTGACCCCGAGGGAAATCATAAGTGAGCGAATTTACGATGCAAGCTTTCATCTTGTAAATTTATTAGTTTTGAATTGGAATTAAAATCACTTACCATTTGCCTAGATTTAATTTGATGGCGATGGTTCGTACCAACACAGCGGTGAGAGGTGGCACGGTCTGAGACCACTATGAAGGTTATGGAATTGTACGCAGTACGCATTTCGTTTATATATTAGCTAACTATCGCGGCAGGGCGTTCAAAAATATTCATGATTTACTTACATATTTGTATTCTGGCATTTCTATGGAATGGTCACTTCATGTACCTAACACTTAAATATAATCTAGACTAGATCAAATCATGATAATATGACAATACGCGTAGAAAAGTATAATATTATATGGTTTATCGTAATTTTGGCTCGTGCAATATTTGTACTTACATCACATTTGTTGACTACCTGCGTAACATATTGGTTTAAGCGATGAGAGTGCTAGGGGTTCCCTTTCGTAATAAATAATGACTTTAGTCTTTGGCTTTTAGTTTTAGACTATTTGAAATGGGCTACAACCAAGGCAAGGCTGCAACCTTTTTAAATCCTACGGACTCCTTGAATTGACACTTCTTAAACTGAATAAAGGTGTAGTACAACAAATGCAGGACTAACCTTACTAACTCAGGTATCTTATGTATGTTGTCACCTGTTTTAATACACAGGTTAAATAACGAAACTCACCTAGTCAAATTATCGAATACCTCATAATATTGTGTTTAGGGTTACCCTAAAATCAGATACGGGTTAATATGATCTCATATCAGGATATAGTACCTACTTGCAATCGAGAATCGATTGATGAAGAGATAGACATAATTTCAAAGTACATATTAACATTGAAGTAAGTTCAACGAACTGGTAAATCGTGTCTTCGCAGCAATTCATGTATTATAATCGAAATTCACTTCAGGTATACTTACATATTTATTATTATGATTTAGATCGGGTTTTGGTGTTGGGCTATATTTTAAAATGTTATTAAAAAAAAATACATAATCATACTTACGTCCGTAAGATTGACGACAGTTAAATTTGCGATTAGTACTCTTTTTATAACGTGCCAGTAATAAAAAAGGAAGAGGTTGCGCCTTCAACATGCATTTACAATCACAATCACCATCTTCTTAGTAAATATCTTGTAAAAATCAACAGCGCGATATTTCAACTTCATAAAGTTACAGGATTTAGTATAACAAGACTAGCATAAAAATGGTATATTTATTACCTATGCAGGGTAAGAAGTTACGAACGAAGCCATAGGTACACACACTACAATAAATTGTTGTCGTATCGAGACATTGTATAATAACAAAGGGAATTAATTAGGGATTATATATAATTACTATGAGTTGTGGTTTTGGACAAAAAATAATGCACTGATCTAACGGCCAGCACTGGTGCCTGTTTTAGTGGTGGCCGTTAGGAGTATACCATAAATACTACTTTAGGTAGATTCTAAGTAATGCATGCGCATCATAGAGGAGGATAACTTTCCTCCTCCATGGATATTTAACACCACCCATTAAAATACCTATCCTTGTTGACTTTTAGTAAACTAGTGTGACCTACCTAACATACTGAAATACTTACTAATTTTAAGTGCGATAAAGTTAAACACATTGAGACATTATTTTGAGTAGATCAAAAACATGCAAAATCATTCAATTAATAAATATATTATAGAAAATTGACCTCCGTAGATAAATAAAATTTTAGAAAACATTCCGCAATCTAGTCTATTAAGGTGTATTTATTTAGATTTCTCGATTATTAAATTATGTGATGAACCTTATTGAGCTAAACACCAATGTCTGACATGTTTTGATTTAAATATTCAATTGTTTCATTCAAAGACGTACATACATTAAAAAGCAAGGATGTGTTTATCTGGGCAATTACCTACTTGGCGATTATTTTTTGCCTTTAAATAGGCGTGCTTTAAAGTACCTATATCTGTTTTAAGGCCCCTGAATGAAAGTTTCAAGTTGTAAATATACACTTTCAAAACAACCGTATTTTATTTATTCTTTCCTCAGTAACACCTTCTGAAAGCTCAGTTTCCACCGCGAGCAGGGCGGACACAAAGGACTCATTTTAATTCGCTCGAGTAAACTGCATACTTGTATTTCCAACAAATAGTTCTGCGGAACTGACTGATCGAGTAGAAAGGGTCTGTTCCATAAAGCTAAACTGATTTGGCCAAACTAGTTAGCCCATGAGGAAGCGAAGAGTTGTTGAAGCAAGTCCCTGTGGCAATATCTCTTCGGAGCGCTCCTTTATAATATCTGTCTAAATCTGTGGCGACAACATCGCGAAATCCTAGCCACCTGGTAACCAACTGAAGGATTCCCAGTAGAAACCGGGATGAAGAAGGCCGAAATGAAAACTTGCAGGTGAAGTGGCGTCAATTAAAGGAGGCCTAAATATTTAAATATGTCCAACTGTGGACTCCAAAAGGCTGATGTATGATGGATTGATGGGTGGGACGGTTGGTTTCCTCAACTCGGTGCAGTATGTAAAATGTACTCTGTGCTCGGTGCTATTTTTATCTATGAAAATTGCATAAGCTTCTACTCATATTGTCTCTAATTTGACGTGATATAAATCGGTGTACGCCTAGACATAAAGACCCGTAGACCCCACGCTTTTGTTTTGCCACCCATGTCATGTCATAATGTCAGAGAGAGTGTCACTATCAGTTAATCACAAAATAACGACAATTCAATCAGTGAGTGACAGTGTGATGTGACAGATTAAATTTAGTAATTTATTTTGTGATATTGGTGTTTTTTTTGTCTCGAGAAAGTCTTTGTATTTTTATTTAGTAATAATGATTTAATTTCAGCTAAGACTTATAAAAACTCACTGTAAAAATGACATGCATTGTTCGTGATTTGCAAGACCAGTTTTAAACACTGTTACGCTTCAGGTGTATTCGTACAAGGTGTCCATACATTGTCTGGGTTCAGGGTAATTTGCAAACCCGTTTCATTAGTAGATAAAGTGGTTCATTTGAAGTGCAACTTGCACAATGTTTGCGAGTCTCAAGAGTAAGATAAAGGAGGAGACGGGAAGCGATTTGAGCAGATTGACTAGTAGTTGGCGCACTGGAGCCTTTTTGGGCCGAATAGGGATGAGGGATGATTCGGTAAGTATTAATTAGTTACCTATTAACAGCAATCACCACCATATATATTGTACTTGTCTGGCACACACACGTCAGTTATGACTGGTAGCGCATTATACAAGAAAAATAACATTTCAATGAGTACAAGACAAAAATAACTTGTACAGTTAGGAAAAGTGTAATGTATTGTTATCTAAAATTGTATCACAAAAAAATGCATAGTCAATTGGCTAGGTGTTCAACTAGCTTGGGGTTTGGATATTGTTTGGCAATAGGCTAGCAAATGGTCAACTATGGTGAAATGTGGGATGTTATGTTTACATATTATATATATTTACATCATTTTGTATTTGCAGTCTACAACTAGCCCTTCAAGTTCAGGCGAACAGGCTGACACCACCTCAGATGTAAGTCACTGTTTATTTTATCTTTTATCTACATTCATTTTTATCTTCCTATTTTATATTATACTCATAGATTCATAGATGACTACATGGCATCTATGAGTCTATGAGTATAATATAAAATAGGAAGTCTGAGATTTGAGTCCTGGCTGGGCAGATATTTATTTTAGAAAATATATATACATAGTCAGGTCATGGATCTCGCATTCTATTACTGTCCACTACAATAGGCCTAGAAATCAAGGCATGTTGCAGGTGTGACAAATAAAAATTTTAATTGAGGATGAGAGTGTTACTTGTAGCATTTTATTTTCCAGAGTATTTTAAGAACTCACTAATATACAAAACTTTTGTTCCAGAGTATATCACCACAGCTGCACTCATACCTGTCTGAGCGCACAGGGGGAAAGGTAGACCAGACAGAACTGCAACAGCAGTATGCTTCTCAGCTTGAAGATAAGCTGAGGGACCGTGATGCATACTGGGAACAGAAGATTGAGCAGTTAAAGCTGTCCTTAGCTTCTGTTCAAGGTAAAAAATATTTTAGAAATTCAAGTAATATACAAGTGAGTAGATTATGTTAAGATTATAAATAAACATTTATAAAAATACATTAACTTAGTCAGGATTTCTTAAAACATTAAAAGCGTTTTTTTTATAGTAGTCATTGTGTAGAGTAAAGAGATACACTCAGTACATGACTGTGGCAAAAACCATCAACATCTAATTTTCAGGCTGACTTAATAAGGTTAGGTTAGCGACAGGGGACTGTTAGTGATAGTTAGTCCTGTTAGTTGGTGTTAGTAATAGTCCAGTTAGTTCTTGTTAATAGGAGTCTCGTTCTAAGTCAGTCACAGATGTGTTGGTACCCTTGAGGACTAAGATGGTCGCCTCTAAAGAAGTGTAACTGGAATCCACACCTTTCCAACCTGACCACAACTGCTTTAAAAACAATAATAATAGGATAATAGGAAGGAACTCATTCCTTTGGTCCTTTGAACTTTAATTTTACTTACTACTTACAGATTTACCTACTACTTTTGTATGCTCGGCTGTCATTAACTAATTTATTTAAAAATCAAACAGTATATCAATTTAATTTAAGTTAAATTGCTCACCAAAATTCTATGATCCAGAGAGTTTATTACAAAGTTGCGTCAAACTGGTTGCTTCAGATTTGTAGAATAAGTTCTTGTTTCCTTTTAATTCATCACAACCCTTTCTTTGTCCCACTGTTGGGCACGGGTCTCCTCGCAGAACAGGAGGGATTAGGCCTTAGTCCACCACGCAGGCCAAGTGCGGATTGGCAGACTTCACATGCCTTCGAGAACATTATGAACTCTCAGGCATGCAGGTTTCCTCACAATGTGTCCTTCACAGTTACAGCAAGTGACATTTAATTTCTTAATAGTCATTAGTTAGTTGTTAATCCTTTTAATTATTACTATGTACTTCTGTTCCAGGTGAAGAGGCAATGGCAGCCCAGATGGTAGCTCGCAATGCACAAGCGGAAGCTTCAAAGGCAATCAGTGAAAGAGACACTGCAGTGAAACAATTAAACGAGCTTCACAGCAGACTGGTGGCCTCAGAAAATGCTCAAGTTAGACTTGATGCGATAACCGTTAGTATTTATTAACCTACATCACAATCACAACAAACATTTGGTTGTTAAACTGATGGAAACTCATACTCACGGTATATGGGATCAGAGACTGATATAAATACACATATATTTTTAAATACATACATAAATAGATATTAACATCCAGACAGAAGAAACCCAAGGGTTTGTCACACAAATGTTTGTCCTGAGTGGGATTCGAACCCACGACTACCGGCGCAAAAGGCAAGGTCTCTATCGATTGCGCCAACGGGCCAGCTAATAGGTAGTTAATGTTCATAATATTTAGTGCTCGCAAATGGCAAATTTCGTTGACGTTAGTATACTAAGAATGATATGAAACCTAAGAAAATAGTGCACAAATTGAATTGAATTGAATCAGGTAGCACACATAATCTCTGAGAGTGCTACATAATATATCTATACTAATCTATACTAATATTATAAAGAGGAAACATTTGTTTGTAATGTTTTCACACAAAACTATTGGACCGTTTTTAAAAATTCTCTCACCATTAGAAAGCTGGATCTTCACATCTACACATAGGCTATATAATATAACTAGGTGTAAACGGAACTATTGTTATCTGTAATTCCACGCGAGCGAAGCTGCGGGCGTCCACTAGTAAAGAATCATCGCTGCGACCCATAGACGTCCCACTGCTGGGCACGGGTGTCCCCCACAGACACTTCTGCGGGAGGTCTAGAGCATACTCCACCACGCTGCTCAAATGCGGATTGGTGGAGAGGTTAGTGGCCAACCCAGTGTCGAATGTTCTCAAGCCACCCGAAGGTCTTCGACAAGGCTTAACGACTGTTTTCAGCATTGAAAACAACCGGGACCGACGGCTTTACGTGCCCTCCGAAGCACGGTAGCGCCCATGAAATTTTGCCACTAGCGGTCACCCATCCACAAACCGACCGCGCCCGTCGTTTCTTAACACTTTCGATCACATTGAATCGACGAAAGCTACTGGGCTATGGACGCTACACTAGTAAACTAGTAAAGAACTAAACTAGTAAAGAATAAATTCCTTGAAATGTGTGGTCTTGTGTAAGGAGGAGCTCGAGCAGGCGCGGCGCGAGTGGTCGCGCGAGCGCGCGCAGACGACGGCGGCGCTGGGCGCGGCGGAGGCCCGCGCGCGCGACCTCGCGGACGAGCTGGTCGTGCTGCGCGCCGCGCTGCCCGCGGACAACCCGCACCACCACATGAACGATGACGGTAATAATAATCCTTTATTTACACATTAAAAATTAATCCATACTTAATATTATAAATGTGAAAGTGTGTTTGTTTGTTTGTCCGGCTTTCACGTCGCAACGAAGCTATTATATGGTACGGTTTTTGTGTGTGGAGATAGTGAGGAGGGTGGAGAGTGACGTAGGATACTTTTTGCCTCGGTAAAACAACCCCATCCATGGGAAGATCGATGTTTTGTTATTTGCCAGATATTTAGTTCCGGATGTTGTTAATAGATGGCGTTAGTAAAATTATATGATAAACAAGTCATTTTTAATTCCCTTTGACCACGCGGGCGGAGCCGCAGGTAAAAGCTAGTTAATTATAAAGCCACGGGTGTCCCCCACCACGATGCTCTAATGCGGATTGGTGAAGGGGTTAGTGGCCAACCCGGTGCCGATGTTATCAAGGTCTTCGACAAGACTTAACGATTGGTTTTACCAATAAATCAGTTAAGTGTTTTGACCAATAAATAAATCCTAAGTAAACACCACTTTTGACTTGCTACACAAAAATAGACCCGGTTAAAATTTTCTATGGAATCTTGGTACTAGGTGCCGGGCGTGCGGTGGTCACATGGATCACCTACTACAGTAAATATTGTAGACGCGTACCTGTTATGTATGGTGGTAGACTGAGGTTTTTGAAAATGACTGGTAACGATTATTGTAAATTAGTTTTTGCCCGCAGCTTCGCCCGCGGAAAAATTAAAAAAAACGGTCACAATTTTCGTTCTTATCCACAGAGAAAAAATCACCAGGGAACATATTTCCGGAATAAAGAGTATGTTATCCAGGACAACATCTGTCTAAGTTTTGCATCATAATCCTATAATTTGTTACGGTGTAAAAATTACACAGTTACAAAAAATAGTTTTTTTTATGGATATAAGATAGCAAACGAGCTTGCAGCACCACCCATCCGCTGCCGTCAGTGACAATTTAGTTAAGAATTAGTGTCAACGCCATCTGTTGACGTTCTGCCAGACCAACATATTTCCAGGATGAAAAGTACCCTATGTGCTTATCCAGGTTATCATGTGCGTGCCAAGTTTCATCCATATCCCTTTTGTAGTTTTTGCGTGATTGAGTAACAAACATCACAACATCTATACATACACACTTTTACATTAATAGGATTAAATAAATATGGTTTTAACGATTGGACTAATTAACCAATTAAGATGTTAAATACCTTGTAGTAGATAAGTTTGGTCATTAGAAGTTACTGATATTGAAATGCTTAACATTAAGCTGTGCTTCACTTTTTTTTACGATTACCTAATGTCTAATATTTAACAATGTACAAAAAATAACTAGAACAAGGCGAACCTGGGATGCAGTGAAAATCAGGGCTGCTGGATCCAGACCCATTTGTTCAGAGCACTCTATTAAGGCTATACATTTAAGGCTTATGTAAGCTGTAGAAATAATTATATTGTAATTGTACGAAGCTGTTTTATTGTGTGTTACAGTGTACTTTATAAAAATTAAAAAATTATTCAATTTATTGACAGGCCCGTTGGCGCAATCGGTAGTGACCCTGTCTGTTGCGCCAAAGGTCGTGGGTTCGAATCCCACTCAGGACAAATATTCGTGTGACGAACACTTGTATTTGTTCTGTGTGTGGATGTCAATATTATCTATTTAAGTATGTATTTAAAAATATCTATGTATGTATATCAGTCTCTGACACCCATAACACAGGCTCGCGCCTACTTTGGGGTCAGATGGCCGTGTGTGAGAATGTCCAAGATATTTATTATTTACTAGCTTTTGCCCGCGGCTCCGCCCGCGTGGTCAAAGGGAATTAACAATGAGTTTTTTATCATACATGACACATTTATTGGTGGATGAATAGTGACAGTTCCACGATTAAAAGATACTAACTACTTAACTGCTATACTAACTACTTAACTAAATTTTCGCTAAATAAACGCCATCTATTAACAACATCCGGAACTAAATATCTAGCAAATAACAAAACATCGATATCTTCCCATGGGGATGTTTTACCGCGGTAAAAAGTAGCCTACGTCACTCTCCACCCTCCTCACTATCTCCACACACAAAAACCATACCATATAATAGCTTCGTTGCGACGTGAAAGCCGGACAAACAAACAAATAAATAAACAAACACACTTTCACATTTATAATATTAGTATGGATTATTATTTATTATTATTGCCAGACAAGCGGGAAGTGAAGGCCACCGGGTGCGCGGAGCTGGACCGCGTGTGCCGCGAGCGCGCCGTGCTCGCGCGCCAGCTGCAGGAGGCCAAGATGGCGCTGGCCGACGTCAAGACCTCCTGGAGCGGCCAGATAGCCTCGCTCGAGACGCAGGTACAGCATCACCGGGAATGTATGAGGTGCAATCTTGCGGAATTTTGATTGGAACTAATGTAACCCTAACTAACCCTATAAAAAGCGGTGACAGCCCAGCGGCTATCGAACTCGCCTCTCACTCGAGCGGTCCGGGTTCAAACCCCAGTGGCACGCACCAATGACTTTTCTAAGTTATGTGCGTTTTAAGAAATTAAATGTCACTTGCTATTACGGTGAAGGACACATCGTGAGGAAACCTGCATGCCTGAGAGTTCATCATAACGTTCTCGAAGGTATGTGAAGTCTGCCAATTCGCACTTGGCCAGCGTGGTGGACTAAGGCCTAATCCCTCCCATTCTGAGAGGAGACCCGTGCCCAACAGTGGGACGTCTATGGGTCGCAGCGAATGTAACCCTGGGAATTATTTTTCAAAGAACTGTTTATTTTTAGTTAGTGAAAAGTAATATTTAAGGTCATAAAGCGTTATTTACTATTACGTATATTTATGTATTACTATGTTAATATCGAAAACAACGCCCGCATGGCTCACCTAATATATATTTGGTTTACTTCTATAGATTGATGAAACGTTTATAAAAAATTATATCTATTTTTTTATCAACAAAATCACATACATACATAATTGATTTGAACATAATAAAGGGTGGCCTTATATTGAATAATTAACATCTGTTAAGGCTCATCAGCCTAGTATACTAGGTACCATCGTAGTATACTAAAGAGAAAGAAACAATCTCAAAGGTATCGTTTCTCAAAGAAGTATCGTGATGTAGTTTAGGTAGAGTAATGTACTTAAACTTCTTTGTTTATCTTCCAAAGCTTATTTTCGTACGAGTTCCTATTACTATTTTTGGATTTATCAGTGTTAAATGGGAAGTCAGTGTTTCTGTGTACAAGGATATTGCGGCTATGGCCCAATGAGTGCTATTTCTATTCGTTACTTCACCAAATTCGGATTTCAAACCATCATTTACGAAAAGTAAGCCTTATTTTATTTATGTTTATGTATTTTAATTTATTTTAGTTACATTGTTTAACTTAAGTTTTTTTTTTTTTTTTAAATTGCATGAAATCAGAACTTGTAACCCTTATTCCATCGCCTGTTATACATAATCATCTTTATTTAAAGTAAGATTCCATGTGCAATAATTCAGTCACCCAGCTTGAGCCGACATTCCTGTCAAGGATCAATCAATACTCAAAGAACTAACTTATTAATTACTAAGATTTGGTATTAAAAATAATGGCTAAATAGTAATGTAAAATACAAAAATGTAAATAAATAAACTTTGTACATAAGTGGCATGTGATCGCTCTATGCATGAATGGGAAACGAGGGATTCTTGTATAATTTCATATACTTTCTACATCTACATACTTTCTCAACATGTATCCAACTACTCCAAAAACGACTATAACCCTAAAATGTAATATGAATGAAAAAAACACTAAAGAATTCGCTGTTGTAGATAAACGAACTAAAATGTATATTTAAAAAAATAAAAAAATTGCTGTGTCATCGGTTCTTGATCAGTGTGCAAAGTTTCAAATTAATCCAACGTTTTGAAGTGGGCGAAAATCACGTTCAAAGATTCCGTTACAGACATACATACATACATACCAAGCTAATAAAAGCTTGTTAAAAATCGTCATGCATGCATTGATTTTATTTTACCTTACATGGCTGCTGCATACTAAACACTTCAGTAACAATAACCTACATCAGACGTCAAAATCCCTTGATATTCTATTATTCTAATGCATATGCCTAATTAACTTATTATTAAACATGTGCAATGAAATACATAAGTACTTAAAAAAATTCATGTGACATGAGGGTTACGAGCGCCTCCGTTAATGTGTCGCTAGGTGGCGCGACTGTCGCGGCAGGCGGGGGAGGAGGGGGCGGAGCGCCGCCGCGTCGAGACAGAGAAGAGGGAGTTGCAGGATAAACTCGACGCCTTAACTGTCGAGCTGGAGAAAGTCAAACAAAATCTTGCCAATAGCGAAGCCAAGGTGGGTCGTGGAATGTATTCAACTATACATCTTGTCTATTCTTTTTTGCTGTCGTCATTTCCTTTTATATTGACTGTTCAATATTCATTAGATTCATTTTCAGATATGCTTCTATCTTCATGACATTGCTTACGTTAATTTTAAAAAAGCAATTTGCTACATTATTGTTGCTATTTAATCTTATAAATATGCGTGTGACGTGGGGTCCGAAAGGTTGAGGGGGGGAAGGGTGGGACCGACTTTAAATTGTACCAGCATACAACAATAATTTTGTCTAGGAATCAACAACCTAAAACGTACATTGTACTATCCAATCTGCCGTGCTCTGGTAGAGGTGTAAAAGCAAGTCCCGAGGGTATTACAAAAATCCTGCTGAAATGAGCCTAACAAAAAAAAATGTTCATGGTAGTTAAAATGCTATCTCCACATACTTGTATATTGTTAATATCCTAGAGAAGCTTATGAACTAACAAAGTTAGCATTATTATCTACGGTGAGTTGGACAGTACAATGCGGGTATAAACATCGGCACGAAAGTGTTGCTATGACCTTGATTCACCTTGATGAGCGAGTGCATTGTCAGTCGTAAGCGCTGATTGGTTCGCCAGCCGCTTAATGCCCCGCATTGCGTATCCCATGCTCAGCTATCCCCTTCGAATTTCGTTCAAAGCTAAAGTTTCGTGCCGATGTCTATACTAATATGGGCGGTGGCTCAGGTGGTGCGTCTGAACGGGGAGGTGCACTCGCTGGCCATGGAGGCGAAGGCGCTGCGCGGCTCGCGGGACCACGCGGCTGTGAGTGCGACCCTCTACAGCATATAGCAGACGTATATATAGTACACGTGGCATATATAGTTTTGTAGCCGTAGTTAGTGACGTCCGTACACGTTCAGCTTATGCTAGTATAAAAATAATAATTGTATAATAATAATAAATGTTTATTTCAGACCATAACATAGGTGAACAATAATTGTTATGGCTTATTATATCAGTAGGCTAGCTGTGTTAGTAAAATAACAAGTTACATTGATTTTTAGTTACGATTTAAAGGCCTGTTTGAAGACGCGATTTGCGTGGCCGTTGGGTAGCAAAATCATGTGAGAATTCGGTGTTCATAATATATCATCGTGTTTGATGTCCTCACACTGATAGTGTAATAATAACATAAAAATTAAGCGGTGACGGATGCGGATGCTGTGCGTTGCAGTGATCCTTTTTTGAAATGTCGGGTTAATCATTTCTATACGGTAAATTTAAGGATATGATACCGCGTAGACGGTTTCGTCGTCAGTATCATGGAAGCGAATATCTGAACATACCTTTAAAAAGTTAAGTAAAATTATTAAAAAAGATTTAAAAAAAAAAAAGCTTTTTATAACTTTATTTTTTATTTTTATTTATTTTCGTGCATTGTCATCGGAACCAAATATGTGTGCTAAATTTCAGCTCCATAGCTTCAGTGGAAGTTGGTGAAATATTGATTACAAGATTCCAGGACATACATACGAGTGAAGTTAAATAAAAGCTTTTAAAATAATAAGTCTAGTCTTGTCTTGAAGCGTAATTTGGACAATCGTATTGCAACAATCGATCAGACACCGAGTCCGGTTTAATTAGATAGCATAAGCTGAACGTGAAGGCCGTCTAACCTCGACCTTTCCTGACAAATAGTTATTCAATTACAATCTTGTATTTTATTCCTAAGTACAAAAAGTAGATAAAAATTAAAAAATCAACTGTGATTGGATGTCTTTATATACTATTTATAGTTTTATGCTTGTTTTGGTATAAATTTTTTCTTTGGTTTATACAAACGATTAATGGATATAGAAGTTTGACTGTTAAAAGGTAATTTATTTCTTTTTGTTATTTTTTGCAATTCTTTTTTATTACTTCACTTTTTACTGTAGACGCTTAAACACAATATCGCAATTAAGTGGAAAATATATTTTATACAATATAAAAAAGCTATTAGTAAGTATAATGAAATACTTATCTTAATGTTATTATTTGCATAGTAATTTTAATAGTTACCTATTTTTTTAATAAATAATCACAATATCGTACATTCTTGTAACAAAGTGTTACATTACAAATGGCAATAGCGTAATTTAATTTAATATCATTTCTATAAAGCTATTTAAATACATTTCTGTTGTGCAAACTGTAGATCATACATTATAATATTCAAGAGGGCTTATATGTGCACCTTGCAGCTATGTTTTTTTAACATAATTTAGTTTATGTAATATTTCGTTTTTAACGTGCACAATAGTGCATTATCCTATATTAAGCTGAGCAGAAATTTACATTTTGTTCATAGAATGTACTTCTATTTTATGTAGATCCGATTTGTTTTATATTTACTTAAAAATAGGTAGTACTTAATTAATCGGTAATGTTATTTCCTAAGAAACACTTTCCTGAAACATGTTCACTAGAAACTTTTATGCGATATATACTTATGTAGCAAACAAATATGTTATAATAATAGTAATTTTCACTTTTACTTTATAAGATAAAGATTTGCACCGTGTGAGCACCAGCTTAAGCTTTTAAATGATCAAAACAATGAGTTTTTACATTACTTCAATCTTATCAGAATAGTTTTACTTTTATCCGAGTTATCGATGAGATATCTTTAAGAAACATATGCACATAATATAAGCATCATGTGACGAGGCTGGCCAATTTCAGTCTTCGCCTTCATTTGTCGTCTCCACCTGCGTCATACATTATACCAGCCTATTGTTTTACCGCGCATAAAATATAGTTTGCTTAAGACTGTGATCGAGTCATATACATTCCAAGTAAGTGTTTAAATTCTTAAATGAGTTTACTATATTACGTTACAAAATCAAAATGATTATAGGTAAATATCTAGTTTATTTAGGTATATTTTTGTTTAGCTAGCCTGTTATAGATGTGAAAAGTTTTTTGTATTTAGAAATTATTTTGTATTATAATACATATATTTTGTTATAATATTATTTTTGCAATAAATTTAACATACATTATCATTAATTTCTTTTTATTTAAACCGATGAACCATGCATGCAGCTTCTTTCTTTTAACATACGAGCTAATATGGCTGCTAAATTGAAATATTGATGATACTAATGTAATAAAGTTCCTTGTTCGCATGCGTCATCATGTCGTGGTTTTGGTATCATAAGTTATTGTTTACCTTACATACACAATACCTCACCACACAATTAGCTATCTACCTACTTGCCTATATCAAAAAATTCCGCTATTATTTTGTAGGTAATAAAAAGGAACATTGTTTGTTTCCAGTTATGGTTAAATGTTTTTGTAATTAACGTGTCTTTGTAAACACTGTACATACATATATTACATAATTATTGAAATGTGTTTAAGCACGTGAGTTATCGGTGTTATTTAAATCTGTTTTTTTTACAAAGGAGATATAGGATGTAATTTTAGGACGGTTCAGCCAGCGCGGACAATGAATGCTTAAATGATTTGCACGCTCCGTATAATTGTGACACAGATGCCTCCTGCTTTTAATTATCACACCGGTTTTCCATCGTGAGTAACTGAACACACTAATACTTTAGTTATAGCGTATTGGATAGGTAAGTTGAAAGTTTAACAATTATACATTTTTAGAATATACCTAGGTGCATGCCTTAAATAATGCGTAACATTATTTTATGCATAACATTTACCTAAACATATCTATATGTATAAGATAACAGCTATTATATTTATTGTTTCTTAATGATATAGCTTCCATATGTAGAGTAAATGTGTAAGTACTTTTAATATGATGTTTACAAGTTAACTTATAGTTGGTTGTTATGGCTGCTATCCCCCATTATTCTGGCGATATGAGTGCATGCTTTTAGAAATGGAATGGTTGCAGTTGTACCTTGTCTTGTAAGGTAAATAGTCACTGGGCGCATAAATGCATGTGTATTGTGCACGAAATTTTACTTATGACAGTGCTAGTTATAGATTAATGATGAGTAAAAAATATTGATAAAGCTTAACTTTAATGAAATGTACGTAAAACAATAAAAGAGAACAACGCGGACGTAACCCAAGCGATTACTCGATGCTTTTATATCAACAAAGGCTTTTTCGTTCATTCGATCTATCGAGCCTTCGAGGAACAATATTTAAAGAAATATGAGCCTTACATAACAAGGTTAAAGCTTTAACTGAATAACAAAAAAAGTGGGTTAACAACAGTGTAATTAGGAGAATGAAGATAATTCGGAATACATTTCAGGAACACACAATGAGCCTAGAGAGTCGGGTAGAGCAGCTGACGGCTGAAAACAGGGAGCTGTTGGAAGCGCTCGAGAACGAACGCACGATAGCGCGGGCGCTGCGGGCGGAGGCGGCGGAGGCGGCGCGCGCGCACGACGACCGCAAGGCCGAACTCAACCACCTCAACTCGCTGCTCACCGAGATGCAGCACGACTGCATCGACCTGCAGAGGAAGTTTGACAAGTGAGTACGTATAGCGTGCTGTGCCTGTACATGAGCCTAGACAGTTTGTACAGCGGTTGACAAGAAATGAGCCGTTTCAAGCGCTGAAGAGTGAGCGTGCAGCCGCTGTAGGCGGACGCCTGCAAGGCAGACTTCACTTGTCACGCATGACTGCATCGACATGCAACGGAAGTATGCGAGAATAAATTATGTTATTCAATGTCAGAGGGAAGGAAGTCTGGGATGCCTTAACAATGCGGGGATTCCCTCTTCCGAACAGGTACAGATGTATTTAGTAAGTCAATCCGATTGTATGTTCAAAGTAAGCTTTAGTTTAGTGAATAAACTAATAATTGAAACATTAACTTTTCTACAGGGAGAAGCGGGAAAAAGATGAAGCGTTACTCCGTAACGCGCACATGTCGCAGAGCATCGAGCTGAGCCGCTGCAACGAGCGCCACCTGGAGGGCGAGGCGGGCGAGCTGCGCGCCAAGATAGCCGAGCTCGAGGCCGTCGTGGCGCAGCACAGGGAGGTGAGCGCCCTTGGGATCGGCAAGGCGGGATGCATCGAGCTGAGCCGCTGCAACGAGCGCCACCTGGAGGGCGAGGCGGGCGAGCTGCGCGCCAAGATAGCCGAGCTCGAGGCCGTCGTGGCGCAGCACAGGGAGGTGAGCGCCCCTGGGATCGGCAAGGCAGGATGCATCGAGCTGAGCCGCTGCAACGAGCGCCACCTGGAGGGCGAGGCGGGCGAGCTGCGCGCCAAGATAGCCGAGCTCGAGGCCGTCATGGCGCAGCACAGGGAGGTGAGCGCCCCTGGGATCGGCAAGATGGGATGCATCGAGTTGAGCCGCTTGGGGGGAGGGGGGGGGGTGGCCTTGTGGTGCGCCACCTGGAGGGCAGCAACTGTAAACAAGCGCGACCGACGGCCTAAAGGGCCCACGGAAGCCCGGAGCTATGAGAGGCTACGAAGTTTTGCCACTAACTAGCAGTCATCCACATAGCGACCTCGCCGACGATGTATATCTAGGTCGATCTCGTATTATGAACGCGGGCCATATATTTAAAAAAACGGACAAACAGGCAAATGGGCCACCTGATGGTAAGTGGTCACCGTCGGCTATAGACTCCAGAGGAAATCAATATTATTACTATAGTCCGTTCAACGAAACGAGATTCCAGACGTAAACAACGCCGAGCATTGACTCGTAGTGACGACGGAACAAACAAAATATATTCTATCTCTTTCTATCTTGTTTGTTTTCTATCTTCCGCACGGCTCACGGCAATAATGCTGAAGGTCAAACGAGGCTATTGATGAGTTTGAAAACATTTGGTCGGACTTTTTATTTTGTAGTTATTTATTATTTTTTAGTTGTTATAGTATATTTAACACTAATACAGTGGGATAATAGATAAACTTTTGTTTACATATGAAAAGATCAGATTACAACCACTTAAGAAAAGATGGCGTCACCCACTTCAAACATTTTATAGAAAATATTGGTTTCGTCGGTTTATATGTTTTACCTACCCAGAGAAAGGAAATTTAATACAGATTCCATATAAATAAACACCAAATGTCCGGGCGTATTTATACGCCCAGAGTTTGCATAGGATTCCTATGAAAAAAAAGGCGTATAAATACGCCCTGGACATTTGACACTTATTTTTTTAGGCGTATAAATACGCCCGGACATTTGAGTGGTTAAGTAGTAGGTAATTATCAAAATATAAATTTATTTTACATTTTAAAAATTAGAGTAAGTAAAAAAAGTTACAAAACCCTGCATAAGCGAATGGCCTTGCAGTCGGTTTGTTTACGTCTGGAATCTCGTTTCGTTGAACGGACTATAGACTCTATTTCTAATATTAAGTTATTATTTATATATTTTATATATTATATTTATTTTTTCCTTTTCGTTGTACCCTTTTTCTTTTAATTTAACTAAATCGTATTCCACCCAAGAGTTGTCTGGACGAAATCGCTACTGAAGCGATAAGACCTTTTACCCTTTACCGTTTGTTCAATTTGGAATTTGGTATTCTGGAATGTGTAAGCGGTGTAGAATAAGCAGTATGTATTTGTATTGTATAACCGCCAGAACCAAGCGGCGTGCATGTTGATAAAGGAGGGCGAGGAGGCGCGCGCGCGCGAGCTGGAGGAGGCGCGGCGGCGCGAGCGCGACGCGGCGGCGCGCGAGGCGGCGCGGGCGCAGGCCGCGCGCGACCTGGAGGCCGACCTCTGCGACAAAAATAAGGTACTAACACTGGCTTACTACTTAACGACGGTAGGTTAGTAGCGCCTGTGCGATCTGAATTGAACATTATCTGTTTTGGCGAGAGTCGCTATTGATTTAAATAATTTTGCTAATTGCGCTTTCTGTACGTAGTACTATTATATAGGTACTAGCTTTTACCCGCGGCTCCGGCCGCGTGGTCAAAGGGAATTAACAATGAGTTGTTTATCATACATGACACATTTGTGGTGATGAATGGTGACATTTCCATGATTATAAGATACTAAGATAAGAACTTGCAAATGAATTTTACTAACGCCATCTTTTAACAACACCCGGATCGAAATATCTAGCAAATAACAAAACATCGATAACTTCCCATGGGGATGTTTTACCGCGGTAAAAAGTAGCCTACATCACTCTCCACCCTCCTCACTATCTCCACACACAAAAACCATACCATATAATAGTGTTACGTGTTAGGGTTCGAAGGATTTGGAGAGAAAGACCTGCTGACTCAATGAAGACTTTATTCACTAGCACTAACACAAAGCACTAGGTTCAAACACTAAACACTAGGTCCAACACAAAACACTAGGTCCAACACAAAGCACTAGGTCCAAACACTAAGCACTAACGATGTCCTAGGTCGTAAGCCAAGTCGTAGGTTTCACTTGTATCACTCTGGTATCACTAGTTTTCACTTCGAAGTCGCCTCGAAAGTAGCTCAAACTGAACTAACTCGCGGCCCTCTCTGCGACTATTTAAACGTGCCGTCGCGAGTACTAGAAAATTCCGGAAAGCTACCGCGTGTTCCCGAACACGCGAGAATACAGACAGACAGAATACAGATCCACTAACGCCATTTAGTATCGAGTCGGGATATCACGTTGTCTGTGCGTTCACTGAGTGGTTCCACCAGCGGCGCTAGATGGCGCTAGCTTCCCTGTGCCTTCGTAACAATAGCTTCGTTGCGACGTGAAAGCCGGACAAACAAACAAACAAACACACTTTCACATTTATAAAATTAGTTTATTTATTCTGTGACCAAGAACTATCTTAATACCTAACACAACACATAAATAACGGCTGTAGGCAAAGGTTTAATTGGTATGTTTAAGTCCCATGTGATCGGTGGTGAGACTATTGCCATGCCATGGGAACTAATCCAAAACCTGAGCTACTCTGGGAATTTCATATTAGAGAAACCCAATAATACTTTGTCTGACCTTGGGATCGAACCCGGAACCTCTAACGAGGCAGTTACTGCTTAAGGCGCTGTAATTTTCTTAAACATTAAAGTAATAGGCGGAGCTATCTATGGGTTTGTATGTTGTCGGACAACACTTACCTACTCGTAATGACCAACACTCGTAAGCCTCGCACAAACTCGGCAATGCGTTGCTACCCGTTGACACTTTGTATTTTAGATGGTGGCCTTTAAGGAAAGTATAACCTTTCCATCGGATTTCAAATATTTCAAATAAATTGGTGTATTATTACAGAAAATTAAGACTCTGGAAAACCGGATATCAGACATGAAGAAGACCTTACAACGTGAACTACAGAGCAGTAAATCAGATCTTACTTCTGCTGAAGAACAAGAAATTAGTAGAAGGTAGGTTTTATTGTATTGTGAATGCCAAATTCCAACGTTACAGAGCTTCAAGTGATTATAAATTATAAACACAAGTCATTGAACAAACTTACTGTTCAACTGTTATCTTGCGATAACATCGTGTTCAAGAAATGTTACCACTCAGAGAACCAACTGCCGGTCGAGACTGGAATGGCTAAATACGGTCAATCGGTTGTATAAGAATGGACTATGGATACTAAAGAAATGCTAAAGAAATAAAAAAGAACAATGGGCAAAAGGGACCATGGGCAGTATCCGATTTCAGCCTCTGAACTTTCACCGCTGCTTTCTTTATGAAATAAGAAGTATGTACGATGCATACATACTGGAAATAATTAAAACAAAACAAACATTTTGTGCAAACTATTTAAAATAAGTCACAGTATGAACCTGCAAGAAAGGGATTGCGCTCAGCATTGGCCGTGGCAAACAACGACCGCTGGTTTTCTGAACGTTCATAACGTCGCACAGTTCGGTCTAATAGCGATTTACAGATTACTCTATTAGCTAAGTGACCACTCAACCCCTCCACCGTTCCGCATTGGAGCAGCGTGGTGGAGTATCCTCTTGACCCACAGCTGTGTCTGTGGGGGAGACCCGTGCACAACAGTGGGCCGTCTTTGGGTCGCAGCGACTATCAGCTAACTAAATTGTTGTAAACAGTGGTGACAGCCCAGTGGCTATCGAACTCGCCTCTCACTCGAGCGGTCCGGGTTTAAGCCCCAGCGGCACGCACCAATGACTTTTCTGAGTTATGTACGATTTAAGAAATTAAATGTCACTTGCTGTAACGGTGAAGGACACATCGTGAGGTAACCTGCACGCCTTCGAGTTCTTCTAATGTTCTCGAAGGCATGTGAAGTCTGCCAATCCGCACTTGGCCAGCGTGGTGGACTAAGGACTAATCCCTCCCGTTGAGAGGAGACCCGTGCCCAACAGTGGGACAAAGAAAGGGTTGTGATGATATCGCAGCGACCCATAGACGTCCCACTGCTGGGCACGGGTCTCCCCCACAGACACTGCTGTGGGAGGTCTAGAGCATACTCCACCACGCTGCTCCAATGCGGATCGGTGGAGGGGTTAGTGGCCAACCCAGTGTCGAATGTTCTCAAGCCACCCGAAGGTCTTCGACAAGGCTTAACGTGCCCTCCGAAGCACGGTAGCGTCCATGAAATTTGTGCCACTAGCGGTCACCCATCCACAAACCGACCGCGCCCGTCGTTGCTTAACACTTTCGATCGCATTGAATCGACGCGAGCCATTGGGCTATGGACGCTACATGATGATGAAATCTCCTCCTCCTCCTCAGTCGTTCACTCTTGACAGAGTGGTCGTGGTTGATGATGCTTTATTATTATAGGCCCATGCAACCCTTGCGATGCGTCTCCACTTATTGCGGTCTTCAGCGTCTCGGGCATTCTGGACTATAGAAGTCTGTGTCGACGCTTTAATGATATCTGTCCAACGTGTAGGTGATCGACCGCGTGACCGCCTGCCTTCTACCTGATGAAATACCAATACTAAAAATCCAACAGATACTTAAAGCACGTGGTGCTGAGGTTCCTGACCGCGCGCGAGCTGGAGGCGCGGCAGCTGACGCGCGCGCTGGCGACGCTGCTGCGGCTGTCCGCGCACGAGGAGGCGCTGCTGCGCGCCGCGCTGCCCCCGCGCTCCGGCCTGGCCGCGTGGCTGCCCTCGCTCAACACCTGAGCCGCGCCGCCCCGCACGGGCCACTGGCCGCGTGTGCCACACCTACCGTGCCCGCCGCTGCCCTCGCTCAACACCTGAGCCGCGCCGCCCCGCACGGGCCACTGGCCGCGCGTGCCACACCTACCGTGCCCGCCGCTGCCCTCGCTCAACACCTGAGCCGCGCCGCCCCGCACGGGCCACTGGCCGCGCGTGCCACACCTACCGTGCCCGCCGCTGCCCTCGCTCAACACCTGAGCCGCGCCGCCCCGCACGGGCCACTGGCCGCGCGTGCCACACCTACCGCACCTACCGTGCCCGCCGCTGCCCTCGCTCAACACCTGAGCCGCGCCGCCCCGCACGGGCCACTGGCCGCGCGTGCCACGCCTACCACACCTACCGTGCCCGCCGCTGCCCTCGCTCAACACCTGAGCCGCGCCGCCCCGCACGGGCCACTGGCCGCGCGTGCCACGCCTACCACACCTACCGTGCCCGCCGCTGCCCTCGCTCAACACCTGAGCCGCGCCGCCCCGCACGGGCCACTGGCCGCGCGTGCCACGCCTACCACACCTACCGTGCCCGCCGCTGCCCTCGCTCAACACCTGAGCCGCGCCGCCCCTCACGGGCCACTGGCCGCGCGTGCCACACCTACCACACCTACCGTGCCCGCCGCTGCCCTCGCTCAGCACCTGAGCCGCGCCGCCCCGCACGGGCCACTGGCCGCGCGTGCCACACCTACCGTGCCCGCCGCTGCCCTCGCTCAACACCTGAGCCGCGCCGCCCCGCACGGGCCACTGGCCGCGCGTGCCACACCTACCGCACCTACCGTGCCCGCCGCTGCCCTCGCTCAACACCTGAGCCGCGCCGCCCCGCACGGGCCACTGGCCGCGCGTGCCACGCCTACCACACCTACCGTGCCCGCCGCTGCCCTCGCTCAACACCTGAGCCGCGCCGCCCCTCACGGGCCACTGGCCGCGCGTGCCACACCTACCACACCTACCGTGCCCGCCGCTGCCCTCGCTCAGCACCTGAGCCGCGCCGCCCCGCACGGGCCACTGGCCGCGCGTGCCACGCCTACCGCACCTACCGTGCCCGCCGACACACGTTAAGAGGATATCACAAGCGAATAAGTCGACACTCTTTCCATACAAACGTAGTCCCCTGTTTCCGCGTAGGATAAAGAAGTAACAGAAGAAAAAAAAATACCATACGATTTATACGTACCTCTGCCATGACTGTACGTTTTGTATTTTTTCATAATTTGATTAATAGAAGAGAAAAAAAATCATTTAAAATAAAAAAAATCGACTTTTTTTACATACATTTTCAAACATCAAGAAAACTGGTAATTACTAATATATCCCAAAAAAGCAAAACGTACGGGCATAGCTTAGACCCTGTTCTAGATTTTAACTGAAAGAAATATTGAAATCGGTCTAGATTTCGAGGAGGAAACAGGGGATTACGAAAGGACGATTTTCTTAATTTTACGTAGGTAAAATCAGTTCGAGACTGCACTTCTCTCTATCGCACGCTAAGGGGTAAGGTTGGGCTCAGCGCGACGAAAAGAAACGTCACGAAAAGTGACGGTCGACTGGAGTGCTCTTAACAAGTGATTTAGTTAAGTAACACGCGTTCACTTGCGGAACAACCCGCGAGCAAGGCGCATGTTGATGTGTACTTTCATGCATACAGCACCTCGCAGACCCGTTGGCGCAATCGGTAGTGACCCTGTCTGTTGCGCCAGGGGTCGTGGGTTCGAATCCCACTCAGAACAAATATTCGTATTACGAACACTTGTATTTGTTCTGTGTCTGGATGTTAATATTATCTATTTAAGTATGTATTTAAAAATATCTATGTATGTATATCAGTCTCTGACACCCATATCATAGGCTCGCGCCTACTTTGGGGTCAGATGGCCGTGTGTGAGAATGTCCACGATATTTATTATTATTTATTATTATTACCTACGAGTAGAAAGAAAAGTCGTGCACCTTGCTCGCGGATTGCAAATTGGATTTAAATAACTTTATATCTTGTGATTAGTGACTCGAGTGTGATTCAAACTGATTGCATTTTAAGGGAAAAGTGTTTCGTGGCTGCTAAATAAAATATTCTACCGGGCAACGATGGGACTGCAGTGCAAACTGAGTGAAAATGCGACTAGGAATTCAAATGTTATTCGAAAGTATTACTCATTCGGGACTAGTGATTTCTGAACTGTGACGTAAGTGCAATTTTTGGGTCTAAAGCGTGATTAGAGTCTAGACTTCTAGAGTACCTATGATTCAAACTCGAATACACTTTAAGACTAGAGTGCAATTCATGACAGCTAAAGGGTTCCCTGTTGTGTAAATATGCTTAATATCTTTTCGGCGCCCACCGTACACCACTTACGAGCAAATCCTTTGCGATTTGTGTCTTCAAGTGCATATTTTACATCTATTGCCTGGGATTCTAGACTATATTGAAGCTATTAATGGCTCAAATTTTTACTTAGATCCAGTCAAATTGTTCGGGTGCTATATTATATTACATACCCTGACAGCAGTCATTGGAGAGTGTTTATAAAGTATTAAATATTAGTCATTCCAGAACTGACCACATGTCTTAAGTATTATAGTTACATACATTGTAAGAAATTATTTAAAAAATGATGTTATTTAATAATAAATTAACACACCCCTGGAACGGCTACGGATGGCAGTACATAAATTATATAGAATTTATAATATATATTTTTATGGATTCGTTTATGCAGTTAATTTAGTTTTTATTAAATTTTTATTGAATTTGAATGATAAACACATTATAAATATGTGTGTGTTGTGTGCAGTCACCCAAAGCCTGAGAAGTAAGTATTAACTATATAAATCCAAAAAAAGTAGGGCAATCTTTTAATAGCTAACTTCACGAAACTAAAAATCTTGATAATATTCATGTAAAAAAAGAGAAACAAATCTAGATAGTAGAAATTCTGCAAGAAATTAAAATTCTTGTGTAGTTGTTACAAGTACATAAATAACTTAATATGTAATGCAATAATTTTATATGAGAATTTTTACACATTAATTTAGTGTGCATGCCATTATGTAAATAATGTTCTTGCAATAAATAGTGCCTATTGTACAGTTCAGATGTAAATAGCCTTTGAAGTCTTGCGAAATGTTGCGAATTTTGGCACACATTTTTAAAATCTTAGGTTTTTATTTCATACGTGTTAGTAAAATTCAGGTCGAGTGACACTCAAGTGTGATCCCCACAGACAAATCTGCGAAAGGTGTAGAGCATACTCCACCACGCTGCTCCAATTCAGATTTTCGGAGGGATTTTTGGGCAACCCAGTGTCGAATCAAGACACCCGAAGGTCTTCGACAAGGCTTAACGATGTCAAAATACCAGAATGTTTTTGGCTACATTGTAATAATATTGTATAACTTCTATGGTAGTAGATTATTAACACATAATCAATTGTTTAAATCTGAATTAATGAGAAATAAGAACTATCACTGCCTATTTCATAGCTAAAACTAACCTTTATATTTACTCAGTCTTGAACAGATATTAGTCAGTATGTAGTGCAATTTATTGAAGCTGTTGTGATTTTCTTTAAGCAGGTAGTAGTACATGTAGGGATTTTGTTGGTATTAATGTGCTACCATTTACTAAAAACTTTAAGGAGAGAGCTTATTCCACGAGAAATAATGTAAAGTTAGACTAGTGGCCACATAATTATTGTTGTTGGAACATAATTATTTTGAAGTTATACTTTACTGGTTACTTTCTTTTAAATTATTATTTTTTAGATGTCTATTATTGTTAATAGGCAAATATGTATCTGTAATTCTTTTCCATAAGTTATGCAAAGTAATCTTACCCATGATAAATACCTCACATAGGTACGGTATCCCTGGAATGATACTAAAGTAAAGATCTGTCAATATGTTTTATGAATGTTCTAGTCTTACAAGTCTAAAATAGTGATGAAAAATATATTTTAACATAATATGTTAATCGTATTTACAATTTATTTAGGGTAATTTTTATTATTATTTTAGAATGTTTATTTTTTTGTCCGTTGCTTTTTATGTTATGAATAAAGTATGGAATGTATTTTAAAGTTTTTTTATTTTTATTGAATATATTTCATCATCTTATCAACTAGATAGATATGACGTAGAAAGCCAAAGATTGCCACATGCCACGAACAAAAACGATTAACTTCAAAATACAATTTCTGGCACGTTCTGTCTCATTCATATCTATCTTACGTGGGCTGAATTAAAAAAGATAGTATGTATACATAGTAACAAAAACAACAACTTCAATTACGAGGACAGTTACTGCTTATGCCTTGATCACACGTACCGAGCAAACAAGCGAGACAGTAAAATGTTTCTCGGCCGAGACAGTGATGTTTCAAGTTTAATCGGACGAGCGAGGAATTTTGTAAGTGTCCGCACGGTACTAGGAACGCAGGAGCAATTTGAGGTGATAAAAAGTTGTCTTAGAAAAGTCTGAATTGCTTGGACTTTTGATGGATACTGATTTCACTTTAAAGTACCAGGAGAGTAGACGTTCAAAGAAGGCTTAATGTACCGGTGGTCTATGCGGTTTATGCTTTCGGTTCGATCTTAATTAATCAATGTTGACCACTCACTGTACTAGGGCAGCAGCCGCTGTGAGGGAATGATTATGTACCATTGTAGTCGAGATTCTGTTCCGTTTTTTGCACGAACCAAGTACGTTTGTACAGGTGGTTACAGTGTCCACGGTACTAGGGTCGCAGTCGTCTGATATGTCCGTCGTATGATAAGTTTCCGCACGGTACTAGGAACGCAGGCGCAGAATTGATAAAATGTTGTAAACTATGCGTAATGTGCTTTACGTCTGAAGTAATGTTTGTGGTACGATTTGACTTAAATGTACCAGGAGAGTAGAGGTTCAAAGAAGTTGAGGTGATAATAAAAAGTTGTCTTAGAAAAGTCTGAATTACTTTGACTTTTGATGGATACTGATTTCACTTTAAAGTACCAGGAGAGTAGACGTTCAAAGAAGGCTTAATGTACCGGTGGTCTATGCGTGTTTATGCTTTCGGTTCGATCTTAATTAATCAATGTTGACCACTCACTGTACTAGGGCAGCAGCCGCTGTGAGGGAATGATTATGTACCATTGTAGTCGAGATTCGTTTTTGCACGAACCGAGTACGTTTGTACAGGTGGTTACAGTGTCCACGGTACTAGGGTCGCAGTCGTCTGATATGTCCGTCGTATGATAAGTTTCCGCACGGTACTAGGAACGCAGCCGCAGAATTGATAAAATGTTGTAAACTATGCGTAATGTGCCTTACGTCTGAAGTAATGTTTGTGGTACGATTTAAATTAAATGTACCAGGAGAGTAGAGGTGCAAAGAAGTCTCTAAAAAAACTTACAGTTGATTGTAGAACCTCCTTTTTTTTCGAAATACGGTTAATACTGGTATACATACTGTGGTCCATAATCAGTACTATGCTCCCATAACAATCTCAGCGGAGACAGTGGTATAGTAATAACAAAGAATCGTTTAAAAAACAAGCATTTGTAGTTAACCGAAATAAAATGTTGTTTTTTTTATTTATATTTTTGCATTGTCATCAACCTTCTATAAGTGTGCAGTTTCAAATTAAAACTAAGTTTTGGAGTGGGCGAAAATCACGTTCAAGGGTTCCGTTACATACGAGTACATACCAAGCTAATAAACGCGTGTTAAAAAGTGTGCTAGACTAACTCTGTGCTTCTCAACCTACTCACGACTGACAATAATGCCAACAATGTAAAAGAGAATTCACTAGAAGTTCTTTATAAATAAAAGTGTTGAATTTGTCAAACTGTTCCACATAACTAGGCCAATGGCGAAGTCTTATTCTTCTCGAATGATTTCATTTTGTCACCGAAGGGGAGCGCTTTGTGCGCGAAACCGGGTCAAGACGTTTCCTGGTACGCTTCGTATTAGCCCCGTTGTGGAGCCGAGTGCGTGCGGATAGGGCACAATGCTTCAACATTTTGATACTTCAGATAAAGGTATTGTTTCACTGCCTATCTCGGAGACAATAGAAAACTAATTGTGTCGCGCAAAACCTTCCAGTATACGGAAGGTTGATAATGTTTATTAATTTAAGCTTTGCTATTTATTGTTTTTTGGCTTAGTTGACATGAGTCGTTACTGGGCTAGTGTAGATTGTTATATCTACGACGAATAATGTAGCTTTGCTCTGTGGTGCCGGAATTCTGAAATTTAATATGCTGCAAAATGTAATATGCTGAATTGCATCAACCCCACTCTTATTTAGGCGACGATAGGAACAAATTCAGAAGTTTGATGCAGTGTCTTTGTTCTGTTGTATAGGGGTGTACTTGTGTTACTATTATTATCTTTTTGACTTGCAGTAGATTATCAACACTTATATACATATGTATATCTATAGTGATATAATATATCTATCTAGATAGAAGGGAGACCCTCCTTAATGTGATCCTCGAAATCGGGTAACTCTTATGTATAATAAAGGAATCGAAATAAAATATTCAAATCACATATTCAGTTGTTTATTATCTATACTGTACTCAAAATTGATCCGAAGATCACATCACATAGTAATTTCACAAATAATATTACAATGTCATGTACTTTCTGTGATTGCTCATGAATAAAAAAATGTTTACAATATTATCAATACTTTGTTCACTGGACCGGTTTTCTTTAGTACTGGACTACCACATAATAAGATAGTATGCTTCGGGTATTCAAAGAACTTACAGTGTACTCGATGACAGTTATCATAATCAATTATTGTGTTGCAGTTTATTTTTTTGTCAATATATTTACAGTTTTACATTTTTTTTGTGATTTACAAATAAATTCTTGAATATTTAATTAGGTCACCATTATCCACTTGGGATTTACAATAACAGTACTTTATAGTTAAAAATATCACAAAATGAAATATATTATGTGTAAGACACACGCAACATTAAAAATACAACAAAAGAAAAATATAAATCCACTAGAAACCTTGGGCCAGAAGAGTCCCTTCTAACAGGAAGGATACTTTCGATGTTCAAATCTTTCATAACGGCAATTTGATACCATAATCATATTATCATTATCACACTAATTAATTATAAAAGTAATCGATTGTCTTACAATAAATGCGTCAGATCATAAAATTTTGATTTTACAAATTAAAGGCAACAAATAATCTATGAAACGATAAATTCCAACAAAAAATAAATGACAACTTATGCATTTATGAGTCATAGTGCCGTATTGATAAAAGTGAACCGACCCGGCCGCGCCACTGCGCCACTGCGCCACTGCGCCACTGGGCTCTGCGAGAGAGCGGCCAACCGAGAATAACAACCAACACAACAAACCAACGCGTCCTACGAGTTTAACTCCACCTTCCTAGTCAGCTTTTATCGATATGGCATTCCACTTACGATACGACAATAAATATAACGCGCTTACACATTAATCACTTCTTTAATTCCGACGCTAGGAATTATTTTATAATATATACCTAAAAATATAATCACGGCACAAGTATCCCTCCGACTAAATTACTAACGTAGTGTCACTTTATCAGGATTTAGAATCAAATATGTATTATGTATCTTAAATATTTCATTATTAATATATCATTATCAAAATATCCACTAAATGGGAGGAATAAATCAAATTATTAATATTTTATTCTAACATTAATCGCATGACTGATCAACAAAAAGGATATGGACTAGGAATAATATTAGGCATCGGACATCCGCGCCTGGGCGCGCGGCGACGCTGCGGCGCGCGGCTGCGGCCGCCGCGCTGGCCGGGCCGCGGCCGCACGCCGCAGCCGCGGCCGCGCGCCGCCTCTCTCTATCTGCATATCACCTCTACATACATACAGATAACTCGATCAAAACGTTAATACTGCTCAAGTGTGTCGAAACAATGGGGGAAGCTGTTCCGCTGTTCCGCTGTCCGTACCGAACGAGAGGTAACTCGCACTCGATCGTCGGTCACTATTTTGTGCATCGATAGACGGGGATCGACCGGAAAGAGAATGATTATCTAGCAAAATCTATCTGGAATAAAAGCTGACGTTCCGTCCTAGAAATGTATGTAAATAGCTTGGAAGTATCGAGTATGGCTCGTTCGATCGGATGGTGCGCGGTAGCCGACGCCGCGACGGCGCTACGCTACGAGTGCTAGCTGGGCCGCGCCGCTCGCCTCGGCGCGGGCGTGCCGGAGAGAGAAGCGGCTACTCTATTGGTGTCTCATTACTGATTCTCTTAATCTAATCTAATGTAAACCTCGTCATCTATAAAAACATAATTTTATAACGTACGTAAAAAAGTAACATAATTCTCACAAAAAAATGCTCACAATAGGAGTGGGGCGGCGCGGGCCGCGGGGCGCCGCCCGCCCGAACCGATACATCGCTTATATACAACAGAGTTTGCGCGGCGCGCCGATCTCTACAGGAACTCATATCGCGTCTTAAACAAAAAATAATATACAATAGTAATAAAACATTTGAAACCTCACTAACTACCGTTCGTCGACCTCGGTTACGATCTCGATAATATAACTCGACCGGCTCCGGCGTCTCGAATCTATTCATATCACAATCGCACGACCGCGGCCGCGCGCGAGAGCCACGTCCCGCTACGTATCGTTACGTGTAGTGTAGACGCATAGGGCGCGGGAGCGGCGCCGCGTTACCTGCGGGCCCGCCGGCCGCCGGGGACGGGTGAGGTGGGGCGGGTGGGGCGGGTGGGGGCGAATGGGGTGAGGTGGAGTGGGGCGAGGTGAGGCGAGGGCGGGAGGGGTGCGGGTCGCTAGGGGGGGCGCAGGGCGGGCGGCAGCTGCACGGGGATGTGGTAGTAGCGGCAGGCGGCGCGCCGGCACGTGCCCGCGGCGGCGTCGCGGCACACCACCACGCGGCACCCCACCACCTGCAGTCCGCACCCTGCAACGCGCCGCATAGCACACACATTAATACACGGACTGACCGTAGACGTTAACGACACTTGGCTATGGCCTACTTCTGTGCTTGGGACTAATAAAAGCGCCGTCGCCGTAGAAGACGCAGACAAATTCAGATCGTATAAAAACTGGGACTATAATAGCATGAGACAACATTTACGAAAACTTATCAAAAAATAGTAGTAGCAGCAGCAGTTGCAGTTTTCATTTTTTCATCGTAGTAATCTGGGTTTTAAAAATAAAAAAAAATTTCATTTTGTTCGACCTATTTCATGAGTTCTAATAATTATTCAGAGATTCTTGCACATAACAAACAACGTAGCCTTAATTTTTTTCTATTCTAACACAAAAGATACTAAATATTAAAAATTGCTCCGACTATAACAAATTAGTTTGATATATTAAGGGATAAGACATTAATGACAAAGTACAAGTACAAGGGGTAATTATTAATACAGGTCTCTACGCTGAAGGGACGTAAATAACTGTCACAAATGAAACATATTTTCACTACAAAATATTTGAATAACAGGGTACAACTGAAAACAGCATGCTTTGTTGTTACATTTCACTACAATCTACCTTTCTAAATGTATCTACTCTTTGTATAAATATTGATTACGGTCAATATGTGATCTACAAGTAAGAAATTCTAATTTCTAGCTACTTCAGTAGCTACTAGGATTATAATTATTGGTTAACATTTCTAGGATTATGTTAAGTTGAGACATGCAAAACAGGGATATAGGGATATAAAGACGACATTATTATTTCAATTATATACAGGGGATTTATCAATCGTTTTCCGCCTTGTTCCACTAATTCAAAGTTAAAATATTTCCTTTTAAAATTCAATATCGCGTGTTAAAATAGATGTATCAAATCGATGTGTTATTCCACGTACCTTCACGAATATGAACGAATCTGCAGGTAGGCCTCGTGCATCCTTGTCGATTAAAATCTTGGCACACCGGGAGGGTGTCCAGTAACTGTAAAACATAACAACAACTCTATTAGTTTATGCGTAAGGGACTCACATCTCACATCCGTACAGTTTCGCCACTATTTCTTTTCCATGTCGTCTTTTAAACAGTCCTTGTCATTTATTCATTCGTTGTCAGTCAACTTTAGATATGGCTGATTCTGTAGTTTATTTATTTCCGTCAGATCACCAGTCTTACAAATCTTTGAGCCCTTTATTTTTCACCATTACATTTTAGCCGGATTTTTTATAAACTACTGTTTATCTATCTATGGTCGCAATCCAAACCATAAAAAAGTATTCATAATGACATGTCAACTTTAGGACTGTAAAACGAAGACTTATTTTAATATGGCGTATTCTTAAATGCTGGCGTAACCGTACAGATGTAGGTGATTAGTTAGTTCTACTTCATAAACTGTCAGGACTTCGCCTTGGGCGATTAGAAGAGTGCCGCGTATAGAAAATTGGTATATGCATGTCATGTGTGTATTGAAATTATGAGTCGATGAATTAATTCCGACGGTTTATGAATTGAGTAAACGTTAATTGTGTTATTGCTAATACTATTCATCAATTTTGAACATTCATACATCTGACATTGATAAGTATCCTTTATGCACAGCCTTTCTGAAATAAAACGCTGGAACAGTTGTTGTAATATTAAAGAGCAAGGGTACATTCACAACACCGGGCCACCTAAAGTATCTCGTACGTCGCGCGGATGGCAAACCTCTTAGAAAGTTACTCAAGGAACTGTTATGTCAATATGCGTGTGTAGTTTCTCAGTCGCTACAAAATAGTATATAATAAAGACAGGACACACGGAAGGCGAAATTGCTCGAAATTAAATCTTGTTGCTGCTTCAATATTACAATAACTTCACAAGATTCGGTGCACAATATGATTGGTCCTTCCAAGCATTCTTTCTCCACACTGAGAGTGTGTCACGTTTATATTGTATACGAGGTCGGAGCCCGGGGTCTGCTCGGCTAGCGTCGCGGTACTGATAAGTGAGGGTTGTTACTCTTGTACTAAAGTATAACAAAAACATGAAGCTCCGTAACCGTCAGAGAGTGGTGTTAAGTACGCCGCGCTATGCACATAGTAGGTATGAATATATAGTATCTAAATGGCATGCAGAACGCTTGAAATATAATCATTATTGCGCAGCCAATCTTATTTAAGCGTGACTATAATTTACAAAAAAGCTAAAGCATGATGCTAGACAACTGTTTACCAGGGCGAGGGCTTTCTAGAGGTTCTGTAGCGTCCAAAGTGTACCCATAAAAACCAACTGTTGCTATGTAAAGCTTAAGAGGCTGTGAGGGAGTTACGACATGTGTCGGCGTCGCTGGCGGCTAGCCTCGCGTCTCGGAGGGACGTGGGTCATGCTATCGGTACGCATGGTTACATGTAAATAGACAAATTAAATTAATACCTTTAGCTTACATGACAGTTCTGGGCGTGACATGTTAGTGGTAGTACAAACTGCAACATAATGACCATTAGAGAGTGCGGTTACTGTACGGCTAACAAAAGAAAACCAAGTCGATTAATTACCGCTACTGTGATTACTTCAAGTAAGCGTCAGAGAGGCTTCGACAGTAAGCGAGGACTGAAGCCGCGACGGCGAAGCGCTTTATGCGACGATAAGAAAACTCGAAGTCACCGAGGGCTTGGCTCGACAAGTTTTATCAAGCGATACACTTTACTTTGTTTTGTCCAATCAGACTCTACCCTTGCAGCGCTAATCTTCGAATTTTCTTTTTCACCCATCAGTTCAACTACCAACTACGCGTCAAACAATATAATACTTTACAAATCTAGTTAATAAGAAAAAGCAAAATTATTGAGAAATAAAAACCCCCTTGGTTGCGGTTGATAGTTGACTTTGAAAGAGGTGAAAAAACATTGTGCTAAAAAGTTGACTGTGCGGTGATCTTAAGCGATAATATAATAGATATTTAGAATATTTAGAAATAAGAAATGGTCAATGTGTGGTTAAAGCGAGAGAAGAGTCAACTTTTTAACAGTACATTTTAAAGGCTTCGTATTTTTATGTTTCAATTAATAGTATTTATTACCTTTAATGAAACAGCCAAGCGCAGTATTATTAGATTTAATTAGTGGCTCAAGAAAAAATATGCAAAACACTCATCGTCAACAAGCTTGGTGTTCCATTAGAGGCAACAGACAGGAAATCACTTATACTGAGGATATTATAGAAAGCATTTTATATCTTACCGGGTGTAAGCAAGGCATTACTGTAGAGTGACGTCATCCACGTTTGAAAGCAAGTACGTCTCACTATACAAAACTAAAAATCATCAACAGATAAGTTCGTATTTAGCATCAACTCAACAAGTTCATTACAATATAATCGATAATGTTACGGCACAATGACTAGATGGTGTGATGATGAGTTGGACAAGCGACGCCATCGTGGCCCGCCGTGGCCGAGCGCCGGGCGGCCGACTGCTGCGGCGGTTTAGACACCGAACACATGTCCTGACCCGTTGCCAAGCGCAAGAGAAGAAGGTTCACATCTCCGTCAGTGTTCCTCGGCGCGTGTTACCAGGCTCGTAAGAAAGCTCACTCCACCAAGCGTACCTCGACCCGTGGTAGTAGCTCAGTAGGTAGCTCGTTAGGTGTCCGCTCGAAACGACGGGTGTCTATGCGTAAGCGCTTAGTCTACTCAACCCTAAAAAGCGTTAACTAATACAAACGTCTCTACCAAGCGGTGTGACGAAGCTAGCGCGAACGTTGGAAGTCGTGTTAGGTAAATAGTGATGCGTTTACTCATCGAATTCTGTTCGTGTGAGCCTACCGACGTGATTGTTTGCTGTTGTGACGGTTGTGAAGAAGAGTTGACGGAGGGTTAAATTGAAATTGCGTGTACGTAATGAGAAAGCTTCGAAAACGTTGGGATATAGAGGTGATATGCGGCTGAGAGCGTTTTCCGCTTAGCTTACTGGTTATAGCACTTGGGGTCCGGGGGAGAGTGCGGAGGGGGGAGCGGGGAGCGGGGGTTGGTGCGGAACCCTAGGGAAAGTTGGCAGTCTGCACGGTTGCTAAGCGTCATGCTTACATTAGTAATATCGGGAAAGTGCCCTGGAGCATCTACGTCAAAGGAGATGCCAACGCGCGTACTTATACATTTTAGGCAATAAAGATTGTGCACGTGTTCGAAACGTGCGATAAACATTGGTACTTAAGTACACAGAATGTTTGTACATCGTCGTGTACGATTGTATGATCAACGTAAGCGGGTCCTTGCCATCTCCTTGAGTGGTGGTGGAGGCCGTGGAGGTGCAAGGGAAGCGCGGAGGCCACGCGTGAGTGCTGGCACGCGTCACGCAGCACACGTTACCTGTCCCCGTTCGTCGGTGTACACCACGTAGGGGGCGTTGGGGGGCGCACAGCCTGTCCGATCCGACACAAAAAGCGACAAAATGTTTGCAATGCGGACGACAGCCGAAGCGGTCATTCGGAAGGCATGTAACAGAAAGCGTTAAAAATAAATAAAACAAAAGATGGTGCCACGAAAGAAAACGCGCGCTCTACAGTAGACACGCCGCACACAGAGCACACACGGGAGCCGCTAGAATAATGAGAACAATACCTGATGAGCCAAACGTATAGGGGTGGTGGGTTCTAGTCCATGCGAAAATTAGAAGGCGGTTGTGTTAGGTGCGGGCCTGCTGCTGCGAGCCGGGACCGCGGGACCGCCAGGCCGCCGGGCGCGGCCGCTCCGGCAAGCGTGTACGTAGCGGGAAACGGGGCGACGGACCAAGCGCTCAACTCTCAGTACGACGATACTCGCGAGAACGACGATCGACAAGAGGTAATAAAAAACTTACAACCATGCAGTTCAAGCGTTATTATTACCGGGATCGTAGGTACGAGAAATATACACGCATAAGATAACAACGGTAAGTGAGTAGATATACAATAGGTATAGCGTAAAACTAGCGAGACATCCGCGAGGGAGAGGCCGCTCGCTTCGTCCTTACAATACAATACAAATGTGACAACACATCTCAAGACGCGCTAAGAAGCGCTAAGTCCCGACAGGCCGGGGCGACACTGCACACGTACGAGTCTCTACGCGGAGACCCCGCCCCGCACCCCGCCGAGCGCGGCGGCCGCCCGCCGCCTATGTCGTCTTCATCTTCTTGTAGGGGTTGACCGCGGCCGCCGCCGCCGCAGCCGCCGCCGCCGCGGGGGGCGCGGGCGGCGGCATGGCGTACATGTACGGCTGCTGGTAGTAGGCGTGCATGGGCATGGGCGGCGCCGGCCAGCCCGGCCGCATCATGAGCGGTGCACGCATCAGGCCCGGCATGGCGGCGGCGCGCGCCTTGAACTGTTGCGAGTAGGCGGCGGCCGCGTGCGCCATGGCCGAGTGCTGCGCGGCCAGGGCCAGGGCCGCGGCATAGTTCTTGTGCGCCACCTCCTTGGCCACGGCGGCGGCGTCGGGCGCCGCGTCGGGCTGCGGCGCGGGCGGCGAGGCGGGCGGCGCGGGCTGCGGCGGCGCGGGCAGCGCGGGCGGCGCGGGCCCCGGCTGCGCGGCGGCCGCCGTGCTGGGCGGGGCGGACGTCGCGGGCGCGGGGTACTCACATGACACGGGCACGAACGGCTGCTGCAGCTGCATCAGCTGCTGGTACGTCGTCGCCGGCTGGTACACCGGCACGCCGGCCTTATCGGCCGCGGGCCGCTTGTACGGAACCACCCCGGGGAACGCCTGCAAACGAAACGGCCGACGATTAGCGGGGGATCGGATCGGGATCCGGAGCGACGGATGACGACGCGACGGCGGAGTGATACTTACAAAGTTATCGTAATAGAAGGATCCGACGCTTTTCATGTCCATCTGAAACGAGAAACAGACGGTTGAGAGGAGGTCTGAATGGGTCGCGGTGGGACAATTTGCACGGGCGCGGCGCGCGGCGAGGGGCGGGGGCGGCCCTTCGCGGCGCGCCGCGTGCCGGCGGGAGTCGGGAGCGGCGGGGCGGGCGTGCGGGAGTCGGGAAGCGTGCAAAGCGAGCCGTACCGGTGGCGGCTCGAGCTCGGCGGGCGCCGGCCGCTTCTTGCCCGGCTCCGACGACGCGCTGCCCGCCGGCTGCTGCGCTGCGGTGGCCGTCTACGTGAAGCGAAGCGTCGCAGGACGGGACGGAAACAATAACGATGTAATAGATGCACAGATACACCTAAAGCTCGGCGCGAGGTGATATTATGCGAAAGATAAAAAAATTAAAAAGTTAAGCGTGAGTGCGACGGAAGCGTGACGCCGCGGCGAACTGAACAAAACAAGCTCTGCGAACGGAAGCGGCGTCGCGGCGAGCGAGACCGAAAGCGGAAGAAGAGAAGCGAACGCGAGCGAGCGAGGCGAGAGCGTGCAGCCTTGGCGTACCGCGCCGCGCGCCTGGGCCTTAAGGTGCGCCTGCAGGTGCAGGGGAGGGTGGAAATAGCGGCAGGGGTCGCGGCCGCAGCGGCCCTTGACGGCGTCCATGCACACCGTGACACAGCCGTCGTCGTGCGCGGCCACGGGCGGCGGCGGGTGCGCGAAGCGGCACTCGGCCTCGGCCCGCTTGCAGGCGCCGCGCTGGAACTCCCGGCACACCTGCACCACACACACCTGCCAGTCCGCTCGCGCCCCCGCCAAACCCCACACGACCTACCGCCCGCCTTCCTACACCCTACACACCCTACACTCCAGCTACGGCTCCCTAATGACGTCCGTCGATCGCCCAAAAGCTCGTCGCCCATCGATACTTCGCTCCTATTACTCACTTCTACCCTCTAGCTCTTTACCTAATTTTATAAATTTGAATAACCAGCATCGATGGCTGAATAGCCCGTGTCCATCGGATACGGGGTTCAACTTCGCATGGTATACTTTAAACAGAATTTCTGCTTTATCTACTCTCGAGAAATGATACCCATTAATTATACCGCGAATACAGAAAAATTTGGAAAACAACTCGACCGGACGCCGCTTTCATTATTAATTTTAATTTACAGTTCCAGCTCGGCCAATCGAGATCTACGCATCCGTCGCATTTCGTTTAGTCAAATATCAAATTAACTCCACACGAGACATTCCTATCGATTCGGGCTACATAATCATCGGGTGGTAAGCATCGGCGCTACTACACTGTGGGCACACATCGACAGCAGTAGGTTATCGTCCCACACGAGAAGTAGGCGTAAGCGCTAGAGTGTGATTGATCTGGACAAAGATAACGATAGATCAAACTTTGTCAGCATTTATGTAGTGCAAGCGTGATTATGATCACAGACATTGCTGTGTTGCGCCAACAGTGTAGGTAGCCCGGGAGAAGCGAGTGACGCTCGCGGAGCGCCCGGGGCCAGGGCCAGGCCAGGCCCGGGGCCGCGCGGCGCGGGGCGGCGCGGGCGCGTCGCCCGTTAGCAAGGAGACCGACCGTTTTTCAAACTTTTATCAAGAAGCTGAATTGACTCGAGTTCAAGCTCGCTCATCAAAGGGGGATATCAAGGGCAGAATTCCTTAAAAACTAAGTGTAAGTTGTACATGTCGGTCTCCAAGAAGTAGTAGACAGGTAGGTACATGAAGATCTCAAAGCGCTACTCGGAAGGAGACATTATCTCCATCAGTGTCACATTCTTAGGCAAGGATCAGGGCCGATGGTAAGGAGATCCCGTCGCCCGATCGCGTGCAGAACGTTCGCAAGACACAAGTATTTGGTGGAGTGGTCGCGGTAGTGTGATAGTTACCTCGAGGCGGTCGGTGCGAGGCAGCTTCTGCTGCAGCACCGGCTGCTGCATGACGCCGAGCGGCGAGGCGGCGGCGCCCGAGGGGTCGTGGCCCAGCATGGCGGGCATCAGCTGCGGCGCGTAGTACTGGTACGTGGAGCCCACGCCCGGCACGCCGGACAGGTACGGCGACGTCGCCTGCGCACACCGCACACGATTCGATTATTTTCTTTTCGCGAATGTACAGTACAGGCCCTACGGGCCTTTACGGAGACGCCGACGGGACATACAGTCGACGCTACCGCGCTCCACACATTATCATCTGCCGCCGTTCAAATACGGCACACAACCCTTACTTCAAAGCAAGCTCTCTTACATTATTATATTATAACAAGCGAAAATAACATACAGGAATCCAAGTATTAGTAATTAAAGTCAAACAAAATTAGCCAATATAAGCCGGCATGCATTAATATGTAACGAATTGAAATATTTAGTAAGTATAAGCATACGCTCCATCCGATGAAGCTATCCACCAGCCACCAAATATTAAATTAGGAATCGGGACAGGGTTAGATGAGGTAGGTATACTGTATTATGTGCATGTTGATTGCGTTTTTCGATTAATTTATAATTTAAGAATGAAAAAGTATTTGAATTCAATTTGACTGGTCCGTTGTTGTAATCGGTAGTGCTTTCTGCGCCGGGTTATGGGTTCGAATCCCACTCAGGATAAACATCCGTGTGACGAACACTTGCGTTTGTTCTGTGTCTGGATGTATCTGTGTCTGTCTATTTAAGTATGTTAATGAAAATCTATGTATGTATACCAGTTTCTGACACCCATATTACGGGACACATAATCTGCCTAGTTAAAGGTCAGATGCTCGTGTAGGAGATATCTATGACATGATTTCTTTGCTCAATTCCACTTCGTTTTGAAAGTAACTTTAATAAAATCATGTTACTCCCATATTACAATTATGTTCTATTTATGGTTGTTCCTAACAGGTATTACTTATTACAAAAGTGCTATTTTATTTGAACATTTTCCATCTCCGTCCGTTGCAGTGTTCTGAACTCTTTTTTGCTTTGCAAATCTCTCCTCCAGATTGTTTCATTTCTCGTGGAGCTATGTTTAGAAGTTCTTATACTACGCGAAACAAGACAAATAGACAGGGTGAGCACAATAGATTAATGTTGCCAGAGGATTTAAAAGTTAACTTATTTACTTATTTACAATTTTGTATTTTATTATTATAATTATGACATTTTATGTTACATCATCTAATATAAATATTTAACTAATGACCACTTTAATTATTTAAGTTTAGGTAGAGTCTGTTATCAACGTTTATGTAAATTTGAAACCTTTAACTGATCGTCTTTTAGAAAATGTTTGCTGTGTGGTGGTGTATACGTACCTATGCATATATTGGTATAATCGGTGTGTATGTATTTTTTCATTCATAGATACTCGTAGTAGATACCGAGCATCCCTCTCTGCGAGAAAGAACCGGCAGTAGTTAAATACTATTTCGTAAATACTAAAAATCTATTTAAGCACGACGAAGCGTGTCCTGTCAAGTGTCAGTATGTTGTAAGCGGGTCTGTCGATAGGCGGCGGCGGGGGCGGCGGGGGCAGCGGTGGCGGCGGTGGCGGCAGCGTCGGAGGTAGCGGTGGCGACAGTGGCGGCGCGGCGGTGGTTACCTGCGGGGCGAGCAGCGCGAGACTGAGCGGGTCCAGCGCGGTGAGGTGGCCGGCCGCTCCCGCTCCGGTCATTCCGCCCACCTCGACACAAAACCACACAAACACGCTACTCATCGTGCGAGGGACGCGCCCGCTAGCCCTCGACGTCACTCCGCGCTACCCGCTCGGGACTATTGGGACCTAAATCTAAAGCATCGCTTCACGGGGCTTTCTATAAAACACTTAAACCTTCAATCTTATTGTTCACTACTATGTATGCCGCTCGGTTTCGGTCTCGGAACAAAAACTATAAAACCCGGAGGGCTCCACTAGAAATCCTCTTCGTACGTTTACGTAGAAAACTTCAGTATTGCAAAAGTCAGAACTTTGCAAAATTAAATTTGTTCTTACGCCCGCCCGGGTAGTAATATCTACGTAAAGGTAAATAGGTAAGCCATTCCCCTGTTAGCGCCCGAGTATTTTATAGACAACCCCTAACTAGTAATCTAACTGAAAGCTCCTGACGAGGAGTGCGGTGCGGGGAGGGACCTCGAGGAGCGTCGGGCCGCGAGGTTAGCGAAAGTGTGAATAGTGAGGGAGTATGTTGTTGTGATTAAATCTGCAATACCGCTTGCACCCATTTCATACAGATGTAAGTTCAGAGAGTAGTCATGCCACTTAAGGAACGAATTACAAACATGCTCAAGCAGTGAGGAGCGATCGGCCATCGGCGACTAAGTTTAAGTTGTGCCTGTCCCTAACAGAACTGTCTCATTGAAATATTGTACTTGCATCACCTTTGGATTAATAAATATTCGCAGTTGCAGGCTAATATTGCTCCTTGGAACACACTACGTTCATGCTGTTACATTTCATTTTACGTTCAAGTGAAATGCTACATTGGAACTTGGGCCACCCACCTGAATTCGACTGACTTACCATAACACATGAACGAACGCAGTGATACTGATTTGAACACACAAATATATTATAATTAGCTGGCACAACTTAAACGCGATGCATTAATAATCTACGTGTTTTTTTAGAGAGAACGCTTAAAGTACAATGTAGCAAGTACACCGAAAGCTGCGTGTTGCGTGCAGTCCTACCTACTCCTACCTACTCGGAGGACCGATCGCTCAAAGTGAATTGTCCGGTCAGCGCGAAACTTGCTTTTCAAGGGACGACAAGCTATAGTCCACTTTAGTTTGTCGTTCAGTTATGTCTTCCATTGAGCAGCAAATGAAATTGTCAAATTAAATTTGAACCATTCTAGCTAAAATACAGTTTAATACTATTTCCTCTTTAAAAAGTAGATTCTGATTTCTTAAGCTGCCCAACTTGCCATGATGCTTGATCCTTGAAAAGCGAGTATTGCGACGGAGCGTTTGAGTGTAGTTAGTAGTTATCTGTGGCACGCGACTCACCACGGTGGGCACTTGGCCAGGCAGCACCTGGCCCGGCGTGAGCCCCATCTGCTGCATGAGGGCGTTCTTGAGCGCTAGGTGGTTCCTCCCGTTGATCAGCAGCTGATCCTTGAGATGCTGGGGCGGGTGGAAGTACTTGCAGGGCGGCTTCTCGCGGTTACACCGGCCCTGGAATTGAGAATGTTATTTGTTAGCACTTGGCAGAAGTCCATGTTGAATAAAGCCTATTACGCGCAGACAAATGAGTAGGTCTAGGACTCTCGGGAGAACCAACGTTATATTTTCTAGTCGATATTTATCATTCACATTCATAAAATACAAATCACGGCTCGTTCTTTCGGATTAATATTAGAACAAAAACACCACCGCGAGCATGTAATGTATGGTTGCGTAAAGATATTTGTGTTCCATGTAAGCGATACTAAGGGAGACATACGAGTACGGTATCATTATATCACACGGAACATTCGATACCATTCAGCAGATTGGCAATATGCGTAACGGGTTATTTGCGACCGCAACTTGCGCAAATCAAACGTACCTATGTAGGTTTTATATGTGAATGTGTATTCTGTAAAAATATATGAATTCACTAGGTCTAATGGCTACCGGGTAGCATAAATATTCTCGCTTCTTTACGAGTAAGGACCGTTTTATTTCATTTTTATTTTTCGCCCACCAGTGACTGCGCATAACAAGCTAATAATAGCCGCATTGAATTCATTTACAGCCAGCCCTTCGAGGCGAGCACATGGCGTGAGATATCTTCAGAATTTTTCCTCGTGTACAACAGAGCGTCAGGCCTCAGATATCGGGGGATCGCTTTGCTCATTTTCGGCGTCAATGAGGCGCGAGATAATTGCCTTTCGGAATCGAAGCCCTTCCCGCACCCGTCTATGATGATTTATTTACATCCGCGTAATTAACTGTCGCACTACATGACGGAGGGAGACCCGCGGACGATTTATCGCCGAGCCTCTTCGCAATATTTTATTCAGTTAAAAAAACCGGTAAGACGCTTATCGCCCTCCAAGGAAAATACTTATACAAATAAACTCCAACTGGATACTCACGAGTTGGGTTGAGTTGGGGTCCGCTCGCTGATAATGTCCGCGAAGAGTCTGAGCTCTTGACTGATTTATTGAATAACTCCGCTACGAACGGAGTGGCTTTATCGTTTGTATAAGAGTTAATTAAATAGAGCCATTTCTAAAAAAAGCACAAACAGGTACATAGATAAAGGAACCACGTTGTTTTGAAATTACTTGAATCAATATTATTGCGTAAGTTGAAATTGTAATGTTTTTATAGGGGTAGAAGTGACGACTTGTTCACTAAACAATTCAAAAACATTTAAACTCGTAAAATATTTATATTAAAGATGTTGTAACGAGAAATCTAATTTTGGCATGTTGTTATATATTCGCGGAGTTTGTTTAACATGGAAACAATCCGGTGTTTTCACAGTTGTGGAGTCAACAGCGGGCAGATATTACATAAGCGCGGCGGCGCGTCGCATATTTCCGTTTATTTTTATTGCACTCGCTAAACAGCGAAGCCGAGCACGTCATGAGCCGAAAGCGATGCGAAGTGTGAATGTTGAGACATGAGAAGTTGAGAGTATTCGGCGCGAGTCACTCGCAGGCTTGTTCCAAACGTTGCCGGCTATTAAACTTTGGCGATGCGTGCACCGAGCACCACTACAGCCACTAGCCGAGTGGCGGAAGCGGCCGCATTTAGATTAACTTGTTACTAGCAGGCATAATGTTAGTCGGACGCTCCTAGCAGCTATGCTCGGGATAAAGTTATTATTTCCTGTTACTCGACGCCGTCTACTTTAACCGAGTTTCGATGCCGAGCAGACCGTTTGCCCAACTTGCCGGAGTGGATCGTGTCCTCGCGCGCCCGAGATAACGCTCCGTTCCACCAAACTTGCGTTATTAACGCTACCAAATTGTCTCTTAACCAACTGTACCAGATTGTTTCAATCGACTCGATTTTATATAGGTAAAAAATATGTATATGCGCGCCCGCAAAGTGAAGACTCGAAAAAACGTCCCAATTGACAACATTTAATTTTTAACATAGGTACTCATTTTATTATTTTATTAAAAAGTAAATGAAAAATTAAGGTGGATATTGTGCTGTTTCATTTTTCAATGCTGCTGAATTTTTTATTACTGAAGGATTCGTGAATGTATATTAGGGTGTCCCTTATACGACAAAAAAAATTTTTTTTTCGAATTTTGAAATGCATACCCTCTAGATCTTTTACAAATTCAAAACCATACTCAACTATAAAATTTTATCTTTTTAGCATGATTGGAACCCGTGCCGACCGAGTCACAAAGTTTATCGAAAATCGTGTTTTCTCCTAATATTTGGTTCTTGTATAAAATTAATAAAAATGCAATAAATGAAGAAAATAAAATATAAAATGAAGTTAGGGAAATATTTATCTTTATATGAAAACATAAAATCTCAACAATCAGTCAGGGTAACTTCTCTTTATAGTATGTTTTCTACTGTCCGGATACAAATTTCTATGTTCCTGGACACAATGCAACAGGAATTGTTTTTGCTCTTCTTCAGTCGTGAAAGTCCGTGAAAATCGTGCATTAATTTGAGAGCTCTTTCAGCAGTGTCATTTACAACCCTCAAACGACTTATTCTTCTTTTAGCTTCCAGATAAGCAGCATTATCACCCTAAGAAGACAAATAAAGCGATAATTGGCAAGCGTTCTTCTTTTGAACTTCGCACATTCAAACCTGGTAATAATTTTCCATCCCAATGAATTGTGACTACGTCAGGAACATTTTTCTGAAAGTCAATTTTTATTGCTACTGCCCTAGAGTTTCTCGTCTGAGTACGAATTCGCTGGATTGAGGATCAGTTAATGGGGAAATCATCACTGCTCAGACCAAGCACTTCTACGACCGCTTGAAGAATATAAATAGAGTCTCTTATGCTTAGCTGGCATCGATCTAAGGCTGCAACAAATTTAGGTGTTATTAGATTCTTTCTACCTCTTTTCGATCTTGTTTCAGGACAGGCAACCTCTGGCAAGCTGACTTCAGAATTCAGAATCTGTTTTTCGTCTAAATCTTGTAGATATTCCAAGTTATGTGTAGAAGAGGTCGATGCAATATCAAATAAGTTATCAAGGTCTCTTTCAAATTTATTTTCACGGATTTTAAAAGTCACCTGAATGTTTTTACAATTTTTTTGCAGTTCCCTCCAAACATGATATAAATCAAAAAGTTTCTTCACGCAGTTAGGTAATGCCTTAGTAGGAATTCTTGCTTTTTCACAAAATATAATGCACTCCCAAATCACAAGATTAGCACTGTCATTAACAGTTAGTTTGACTTCGCGAATATTTTAAAATAAGACACCGAGAACTTGTCGATTAGAAGGCAATTTTGCACTATTTATTTGGTGGCTAGGCAGTCCGATTAGAAAAATACTTTGTTTATCACTGCGTAATTCAACCGATATCTTTATTCAATAAACAATAGCGTACTAATTATCGAGACAATCACGTTTGAAATGACGAATAAAACATGTAGTATCAGGTCGCAGTGCCGTACCCGCGCAACTTGTATGAACAAACTTAAATCGCCAGTCGGCACGGGTTATCGTTCATAAAAAGGGCTAATATTTTTTTCTACACTATATTGGGTTATTACGAAAGTTTTTAGAAGGTATGCGTAAAAAAAATTCGAACTTGAAATTTAAGGGACACCCTAATGTATATATGTATTCATAGTTGAAGTTACCAGCTTACTCATTGAAATAGGCCGACAAGTTTCGATTTTTTTTTTTTATGGATACAGGATAGCAAACGAGCTTGCAGCACCACCCATCCGCTGCCGCCCATGACAACTGTGACTGACTTTGAACAAGACTCAATTAGGGACTGGGATGGTTAGTCCAATTAGTTGAGAAAGTTAATTAGAACATTAGTTGGTCAGTTCGTTAGTAGGTATGAGGACTGGGGACTGTTAGTAATAGTTAGTCCTGTTAGTTGGTGTTAGTAATAGTCCAGTTAGTACTTGTTAGTAGGAGTCTCGTTCTAAGTCAGTCACAGATGTGTTGCTACCCTTGAGGACTAAGATGGTCGCCTCTAAAGAAGTGTAACCGGAATCCACACCTTTCCAACCGGACCACAATTGCTTTAAAAACAATTATTACACGGCAGAAATGGTACTAGGTACCGTGGCGGGCGGTGGTACTGCCCCGGGCGAACTCTATATGGAACCAATTAGCTTTCATATAAATTCGATCTATTACGATGATCATCTTCAGGAGTGAACGCGCTCGCGGGGGGCACGCGTACCTTTGGCTGACATTTTCACTTATATTTTCAGGTTTTAAAATCATCACACTCTAAAAAGTCTTGACTTCCAAATGACGTAAACCGTACCAATGACTTCCAAATGACGTCATTGGTACGGTTGAATACGCTTATTGCCTAGGTAACTTTTTGGTTGTTGTTAAATTATGGTCGTAGAATGGCATTAGTGTCATTTGCCTTTTGGAATACTGACATCAATTTAAAATACTAGGCATGGTGGCAAAGAAAACCTTAAACATTCTGCCGCCGTAGCAATGACGTCATCATGCATTTTATCGTGTTTTTTTTTCTCCGAAACGAAGTAATATAAAAATTTGAAATAAATATTTTCGAACACAGGGTGAAATAATAAAGAAACGGTATATTTATTTTCACATGTTACAAATACAGTGTTTGAAAATTTGCTTTTCTGTTTAGTCCGCGTCGCGCAGGGCAACGAGCACAACGCCACGTTCGTTAGTTCATGTGTCCATTTGTGATGAGATCAGTTCCCATTTATCTAACTCATATTCATACATATCTGATATTAGGTGTAAAATGTACATATTAATGCTATATTTCATCCTAGTTGAATTTAAATTCAATTTCAGTTTGAACAATTCAACTTTGAACTTTACCTACTGCTAACAGACGACCCACAACGCCTACAAAAATCCTGGTTTTAAGTGTCAACCTACATTTAGAAACACTATTAAATTCAAAACATTTCTAGCTAGTTACAATATTTTCTCTGATCCATTTGAAAGTGAATAGAAAAAGCTTTTATATCCGATTAAGAGCTTGTTTCTATAGCTCGGGGTTCGCGTGATGATGTCTAAAAGCCGGCTGAATGTAAAAGGTATCGATATTTTTTGTTTTGTCTCGTACAAAGCAGCTAGATTGCTTACTCAACCAATTAGGAACGAACAGTGATGATAAGGCATAATTCGTCAAGTTAACCCATAGAAATTGGATAGTATCAAAGTTGGTTGTAAAGAGAGTGGAGTCGGGGTCACCAATCATTCGATAAAAAAAGTTGAAAATCACCCAAATTGGTTTCAGGTTTCGGACGAGCTTCAATCAGGAGTCAGTATCGGAATGAGTACCGACATAAAGGCGAATAGAAAATGCTTTTGTTTCCGATTCGGACAATTTGGAGCGTGTCAGGGGTCAGGGGGCAGGCGGAGTGCAGGTGTACGCAGCGATTAGAGCGACGGACGTCCGGCGAAACAAATGGCTGCGTCGCCTGAGACGGATGGCCCGCGCCCGCCCGCTGCACATTACGATGCATTAATTGCTATTCTATCACCTCTGTCTATCCGCTCGCGGACGTCCCACGCGGCCCGGCCCGTACATTATGCCGAATGACAACGTTATATCGGCAACGGAAGCGTCCATTTACCCAATCGAGATAAAAATTGTCAAAGATTTACGTTTCAACTTTCAACTCAACTGTTAATAATAATGAAAATTAAGGAAAATTAGTTTACGGATTACAATAGGTGGTACGCAGGGCGACCTTTGAAAATTTGCCGCTCGTTCCGTCGGAGGGTACCTAGAGGGCCGAGCGGCGAGAGGTCGCAGGGTGGGCAATAACCGCCCAAAACTAATAACATTTTTGCGATAGTGTAGCAAACCGAGCGAGCTTCCCGCCACTTCTTTTATGACACAACAATGCGCACTTGCAAGGGGTTAGGAGAGTGTCAGTTTCTTACGATCGCTTCCCTTTCGTGATGGAGGCATAAACGTGAACCGGGAAAAATATACGCTACGTGGACGCAAAAGCTTCAATGGGAAAATAGTTTCTCATACGACTCGCCCGCACGTCGTCGCTCGCGTCCTAGATACAAATCGGTTTAGTGAATTTCGTATGACAAAAATGACATCAAAGAGAGCCGTGAAGAGGCGTTCGTGTCTCGTTAAGTCGAGGAAGGCGGTTGAGTGCACTCGGGGCCATAACCTGTGTAACGAGCGTGGCGGCGGCGCGGCTGCTGCCGGCTGCGGTGCACAATGCCAGTGCACCGGGAAACTCGCACTAGACTACTGCTGACTTGTAATTTTTTTTGTCGCAACTCACTTTACCCACCTACCTCATGTTAAGGAATGTAATACCGCATGGCTAAATTTATCATACACTTGTTACAGTCGCCACCCAGCGATTTGCATTGCAGTTGCAGTCATTTCTCTGCGACCCATAGACGTCCCACTGCTGGGCACGGGTCTCCCCCACAGACACAGCTGCGGGAGGTCTAGAGCATACTCCATCACGTGCCCTCCGAAGCACGACAGTCATTTATGACTCCTATATTTTTGGCTTTATATCCAAGACTACATTACTCCATCCATCATCGATCCATCAGCCTTTTGAGGTCCACTGCTGGACATAGGCCTACATTACTCACTTGATACAAAACATGTTTAAATTGAAACACGCCAGCTACTCGCGAGTAAAGCAACTGAAATATACCTATGTATAATATTTTAATTGACTTAAACCTCGTTACTCATAGAAATTCAAACGGGAAACACCGCCGAGGTTAACGCTGTGAGCTTATAAATTATTACGCACTTTTATTCCCCAGCGACATTTAATTTAACCATTAAGTGGGTTAGTGTGGACGGCATTAAGTTTCGCGTACAAATTAATTAACTCCATTAGCCGTTACGAAAGCTTAAATTGAATGTATTTTTTTTGGTTCGTGCGTGGCACGTGCGTCGCGTTGCGTGCGGATCGCGGGGAGCGCGAGGCGTGCGACGCCCATTGATCGATACTTTGATCGATCGCGCTTGACGGATTGGCGGCGTGCCGCGCGGTGCCGTAGTACGCTCACATTCTAGTCGCGTACACCGCGTACACGGCGTACACGGCTCTACTATTGGCCGGACGACACGTGTCAGGACAAATCGACACCCGAGGAAAACAATGAGCTAACGATTAGATGAATGACACGTTCGCGGCGACCACCGATACCCACTTGTACGCACGAGAGTGGGTGCCAAAAATGTTCATGATGTCAAACAGGGACGGGAATAGCCGCGGTCCGGTGGACGTGCCAACTCTCGTACCTGGCTACTGGGCGGCGGGTGTGTGCGTGCGTGTGGGTATTCCAGGAGCGTGGCCGCGTGCCCAACTCCGTTTAACATTTCACCTATTTGACAAATCTCTGATGCGAGCATTTATCGCATTGTGTTATATCAATAAGACGCTCGCGATAGCGCCCCACTCGAGTTCATTGTTGTTCGCTATAACAACTAATAAGCTATTAAATTCACAAACACAACACATCGAATAATGTTGCGCTTAATGATTTGATATTTGTTTACTTTACATCGATTGTTTATTCCAAATTATGGTGGGAATTGTACATTTGTAAAAGTTATGTTAGAGAAAACTTTAGGATTTACGACCGGCACTTACGAGTCAGCATAAGATATTTTTCCGGGCTCAAATATCCAATATCTACACAAGCAGTAGCAATTTAATAAAAAGGTATACCAAAGCTAACCTCGATGGAGCAGATTATTCAAAGGGTGTGGGGCTCGAACCGGCGCAACAGAGGCAGGTAACACGATCATAGGCCAAGATCCGATCCCGGATGCCGCAAATAATTTTTCCGAACAGCCAAAACGAGGGAAAGGTAAAATCTAATTTGCAAAAACTCGGGGCTAGGAAAGGGATTAAGTAAGCAAAATCGATCGTGAATGTATGTACAATTTGAATTTAAAATGATTTATAGAGACGCAGGGGAGTGGCTAATGAGGCGTCACGCGAGAGGGCGCGTGTTTACGGCTGGCTTCGCCCTCGCTGTCGGCGCGGCGGTGGCGGCCTCTGGGCGGCACGCTAGCTACGCGGCTGCCTGCTCTGACGCAAGAGCCGCCGTCCACCCAACGCAGACGGAATACTAAAATTAGGAACCGTCTACTCCCAAAGTGCAAATGTTTGCACCTAATAAAGCCGAGCCGACAGTCGAGCCCAAACCGGTGAACTAAAAAGTAAGCCACTTCGCTCTGAAGAAGCCTTAAACTAAGAATTATTCACTCGGCTGAAGTTCCCGACAAGTTTGCATCGCGTAGCCGTAGCTTAACGTTAAAATATTTATTCGTGCACGGTATCTCGGCCACTTTTGCAGTCGCCGCCGCCGGCGGGCGGTCAGCCGTTGTTTATCCCGGCTTTACTATTAGTAGCAATTTTTACTTTAATGTCCGAGCACTCCGAGTGCAATCTGCTGCTTCGTCACGTTCATATGGATCTAGTTAGCTTTGAATAAAATGACTTGCTCCATTTCGGTGTGTGACGCTAGTAGAATCGATTTAATGTTACTTACATTGTTGACTCAGCTAAAATTAGGAACGGGGTAACGTGACACACAAAACGGCACCAGATGACTTTCGGGTTTGGAGTTGATGTTTTGGCATCAAAGTAGTCTCGCAGGGGGTCAGCGCAGGTAGTAATAAAGCCGGAGGACGCGAGGAGTGCGAGTGCGAGATTAATGCAACGGAAGCGGGTAAGACCTCTCCAGGTGTTTCATTAAATCGCGCGCGGCGCCTCGCCCGCTCGCAGTCTCGTACGCCCATTATGAACGGTGTAAGCTCTAGGGCCATTCGCTTTAAGGACGCCCGCGCCACTTTGTAACGGCCTTAATGAATCTTGTTACTTATAGGATCGCGTAAATTGCCTGTTTTACTAACGTAGCGCCACCCGCCCTCGTCCCGTCGCGCTTCGGACTGAAAAAACACTCGATGCCCACGAAAGGTAGTTTTGTAGAGAAAATGTAAGTGTTGACTATGAGTTGTCTTGGACTGACAAAGTCGAGAGTAAACTTGATTAAACTTGTACAAGTGGACGCCTATTGCTTATTCAATTTACGTATGAAAATATTCAACAGCGTCCCCCTCAAACGTGGGTTCCAAAGAACGAAGCTTAAAATATGATTTATTCCTCGAAGTGTATTGAAAAACATTGGGTCAGTGAACGCCGAACGGGCGCACACACGGGCCGGCCGGCGGCCCGCTCGGTCCGCAACGCCGCGGCGCCACCGCCGGGCTATTTCTGCAGGACAGGTGACCGAAACAGTTCACTGGGTGCGTAATCAGTTGACCAAAAGTCGTGTCACATTAATTTTTCTACGTGACTGAAGTTAGGACGCAATCGCGCAGAGCGATATTTGTGCCCTTTCTTACTATCTAACCGGAAAATAACAAAATACGTTGCTGCGATATTGACTGAGTCTGATAATGACAAACCACTGTTATAACCACAGTTATTTCTTAAGGCGCCTAGTGGTGCAAAATGACCTTGAGAATCGGTGCACACATTCTCACAAACGACAACAGCGCCTCTAACGGAAAACCTCAGAACTACCTTACAGAGCATACAATGACATGTCATGAGGTACTGTATTAATCGCCTGTATAACCCGCGCAGATAGAGAATAGATCTGAAAATGGCACTTAAAATACAAGCACAACACACAACACAAGCAAGGGTACTTAAAACACTGGATTGTAAAATTTGCCTTTATTAATTGTGAAATTTCAGAATCAGATTATAAAAATAAAGAACAATAGGATGGGAATGGTATCAAAGGTTTTATAAACCGCTTGGTCCAGCAGTGTCCTGGTCATCTGTACCCATTACTGGTTCAATTCCCTCCATGAATTGTTTAAAATCTCCCATGGACTGGTCAATTGTAAAATTTGCCTTTATTAATTGTGACATTTCAGAATCAGATTATAAAAATAAAGAACAATAGGATGGGAATGGTATCAAAGGTTTTATAAACCGCTTGGTCCAGCAGTGTCCTGGTCATCTGTACCCATTACTGGTTCAATTCCCTCCATGAATTGGTTAAAATCTTCCATGGACTGGTCACAGTCCTGGTCTTCAGAGTCGTCACTTTCATCTTCGGTGTTGCTGTTCAATTACATCACAAAATGTCAACGTTCGTAACAAAAACTTAACGAAAATAAATAACAATCAAATGTAACGCAAACAAAAACAACAATATCAACGAAAACAACAATTACTCGGAGTGCGTCAAGTAGCTTAGAAAGCGAATCCCGACTGATTATTTGTTTGCAGCTCGTACTTCACTGTGTGAGTATAGACAGCGATAGAGAGTGAGCGAGAACGCATGCGAGAGGACGCCATTTTCAAATCTATTCTCTATCTGCGCGGCTTATACGGGGAAGTGTTTCAGTAGATGGCGTTTATTTTAAGTAATAATTGACCTAACAAAAAATTTATAGGAAGGTACGACAACGTAATGAAATTAGATTTATGCAATTTTTTTAGTTACTTAAAATAATAACAAAAAAAAAGTCATAAAAAAATAAAGAAAAAATTGAAAAAGAAAGGAAGTGTAACTGGAATTTGAACCCGAGTCTCTAGAGCGAGATTCTTACTCACTGCTAATGTCTATAATTTCCCCGTTATTGATATTATCTTTGGATTCTCTTTTCCTGTAATAAATACATATTATGACATATATAAATATTATTAGCTTTTTATTTCATTTGCATAAAATAATAACAAAAAAAAAGTCATAAAAAATAAAGAAAAAATTGAAAAAGATAGGAAGTGTAACTGGGATTTGAACCCGAGTCTCTGGAGCGAGATTCTTACTCGCCGCAAACTCCAATTACGCCATTTACAGCTATACGATTAGGGTTGAAAAACTGTGTACGTATCTATCTTTTTGTACTCTGCAGGATTGCAGAGAACAATGAAAATTAATAAATGTTTGACAAAATTTAAATCTTTACGTCATTCATGTGTGTGACGTTTGCTTTATATGAACACTTTTGATTTATTTCCCATGTTTATTTACAAAATAGGAGTCCGTTTACGCCCTTCTAACTTAAAAAAATACTTATAACGTTAAATTATTTATATAAATTAACCTAATGTAATAACCAATCAATAAAAGTAATGAAATAACGTTGGAATCTTGCAGAAATTTTGCGGCAGAAAGCGCGACACGCCCGTCTAGCAAGAGGCCTCAGCCGCGACTGTCGGTACACGGCGTTTACACACACATGCTCGCGAGTTATGTTCGAAAACTCTGCGCAAATGAGAACAAGGGTTTTTTGGAAATTCTACAAAATGGATTTAAAAAGTGGTATAACTGATATATTGTATTTATTGTGATGAAAAATATATGTTAAATTGAAAAAAAAAACACGTATTTTAGAAGGGATTTGATTGTTTAGAAGATTATTTTAGAGGTATCTTCGTGATTTTTTTCTATCGAGTCAACATTAATGTATTATGTTTTGAAGGCCGTAGCAATCTAACATATATCCCCAAGAATACCATATATTTTTTTTATTTGATTCTCTGCAATGGTTCGTGTGATATCTTGTTTATAAAACTCGCGTTTAGCCTCTGTAGTCCTCTTAAGGCGACTTATAAGCGACGCTTGTTGATTGAAACACCTGAAATTTCACATTCACTTTCACATTATCTGCCATCATGAAATTTGATACAGGAATATTTCATTAGAAGCCTCTTAAATTCCTTAGTGGCTAATGTTCCTCAAAGTCATTCATTAAACAAACAAACAACACTGTAGTGAACGAGTAAAATATCTAGTAGCGAGTTAACTACTATCCGGAGTAGGTAGATACACGATGTGTAAATGATGTGGCATTAGCAGAAGAGCGAAGCAAACTCCTCGGAGAGGCCGCCCGGGCGCTAAGCCAGTTTAGCCATGCTGATGCAGTAATTAGTCTGAGCACCACTACGCGCCGCGTCGCACGCCTCCACTCACATACTCTGACTCACTTGCTCACTTGAATCAGTGACACATTCGCCTCATTATTCATTATTTACAAGCTCATTCGAAACCCGAAAGTCTAGCCTAGACACGATATTCGACTATCTCCTACGTTCGCCTCTTCGAGCAACAATACCAACGCAACAAAGGTTTCTAGGACGAAGCTGCAACGGTATATCTTTTGCTTTTGTGTCGCGGATTTAAAGAAGAATTCTGTCGCGCAATGAACTAGATACAAGTTTTGTCATCGGCTGCCATCCCGCGGGACAAATGCGTTTCACCGTTTGTTCTTCTAACTAATGGATGATTCCGAACAGACTAAAAGCCAAGTTGAGGAAAATGCTACTTATAAATGCTACGGAAATAATATTACAGCGGATTATTATTTATCTAGTAGATTTCTGTAAAACTTATCCTTTATTTCATATGGATGGATGATATCTAACCATTAAACATTTTATTTTGTTCAGAACTTAGTTTTTGTTTATGTATTATGTCCTCACAATAACAGGCCGGCTAGATTACCATTAAGCCGAACTGTGGCAGATAAAGGCGATAACTGCGAGGCGGGCTAACTACAAAATAAAGAGCTTTTAGTAGGTACGATAAGGGAAGTTTAAGGGGAGTTTTCGGGCACGGGTCGGACCGATAAATTGGGCGGCACTTAATTATGATCTCGGGCGGCATCTTGCAGGCGGGTAATGTCCCGGAGTCGTTTAATGCGCGAACTTGTAGACTCCGCTCCGGCGGGCGCGATAAATTTCCATCTGCGCCCCGCCGCGCCGCGCGCCGCCGCGGAGCCCGAGCCGACACACGCTCGTCTAATTTGTACACCTTAACTCCGTGCTACGCGCCGCTTCGCACGCCGCTCCCTCGCCGCTAAACTTCCAGCTCACTGCGCCGCAACACAGTCTTCTTAATCGGAATAACACGACTACACGCCCAGTGCCGCGGTGGAACATTCTCGACTCTTCAACTCTCAACATAACGATATTCGGCTACTCGTCGTATTTTCAGAGCATATCTTTGACTACGCCGCTGCTGAGTTAATCGCAGAGATTTGGTTAAAAAAAAGCGAGTTACACGCAGAGCCGACCCGGGTCGTCGCAAACGTCGACTTTCCAACGCCATACGAGTACCTATGGACCATATTCCACTCAGTAAAATTCAAGAACTCGGTATAAGCACGGTATAAGTGTTCGCATAAATCCATTTTCTTTATAGAACCGAGTTATTAGTCGGTGTGATTTACGGCGATAGACAAAAGTTTGCCCGCCGTGCGCCGCCTTCATTTGCCGGATGACATTGAACTAATTTCCAACTAACTTTATGGTACGCTTTAAGAAATACCACCGAAGTAGGTAGGTACTTGCGTTTTCTATTGCATGATTATACAAAGGTTTTGATATCGTGACAAAATTATTTAAAAAACATAGTTTTGAACTAAACATTTCTTAATCAAGTAAATTAAATATCGATTCGAAATATATTGCGGTGTTTTATGTAACAGGCACCGGGTGAAATAAATAATGGGCTTCAGGTACCTATACAAGGTTCAATATAAGGAATTTGCGGCGCAGCCTGGCGAGTACATTAGGAAGTGTCAGAATGTTATTGCGCCAGTTAACTCCACACGGAGGCGGCTGAGACTGCGAGGGGTGTACGGCAAGCTCGTTCTGCTGTTAATAGTCAAGGACGTTTTTCCGTCTAAATCAGGAAATATGGCTGCGAACTGATCGACTGACCCGTGGGTGACCGTTTGACAGACGGTTTTGAATTGATGTTGAATTTATTTTATACATTAAACGTTATCTATATATATATAAATAAAAGGAGAAGCTGACTGACTGATTGACTGACATATCAACGCAGGGCCTAAACTATAAGGGTTAGAAACTTGAAATTTTGCACAGGGGTTCCTTTTATAACGTAGGGGAGCACTAAGAAAGGATTTTTGAAAATTCACCTCCTAAGGTGAACGGTAACGGGGGTGCAAAGTTAGTATGAAACTTTGCCGTTTTTGAAGTCAGGTGGGCAACCCGCACGCGGGCAGACGTCGTTAATGGGTCTAATTCTACGCGAGCGAAGCTGCGGGCGTCCACTAGTGTTGTATAAAGGAGTGTGTTCAGAAGAATGTTCGTGTAAGTGCAGACGCTCCGGGCTCGCGTATGAGATACAGTTTAATGCGGGCGGTACGCGGCGGATGCATTAAGCACCGCGTACGTAGCAGATACGGCGCAGCCCTTTATGCGAGAAAATTGCGGCACTTTCTTTCAGCGTGACGCGCGCTGTCGGAAGCGCGGCGCGGCGCCGAGCAGCCCTATAGGTATAATTAAAGCGGGCAAGACGATGGCGAGACGTTACGCCGTCCTAACGACTTTTATGGCGTATGTAACATTGCCGGCACATAAAATAAATGTACCGCCCCCGACGCCCCGATATAGCACAGTATTCGCAGATTAATAGCGTCGAAATGTTTACTCTCCCGCTACACGACTGCCATTATTCGCAATCTTAACATATTAACGAGACTTGTATTGAAAACTCTTCTCGGTTTTATTAGCATTAAAATTTTTCTTGGAACATAAAGAGAGACATAAATGCATTTTAAATAGATCGTCCGTATTTATGTCGCGTAAGCGATTAATGTATTTTCCTCTAGTTTCCAGCTAGGATACATTGTAATGTAACGTAAAAAAAAATAGATAGTATTCGTTTACTTTTTTGTTGTTGCGTTGATTTAAAGCAAGCTCACTTCCTATTTTAGCGAAGTGGGATTACTACGGTGGGTGTAAAGGGGCCGGCAAAGTTTTAAATTTGTCCGGGAGAGTACGTAAGAGATAATGAGTAACGATGGCGAACAGGCGGGTCGCAGCGAAACGGCGGCTTCGACGGCCGGCCGACCCGTCATTTAAATCTTTATACGTCCACATTAGCTTTATAGGCGACGGGGAGCTTTCTCCGGCGTTAGCGGCGCCTGAGTGCACTTTTATTGAGGATGAAATACCGTAATTGCCACTCGGCGCCGAGCCGTGACTGACGAGTTTTGTACGTGCTAATTGTGTTACTACACGAGCTCGCGAATTACGAAACACCGCCAAATTAGATATGACACCGATTCCCATAAACTGTCATAGACTCATACATAACGTATCAAAGGGCGGCGGGGCGGCGGCGGCGGCGGCGGCGGCGCGCCGAACGGATTCTTAAGAAGGCGCGCTTCCTCTCCGGTCGGGTATTAGCGATAACACCTCGTGGGACGCCGAGGATGTTTTCGCGGCAAAGGAGACGGAATTAGGGATGATAAATAGTGTTAGGCAGCATAATGGGGTCCATATTCAGAAATTCGGGCCCGAGACCCACATAAAAAGGGAAATATTCAAAACAATAACCGCTTTTCATATCTCAATCCCCAAACAGTCGTAATCTTGACAAATGACGGTCTTTCAAGTGTAGTCGGCACTACGGGCCGCATTGACAAAGCCCCCAATAAAGTGACGGGGACACATAAATACGCATATTCGATGTTTTATTGAGTGTAGGAAACGCGAAGGAAATAGTTGCCCGAATCATTACGCCTGACATCAATCAGAGGAAAGCAGTGCCCCACTGGTCGGAAGCGTATCGAGTGGGTCGGTTTAAACGGTGGGGTCAGGGGCGCGTCGATAATAACTGATCGATTTAACGAACTTACATAACGAATCCTGGCCCGAGATAGAGTTAATCAATTGGATGATTCGTACACAGTGCACTGATACTCGTTACCTGGTTCAATATCGATAGTAGGTAACCTAATTATAACATAACACGCAGTTGAACTCTGTCGCGGAACTTAACCACAGTACATAATATATCTTTATCTTTACATAGATTCAAATTAGCTTGCATTTTCTAGAAATCGATTAATAGTTGCAATTTGAAAACGAATCAAAGACAATATCGATCGAACGAAATGAAGTTGCTGTTGAAGTTCTGTAAATTTAGCATAACTTGTAAGTGTTTTGTTACGTCAGGATGCCGAAGCTTAATACAAATTTGTTTCGAACTTATATTGTATCGGGTTACAGTGCTTATGTTTAAGCTTTGTTATTTCGAATAATCAGGTGCATTCGAGCGAGCGATTTGGAGTGGGTGGCTGGGTTTGACTATTGGACTTTTATTGCCTAATGTATAATTTCTACAAACATAAAATGTGAATTATTAGATTTTTACGTATTTTTGCGTTTCACGATAAACTAAGTTCGCCGGCAATACTCATATTTCTAAAGAAGAATAAAAATGTGCATTTTGGCAACGGCTTGTGTTTCGCTATCCGGGGCTTAAGGCGCCTAGTGGTGCAAAATGACCTTGAGAATCGGTGCACACATTCTCACAAACGACAACAGCGCCTCTAACGGAAAACCTCAGAACTACCTTACAGAGCATACAATGACATGTCATGAGGTACTGTATTAATCGCCTGTATAACCCGCGCAGATAGAGAATAGATCTGAAAATGGCACTTAAAATACAAGCACAACACACAACACAAGCAAGGGTACTTAAAACACTGGATTGTAAAATTTGCCTTTATTAATTGTGACATTTCAGAATCAGATTATAAAAATAAAGAACAATAGGATGGGAATGGTATCAAAGGTTTTATAAACCGCTTGGTCCAGCAGTGTCCTGGTCATCTGTACCCATTACTGGTTCAATTCCCTCCATGAATTGGTTAAAATCTTCCATGGACTGGTCAATTGTAAAATTTGCCTTTATTAATTGTGACATTTCAGAATCAGATTATAAAAATAAAGAACAATAGGATGGGAATGGTATCAAAGGTTTTATAAACCGCTTGGTCCAGCAGTGTCCTGGTCATCTGTACCCATTACTGGTTCAATTCCCTCCATGAATTGGTTAAAATCTTCCATGGACTGGTCACTTTCACAGTCCTGGTCTTCAGAGTCGTCACTTTCATCTTCGGTGTTGCTGTTCAATTACATCACAAAATGTCAACGTTCGTAACAAAAACTTAACGAAAATAAATAACAATCAAATGTAACGCAAACAAAAACAACAATATCAACGAAAACAACAATTACTCGGAGTGCGTCAAGTAGCTTAGAAAGCGAATCCCGACTGATTATTTGTTTGCAGCTCGTACTTCACTGTGTGAGTATAGACAGCGATAGAGAGTGAGCGAGAACGCATGCGAGAGGACGCCATTTTCAAATCTATTCTCTATCTGCGCGGCTTATACGGGGAAGTGTTTCAGTAGATGGCGTTTATTTTAAGTAATAATTGACCTAACAAAAAATTTATAGGAAGGTACGACAACGTAATGAAATTAGATTTATGCAATTTTTTTAGTTACTTAAAATAATAACAAAAAAAAAGTCATAAAAAAATAAAGAAAAAATTGAAAAAGAAAGGAAGTGTAACTGGAATTTGAACCCGAGTCCCTAGAGCGAGATTCTTACTCACTGCTAATGTCTATAATTTCCCCGTTATTGATATTATCTTTGGATTCTCTTTTCCTGTAATAAATACATATTATGACATATATAAATATTATTAGCTTTTTATTTCATTTGCATAAAATAATAACAAAAAAAAAGTCATAAAAAATAAAGAAAAAATTGAAAAAGATAGGAAGTGTAACTGGGATTTGAACCCGAGTCTCTGGAGCGAGATTCTTACTCGCCGCAAACTCCAATTACGCCATTTACAGCTATACGATTAGGGTTGAAAAACTGTGTACGTATCTATCTTTTTGTACTCTGCAGGATTGCAGAGAACAATGAAAATTAATAAATGTTTGACAAAATTTAAATCTTTACGTCATTCATGTGTGTGACGTTTGCTTTATATGAACACTTTTGATTTATTTCCCATGTTTATTTACAAAATAGGAGTCCGTTTACGCCCTTCTAACTTAAAAAAATACTTATAACGTTAAATTATTTATATAAATTAACCTAATGTAATAACCAATCAATAAAAGTAATGAAATAACGTTGGAATCTTGCAGAAATTTTGCGGCAGAAAGCGCGACACGCCCGTCTAGCAAGAGGCCTCAGCCGCGACTGTCGGTACACGGCGTTTACACACACATGCTCGCGAGTTATGTTCCAAAACACTGCGCAAATGAGAACAAGGGTTTTTTGGAAATTCTACAAAATGGATTTAAAAAGTGGTATAACTGATATATTGTATTTATTGTGATGAAAAATATATGTTAAATTGAAAAAAAAAACACGTATTTTAGAAGGGATTTGATTGTTTAGAAGATTATTTTAGAGGTATCTTCGTGATTTTTTTCTATCGAGTCAACATTAATGTATTATGTTTTGAAGGCCGTAGCAATCTAACATATATCCCCAAGAATACCATATATTTTTTTTATTTGATTCTCTGCAATGGTTCGTGTGATATCTTGTTTATAAAACTCGCGTTTAGCCTCTGTAGTCCTCTTAATCTATTGTCTTATAGAAAAGCGGTGCCATGAGCTACAGTAGCGGCCTCTATCAAATGGCGGGTGACGTCACAAGACTAAGTATGAAAAAATAATTTGTATTAAAATTTATTTATTATTAAAAGAGCCAAAGATAGCTCTTTGCTTATACACACATAGGCAGGTAGCTTATCGTAGTTACATGCAAGAGTGATCTATTCAAACTAGTAACTTATGTGTTTAGGTTGGTACCTACACAATCAGTAATTGTGTAGTTTGATAGGTAGAAACAACGAAGAATATTTTTTTATTAATTGCAACATTTGCAACACATATGACACTTTGACTTTCACGAGAATGCAAACATTGAACCACCACCACACACATTAACGATTGAAACAATTTATGAGAATATATATGACTATGACTACTGACTGAGTGATGAGGTGACTTAAAGCACTGACTTAGTCGACATCAATATCGTGCTGCCCTCATTTCCAATGAACTAAACCCCACCCCGAATTACCTATAATGAAAATTGGCGTAAGTAGCAATTTGTGTGCGATATAAAAATCCGTCCCCCATAAAATTTAGGTCTAACAAACGTAGGTCTACATGGTTGGAGTGCACGATATCTGCATTGTAGGCGTCGTGGCGCCGGCGGGTCTGGCGTCGCGGCGGCGGCGCATACATCAGGCACGCGATGCCCCCTCCTCGCCCCCTCGCCCCCCTCAGTCCGCTCCGCCAATTACCAACATTGGTTACCAGCTCGGCTCTAAACTCCAAGGTATTTCCTGGCCAATGGTACTTTACATAGGAGTTTGAGCAGTAATTTTGAAAATATTTGCCGTAAATCTCAATCCGTTCGCTAGCCAAAATTCTTCTTAAAAGAGAGAGGGAGATGATCGTGACTCCGACAAATTAAACGTGACTTTTTCACAGCTTTTAGAATTTCTTTAAGTGTTTACATGGGCAAGTGTAATAAAGTATGTATTTAAAAACGCATGGGGAGTGAAATAACAATACTGTAAATGGTAACTATGTGTAACTAACTATCACGCTTCGGCTAGTCAGTGACCTGGAACCTCTCACGAAATAAGACCCATACATATATAAAAAATACATATGTAGAACAAGTTGGGGCACAACATTAGAAAAAGAGAACCTAATGGAGGCTTTACAAGTGAAAGTGTTTGGAAGTACATAAAATATGTATTAATATTTATTTTGTTTTTGTACACAATAAAGAATTAATAAATTACATATTAATAAAAGAGTATCTCAAATTAGATATTATATGCCACAATATGTATCTATTGTAATATTTTTATAGGGCAATATTAATATCAGTTCTGTTGAAAAAGTTATAATAAGAAATCAGGGCAGTTTGAGTAGACAAATCGTTTCTATACACACGGTCGGTTGAAGCCCGTAAATCAGATTTTTATTGCAACTTGGCGATGTGTTTTCTAGATATTTATAGCTGTATAAATAAAACTATTAAAACAGTTGTTTACTCATTTTCATATCACATAGCATATTAATATAGTATAAATAGTACTTAAGTAGTAGGTACCAGGTACTGACATTAACTGTATATCGAGTGTGGCCAAGGATTTAATTTTTTGTTAAAAGAATATACGTTAACGGAATGGATACGCAATCCACAACAATGCTCATACATTTTATTCGGAGAGAAAACGTAAGAATGAAACGAGAGAACGAACGAAAGAATGAATTAGCGTCAGATGTTTGTTACCGGTTTCCTGTCGCCGGCACTGGAGGGAAATACTGAAGAGAAAAATACTCGCAGTCAGTTAACAAAATGGGTTTTAAAAATGACGCGACTTCCAGACGAATTACAGTTTTAACGAGGCGTAATGACCGTGGAGGCTCATACACTGATATACACTTCTGGATAGGTTTGCATAGATATCTATATACCGATCTATTCACATGTGTAATTTCATTAAATAAAACCATGTGAACTAATTTCATTGTAAAGAATCTGTTTCCCGCCGCGGATCTGACATCACAGCATAAAATAATCAGTAATCAGTGTAATTTGCATCGATGACTCATATCGGCAGGTTATTACGCTGGCATGCCATACCGGTTTTATCTTCTTCAAGATGCCATTTGAATGCCACCAGTACAATAAAGGAAGTAGAATTTGTTTTTTATTCGTTTATCGAGTAGTAATTTTAAGTGACTTAAGCACGGAAGTTTATAATGTGACACCGAATATCAATTAAGACCATTAAATAAGGATATTAATATCCATATGCAGTATAATTACCTATTACTGCAAATCTGAATTCCACATAGTTACGCATATTGCAATCTTCGAACAGGATCTCCTATCATAATGAGAACCGTTGACGCATAAGTCCCAAGCTACGCGAAGACGAAATTGGTACCCTTGGAAGGTAGACAAAAAAAAATTAATAAATTCCTACAATTGACGGTTTCCCATAAAATTAAAGCACCTGTAACTGTTTTCATGCGGCTAGAGTAGGTCTCCATTGAATTCCTAACTATTCAAGATTTTTTATCGATATAAGACAGCAAACGAGCATGCTGCTTTCATCTGCCGCTCATGACTCATAAGTTTGAATTAGATAGATGAAAATGTTAATAAAAACTTTAATTTAGTTCATTTCATCCTGTTAGCTGGTAAGTGCTACTAGAAAAGTGTAACTGAAAACAGCTTAAATTCATAATAATTACTCAGCAAAAATTGGGCGGCGGTTCACCTCAGGTGAACTCTACACATAACCTGAAGGTTCTAAATACGATATACCACGTAAAAAGCGGAATTGATGCAGCAACGTTGGTACGTTGTGAGCCTGACCGTACGAAGCTTCTATCACACACAATGGATGTTTTATATGTAAAACAATCATCCTAGCTTTCAAAGAGATAATAATTATGTCCACTATACAGCCTATGCTAATGCAGTACCCATTATATACATAAGTGCGGCGAGGCCGGGGTATGCAAATTAGTGGTGGCATGTTCTTTATCTACCTGCTTTCTGCTCTAGAAACACGTAAGTCTTAATAATGGCAACATTAATCTATAGATAAGGGTCTCACGACGACGCGGGTTTAACGCTGGGTTCAGGCCGAGTCGCCCAAGAGACACCGCACACCGTTCAGTTGCGGACAGGCCTAGGTTTGTGAGGCATGATGTTAACAAGAAATGTCAAGAAACTAACTATGCTATGTTTTTTCGTTGTGGGTTACGCTTAGTTTAGCTGGAGAACGATAAGAATTTAATTTCGAGCCTGTTAGTTAGCCCGGTAGTTTTCCGTTCAACCCGGCCACAAGATTGTGACCAGGCTATGTAGTATGGTTTCACGAGTTCATTTTCATCCATCAATCTATTAGCCTTTTTAGTTCCACTGCTGGACATATGCTTCTCCCACCACTCCGTCTGGTCCTGTGCCTTCTGAATCCAGTGATTTCCCGCTGTCTTCTTAAGGTCGTCTGTCCACCTTGTCGAAGGGCGACCTGTAGTAGTCTTCCGAGTCGTGGTCTCCATTCGAGGACTCACCGACTTCCACACCGGTTATCAGTTCTTCGAACGACGTGGCCTGCCCACTGCCACTTCAACTTACTAACTTTGCGAACTATGTCGGTGAGCTTTGTTCAATTTAATTTGATAGAATTTAGTAAAAACAAGTTAAAAAAATCCCCAACTCGTACTATCGGCAGGTTTCCTCCATCCACCAAGAAAATCCATCCAGTCGCGTAACAAAGCTCAAATTTCTGCACCTTTACATCGCCTATCGACCAATATAATATTTCGTGGCTGCAATGCACTAAATCCGCCATAAGAGATCGTCAGCAATTCCAGTGAATTTCCAAGCATTTCGTCACGCGGAGTACACGAGAATCAAAGCGCCGTGAAACGACAGTATGTCCGTCAGCAATGCGAGCTGCACGCCGTCCTCCATACCGCCATTATCCTATGCAAATCCGGATTTCCCAAATAACGTGAACCGCCGCGGGCTACCTGCTATCGCGGCTATTAATAACCCACCGCGTTACAAATACCGGGCCGTGCCCCGACTAGTACCGCCAGCTCACTGCCGTGCGGAGGGACGTTTCGCTCTTCCTGTTGCTGAGCGCGTCCTATCTGAAAGCCTGCCAATGTGCACAGCCGGAACGATTATTGTTGCTTTCTATCTTTTTATGTTGCCATATTTTAAAACAAAAATACTAAACTCGTATACACACTTTGTAAATATGTCTAGTTGTACCTATGTGTATAGCTTCTGTCTATCGATATCAACACGCCAGACTATTTAAGAATTTATAGCCTGTAAACGACGACCGCCTGTAAACATTTAAGCATAAGCGTGTTCACTTATGCAAACATGACCAACTTTTCAGATGGTTAAAAGATTTAATAGAAGTTTAAAAGATTTTAAAGCAATTTGTAACTCTGCGACTTGAAAATACGTGATCCTTAGTCCTTAGCATAGTTAACACACTTATAGGAGTATGTTACGAGTATGTCTGTTTGTATGTTTTATCAAGCTATTTTGTTGAATAATTCGTCGTGTTGTGAGAGTGGTAGGCTTAAGACAGGAGGCTTTCTCATAGGAGAAACGTCCTCAACACTGGGCCAAAAATGACATTGTGATGATGATAAATCCTAGTGAGTTCCATTATTTTTAAATGAATAGTGTTGTCCCACCTGGAAGTATCAAACGCGTGGCAACACCACACACGAGGCACGATGCCGAGCATTTAGCGACGATGAAATAACCTAGAGCAGTATGACGGTGGATATAACTTTATGCGAGGTATTACACGTTTTACAAAATTGATGCGATAAGCCCGCATAATGGGTACCTTGTGGGACCACTGTCTCGTGATGCCTGTATAGAGTTTAAAAAATATGCGAAGCTGTACACTTTTGGTTTATGACAAGTGATGCAGAACATTGTTAACCTTAAAGAGAGTCATCAGTGAACCTACTGATTTGTATGCCTCTATTGTATTAACTTTATGTTATTGGAAGCAATTGAAGGGCAGATATAGATTTGAAATTAGAATGCAGGTTTTTAAAACGGTCAAGTGAGGTTGAAACAGGAACTAGTATAACTGCAATAAGTAGTACCAAAGTAGTCGCAGATGCATTACTACAACTCCAGTTTGTCAGCGGAAACACCTGGTTAGCATGTGATCTACGAGTCGTAACATCTATCTATAAGGAAGTACCTACGAGTAAGAGTACCTAGCAAAGTATCGCGTGAAAGCTATCGTACCAACAATTGGTTCACTGTTAAGTTGACTTAGCAACTGGTTAATTACATTACTGCTGAGTCCGTTATGCTCATTTTAACACCTACCTATTTATATGCTAGTAAATTCAGCAGTTCTCCTGTTAATTAACACTTTAATATCAATTCGTCTCGGGATTATTCCCCCATTAAGTGTGAACTCGTAAAAAGACTCGACTGAATACATTTTAAAAACATTTGCGTGGCGAATGCTTTTTGTACGGCGCGGTTGTTTTACCTACACACTGGTAGTTTTTTATCTCGTTAAGGAGCATGACTTTTTTGTCTTTAATTGCGAAAATCACATGCCGCATCATTTTTATTATTATTACGCCGTGAACACACAATATACATAATATGTATTCTGGGGAAATGAAAGGAGAAAATGTTTGATTCTATAACAACATGGATATTACAACGCGAACAAAAATTTAAATTTAGAAAATGAGACAAAAGATTGTAATAGAGAACACAAGATGAATGTAAGAGTAGTAGAATCTAATTCAAACAGCTTAAACTGCGTAACGAGCCATGTCGGGAGAGTTGAAACCTTTAATTAGTTTTTGAACAAAATTACAAAAATAGGCGATGGCGAAGTATCTTATTAACGGACGATAAAAAAAAATACTTTAAAAATCAATTTAATTAATAAGGAATTTTTGAAATATATTTAGGTTAGTTAAATAATAATATTGGTTTTGAAACTTCCTTTGATTTCCTTTCGTAACATTGAAAATACTAGTTTCAGAAGTTTACTTTTCAAATATGAGCTTCTTACTTTTATATTTAGGGATCGATTCTACGAAGATACATTGTAAACTACATTATATTTTGACACGTTGTCAAAACATTTTTCGTATTTTATTACTAAAGCTCTTTTGCCTATTCCCAGTTTCTTCCCTTCCAATCAACATTTCCAAAGCAGTGCTAGACATAAAGCTATGTCATTGTAATCATTATTCCGTAGTGCCAGTAAGGGTGCGAGTTGTGCACCGAATAAAAATGGCGAGGGGTGGCTGATAGTAAAATCAATATTTATACTGGTAAAGGCAAACAAATTAAGGTATTATTTTTCTGTATTACAGACTGGAAATAAAACGCATGGAAAAGTCCTTGCTAATAAATAAATGGGAAAGTGTGTTTGTTGGTTTGTCCTTCTCCACCTCAACGGAATAATTGATCGATGTGATTATTTGTACGGCCTGGAGAGTGAAATAGACAAAACACTGAAATAATCTTCCGACTAACTATTGATCCATTTTTAATCGATTGATGGCTATCTCGGATTATGATGGACCGAACTGCAGGTGAAGCTAGATATTTATTAGTGCTAATCATTGGTGTAGCTTGCGGTTCATAAATTGCTTAGTATATTTTAAATCCCTTGATTGTAGAGGTAATTCTGCACGAATATCGATTTGACACGGGAAGCTAGTATTAAGTTAAATTTATAAATGATTTTTCTAAAGCCATTTCTTTTTCAAATCGATGGAGAGGTAACCCGAACAATTCTATTGAAAATTAATGGCGTAGATGTAACGCAACTGGCTAATTTAGAAATATGATATGTATGAAAAGTGAAAAGCAAGAGTGCAAGTGAACACAAACATATATATATATATACATATATACCTGATGTCATTACATTTTATCATTACAAAAGATTTAATATTGGGCTACGGAACTTTGTCTACAAAACAAAGTAGGAAAGCCTACAAAGTGAATGTACTAATTTAGTCGTAAATTATCCAACATAATCAAGGTCTGGTAAGCATTATTCATGCTTAGCAACTTGAGGGGATTGCGAAGAACAAAAGAATCACAATAAGTTTATAACAAACTCACAGATAATAACGGTCGTAATAAGGGCGTAAGTTCCTGCCTAACGTGCTTATAATTTGACTATAATGTAATTCGACGGTTTAACTCATTACATTTTCAAGGGGGCTGCAGTTACCGTGTTTTATTTATCACGTAAATCTTGTAAAACAGGTTAGCCGAATGAAAGGGATGGATCATCGCGGGGTCAGAGGCTCGGGTCAGGTCGAATCAGGTCAGCCGGTAAAAGTAATCTCCTTAGTTTAGGGCACATTAAGAATCGCCTTTCTTTTCTAACTGTAAAGTGACTGACGTGTTCGCAATCAGTTTGACGAGGTTCTCTATTAGACGAGGTTTAACGCTCACCCTACGACGAGATGCCTTTTTTAACACCTTTGCGATTTCAATCTTTACTGCGTAACGTAGATTTCTATTTGAAAAACGGAATTTAACTTGAATTGGCCGTTTATGGTTTATGGCAAGGATTTCAACTATGGTAACTATACAAAACAGTGCAAAAACGTTTAAGTACAATTACTATTAAAAAAGAGCTTTATTTCGTAATTAGAGCTTACGAAAGCTTGCATTTGGTTTGCATTCGTTTTTTATAACAATTTGAACCATGCTAGTCTGGCTTCTTTGCGACCTAATGCGCTTGAAGGTGAGGTTTCATAACAATCGATATAGCCTTGAGTTATTTGTTTTTATATGTTATAACGTTTAAAGTAGCCAACGGACACTAAAATTTTTTATTTATATAACCCATTAATTTTCAATATATAAGCTTCATGAAGTACATATTTAAAAAAAACAGATATGTCCGCTCCAGGTTTTGAACCTATACAGACAACAGAATTACGCAAAAACAAAGCCTCTCGTCCACAGTTCGGCCCGTCAGTTTATATTTATACGATACAATAACTAATGAAAAAGAAGAAACGCAATTATCGCCTGGGGAGGAGTGTTATTTCTCCCTTATAATAAGGGTGCACACTTACAAGCGTCGCGGCGCCTCGGTGGGCGGGCGCGGTCGCCAAGGCGAGGTACTAAATGCGGTCCGATATGACATTGTGCTTCCACTGCGCTCAACTATGACTTGACTGGCTAAACATTCACAAATGATACCCCAAAGGAGAGCCAAGCGCGCATTTTACATTCCCTATTCGAGTCACGTACGAACTAACTTCGTACTTTTCCGAGGAAATTTTTTAAATTTCTCAAAAGGAATGAAGCGAAATTTTCGCCCTCACGCCACACTTGCAAGTTTTAAAGAGCGCACGGGATAATTAGATTAGACGCCGCTGGAGACTCAAGTCGACGTGTAAGTCGACGCTAGTTTTTTTTTAAACATATAATTTCTCGCTTTCTACTAAGAAAAGTGGCAAATTTAGCAATCCCCACTAATTTATTCAACGTCATAGAAATAAACCCCGCAAACACTCGAAACTTTTCTAGTTAAAACGTTGGTCAATATGTACAAATAAGTACCTAAAAGCAAATTCTATATCTTCAGTACCTTAAAACAATAGATTAGATACAGAAAGAGTGAATAAACTCTCTAATTACATTAAAGAACAAAAGCTCTCAACTATAATAGCTAGTTCATGTTTTTGAAGAAATTAAATGATATTCTCACCGAGCTGAGCAGTCCCCGAAGACACTTGACGGAGAGCAATTATTTTAAATTTGACTTAAAATATGCCATTTTGAATCGTCCGCACGGACACGTAGCCGACTAGGGAATGACTGGCGTCGACGTCCACCCAATGCTACAATTTAATTAAATACGGCTTCAGATTAACTTCGTACGGCTTCACACAAACTATAGCGTTTCATATTTTTTTCCCCTCACAACAACTAATAAGCGGTCGGTGTCGTTTAAATACCTATTAATTCCTCGAGAGCTCCCACGCAAGACACCTTGTTTAACGATGTTACGGAACGTACCTCAAAACACCGAAATACGCAGACATTTCACAATTCACAGCTCAGTTCACCCGATATGATATTACCTGAAACAAAAGCATTATGAAATTAGTTTTGAGCCGTGCGATTTGTTACCATCGAGTCAATCGAGTAAAACAATATCTGGAATAACAATAATGTCGGAGGAGTGACGAATCAAAGTTGTTGTGGTGTAAAGTCTTGACTCTGATAATAATGGGTATAGCGGGCGCGGGCTGCGATTGTTTCCGATGATAAACACCGGCCGCCCACCGAGCCATCCAAGAGTCGGCGCTAATTAAACAACAACGGAGAAAATTAATTTGATTGTTTCGGAACTTCGCCTCTTTGTTTCGGGCCTATGAACGAGTTACCAACCTTGGAAAAATATACTGACTGACGACGCCCCTTAGAATGGTTGGCTACTCTCTCCGCTCTCTGTTCTCTCGTAAATTTCACCACGTCACGATTTTGTTTCTGAGTAGAAAAAACGTAATGCGACTGGAACAGCCACCGACGATGACAAGCAAGACCGCACTGAGCGAAGTAAGTAATGTTTGACACCTTGACGGAAAGCTTCTAAGTGCAGCGATGTCGGCGTTCGTAAAACGTAGTCAGTAAGTCTGAAGTAACATAATATTATTAACATCGGGCTTCTTTTGATTTCCGACCAAAGAAACAGATGGCGTTGTTTTTTTATTATCGATTACAATAACATGAGGAACGTTTAGAAAGTTTTAAATTATATATTTTACATACATATATAGTACTCGTATAATGTTCAACAGTTTTAGAGGAGATTTAGCAGAGTGAATTGTGACAGCATTGGGATGTTATCAGGCAATTAACATCGGTATCTGTCGCGGCGCTGATGTAACGCTGAAACGTTTGACATGTTGGTGGGAAAGCCCCGCGGCCCAAAGTTGGTGGCGCGCCGCACATACGGCAAATGTGAGAGGCGTGTGTGACAAATGACGCTTGCGTGACGTTGCGCCGCGGCCGGCCCGCGAACGCGGTTCACGCTTCGCCGACGCTGAATGTGCTCGCGGCTCTCGAGTTAGGCCCAACTCAAACAAACCCCTCAAGTACATTTTGGCCACCGAGCCGTCATCGTACGATAGGCATATACGATAATTTGTGGTTCAACTTCCGCGTTCAACCCTAAACCCCAAGCATGCGTAAGCTTGTAGAGCAGCTGAGTCGTCAAAAAGGTTTCTATTTTCTCTGTGAACTACTTTAGGTCAATGTTCAAAGGACCTGCTTCACTACAGTGTAATAATGTCAGCAATAATGCTACTTTACTGGCCTTTCTTTTTTATACTTGTTGGGGTCGAGAAAGTGATAAAATCTCATAAAAACCTAAGCTTGATTCAAAGAAATCTAGAATAGTTATATAAAGCTAAGGGGAAATGCTTATTAGAATTATTTTTCATAATAATATCTACGAAGATATATTGACGCGTTCTGTTTTTATAACCAAATTCTGTAAGTATTTGTTGGTGAATCATTAAAAGACCAACCAACCAACATATAAACAATATTTAAGAATGTTATTATGAAATATAATTAATAAATTAATCGAGTGACGTGTTTGTTTGTGTTCCGCGCGTGCACTCAGTGGCGTGGCCAGATCGCCCGAGCTGTAACGTCACTTGTTACCATTAATGACAAGCTCTAATTAATTACCGTAGTGTGACAATCAATCTCCCGGGACGCAGTATAGTATAGACGCGTATAGATCGTATGTTGCTGCTGTGTGTGGGAAATCATTGGATTTACCTGTCAATCTGTAGGCATTAGATACTGCAAGTAGGTAGGTACCTACACAGCATTAACTTCGACTGTAGCCTTTCGCGATATAAAAACAATTCATTGAATGTAAAAATTTGCTTTACCATATTTTTTTACATTATTTCATCAATCAGTTAAACATTCATTATGTGAAAAATAAAATAAATAAATTCCAAACTGGATGATCATGTTAAATTCATTTAAACTGCATCGGGTTACTGAATATTCAAATCACAGTTACAAATTCAGGAAAGTTGGAGACATTTTGGTGTCAATTAAACAAAGTATTTGCGCCACACCCTCCGAATGAATGGGTTGTAAAATTGAATCCGGAAAATTAACCGTGAATAGGTAAGAGCCCGGGGCAAAAACTTAAATGCGTTCCCGGGAGGCTGGCGGTGCGAAAATGCTAAATTACATGCGGTATCTGAATCGGCCAACTCGTTTCCAGAAATTTTCGGGAATGTGAATTATTCACGCGATTGCAAATACGGGTGAGACCTCCATATCGGAGACGAGAGCAACTTTTTGTTTACACGTTGGGAATAAGTAACTGAATTCGAAAACACATACGGTGTTCGTATATTATTTATGTACTCTAAACTTTATCACAATAACAGGCAGTCAAGTTATAATCATTACTTACTCACTTACTCTTATCCAAAGCTTATGATAAATAAATGTCTGAAACATGAATTTTAGAGACCATAAATAAAGCATTTCATCAATACAATATAAATAGAATTATTATTTAAATTGCCAGCACGGATACCTTGCGGATGATGAATATTAAAAAGGCAATTAACATTTACATCGACCGGGTCAGCATTGAAAGTGAGACTGCCGTGAAATAAAAATCGTCTTAAAAGCATTAGCTGATCATAGGAAATGGTTTTATTAGTAGCGACAATTCCTAGTCCGAATTATTAATGGGTATTTTTTGTGGAAATTGAATTGGTTGTTGTTTCAATGATATAGTAAATGTACACAGCACAAAGTACAAAGCACCTAATCTTTAGAAAACAATCGTAACATCAATCAAATCACCTAAAGAATAAATTCAGATAAAATCAAAACATTCAAAACCAAGATGGTAAACCACAGTGTCACACAGCTAAGCGAGCCAAGCCTACACAATAATAATTATTAATTCACATTAAGACACTTAAGTGTCTATGTCAGTGACAATTTCACACCAGCAGTCATGTACAGCGACGGGTTCGGCTGGAGGAGGAGTGGAAGGGGGCTCATTAAAGGATGCGCGGTTCGTCTCATTGGGGTCGGGCAAAAACGGCTCCGCTGTCCGTTACGGTTTGGGCCGCAATTAAACAAGAGAGCGGGCGGTCGTTCATTGGAAAAGCGCTGAACAGTACAACTGCCTCGAGTATCTAATTACTTTGTGCCTCCGCGGTGCCACTTGTCAGCCATCTCTCCGCATGACCCAGCGGAACGAGGCAAAGTTCCTAGCTGTTTTTGCGAGCTCCTCACATCCACTCCACTTCAATCGCATCCGATCGAATGTGCCCGCGAACGCGTGAAGTTTAATTGCCGCCCGTTGATGACTCACATTCCCAAACCGCGCCAGGGGAGAGCCGCTCGCTGTTTATAGGGCACGTAAATAAATATTTCGGCAACATTATTTCCGTACCGAGTGGCTCTACTCCGTAAACACGCGTCAAGTCCAAAAACGTAACATTATGTACATTTATTTCGCCTCGTTCGTTACTCCTTGCTGTCGGGCATACAATGAAACATTCTCCGAATTATGAACCACACAATAGTGAGAAAGCCATCAAAAGTCATTCCGTGTCGGACAGACAAAAGTAAACAAAAAAGGTAACTGCATGTGTGAGGACGTACAACATTTTCATTTTATAATATCCGTATAATTGTATTGTATTATGGCTTACATTTTTGAAAGTTTTTTCGGCTACTGTTTTCATGTTTCGGCGAGGTCGACGTCAAATTAATAGGGTACAAAGATTCGAATCCGTCGGAATACCCTTTCAGTCGACGACGGTGAAAATAACTGTAGGTGTAGGTATACCTCGCTTCGATTCGAAATTACTTCATTTCTTTTCGGTCATTAAGCGGCGGAGTGGTCCGGGTTTAATACAATCGGAATCGAATTAAGTTCATTCAGTTGCGGGAAGGCAGTCGGGTTAAGCTGATTCAGCAGCTCGGGACACGTGCGCCGCCCGGCTCCGCTCGCAATAAGAATAAGAAATGAACCGATAAATTTTGTGCAGGGCTGTCTCGTAAACGCTGTGAATTTATAACTGTAGCTTATTCGATAAGCTTATTTTACGATACATACGCACCGCACCTTCTATGATAATGAAATTCATTGTTTTGCATGGGTAGGTACGTGTTTATTTAGATTTTATGTATGACGGAATACTAATAAGATTTAGAATAGACTTATCTGTTTAGTAGATATTAATTGAATGGTTGATACGATTAAACTAGAAAATGTAAATAAAATTGAAAGAAAATTTCAATTGAGTAAATAAATTTCGACAAAATAACAATAATTATTTTACATTATGATAGTTAAACCAGACAACTGTTGGAGAACGTTTAAATGACTGCCAAATACAAAGTTGGCACATAGGTGCATTAAGCTCACTCCAGATGACGGGTAATAGAGGGCGTTCATTAAGCGATGCTAGGCGACAATCATCCGAATCCCGCCGCCCCGCCTCGCTGGCAAATGAACCCGAAACGTTCACGATTATTGCGCCCCATGTGCTCATGCACTCGACAAAAGTTATTCCCGGCCGACGAGAGCGCTCGTGCAAAAATAATGCGTTTATCTCACGAGCTTAACTCGCCATAAATCGGGTTAAAAATTGACAAGCGCCAACGTAAGACGATTCCGATAGACATTTCAGACGAGCTGTACGAGACATGCATGTGAGACGAGTTAGTATATTTTTGAATAGCATAGACGGACGAAAGCTCGGTACGGTAATTAGGGGCCCGGGTACGCTACGGAGTGAGTGACGTAGAGTGTACGTTTGACGGCGGCGGCAGGCCATCAGCTAAACGGTGCGAAGTTTCACGTCGGGGAATGGATGGTCGAATTAATTGAAATATAGCGTCGCAGTCGTGCGGCGGCGGATCGGGGATTAAAGTTTCAGTGGGTAGTTCGGCGCGGGAGCAGGTGAGGCGCGGCGGGAGGCGCGGCGGGCGGGGCGGCGGGCGGTCTGCAGTGCGGCTGGCGCGGAGTCGAACCGTTGAAAAATTGCAAACGTCTCGGAGACGCCCCCTGCACCGCCGGACCTGATCCACATACAAATCAGCCGCGAACGCTGTGTCGCTGGCACGACGTGGCACACCGCACCGTGTAATCAACTAACGTGTTGAACTTTTCAACAATGCATTCTGAATTCCGCCAATCGATAGCAATTTGTAATGTGCGCAATTTTGTATACGCTCATTTTTAGAAAAGTTACTGTTGAATGAAATGTTTAAACAGAATGTAGAACTTTAACCGAATTTTTGAATTGATAATGCTGAGGAACATACCTGTAGATAGAGATATGCAAATAACTCTGTAGCGTTATTTAATACATATTATTAATAGATAATTAACTAAACAATAAATTATTAGATTTATATTGAAAACTGGAGAATTTCACCCGTGACAAGCTGCAGCGACGCACACCATTTAAATACGGAAGCACTGGAGCCTGGCTAATGGACAACATACAACTTATGTGTCCACTATCAGATATGTACATTAGCGTTACAGCTAATATGCCCTTAACATTGATTTATTAACATCCCTTGCATTACGTTTGTTTACCTATTCCAGAATCAATTTGAAACGGAAATTACTTGAATACTGATACGTATACCAAATACCAACATTACCAACTCCTAGTAAGTCAACAAACTACTGGTAGACACACTATACGAAATACATACCTGTGCCGAACTTGATTATAAAATAGTTCAGAAACGAAGGCAACTTTTAATATGACCGCAATAATTCTTGGCATCATTTATTATTTAATACATTCGTCCATTCAGTAATCTTATAGAGGCCGGATACATAAAGGTTGCCGAAGAAAATATTAGTAGCGAACGTAGCTAACTTTTCTCGTGACTCAGCGAGTCCCCGCTCCGCCGCTGCGCTGCGCGGCGCGCCCGACCTATCTTCTTGAAATATCAAAACAAGATTATTTCCTTTTTCTGTTTTCGTCTTTCGCGTAGCAAAAGCAGTAAAAACTATCGCGTTTCGGCAAGAGACATAGTATTGGTGTCACGGATGAAGTACGTTAAAATTGTACCTACTCCAAAACGTTCCGAGGTAATAAACATTTTAAAATAATCATACTTTCGTTAGTTTATAATAACGAAATAGCTTTGGTGACCTTATTAGGTTTGTCTAGCGTGTATGTCTCATGTTTTAATGTGCAAGTAATTAGTCACTCCTCCATTAACCTTTTACATACATTATTGCACCATTGTACTCGGTTCTGTGCCCTGAGAATCCAGCGGTTTCCTGCCGACTTTCAGGTCATCCAGTCCACCTAGTCAGACAGTGGGCAGTTTTGAAACATAATGCGCATCAATCCATCAGATAGATATTTTGCACCATTTAATTCAATTCAAAACTGTAGCCACAGAATTATTCAGTGACAGATTGTAAAAGTAACAGAATAATTTCGCATTGTCGTGGCATGCGTTCATCAGTATGGATACAATAAAGCCGGGGTTGCATCGTATAAAAACACAATGGGTTCCGAGGCCCGGGGCCGGACCGCGGCGGGCGCCTGGCGCTACCCTCCTCTAAAGTGGAATAAAATGTTATATCCGAACATTATACGTGACAAACGACGCGAACGACACGACGATTTTCTTACAAAAATACTCCAAGCTTTGTAGCTGCCCGTTCACGTTCCCAGATTTTATGCAATAACGTTTGAATATTATTTCTACTTTATCACAATCGCCTCCGTGCCAACTTACAGCCGAATACCGATTTCGGTTTTTGTTCGGCATTTAATCGTGTATTTTGGATGCTAAAACAAGAGCATCAGTTTAATCCACCAGAGGACATATGACAAAGAAAGGGACATGGGGTTAGACAGTGTTTTATCTAATCCATGAACAACAAATTTGCCATGACACAAAAACTTTTTTATAACTATAAAGTGTACCTAATAGAAAACCTTATTTACTTAGCTCACCCTGAACATCAAAGTCAAAGACAAATTATTTATTTTGCTATGAGGTGATTGAGAACTCTTAATGGTGATAGCTTGTTAGAGTTTAATTCAGTTTCATGACTTCTTCGCAAATTTAAATAGTCTTAAATTTTACTCATAAGTTTGATGGTTTAAACCGGTGTAAAGGCAGACTGAATCGCAGCCAGAATTTTATTGAAAATTAGAATAGATATTCATATGAAGGAAAGACTTTTTTTCGTCATCTTTATATTCATTACTAACGATTAAACTATACAAAATAAATAGATAATGCTTTTAGCATTTCGACAGATGGAAATGTTAAAACGCATTTGTAATTTCTATTTTTTAACTTTTATCTCTTCGCTTTCTATGAGATATAAAAATTCCGGTCGATTTAGGGCGGATTCGACCAAACGAGAATAAATTTTATCCTTAGGATAAATCGCTAGTTATCCGAGAGTAAATCCATTTTGCGTTTTACCATCTACTATTCTAGGAATAGCGCGCTTATTCAGGCGTAATTCTTATACCCACCCTATGGCATGGAATAACAGCTAATCCAAGAATATTTTAATGGCGCTCGCTCGCCATATGATCGCCTACGCGATTTTTTGATTCTGTCATACGTCAGTAGAAGCTGTCATGTCAAAGCAAAATTAACACATTGATTGACAGCTTTCAGCTCGCTACTTTCACTATTCTACGCTATAATACGACAATGTTCAGTTGACAGGATTTAAGCCTCCACAGCATACCGTTTCAGTGCAACATTGATTTGCCGGATAATATATCATTAATCATTAATTCTGCTATTCCCGTTTATTTATTCCAAGTATAGTTAAACTTCAAATTACCTCGAAAAACGACTTTCAGTTACTCGGAGTATAAAATCATTGAATAAAATTATCCCTGGTATAGTTACGCGCGTGTAAGTCTATGTTTGGTCGAATCCGCCCTTAGTAGTATATAAATATTCAGGATTTATTTCGAGCTGAAGCCCCGAGGAAGGTCCGCGGCGCGCTAAGTGGTGCGCGGTCGTTAGCGGCGATCGCCCTTAAGGGGGCCGTAGCCGCGTCGGTTATGTATCTTGTTAAACCATTCAAACATTTTGGATACGTCTACGTCTAAAATTTAGTACGACAAAAATCCGTCAAGAAAGACATTTGAGATCATAATAATCGTAAGCAGTCTACTAGAATCGTATTCCGCAGCGCGAGAGGTATCTCAATTTCGCTCACCTCACCCGAGCTGGAAACCTGCCACGAAAGTTTTCCAACATCATGCATTCAAACACTGATGGTATCATCGACATTAATATTCTTTCACTTCACCCTTACCCACTAGATTTTAGAAAACTAAAGTTTAGGAGCGGTCTACGGCGGAAACTTTGAAGCACTTTGCGTCGGAAACGTGAAATACATTCAACTTGGTTGGCGGTGTTTTTGAGTAAGGCGTCGCGGGTGTATGTATGTATGTATGTAACTGTAAGGGTGTGATCGGCATGGCGCGGGTCGTCGATGCTCATTTGCGTATCTAAGTGGGCCCGCGGAGGCCATTAGCGATCTGAGGCGTCATTACTCGCGGTGCGCGATAAGGAGCCCTGCCGCCCTAACGACGCGCCGAGTGGACAGCTACGTGTTCTCCACCATCACCAAATCAAACCGACTGTACGACGGTTGAGTAGACAACCAAATAGATTTTTAATGGAACGCCAGGAGCCCAGGGAAATGGGGAAATATTTTGCCCGATATATAGGGAAAACGTGACGCTAAGTGGGAGGTTCGAATTAACCTTCGCTTTTACCTAAATTACCATGTATGTAAGCTTTATTAATTTGAACTAGTGGTAGTGTACTTCAGTCACCTATAAAAAGAATTATTATAAAGATAATTATGTAGTCTGTAATGTAACGATTTGTTTATTTTCCCACATTATACATGTCACAAACTGTACCATGTAGGGTTCAAGTGGCGACCCTAATCATAAAATTAATTAACTATAGTTTTGTTTCCATATTCATGCAATAGGTATAAAGCCGCATGTTCTATAGGCAGGGGCGTATTAATCATACCATATGATTTCATAGATGGTCTGCATGCGCCATTGCGGAGTTTCGTCGGAGATTTTAACGAGATTGCCGGCAGTCGCCGGTGCCGTAGCGTCGAACTCTTGGCGAAAACCCTCCAAAACAACTTTACAACTTATTAAACGAGATCTCTAACATTTGATATTAAACCTCCGGCGGCAGATTATTTCTTTCCCTACTCAAACTCTTATAATTCGGCTTGTAGATATAGGAACGACGTGACTGCTGTAAAAAAGTTAGTGAATTCGAAAAGGGGCACAATGTTGTGCACAAATCGGATTTCGAAAACAATTTAATTCCTATACGTTGTTGGCTGAAAACTGCCGGATAGTTACGCGATATTCATGCATTTGAATTTCATACAATTAAACGCCGGGTCGAGCCTGCACACGTGACTTGAATATCGCACATGACATAAATATCATGCACTCGCCCGAAGCTGTTTTTCAGGACAAATCGCAGATCGCGGAATAAACTTCATAGGATTACCTAACTATTTTGACCCGCGACCATATCAATATTTTGGGATTCGGATGTCGAATGCAAGGTGCGCACAGGGTCGACATCCTCCAAAATAATTTCGAAAGTTTTTGCACAGATGTATTTATGGCTTTTAACTAAGTCGATGACACGAAAATTCCTGAAAGTCAGTAGGTATGTTTGTGTGGACACCGAAGCTCTCGGTGAGATTACAAATCGATCCAAGAACGAAGTTGTCGTTCGTTGGAGTTTTGACTGCAAATACCTATGGCTTAGTGTTTTCCTTGAACCGCTCTACATAGTAAGAGATTGCGCTAGTGAACTTCTCAATTAAATGCAATGAACGGTTCGGCGTATCTGATCACCAAAAATTAGTAAAATTAGCTTTATAGAACCGAACGGATCAAACAATCAAGGTTCTCCTAATATCTGACCGTTGTCGTAGAGCCTCCCAGATGCAGTAGAGGCTATTGGCGGCGGCGGTCCCCGGAGGTCACCAGCTCTGCTCCGCGCACTTGGGCACATGTTTTATTCAGGCGCAGCGCACTCCGGCTCGACCCTGCCGAAGCCCGCTCATTACAATATGGCGATGGCGGGCGCCGGCGCCGGCCCGTCGCCCAACTTCTGCGATGCTAGACAGCACAACCGATTAAAATTTCATCTCTCTTTGTTCGGAAACAGAGATAACGGATCGATGTGCGCCGCTAATGCTCCGGCACGGTCGCCGCCGATCTAAATTGAATTCATCGATTCGCTATATACATAAGCCGATGAATGTTTGTAGCGGAACGAACGCTTTATCTCACTTCAAATAATAAGGAAATAGTGCGGAAATACTGGTGGGAGATAATTTTCGAACGTAGCTGCAGATTTTGTATACGACGCTCTTCTGTTTGATTACTTGCAAGTCAGTGACGGCATAATATGAGTATACTATATCATTAATGAATCGGAAGGTGTCGTAAACGTAATAGGGCTTAGTTCATGATTTAGCATGGAGACTGGGCTCACTCGGTTATAACAAATCCACTTACAGAGAGCGTGCGAATATCCAATATATTGCGGACACGAGCTGTGTTTCTACTGCACTAACTCACTTTAATCCATCCACCCACTGCCGTCTTTACAAAGATCTGCGCCAGCCAGCTTTAAAATGTGAATGTTTTAAATTAAAAGCGCTTTACTACTTAAACTCTGCAATTGTGGCCATCTTTAAACATTTTTAATGCCAGTCTCATTAATTTCTTGCAAATGAAGTTTATTATTCATTTGAATTATTTACGGTCTGTCATAGCTGTGTTCCTTATTCTATTAGGTCCCGTTACAATCGAGACAGTTAATACTACATGAATCGGCAAAAGCGGTTGATGTTCAAAAGTTCACGGAGTTGAGACCACGCCAATTAAAAGGCCGCGATTGAAAACGATTCCCCGGCGGATGCCTAGGGAAAAAATGGAAGAAAGAATGCCATTTTTTGATTGATGAAACATTTCTGAGTGCAGCTGTAAGTCAATGTGGTTGCGCTGCGAGCTTGGGAGTATTTAAATTTACCTGCAATATGGTATGTAGCAGTCATGTTGTGGATGCTGATTTTTTGAGTCTTTCATCCGCGGATCTTACGATTTTCCAGAAAAAAGTGATCTGGTGAATGGATTTTGTGCCACCTACAATTTATTTATCTATTTTCTATATCCATTATAAACTAATACATTAAATTATTATTAGTCTCGCTAAAACTCAAAAAAGGATTGACCTAATTGAATACTTTTTTTTTACTTTAATTCTTTGAGACCAATTATACGAGTGAAGTACAAGTGTAGTGAATAAAAATTAATACGGTAGTAAAAAAAGGTTGTGGTCGGTAATCAGTTTATAAATATCCAATATACTTCACGAAATTTCTTGTCGCCACCAGCACAATAATAAAAAAAAAGAAAATCAATTTTTTGAAAGCTTTTATTTTATCCATTAATTTTTGCGAATGTGGATTCGGACGTAGTAGTTATGTATGGACGCTACCGTAGCTATGTAGCGGTCCCGGTTGTTTTCAATTGTGCAAACAGTCGCTAAGCCTTTTCGAAGACCTTCGGGTGGCTTAACATTCGACACTGGGTTGGCCTCTAACCCATCCGCAGCAGCAGAGTATTGGAGTATGCTCTAGAACTCCCGTAGCTGTTTCTGTGAGGGAGTCCCGTGCCCTGCAGTGGGACTTCTATGGGTCGCAGCGAGCGAGGTATGTAGGTATACAGCGATATACTATTCTGAGGAGAATAAGTTACAACACCATATTTGAGACGTCAATAAAAAGATGACCAAAAATTACGCTATTGGGCAGAGGCGTGGCGACGCGGCGGCTTCCTCGTTCATGTCCGTAACATTTTTCATCGACGAAGCGACCAGTGGAACGCGTGAAAAATTGTAATCCGCTCGCATGGCATAGGATATTCTTACTCCTCGCAACATCCTCCACACATCCCGTATCAGTATCGAGCCCGTTGCATGCCTCGTATCGTAACCACCTCGATTATACATAACCGAATCTTCTCGCCCCTACTGCTTCGCCCGGTACAATGATGCGGTTAATTTGAAGGAATAAATCAGGCTCGCTTTATATTCCCGTCACAACCGACAGTGGAGCCTTGGAAGCTATTACAGAAGCTGTAATGAGATTTAGAGCGCTCATATAAAGTTATTTATGTGTAGGACGCGACTCCTGCGCGCCGTGGCGCACTAGTAACTTAAAGAACTGCGAGGAGACGGGGTGAACAACCTCGTAAGTTTATAACATTATTCTGAAAACACATGTGGTCGTGTTATTTACATACAAATGCATATCGATATAAAAATTGGTGCGATTTTATATCGCTTATGGAATGGTTAGCGCGCTCGCGACACTGGCAATCAACGGCTGAACTGAGCCAGTGCGTTGCGTTTAAATTAATTCGTTTTTCGCTCGTATCGGGGAGAAGCGGCTAAACTATAGCTGACACGCGAGCTATGTTTGAACAATGGCGTTGGCACCCTATTATTTATTATTATTTTTATTCGAGGAGGTTGGATGATCGATTGCGCGGAGGGCCTGCGGACTCCTTTGTTCGAAGCGAGATTAATCACACGCGTCTACATATGACGGGCGTTGAGTGGAGATATTCATTAGCTAGAACCGATCGGTAAACTTCCTCCACTACACTTTTACCAAGTTGATAGATAAGTTAACGATGAAGGAAAGCAAAGTTAAAGTTAGCACGCTGCCTTTTTTAAATCATCTTATGGGAACTTATTTGCCTTATCAAAAAAAAAGAAACTAAGTGAGTACCTACCTAACTAAAGTGTTCCCTCTTACATTCAAACGCAGAAATACGAGTACAAATTCAACAACACCATCTTCAATAAACCAAATCCCATAACGGAAAAGGGTTGCCGCTCAATACTCAGCCCGGTTCACGATCAGGGTACAATTTATTCGGGATTCTTTAAGTGGTAAAGAATAAAATAAATTTCGTAGCAGTTTTACCGTTTCACGTGAGCGGTGGAGGAGCGGAGTCAGGATTTAGGCGCCGCCGCGTGCCGCCGCGCTGACTGCGCGTTTCTCAGAACAGGGAGCCACAGACGGGGAGCTCTGTCGTAATATTATCTCAAGCGGTTTGGCCTCGAAGTTGTTCTGACTGTTTAACGCACGTTATAAGGTCTGCGACAAAATGGTCATTTAATCCTTTCATAATGGCGTCGATGATGATGAGTTAGGCGGCGGCGGCGCGGCGCGTCGTCTGTACGGTAACGCGATAGCGCAAACAAATGCTGGGACAACGCTCACACCGCGCCTCGTGATGTCAATTAAGCTAATTAAACACACAGCGGGGGAGACTGGACGGCGAAAGCCCGCTACCCACTCTCACCCTTCGGTGTCCTTTAACTGACGCATCATTTTAACTACAAAAGCTATTTCTCGCGGGAACGGAAAACAATGGAACTACCCGCGCCGGCCCATATTCGCGCAGACGGACGTGAGCTCGCTATGGCAGCCTTTATAAACGAAATGCAACGGTTTTTACGAGCAAAAGCTGTCGCTCCAGATAAGCCGCGAGTCGAGGCATCATGTACGTCAATATTAACTCGGCTTCTTCGAGTGGTGAACTTTACAAGGCAAACGGCGTCAAAATATGCAAACACAATGAGAAATTCTCAGCTTTAGTGGTAAGTAATTACCCGCCGATGAAATTATGGAAATGAGCGGTGAAAAGACAAATAATAGAATGAGTGCTAACAAGAGATAAGACACGGCTTAATTAATAAAGTTTGCGCGCTCGTCTTAGGGCGGCGCTGGGAGGAGAGTGGAGCGACTGTGGATTCGAATCGGATAATCGCATTCGACTAATTGAGCGTTAGATTGACGCTATCGGCCGCCGGGCGCTCCGCCTGGGCGCCCGATGATCCACCCTCTACAGAGTGAGCCATAGGGCATGCTGATATAACGACTCAGCGTCCAGTTTAAAGTATTGGTTCCAAGTCGCAAGGATCACTGCCACAGCTTTTTTCCATGGCCAGCAATTCGCATCGCGTTTGTGAGCTTGTGTCTCTCCCGGTTCTGAAGCAGTTCTCAAATAATTTGAAAACAGTGACGAAGACGCCACCATCCGTTAAGTAGTTCCCTTCTTTTTAGTAACACAAAGGGTTGGCGAGCGTGCGTCGAATTTGGGAAAGTTATAACGAGAGGCGCGACGGGCGGTGGGGGCGCGTCACGCGAGCTTCCATCACCGTACTTTAGCTGTCAACGGTCGCATGAGAGTTACTATTATTATACTTCCAAAATACGGCTCACACATGAGTGTGACTAATGTGCCTATGAATTTTATTTCAAGCCAAATAATTGCATTTTATACTACTACAGTAGTTTGCAGCTTAACTAGCTGAAAACTACCGTATTAGTTAAGTATTTGTTTAAATGATTCAATTCAACGAATTTTATTTTAAATAAACAATGTAAATTCATAAATACATAGGTACTTATTAATTCATTGTCATAAGAAACACAAAATATAATACGAGAAGTAACTTCTATTTGTTCACTCAAAGTTCGTTCCAACTTTTCGGCCCTTCATTAAGGGCGAAAGGGTCGAGCCCGTAAGTCGGTGTCGGTTCACATTCAAGATGCCTTATGTATGGGCTTAAGCGACATTGCAATAGTGCGATATGGAGGCAAGGTCGAGGCGTCAGTCGTTCGTTTGCACAGGTGTGGACTGTGGATAGGGTTGTCAAAAAATTATAATATTTTAATAAAGTCACAGTAAGTCACATAAAACGATTCTTAAGGAAATGTACATTTTACTAATCCTTTTTTTTCCTTAAATAAACAAGTTAATTAATACATTTGGACTGTTTGAATATGAACAGCATCATTAATAAATATTTAATTCATAACAATACGCTTGGTTCAACTTAGAGATGAGATTAAATATACCTATTGAAAACTTTAAAATGGAACTGTATACACTCGTATTATCATTACAAATTACGTTTCACTTCACGTAGCTAAAGCTTAACACATGCACACAACTATTTATGATTACTTCCAAATAATGAAAGTAAAAAATGTAGACAATCCATAATTAAGTAACTATGATAACTATGATGATATAATGATTTGATTATACGGTAGGCAACCCTAGGTGAGCAAACTCTATACTCTTGCTAGACTCTAGCAGCGAGTACACAGTAGGTACATAACACACGTCACACCGAAAATGTCTGCATCGACTATTTAGTATCGAACATATTGCTTACTAACTTCGCCAATAAATAAGTATGTTTATCAATATAAGTTTCGTATTACCACAAGCAAACTTGATTTAATGTATGATGTACAACACGGATGAAGCGTTAATAGATAAAGATAAACGCGATGTATGACGTAACGACTAGAATTGGTGAATTAGAAATCACTTAACTGTAAGTAGGTCCCATGTGAGGTGAGTCTATTGCCATACTCCGAACTACTACTCAATCAAGCTATTTCAAATTAGAAAAACTCAATAATACTTTGCCCGATCATTCGGTCGAACCCAGGATCACATTACAACCACTAGACCAACGAGAAAAGAAATTAACCGAATGTTATGATAAGTGGTGTACTTCCTGAAATTGTGAAGATTTCACAGGTTTCTAAAATGAAAGAAGTCTCATTATATCGTTCAAAATCCCCAGACAACCGTAGCGTAAAGCGTGTCGTGTGCGCGGCCATCATGCTTGTGTAACTAAGTTCTTGCTGAGTTTGTTTGCTGCAGCTCGCTCGCGCGGTGCTGATGCCGATGCCCCGGCAACTCGTGTGATAAACACCAAACAGTGTATCTTTCATACTTACGTTACGTGCACTTTTGTGCGAAATATTGTAGTCTTTCGTTTTAACAGTGTATGTGATCATACCTATGTACCCACTTTACGTGCACTTTTGTGCTAAATATTGTAGAGTGCTTTCCGTTTTGACAGTGTGTGTGCGACGCTCGTTTGTAAGCTTAACGTCTTTGGATTGATATAAACAAAATGTTTGTAACACACAATGCGTTGTCATGAAATTCTTCATGGATTCAGGAGAAAATTAAAATCGATTGGTATGTACTCACCGTGATAGTAGTAAACAATTGTGCATTCAGTGGTCCTGTAAATAGCTCTTTGCGATCTCAAAACTTCTGCTTCATGCGCCATAACAGGCATATAGTCCTCTAATTAAATGCTTGCACTATTTACTCTTTCATTACACAACTATACAAGATTTTGCTCACCGCCGATTACCTAACTACATTAAGAAAAACACACGGCATCGAAGTCATCTTAAAAGGGTTCCTTTTTACCCGATTGAACGACAGAAAGAAGGGTATTGTATATAAGTCTACATATTATGTATGCATGTAAGGTGATTTTAATGATTAGGTACTTCGTCAAACGATTCGTCTTAACCTTGCGAGTGTCACAAAATACATGACAGTAATCAAGATTCACCCACAGCGATAACTAGACGCCATAATAATATAGCCAAAATAAAAAACAAAAGAAATCAACCAAGTACATATTATATCAAGTAGGGTATTGTAGAATGGATTTTTAAAAATTGTATGTTTCCTTTGATAATTTTTCTATTTTAATAACAGTTTAAGATATATCACAATTTAAAGTTTGTTAACAATGGTAGTTAGTTAATTTTCCTACTTACATAATTTGTTTTGCAGTCGGGTTTTACTTACATATTAATAGTCGTACTAGTTAAGAGTTTTCTACAAATAACTTTGTTTCCATTTACGAAAATGTATTCAAATATTTCTAAAATATTTTACTGTTATTTCTTAGTTGATTTTATCTTGTAAGCTCCCAGAGAATTAAACTGGGTTCTTATTGAACGTATTTTCGCTGGGGAGGCGACAGAGTAATTGAGTAAGTACATTAAAAAAAGTGTATTTACAGTTGACCTCACGCGGCGACCGGGAAACTTTCGTTTTGGGCCGGGAGTTATATGGGTGGAAAAATTGAGAAAAGTTGGAGCGTAATGGCCGGTGGCGACGTCGGGCCGAGTACGGGCGACGCGGACGTCGAGTTTAATATAATATGTAAATCGAACGGTAGCATCGCGACCTCACACTGTTCATCGGCGAGCTCATATCGCTCGTGCCGGACGTGGCCGTATTACTTGGAGAGTCGTAAATTATCGTGCAAAAGGCGAGGCAGCAAGTTTGACGCTGGGCGACTGCCGAGGAAAGAGGACGAGCGCGCAAGGGTTACGAGCCTATGAATGCAAATGAGCGTTGCCGCGCGCCCCGGACTCGGTTTATCGACGGACATTTACATAAAACTCCAGGAACCGACTGGCCAACCGCTCTCGCCATCTTTCCTTATCAACCTTCATCGATTAGTAATAAAGTAACCAGGAAACATATACGAAGACTATATTATACTTTTGACTACTTTGCAGCTCGGGTATACGGGGCAGTCTTCAAGAACTATTTTTTGAAAAGTATTGTCTAAAGTATAATAGGAGTAGCGTCCATAGCCCAATGGCTCGCGTCGATTTAATGTGATCGAAAGAGATAAGCAATGACGGGCGCGGTCGGTTTGTGGATGGGTGACCGCTAGTGGCAAAATTTCATGGACGCTACCGTGCTTCGGAGGGCACGTAAAGCCGTCGGTCCCGGTTGATTGCAATGGTGGAAACAGTCGTTAAGCCTTGTCGAAGACCTTCGGGTGGCTTGAGAACATTCGACACAGGGTTGGCACTAACCCCTCCACCAATCCGCATTGGAGCAGCGTGGTGGAGTATGCTCTAGACCTCCCGCAGCTGCAACTGTAGGGGAGACCCGTGCCCAGCAGTGGGACGTCTATGGGTCGCAGCGAATAGGAATAGGACAGAATAAACTCTATTGAGTGTTAACAAAAAGAAGTATCCGTTAGAGAACTACCACAGGTAGACATACTCGTATCGGACTGACACGAGGCATGATATATCGTATTGGAAACAGTAGCTGAACTACGAGCTCCTAAATAAAAGAAAATCTCAATCTCCATTACAAAGCAACAATAAATACCACATTCATACAGACGACAAACATACTGCTTCTATCTATATTCATATAGATAGAAGCATGATATCTTTAAAAGTTCTCTCTGTTGTAAGAGGTTAAAAAATAATTAAACGCTTCCGCGCGTTTAACAAAGAGCGAAGGTATATAATTAATGAGAATAGTAGGTACACATTAAATTTGATATTTGCTGAGCGTAATGAAAGAAGAATAAAATAAATTTTATGTGTATGTACTGTATGACTGCATCAATTATGCTGCTACCTATCCTACTCAATAATAATCTAGTACTATGAAATAACAGCTTATGTCTTAATGAGGGATTAAAGGCTGCGCGCGAGGATTTCGATGAAATAGAACAGGCTGCAGTGTACAAAGCCGCGATATATATACATGCCGGTTGATTGATTACGTAACAATGGGTTCCGTATTTAGGCAGAGCGACAGATTCGGTCGAGTCGCGTCGACACTGCTCCGGCTTAACTTAATTTAGCTTAATCGGGCGAGGTTGTCTGACATTACGACATTTGGCCTTTGTCACTTGTAAATGCTGGCGAGCCGGAGTCAGAATGCGCAGTCGACGTGGCAGCGCCGTGCTAATTGGGGAACAGCCGGTGTCGATTCGTCGGCAGATTAATTCAAGCAGTCAATAAGAAGAAGCAGCGACACGGTGCGACTTTGGTACTTCAAAGAAAGACCTATTATTATAGTTATTATAGTTATAATACAGATGGTTTTCGATCTTCAGTGCAATTGAAGGAGATGAAACAAAAACTTTATCTGATACTAGTGGACGCCCGCAGCTTCGCTCGCGTGAAATTAGACATAATAATAGATTCTTCTTAACGCGTTAACTTTAGCTCCACTAAGGACAATGTCGTTTTTCGCCTAAGAATTTGCAGACGTCTAATATATACAGTAATTCTTAGCTTATTTATTGCCCGTTATTCCATATGCTAGAATTTAACGGACAGTTCAGATTATTAAAAAATAAATAAGTGGACACTTCATTCGCTTCACGCCGATTTCCCTGTTCTCCGGAAAATATTCAAAGTTATCGCTTCAGCGCTTGATCCGTAGGTAGTAAAAACTTGCCGAAGCAAATTAAAGCGCTGAGCGCTGCACTAAAAGCAGAGACAGACAGCTAACTTGACAGGTTAGCATCGGGCATCCATTTTGTATCAAAGTATTGATTGACAGACGGAATCTGTTTTTAGGGGTTTCGAATTTTTCTCACCTTTTAAACCTTCCCTAGACCTCCACGAACATTTCAAGACCAAGATAAGATAAATCCGTTCAGCCGTTCTCGAGTTTTAGCGCGACTAACGAACAGCAATTCATTTTTATATATATAGATAGGATTATTAACCCCGATTATCCCGATTACGGTTTAGTTAGGATACTTCAGAATCTTATCTGAAGTGTCAGATTTGATCTTCTGTTGAAATTAAGACAAACTGCTTGTAGAAGTAGGAATAAAATTACATAAAAAACGATTTACTTAAGAAACACCCCTTAACCCTTCATTATAATTCAAGTCACAAGCTCACATGTTAAATAAGAATGGATGGCCAATATGTTCAAGGAAAACGTAGAATGTTTCATACTTATCGGCTTAACTTAACCTCAACTTGTCAACAGTGTCAATGTCTTCATTTCTGTAAGGTCAATGTGGTGAACGGCTAATGTAAAGGAATTTCGCAGACAGCAAACAGACGTTAGATAACGATTGGTAAGACGTGACTGGGATGTTGTTGCGGCGGCCACACGCGCACGTGTGCGCTCGCCGTCCGCGCGTGCGCGCTATGACGTGCGCTAGTTTCTCATGTACATATATTAATCAACTAAATTAAACAGGGCTTTTCCCTATTTCGCTATGGCTAAATGGGTTATAACTCCTTAACATAGTTCTTCGAGATAGATCCACATGTCAGAACGGAGTCCGATTGCATCCCAAATTCCCAACATAGTCGATGAGTTGACAAAAATATCATAAAACTACGAGTAGTAGTAAGTTAGTATCGCGAAACTTAAGTGGTACTGTAAATATCTATCAAAAGTTAACGTGTACATATTTACAATACGAGTTAAGTATCAGATCGTTCAGATCAGAACAGTACCCGGTTAAGTACCTCCACCAAATATGACATACTGAATTGTTTATCTAGCATCCAAGCAAGGAAACTTCCCACAGCAATAAAGAGTAATTTGATGCGAATTCGATTGCCGACGTCGAAGGTCTGACATTGAGACAAAGAGCATGTTTTCGATTATCATCGCAGGTGACTTATCTCCGTGTTTATTCGCTGCAGTGGCGCTATCTCCCGGGAGCGGCAGTAAACCGTGCGCCGCCATTGTTTCACTACCCTCCCCTCTTGTAATTCCGCTCAATGACGCGACTCTTCAATGTGTCGCCGTTCATTAGGTGTTCTGCTGCACAAATCTAATAGGAACGTGGTTTCAGAACACCGCAAAGTACTGTATTTGTAAAATTTTCATTATTGTCGTTAATAATGGTCGACGACCACTGACCGCAGCAGTGCCGTTTATGTAGGTTATGTAACAACCTGCCTACCTATATAACTAACTATAAATTAATGTGTGCATAATTAGCCTCCGATATATTCATACCGGTATACCGGTAATATGTAACTACTAATATATTTGTGAATTATCAATTACTATTTAGAGCTTTCGTGCAACTTATGTCGCCAAACAATAGCTTAGTTAGATACTTCGACATTCTCTGGAGCTTTTTTTCATACATGCAAGCAAACCTAAACAAAAACAAAAAGTTTAAATGTTACTTAAACTTCAAAATGCCATTTTTATCGCTGCGAGGAGTATCTTACCTATCATGGTGTACGTACACCGGCACCAATAAACTTGTTTAAGTGAGACTCCCACACAGCGACGATTTTCACTGCAGAGTACCCACTATCCGTATATCCTCTTTGCCGTGCAAGTTATTACCGTGACTATTCCGGCCACGACAAATTTGCCCGAAACCGAGGTCATATGTTACACAACTTCAAGCTTATCTTGCACTTCATAGGAAGCATATGTAGCTTTGTACGTTCCATATTAACAGCAAGATAAGCATAAAGTGATAACTCGAGCAGGTGTAGGGAAAAGTTTTATTTGTATCACAGATATAAACATACTACGGCAGTCGCACAGACGACCCAAAAGTTTCACGTTGTGATGTTTACAAGGTTTCCAACTATACAAAAACAACGATACATCAAAAGTGAGTTACAAGTTAACTGGCGGTGTCCGCCGCGGCAAAGTCGAAATTTCGATTTAAGCTGACACGGGTATAAACCGCCGCGCTCGCTTTCTTGTCGACTTCTACGACACTTCCCAAGTTGCCCACTCCATAAAAGTGCCCTTTTTATTAGCACGAGATTCTGTCGATTTATAAAACATTTCCTATCACCGTCTATTACGTGTACCTAATATCTCTGTGCCTTCGTTTGCCTGCTATATAGGTAGGAGATGAGCACAAAAATAACTTGGCTATTCAAGTGTGTACGTGGGGCTAAGAAAAGAAAAGGGCGGAGCAACTGAGGTCCGTCTAAAGGCGGAGCTCTCCGAAAAACCAGTACTCCTATTCAGCTACGAGACACTTAACGGTCACTTCGTTGCTACGAGGTCATAAAAACATTTTGTTTGTGTGTCTCAATACGCCTATTGGAGTACGTTCCGGAAAGTTCAAAGGGGGAACTTCACACACGGCGCTTGCCGAGAGTGGTACATGTTTAAATTTTGCGCCTCGAGAAGAGACCCGAGAAGACAATAAAGAACCTAAAGCGCGCAGTTTAAAACTTTTGAAGAGAACACTCGGAGGCGACGGCGACGCCTGGAAAGTTGCAGAAAGAAGCCGGCGGCGGCGCGGCCCGCTCCGCCTGCCTCCGTCAAACTAAGAAATATTGCCGTTGCAGAGATTGAAGATCCGTTGAGCCAGAGCTTAATGCTTCCATTTTTAACGTCTTCATGATGGTTTAGTGTGCGATCAAAGGGCTAATAATGAATGGCTATTAGGAATGAAGCTGTGATTAGTATAAGGGCGACGGGGCCGCTCTGAACACGGCCAGTGATCGCATCTCGCACTGCGCGCCGCGTTACACTTTAATCCTATTTCGCGACAAATTAATATGCTCATCAGCACCCGCCTCACTAGATTACGGATCGTTCATGGGGCGATTATATTTTAAGTGTATTATCCAATTGGTAAATATTGTGCGTGCGGCGAGCGTAGGCACATCCGAGTCGCTCGCCGCACAGATATATACAATGATGGAATTATCGATTATCGCGCGCGTCCGCGGCAACGGACCGAGCAGGCGAACTTAATAGATTTTGTTGGTGGACCAACCGGCGCGATCAGCCTATTGCGAGCTAACGGGATTACCGCTCGAATTCGCGTTTCCTATACGATATCGGATTGAGTGCATACACGTCGTTCGCGCCAGTAACCTAATACATAAGACGGCATGAAACAATCCGGCCGTCTAATCGGAAGCGGCGGTTGGCAACCGAAGTGTAAGTAACGTAGACTGAATGCCTTCGTTAGACAACGGTTCCGGATCGTCTCTCTCGAGGTGCAGACTGACATCCTCCTCGAGGCGCCCTGAATGCTTAATTACCATGTGTCAAACGTCAAGGTACCAGCTTTGTGGTACGAATAGTACCACAAACGCTTAGGCGTACACTACATGTAGCTAATGGCAGTCCTAAAATAAAATAAAAAACGTTACTCTTGTCAACGAACGTGCAACGCGCTCAGATCGAAACGGATTCGAAATAAAATCGGGAGAATAATTAAAATCGGCGCAAGCCATTAAAAGAGCAGTTTATAATAGGAGAGTGCACCGTGGAGTGTCCTTCATGTAGGCAGTTAAAGAGTTGGAGGAGCGCACTCGAGCACGAGTACTGTAGCGGCGCCACCTCGCGCCAGGCGCGCCTGCTAACGAGCCTACCGACAAACTCACGCTACTTCGGTGTGCAGTGCGCCCGTCGCCCGTCGCCCGCCGCGCCGCCCGCGCGGATCGCTACGCGCGTCGCCGCCGCGCTTATAACTCCACCAACACACCTACCAGCCCGCTCTTTGTACCCGCGAATAAAACCTCATCGAGTTAATATAGTGTGCACACTTGCGTAGTTAGCGCGCTATACAATTAACGTGCATGTAGTCGCGTTCGTTTCAACTCACGTGCTCTCGAACACCTTTCAGCAGAGAAGTCTTTTCAGGTCCCGCATACATTATCGCGCGCGACTCGTTAAACTTGCGAACCGAACCGTTCGATGAATAGCGACGGACAGACGCGACGGCAAAAGTAGAAGTACGAAACAGATAAATGTTTTAGTGTCTTCGTGGACTTCCACAGAAACTACGGAAATCGGAAAGAGGAAGTAGAGTCATCCATTTTATGTAGTTCTTCAAGAACCGTTAAGACAAATGATCCAAAGTAGGCGGGCGGACCAAGTTCGGGTTTTAATATTAAGGGCGAAGGATCGAAGAGATCTCAGAGCTTGTCTACTATGACAAAATTGTACAAACCGACAAGAGACGAATAAACTCACAGGTAATTTTTCAAATACTCATAACAGTTGCGTCGTAGCAGATAGCTTTACATAAGAAATTAGACTATTTTTTCTTCAATTATATAAATCACTTGGCAGCAAGAGTAGATTCATAATATATATTTTGTTCAGACTGTTTTAACTATTTAAAGTGACTAAAGTTTTAAATTAAATGTTAAGACACTATTTAAAATGCGATCAATTAATAAAGTATTTTTTTTAGGTAGATGCTTTAAATCTTACACTTTGATCTTGAGGCCGTTGCTATGGCTAGAAATTAATACTTTCCTAGACAGTTTTGGTTTGGAACAAACTGCTGCGACACTAACAAGTCCGGCAAGTGGGGTTGGTTGGGTGCCTTTGCATTTATGCCAAAATTTATTAGGTAAAGCACGTAACGATAAATTATATACCTATATGTCTGTCTTTGTGTTGACTCTGTGATCATGACTCATATGTGAACTCACCTCGACCAGCCCGCAGAACTGCATAGCTAACGAGCAAACCGCGGGTTAATGACTCCTCGTATTCTTGCTTTGAGTTTCAACGGCCTCGTAAAGCTGAATGAGATGATAAATCTTTTGTTACAACCCTCGCCAAAAGTTAGCCCGCGAAGCAAGTCGACCTTGTTATTTATTCGATACGCATACGGGAGGAATTATTTTCAGCAGCTCCAAAAAGCCATTTGCAAATCTAAATGGTGAACTCTACCAGATTTTTATACAATTTGAAAGCGAACAAACGCCGAAAATCGGGCGTATAAAATGCTAATGATTCTGTCGGTTTGTAGCTAGTAATAAATGCAACGTAATCAGTGTTATATTTATAATACGTATCGACGTTAAGGGACTCCATAATAAAATTTTGAAAACACTATATTCGAACTGGCAGCGTAAGCCCGAAAGCGCAGTCAATTTCTACGGCAATTATGTAAATTATAACTCACACGTTTATTTATTACAAATTGGTAGATGTACATCGTAAGCGCTTAAGCCATATTTATTAGAGATAGTGTCCAGTATAAAGGCTGGGGATAGTTTGTAGTGGGGTTCGATCAGCAGTAATACATCACGCTCCCGTCACGAGATATATGGGCGTTGTCGTCTATCGGTCGGCCGGCCGCCCAGCTCGGCCTTTTTGCAACGATAACTTATAATAACAAGCTCAACAATGAACAGGTAGATAGCAACATAATAAATGAGTTTTATAACTAATATAAGAGTCTTACGTCATTTCCGATTTGATATGTCAGTGATCCGATCTACGAGTAGGCAATGGCGAAGCTCGTTTTAACCTGAATAGGTTAAATATTGGGGCAAACAAGATTTAGGTGTTGGGTAGAGTTGTGCATGCCACATGCCTTCCACGAGCATGAGTTGGATCAATAGGTACGTTGGGAACACAGCACCGGCGTTCTCGTGGTCAACTTGCAACGCAGGATTGTGATATGCTTGCTTGCTTATGTGCCAAACCGAGAAGCGTGCGAGCGAGAAGGTAAAATGTCCCTTCGAGTGGACAAGGAGCACGATGCGCAAGGGAACCGGTTATACTTGTTTATTTTGCACGCATTCCAGTCGGCGGCCGGCGGCCGGGAGCGGGCGGGCCAGCCATTCCCGGACGGATCAGGCAGGAACTCGATTTCTACACGGCACGAATGGCCTTGAATTCCAAACGCAATCCACGCTCGCCGCTTACAGTCGAAATGTTACGAAATAAAAATTGTCTCAGATTTATTGCTGCGGAACTGTATGCGACTGATTATGGCCATTCGAAACAGGCTCATTAGAATTCCGCCGCCAAGGATAAACTTAGATTTAGATTAAACTTTTAGATTGAACAGTATAGATATAGACTGTTGCTTGCATGAATTTTCCACTGTTTCCAGTTTTAATGATTTCCTGAATATAAAGCATCTTACATATTTATGGAGCTCTCTACTTGACTGAACATAACGAAACAAAGCAGAAAGGTCAGGCTTTCTCAAAGACGCGACTTAGAATCCTCAATCCTAGGTAATGTAATGCTATAGTTAGTGTACTATTTCTAAATAAGATCCCTCTTGAGAGTTACATCTCATCAATATTTTAAATCTACATATTTAAAATTTTCAAACCATACAAAATGGTATACAAAATGGTATTTTGTAAGGTTTAAAAGGCCAATAAAATAAAAATAAGTAACCTATTAAATTATACATTAATACCTATGCCATTGAATACAAAGACCAAACAGGATAGTTAGCGATCTTTTCGGACCATGTTTAAGGAAACTTACACATAAAACAAGAGCATTCCGATCGTAGAATATAGGTGACCTATTACAGTAAAAAGTAGAATATATTATTTACTACGAGTTGGTAATGGTCAGTAGTATATTACGTTGGTGTTACAAATAAATTAAAACGTAGCCTTATATGGAATGCAAATTCAATAATCTATATATATAAAAGGAGAAGGTGAGTGACTGACTGACTGACTGACTGACTGACTGACTGACATATCAACGCAGGGCCTAAACTATAAGGGCTAGAAACTTGAAATTTGGCACAGGGGTTCCTTTTATAACGTAGGGGAGCACTAAGAAAGGATTTTTGAAAATTCACCCCCTAAGGGGGTAAAACGGGTGTGCAAAGTTAGTATGAAACTTTGCCGTTTTTGAAGTTAGTGAATGTCTAATTCCACGCGAGCGAAGCTGCGGGCGTCCACTATATATTATAACGTATTGCATATGGACACGTATGACTAGTTAATATGGGTAATAGATTCTCAAATTCGTCGCATTTATTTACACACACAAGGGCCTTACCGGGAGAGATTATCTTAGCTGCGAAACGATCCTGGTTTCGCGTCACGTCCGCGATGAGAATTTACTTTAATTGGCAAATAATACGTAGGGCAATTAAGGATGCTGAGTCGGGAAGAGGCGCGCGTGACGCGACTAGTGAATGTAGGTATTCAATTATGCAAACAGAATCGCGAAAGTACACCCCAGCCCCCCCCCCCCGCTTTGCTCGCTCTTGTTGACCCTGTGCGCTGTTCACTGACTTAAGAAAAAATATTGGTAGGCTACATCTACATCTGCTTGCAGCTGCGTATTACAGGATTCTTATTTAATCTGCACCAACTAGGTATTCTTCTCTTACGTTAATTGAGGCGGTCCCTTGTTGAAATGACAGCGACTTGGTTATAAATAAGCACTACGCTGCTATGCACAAGATTGCTATCTAAGGTTGTTAATCTATCTATATATATAAAAGGAGAAGGTGACTGACTGACTGACTGACTGACTGACATATCAACGCAGGGCCTAAACTATAAGGGTTAGAAACTTGAAATTTTGCACAGGGGTTCCTTTTATAACGTAGGGGAGCACTAAGAAAGGATTTTTGAAAATTCACCCCCTAGGGGGGTAAAACGGGGGTGCAAATTTAGTATGAAACTTTGCCGTTTTTGAAGTTAGAGAATGTCTAATTCCACGCGAGCGAAGCTGCGGGCGTCCACTAGTTTACTATATAATATAAAGCTTTCAGCGATACACCTACCCAGTAGGTACATTAATGTACCAGCGATATTAGTAAGTAAGCTTGAGAAAGGTCGACTGTTGGCGGATCATTTTGGTCTGCTACCTGTGCCAGACGTCTGATATTTTGATATTATTGTTATTCTCACATTTAGGTGGTGGTAGAGCCTATAGGGAACCAAATAGGTTTTATATGAAAGCTAATTGGTTCCATATAGAGTTCGCCCGGGGCAGTACCACCGCCCGCCACGGTACCTAGTACCATTTCTGCCGTGTAATAATTGTTTTTAAAGCAATTGTGGTCCGGTTGGAAAGGTGTGGATTCCGGTTACACTTCTTTAGAGGCGACCATCTTAGTCCTCAAGGGTAGCAACACATCTGTGACTGACTTAGAACGAGACTCCTACTAACAAGTACTAACTGGACTATTACTAACAACAACTAACAGGACTAACTATCACTAACAGTCCCCAGTCCTCATACCTACTAACGAACTGACCAACTAATGTTCTAATTAACTCTCTCAACTAATTGGACTAACCACCCCAGTCCCTTATTGAGTCTTGTTCAAAGTCAGTCACAGTTGTCATGGGCGGCAGCGGATGGGTGGTGCTGCAGGCTCGTTTGCTATCTTTTTCCCATAAAAAAAAAAAAAAAATAGTTTAGCACTTATCACATTTTCCACACACTAACACATCTCAAGCAACACAGACCGCAGTGCATAGGTACAGGAACTTCACAGTGGACGTTGATATACATTATTATCATAGAAAATTACTTTCCCGCCTTTCACCGAGGATGCAAGTATAAAAAAACCGTACAGACAGATCATTTCGTCGAATATGTACCTACTTTCACTTCACGTCACAAAATATACCTACTCGCAAACCTTACTACAATGTCGTTGTTCAACCGTCTCGGTTGAATTTTATTCCAACATAACCACGTAAGTGTGAAAGCTGAATTTTTGAATTCAGCAAAATATTTTTAAATCACAACGATTTAAATGAACGTAATTGATGTGCCATTACGGTTTGTGCATGACATATGCGTCTCTCGAATATTTATATGCTCAATGCGTATAACAGATACATTAACGCCCACGCACTATTGATGGGCTTATTGAATTGATGTATTATACTAATATTATTATGCTGAAGAATTTGTTTGTTTGGTTGAACGCGCTAATCTCAGGAACTACTGGTTCGAATTGAAAAAAATATTTTTGTGTACGATAGTCCATTTATAGATGAATGTCTATTGTGATGTTATCAACGCGAGCGAAGCTGAAGGCGATTATATGAAGAAAGAGCAAACAAAATGATGTCCAAATCTGTTTTCTTATTACTCAAAACACATGTGAGGAAATGTGGCTTTCATGTTCATGTTTGAGATACAAAGCGTCTTGTGAAAATACTGTATCAGCGTAAGTGACGTGGCGCCGCCCGGGGACGCCCCGATTGTCATATAAAGGTTCCGCCTAGGGCTGAAAATGCACTCTCGCGAAACAGAAAAATTGAATGTCGATTCCAGTTAGGTACTAGATGCGTGCGATGAGAGTATGGATAGAAAATTCACACAAGCATTATATGGTATAAAATAACTAGGAAATGCTACAGTTACGGTACCTAACGTTATTTCTGGGAACAACTTAAATCTCCCTCGACAGTCACTACAGCAGGAACTGATGTCAGTTTAAATTTTAGTTTAAGTCGTCTAAGTTTTGCGGCACCAGCGCGTGCATTCAAAACTGGTTTGGATTTTTTATGTGGTAACGATAAAATTCATGGACACAGGTTTTGCCGAATCAAACGTGTCAAACCTTTTAAGTGTTTTTATAATTTTTCTGTTTATGAATGAATGATGTTATGCGACCGGTTGTCTACAATTAAACCAATCGATAAAATCGAAAAATCAAGAAAATGCGTTAGGTAAGCCAAAGGTGACAATGCGATTGTGATGCTAAGGTACTGTCGGGCCGCCGATACACTTTAGTGGAGCGATTGATTGTAGTTTCCAGTTACTGGAGCAGACGCCGAGGAACCTAAGAGCGGATTATGTTCTTGGAGTGTCGTGAGAGCGATACTATCTGGAAAGTAACTCCGCGCCGACATAGACGTCTTGCTAGCTATTCAGAGATTTTGCAGCTTTCAACTAGAGTTACGAACAATAATGAATGGAATTTATTTTATTAAATCCGGTACCGTTTAAACTTATTTACAGTCGACTAAACAAAATTAGTGACTTTTAATTATTTCCCCATTTTTTAATATAGTTATAGAATCTAGTAATTCATATCATAACAAGATTCCGTTTTTATTATCAAACTTGAAACTTCCATTCTGAGGCAACACTAGGTTTCAATATACTCTGAGTGCGATACATCGGAGCTTAAGTCTTGTCACTTGTCGTATAGTAAAGAATACACGTCACTTTTAAGTCGACATGTTCTTTTCATGCTTTATTTGATCATTGTGAATCGACATTACTAGGTGGATCACGAGATTCCTTTGTAGATTATTTTGCTTAGTAGGTACCTATTTAGCGTATTGAGAAAACGAGTTACTGTTTATCGATGACATCGTTTTAAGGTCGATTGTAGTCATTATAATTATTTTTTTAAATAACGATTTCGATAATTTCGTACACATTATTGCACTACGAACGCGTACTTCAATTTCACTGAACAAAAAAAAATGAGATGAGTATAAAAAGTGAAATGGGGGAGTTCTTAGCCCTTACATAATTAAATTATATATATATGAACGTGAATCATTTCAAGTTACCAGATTGCAATGGACGCAACGTAGATACTACATAGGAATCATACAAGTATCATAGCATTGATGAAGGAATTTCACAATACAGACATTACAGTGCGGCTCAGCTAGTCTCGTCTAATGGACGGCGTCCATTAAGATTTAGGGACTGTGACTTGGGACTAATCTTGCTAAGATAATCATAAGCAATGATTACGTACAGCATCATACTGTGTAGTTAGTGTAACACCTACTGTAAAACTGGAGCAAACCATATACACGTGTGTGTGTGTGTAAATAAAAATGCTAAATTATAAAGCTAATAATCAACAGATAAGCGAACAGTAAGTAGGTATGCATAAACAAAAAAAGTCAGGCGAAGATCATTTCTAACCTATACAGTATTCGACATGTCGAAGCATAATGGGGGGTTTATTTGAGTAAAACAAACGAAATACCCAATGTTTTTTTTTAATATGACGAATCCAGTATTTAGACTAGGTACAGCAGGACAGGATGTACATGCACTCGCTGGTAACGCGTGAAGGAGCCCTAACGCGGCGGCACAGCGCTTATCTAAATGCGGCGAATAAATTAAACACGAGTGATATTTCAACAAAAAAAAGGGGCTGTTTCAACTGCGAAGAAATATATTAACAAACAACCCCCGACATTAAAAAAATAATACAACGAATATTTATTATGTCTTAGAAATCACCAGTCACAAGTTATTTATTGTTCGAATTGTCCTGAATAAATAAATAACGCCGTTGACGTTGAGACAATTATTTATTACTATTAAAAAGAATCTGCTACACAATATATATGCCAGAAACGTATGATTGATGCCCCGTAACACATCCAATTAACAAGATTAATGTTTCTCTGATAATATTAATTGATTTATAATGTAGTGACTTTAATAAGTTAAAAAAATGTTGCAAATTTATTTGGTGAAAATGGTTTACTTACATGTAGTACTTTTAGGGCGAGGCCCTTTGATACTGCAAATATTTAGCTAACGTTACGAGTAGGGACTTTGTGCAAGTTAATTTGAATAGCTATCACCCTCTTAACTATGTACGCCGGCGAACAGCAGTGCATGCAATAATGGCATTGCATGCGCCGCTCTTCCGGCCAAAGGGTAAAAGAGCCATGTAATTAATATTCTAAATCTAGTAATAAGTATTGTAGGCCGGCCTGGGGGTGAAATATTATATTAGTCACAACTATTTTGCAATCTTTGCGGGACTTGTTTCACTACGGTACACTGCCCCGGATTGTGATATTAAATATGTAGTGTCTATGTATGTATGTAGTATTTTTCTAAGCTAGAACCGTGGGTCGCGGGTACGAATACCGGCCGGAATACAGTAAATTATTTTTAAAGCAATAACCGCGATTTCAATTTTATAAACAAGTAGGTGACCAATTTTCTGTCTTCATCGCCAAGTAAGCGTAAATAAGTAGCTCATTAACATTTGAATATCGATTACGAAGCAGATTAGATTGATTTAGGAACGATCAAACTACAATGCGTTTATTATTATTAATTCATTGGCATAGTTGTGTTAAACATCCTGTACCTAATAAGTAAAATTGTATTAAAAAAGGTATCTTAATTTAACCAACATTATACTAATTCTTTTTATATCCTTAAGATGTGGTAACATTGGTAACGCTTCCACATGTGAGAAATCCGTTTAAGGAAAACGTATAGTTTGAAATTTTGTGACTGTTTACAATACACATCACACCGGAGCTGCCTCTGGCTAGTGTTTTGAGCTAATAGTCGGATAACCTTGACGCAGTAGTGGCGTGGCGGACGCGTGACGTCAACGGGACCGCGTCGATTTCGGTGCGTAGATCGCGATGCAAGGTGCCAAGGTCACGCCTGATATACTCCGCATGCAAATTAGCACCGATAAAGAACCGCTCATTACGCCCGACATCCGCCGCCGGAGTCATTGCGGGCCCCGTTCGTTCGAGACGCCTTAATTTTATTACGGATATGTTGAGAAAGGAGGTTGATGCCAAAGACTTCTATGTATCTAGACGTGCCGTTCTTTAGTTAAAAAATCCACACTAAGGTTGGCGATTAAGGATTAATGAATAAAAAGTCTAATGACTTTTTATTCACTATTCCTTTTCACATATTACACAACATTTACACATATGCATAACTTTTAACTTAACACAATACAATTGCATTTTTTTTTAAACTATTATTTCTATACTTTCCACGATATTTTTCCCATACACGCTGTGTCAAACATAATTCTGAACAGTAGTGTCTAGTAGTACCTACATAAATGACTTTGGATAATGCTGTTGAATTACACGTATTGTTTCACATAACCGTTGTCATGGCGACCGCATACTGATACGCCTTGGTAGCTATATTTTCAGTAGGTACTTACATGTCAAGTAAGAGATGCCATGAATCCAATGAAGTTCAATTACGACGGGTTCGTGTATTAAGATGTTAATGAAATTTAATTGGAACGAAAAGCATGGGTATATTATGGAGCGCGGAGGATGTCGGAGCTCTCTGTACAAAGAAGTGGAGCAGAAGTGTGGTAAGGTGGAACCTATTTATGTGATTTTCCACAGTGGTGGTGGAGTCGTGTCTCTTGAGCATCACCGTTTAATTAAAGGGCGGCAGGCGGCGCGGGCCGGGGCCGAGGAGCAGGGCATAATGGCGGCGCAATATCGGATGGAAATGTGCGGCATGTAGGAATGCGCCGCGCGCCCCCGGCCCCCGCCCTCATCGCGAACCATTCCTGGAATTTTTTATTGACGACTCTGGAAACGCCGTAGTGGGAATAGACGATTCGATTGTCATTTGACCTGATAGAGTAATACAATTGAAAATTGACTGTGGAACTTCTTTAAAGCACACAATTTTCTTTCGAAAGGTTAATACCGTCGAGACAGGTTGGCGGGCGATTGAAGGCGCGAGGAAGTGCACGGTCGAGATAAATGGTGTTCCATTGTACGAGCACGTCTGTGAGATTCGGAGTTGCGATAATACCTACACGTCGGAAAGTATCAACTGAAAGTAGAATGAAAGTTTTCGAAGTAGAGATGGTAGAGAGCGCTATCTAAAAATAATGCTTTGCCTAATGGACACGGCACGACAGTATTTTTCATCTGCGTTCTTGTCTCGATGGTGAAATTAAATATAGAGGATCCGACTAGACAATTTTAGAATGCACAGATTCAGAAACAACTCAGCGGCCACCGTTACGTTTAGTCCCGATATGTGATGTTACAACAACAAATAATAAACGGAATTTCGTAATTCCGTGTAATTCTCTACATTACAATCAGAGACAGTTCGTTTACGAAATTTGCAGGACCCATTAAACAAAATAGAAGACTGTTACCAAACAGTATTTCGCTATTCGAGCTGCAGTCAGTCGAAAGATAATTAAGTAATCTGTTCTCGGCATGTCGTAACGGCGACTTATCGGCTAAGTGCTTGCAGGGAGCGCACGACGCCGATCGCAGTGCAATTTGAGCGGGGAATGGCGAAATCTGAGAGCGAACGAAACGTGACACCCCACTTATCACGCGATGTGAAAGTTGGACATCTTATTAAATTCTGTTATTTATAACTTGAAAGACGCATGGGACATACGACGACTGCGCGACGGACAAATCACGATGTGTTAACGTGCCATTGTTTTGTTTCGCTTTCAAGCAACTGCCGTCGGTCGGTTGTTATCGTTCGAAATAGAAAACAAAATTAAGTCAAGCGATGACGTCGACGCGGACGATCGCGCCGAATTTTTTTTTCGGTTAAAAGGTGGCACAATTATGATGGAGAACAACAATTTTATGCAGCAATTATTTGAAGCTGGCTGCCGTTCAATCCAGGTCAGATTAAGTGATTTTTAAAGTAATGCAAACGATAGCATGCGACAAGAGCGACGAAGAGCGTTGCACGAAGTAAATGAATGAGTAATGATTCCACGTGGTAGAATATAGGATCACCTGAGATGATAATACCAGACTTCCATTGCAGGAATGTCGTGGGCTCGAGGGCCAATCCCATATAATATATTATGTAATGATAAGCTGGCATTTCCTGATTAGTCTTTCTATTACCGTCATATCGTTCAACGCTTGTCGATATGCATGCTAGCTTGGACTAATTAAATATATATCATTTTTATTGCTCATAAAATTGTACCTTTTAGTAATTTCAAAACGGACACAAACGATAGATAGTTTGAGCAGCCGGCAGCGGCGCACACAGTTAATGAGCACTAGAAGCAAAACACAACGTTTGCGATGCGATGCCTCTTGCTTATTTACTCTGGAATTAGAGCAGAATAAAGCGATCAAAATTGTTCAGGCATGCAGGTTTTCTCACGATGTTTCCTTCACTGAATACCTTCAAGAACATTATAGAGAACTCTAGAGGCATGCAGGTTTCCTATACCGTTTCAGCAGGTGACATTTAAATTCTTAAAATCATGGACCTGCAACTTAGAAAAGTCATTGGTGCGTACTACTTGTACTTGATCCCGGTTGAGGCTGATATTTGCCACGGCGGTCGTTTTTAGGAATGAGACGAGCACTAAAAACGGATTTTTTAAAGTTCAACCAATAAAGGAGTAAAAACGGGTTAAAAGTTTGTATGACTTTCCACAGTAAACTCCTTCATGTGGAAAGCTTAAGCCACGAATATTAATATTCGGGCTTTTTTTAAGCATGTTAATCACTCCCTGAGGTGTTAGAATAGATGAAAGAAATTTGTGAGATTAGTAATTTTTAATACATATTTAAACGATGATATTTTGTGTTTTAATCTCTGTGTAACAAGAAAAGGACAACTTAATTCCATGTTTTCAGAAAACTTCATTAAGGTGGTAGAATAGGTACCACCTTAGTGAAAGGGCCAGCCGACCGGACGGCGGCCACTCGGCAGTCACAAGTACAGTCGCTCCAGTTTGTCTTAATTTGCTGTTGTCGAACGTTGGAGGTTGTGATCGAGCAGATAGACACACGTAGCTATAGGTTATGACGTCACCGCGGGCTGCTCGCTCCGAGCTCAGCCCGTCTCGGCCGCGTCTGCTAACGAGTAGCTTAATATCTCTGTGACTCTGCGTGGCCGCTTACGAATACTCGGGCTTGAATACCAGTCTTGTTTATCCGGTCCCTATTGATATTAAACACAGTCTGCTCAACGAAAATAGTCAATTCCAATCCAATAAAATTTAACCTTACAATAATGGGTATCGAAATCATTTATCGCAAACGTTCCGCTCCACTCGTCTAGCTTCGTTCGTCGGAGGATCACTGTCAAATAAATCTTGTTTACCGTGTAAAAGCGGTAAACGGGTGTAAAGAGTTAATTTATCGGCGAGCGAGGAGTGATGTAGTGAGCGGGCGCGGGCGGGCAGCAGAGTTCACAACCTGTGTAACAACTCGCGGCGATGCGAACAAAGCTCGCCGAGATTACTGGCGGCTTTCGAACGGTCTGCAACGAAACACTCCGTGGACTGCTTCAGAAAACTCCTCCGCACTACTAAATAAAGCCTTTGCTATTTATTGATTTGCGAGAAGTACTTCAATTAGTTTGCGAAGTTTCCTCTATCGCGAATATTGAGATGCCGCCCACCCGGTCGCCGATCGGTCGCAATTCGCAATGCAAAACGAATTTTCTAAAAACTTATTTTGCCTTAAGTTTATCGCCCGCGAGAAACACGAACAGCTTCGTCGCGTTAACATTCCGAAACGAGGAAAATACGAGGTCCCTTACCTATACTCGACGTAAATAAACAACATATATCTGTATCTGAGGGCAATTTGCGTACAAAGGGATCGGATCGAAACTATGAATTCGCTCAGGAATTTATTGGCTTGTTTTTCATCCTTCGGGTCGTTATTCATGTTGCAAAGTGTGTGGATGAAACGTGTCCACTGAAGATTTCAATGCGTTCTGGTTTTGACCGACTAATAAATCCATCTGCACAGTGTTCGAATATCAACCATCTGTTGCCTCTTTTGACAAACAATCAATTTGTACTTGAATAATTCGTTTTCGGATCAGTAGTTAACAGTAGCAATGGTTTTACCGAAAATAAATAGACAAAGCATTCCACGTAGGTAATGTAATCGACTTATCTTTTTCATTATGCACTGATGATTGATAAATTGAACTTATAAACAGTTTATGTGGCAACCTAATGGAACAAAGCTTATAACACGTAAGGATGCGTCTACACTGCATTGCATCAACGTTCAACGTCGTATGTCATTCGTGATTATTGGTTTGGATTGACCCAGAAACGTCAATACGGTCTTTGGTACGATATTTGTAATAAATTAGAAAACGGATATTTAATTTAAAAAATGATATCCAATTATAATTGCTCTGTTTTTCCTGTTTAAGTGATTTCTAAATCGAAATGTCATGGAAAATTCTCAGCTTACGAGGAAAAGCTAATATCGTTTCTCAAGTAGTTTTCTTCTGAACTATCGGTCGAGTTGAGTTTGGACGTGGAAATAGTCAGAGGATACAATTGTAAAGTTCCCCTAACCTTATGAAAGCAAATGAGTGGGAAGACTAGTTCGGTCCCTACTACATACAACTTAAAACCAGATGGATGCGCTGGTTCCGGATGTTCGTCGCCATTGCATCAGTCCGCCTGCCCACGTCTATGTTTATTCTATAGCTTGAAATGGCGAATATATCGGTTTCGATGTGCGCAATTCTATTTCCTCACACCCACGCACACTTTCACTATTGCCTTCCACCCACTTAGCTTTAGTGGTTCTGGTATAAAATGACATCCAATCAATTTACTTCCTATTCCTACTACACCAATCTACAAGATTAGTCTGAAACGGTTATCACACATGAATTTATCGGAAATAGAATAGTATAACATATAATAACAAATGTATAGGTAGTACAACAGTTCATAAAATACATGACATACAGTAAACATATAATAGGATAAGTACAATAGTAGGTACTAAAATAATTGTAACGTGTACTGTGTACAGTACAGTGTGTAACTGATCTGCAGTTTGGCAGGTGTGAATACTGTACCAATGTTGATTTACCTTATGAATAAATTAAAAAAAAGAAGATTTTCTTGTACCTACCAATAATTTAATACAACCAACACGAAATTAGTTGTCCATTTTAATTTACACAGTTAAAAACATGTACGATCTACGAACAAACACATGTTTCCACGTGTACCTAATCCTGTAAAGTTTAATTTAATATTATAAAAAGTAAAGCACTTCCCTCGTGAACTTGATTAATTAAGCGATTCTAAGCTAATATACGACAAGAAATGTTGATATTTTGTGAGATTGAGCCGATACTTAAATTGAGAGGAGTAGGTACGAGTATGTTGGAAATAATCACATAATGACGTGTAGTATTAAATATTTAAATACTTGGGTTTCATTTAAACGATCTATACCTATCTACGAATATCATAACAGCAGTTATTCCTAAAAATATGGACAGCACAAACATGATCATACGTTATCGAATAAAACACGACACTTAACCGTGATGACGTCACTGTCTAGCCGGCACGGCATGGGGTCCAAGGCGACGTGTTGAAGCGTGACACAACCGTTCATGGCGACCCGCGTATTGATGCAAGATGACTCCGTGTGCCCCGGTGGTCACACAACTACTGCCTGTCGAATGAACTTCTGAGCATGGTACACTATAATGACAATACACCATAAGCGATAGTATATAATAATATACATATAATATAAACAATTAAGAACTTTAATACTTTTCATGAAGCTGATTTACACGAAGTTTCACTTGAAATTAATAATTTCAGAGAAATCCTTATTCACGTAGGTGTAAATTTTATTATAGCTGATTTTAAAACGGTAACTATATACAAGTGAAATCTGCAGATTTAGGAAATTATTCTATAATTAATGCGCTATAAATAACTTTGCACACGGTACGAAGATAGTATCTCGTTGCATACAAATATAACCTTACACTTTCAGGCTGTACAGGACAATGAATTATTAATTTCGCATATTGTTCGCGCCATATACGTTTTAGTGCACCGCAGTGTCCCGCGGCGTTGTCTGCTGCCCGTTTTATGCGCCTCCCGGGAGGCTGCTGGGTATCGGGAAGCTTTGTACTCGTAGATCACGCCGGGCTATCTCGATGAGCTATGCATGTCCGGGGCTCAGCGGTCCATGTTTAGGTCGTTACGGTCGCAAAAAAATGTTACAAAGTATTCTCTGTTATTTTCATGAAGACAAAAGTTACTAAGCTCTGCTTTCACAAGGCGTACTGTGCCTTAAAGAGAAGAAGCGGTTAAGATACTGTCATTTTTACTACTTCTCTACCGCAACGGAATTATGAATCGACGTGATTTTGCGTATACATACTGTAGGGTCAAGAGAGTGACAAAGGCTACTTTTTAGTCCGGAAAATTGCACGATTCCCGTGAAAATGGACATAAAATTGTAATAATCATTCATTTAGACAGATATAGTAGGCGGCGTGGAGAGTAACATAACCCGTACGGTTTTTATCCCGGCCAATTGCATGGCTTCCATGACAGAACAGTGTAATTATCATATTTAACTCAATAAATTTTTAATCGATTACACTCGGATTATGATCGGCCAGACTGCGGGTGAAGCTAGATTTTGATAAAAGGTGTTCAGTCTTTGGTATAGCTTGCAGTTAATAAAGACTATAACTTCTTACCTAATTAGACTGGCAAGGGTGCAAGAACAGGTTTACCGGCCATTTAACCCAATATGCAATTTATAAGCATGGTCGCACAGATATTTACCAAACTCATCCGTAACTCGTAAGTAATAGAAAAATTTATACAGAACAATTTGTAAGCTTTTCCGAATACATAGGTATACATTACTAACTGTAAGTACCTATATGTTTTATGACGTTATGAAATCCAGAATAAGGAATAAGCTCAGTTTAATCAACACAAGTCGTAGTTCATGTTCACGGTAACATTCGGCGCGGGCGCGGGAGCGGTAGCGGGCGCGGCTACGAAATGAGAAGGTACACATACTGGGCTCGTTTCATTCAAAACAAAATATAGTTTGAATTAAAATATTTAACTGAATGGAAAATGGCTCATACCTCATGGGACCTAAATACATATAACTGTTGAATAGTGGGTGTATACACAGATACAACATCTCTACCTACCCCTTCGGCGTAATAGAGGTGTAATTTTATTACAGTACTATATTATAATGTGAAATATGTAAATGATATCAGGTTAAAACGTTAAAACAGGCTGTTGTTCAGCAGACTAATGTCTTAGCTCTTCCCTGTATTATTACGGGCTTGCGGTAAATTAACGAGGGAATCGTAAATTGTTGGAAGTTTCCGCAATCCATTTATTGAAGGACAAAACGATAACATTTAGAGTTCGTAAAGTAATAACTTTGTTCTTGCCTAGCCGTACTTGGGAATTCTGTGACAATGCGCACCGCATAACTTGGTTCGACACGGCAAGGGGTGGGAGGTAAGCTGCTTTTCTAAGGTAGAGTAGATGATACACGCGTATTTAAATCTAGTAAGTTGCCTGTTTAACCTTAAGTTAATCGAATTGAACCGGTTACATACTGTTTACAGTGCTCTTCGCTCTACAGGTCACATTAACTTATGATACAGTGTACAGCTGCAAGTTTAGCTATTTTATTCAATAATATCAAATTTTCATGAGCAGCTTAACCACAATATAAAAAGGAAAGCCATTCGATGCCACAAAAACACATGTTCAAACGTTCAAACAAATCAACTGTTAGTACCGTTGATAAAGGCAAACTTGTCTGTTATCCTTTGGAGAATGTTTTGGCAACATTACAATATATGCTTTTAAGATAAAATTTAATTTTGACAATGCAGGAACATTAAGTAGGAACTGTTGATGTTTCCAGCCATTGCTTGCCAACAAAAGATATTGATACTGAAATAAGACATTTAATAGTGATTTTATCGTCACGTAAATAGAATAGAATAGGATATAATACGACAGTAACGGCTAAATCAGATGTCGTACAAAAATTTGAGATGACCATAATGTAACTGAACACACCAAGTTCTATCTGAAGTACTTCAAATTATCTCTTGTTCATTAAGAGGATATCACAAGCGAACAAGTCGACACTTTTTCCATACAAACGTAGTCCCCTGTTTCCTCCTAGGATAAAGAAGTTACAGAAGAGAAAAAAATACCATACGATTTATACGTACCTCTGCCATGACTGTACGTTTTGTATTTTTTCATAATTTGATTAATAGAAGAGAAAAAAAATCTTTTAAAATCAAAAAAATCGAATTTTTTTACATACATTTTCAAACATCAAGCAAACTGGTAATTACTAACATATCCCAAAAAAGCAAAACGTACGGGCATAGCTTAGACCCTGATCTACATTTTAACTGAAAGAAATATTGAAATCGGTCTGGATTTCGAGGAGGAAACAGGGGATTACGAAAGGACGATTTTCTTAATTTTACGTAGGTAAAATCAGTTCGAGACTGCACTTCTCTCTATCGCACGCTAAGGGGCTCAGCGCGACGGCAATATTTTTGGTAAAAACCTATTCTTCAAAAGTGACGGTCGACTGATATCCTCTTAAGAGCATAGTGTACAACACAATATTCGTTGCACACGGCTCGAACAATGAGTGATAAGAATTCAATTTGAAAACAGGTTATACTAAGAGCAGAAGTAGAGGGTGGTGGTCTTCTAAACAGATATAAGGCTGGGAGGTCGAAGAGTAAGATAAGACATGGTCGGCGTGTCAGCACAGGCCGTATTGTCCGGCGTGTGCGACGGCGCTGCACAAAGCCCGGACAATGCCCGCCGATCGTCCATTGTCTAACGTCTCGGATATACGTGATGGCCTGCTCTAAGCGAATTACTACACGCCTCTCTACACACGTCCGAATGCCCAAATACGAAATTCTGTATTTATTTTCTAGTTCGGGCTCCATTCTGAAAACGTCTGAAGTAGAAAATCGGCTGTCGTAAAAGCTGAGAGCGTTGCCATCGGAATTTTTATTGAATTTAAAGCAGTCTTAATTCTAAAGATAATTCGTTCTCACCTCTACGGTGACGAGGTTTTCAGGATATGCGGTTGTGCTGTGCAAGAGACGTTGCGTCACAAAGGCAACGTCAGGGAATGAGTATGTATGGCGGCAGCATGGCATATTGAAATAGCTTCGAGTGTGGAACGAGGCGATAAAAGTAGAAATCTTTGCCGAACCAACGGGGCCAGCTCCGTTCCCAGTGCTTTTTATCTCTTGATCGTGTTATTCAGCCGAGTATCAAAGGAAAATATGAAGGGAAATACTAAGAAACGAGAACGTTGTTTAGCAAACGGATTTGATCTTATGGGACTCGCCTCCGCGGATACAGTTGTAAAGATATTTAAAATGCAGCTTTGCCAGTGATCGGTCTTCTAGATTAATATAATAACTTGAATAACTATGTAATACCTACCTATAATATTATTAACGATAGCAACGCAGCTCGCCGCCTATCTGTATCTCTGAGCCGCTGGCGATGCGAATGCAATGGCAGAGGTGCGTGTAAACATTTCGGTTTTAATTTTTATCACCCTCGGCATTCGCCCGAAATACCTACGCGTTATCACGTCATCCGACCGAGCTGATAACACTGTATCACGTAACGTACCTCCGAACGAATCGTCCGATATAACGTTATAAAATATGGCGTCACGTGGCTTTAAAAAAATATTTTTTATATTTAAATGCTGTAACTCTTTGCTTACCAGGTTTTAAAGTTGCAAGGCAAGTTAATTTATCTAAATACTCATACAAAATCATTACGCAATGTTGACAATACATTTCGGTTTATTTACTTACGGTCAAAACAAACATGTCGGAAACAATGGAATCGACAATATCTAACGATAGAAGATTTCTCAGGATAAGTAAACTTATAGTAGGCACTTATAAGCAGAGGCGCCGCAGAGTCATCGTCCTGTTCATTATGTTAGCGCAGTGCCAATTCCCATACAATAGTAGACGGCGGCTACGGTGGGGCTGCTGACGTCACACGGAGCCAGCCTTGGAATTGAGGTCGGCGGCGGCGGTCGAAAGGACGGCGGCGAAATGTTGCCTTGTCGGTTCACATTCAGCCGGAAAAGCCGGACCCTTGCAATGGCATGTTATTTACATTTCCTAAACCTAACCTACTTAATTGAGTAAGCTATCAAAGAAGTTCAAAGAGAAACTGTTAAATATACAAGCAGAATTACCTTGATACTGTCGTAGCAAGCGGTGACTCTTCCGTTCTGCACTTCGACGGTCGCCGGAGGGTGCGCGAACTTGCACTCGGTGTCTGGCCGCGAGCACTTATTCCGTTGGAACTCCCGGCACACTTCCAGCTGGAGCCAGCGTGAGTCCTTGCCGTTAAGGAGGCTATTCATGTTCACCATGGTTGCCATCGTTATCACGATAGTAGGGGTGGAAGACGCTCGCGCGGTTACGCCGAGCGCATAGGCGGCGGAGGGCGAAGCGCGCCCACGCGCTCCGAGCTCGCACTTCGCACACTAGGGCTGAGACGGCGACGCGGCGACGCCGGCGCACGCTTCACTACCACACACAAGTACACACGCGGGAAACACGCGACGCGGCGGCGACTCGCGCGGTTACGACGGCGGGCTACTTGCAAATTATTAATCTTACAATTAAGTTAGAATTGACGATCGACGTTGCAAGCAAGGCGAGTATTAAATTATTATCACACGCGTTCGTATCGCTGGCGACGGTCGAGTTTAGTAGAGGGCGAGCGGTGCTTGGTGCGCGAGCATGGCGGCGGCGGCCTGTGCGGTCTGGGCGGCGACGGTGAGCGCGAAAAAAGCTAGTTAGCGGCTCGGCGGTCAGCGAGCAAGCCGGTGCGGCGCGGGGTCAACTCTGCGAACAACAAAACACACTGGTTACTCTCCGGGCGGTCCCCCCGGAGCCAAGCACAAGCGGCTGCCGGGTTAGTAAGCGCGCCCGACGCAGCAGATTCAAGGCACACAAACATTCATCGGTGGCTGTCGATCTGAATTCGATTTTACTTGCCACCGTATGAGCATATCTAATGGAAGAAAGTGCGTGACATTAGCTGTTATTTTCTGGCTTCAGCTAGCTGACCGGTTATGAACAGAAATGTATGATGCCTCAAACTTGCTGTTTCGTTGGCCTAATAGTGTTAGGGTTCCAGTAGACTATGTTAAATGGAATTCTGGGTTCTGTCATTATTAGTGAAACGAAAGGTGAATTAAACTAGCATGGAGGCATGAACATAAAAGTAAATGTAGGTATGTTCACATCAGCATCACATTGAAATGTATAAAAATGAATAATATTGTATAAATTAATGAAGTATATAAATAACATTCGCATCAAGCAGTTCAGACACAAACAATGCCAGTCGTGTTCTGTTTTGGGCAGGTACACGTACAGCCGTACACGCCGGTGCCAGACTGTCAGGTGAGGAGCGGACGCGGCCTGCGCTGGACAGGTGTCGCACCAATAATAACGCGCACCGGCTGTTGTCCGCCGCAAGCGAGGACGTCATTCGGCGAAATGCAACAATATCAGTCCTCTTAAAATCTCAGCCAGTTAAACGTAGACAAGTTCATAAAGCGCGAGTCATAAAGAAGAACGGTAACGTGAGACTTGCGCAATACGCGGCGGATGCCTCATAATTATTAAGCCAAGCCAATGAGTGTCAGCGGAATGATCTCGCGGAAAAATTGTTTGTGTGGGCGCCGCCGGTTGAAACGAAGAGTGGCGCGGGGCGCGAGGCGAGGCCGGGAACAGGGAAAAACTCGTGAAACTGAATCCTATCGTAATGTGCTATTTAAAGCATAACCCAGTTGAAAATAGCTTGGTGTGCGGCAACGCACCGTCGCGCTCTCCATCGTGCATAAATCTTCAATTTTTATTTTCGATATAGATGCAACAGAATTTGAAGCCCGTCTCGCGCCTGCCCCGACGCGCGACTTCATTTACCAGTCGCTTGCTGCGAGTGGAGAACAACAAATCTCATTTCCACGATCGATGCTAGTGACATTCCGTAATTGTGCTCTTGACTATCATTGCTCTGTTTGTTTGTGTAAGAAGGATTTAATAGCGCATCAGCAGCACGGATATCTGCAATTTAAAGGCTCGATTAAGTAATTTAAGTCAGCCTTTGTGCACAATATTAGCGCGTTTTTCCATTTATTGATCAATTATTCGGTTGATTACTTCTAAAAACAAAGCTCCTAATCAAACCGCATGTGAGTACCTAGTCGAATTTAAATTCTAGATCTTATCAAGGGGCGTTTTCTGTATACAGTTGCAAAATCAAAATAGAATGCTTTTGTCACAGAAACATTATTGAACTGCAAGTAAAACTATTCAGATTTTCCTTTGTCCGCGGTCTTGACCCGTGAAATTGATTATCGTGTTTAGCCAGGTGAGATCGAACGACTATTAGCGACACAGCCATGCCAGACCATGTTTCCTCACGAAATGCAACGCAATCGATTTCAATACTGGGCTAAATTTCTCCAGGCTGCATGATTTGCATAGGGTATATTGAATGTATAATTTAATAATTATAAACATTACGTAGAAACTCGACACCTGGGTGAATTGTCTGTACTTACTCATACCATGGACAATAGACATAAAACAATGGTCGTTTATTTTTAATTTGCATTCCACGCAAGGTATCTTTCATAACAGGTAGTGGAACATCCTTATACTACCCATGAAAATTACAAACTCTAGCAGAAAAGTAACTTATTCCCTACCATATTTTACAAAATATTGCCAATTCAAAATATAAGCCATCAATAATAATTTTTGTGCCTGACAAGAAAGCAGGCATATACATAATTGAATAAATAAAAATCTGCCATAGCTTAATTTAATTCCATTCTTTTAATAAAACACGTTTTTACTCGTTTGCTAATTTGTTTTTAATCAAGAATTTTCAGTTAATCACTGTCTAATAGTAATAAACAACTCAACTCTTTATTTTCATAATTGTTCACCCATACATATGTAAAACTTCTCAAGAGGGTAGGACAAACGCAGCTCACGGCGTTGGCAACAGCCGGCTGCATCGCAGCAGCCTTCAACCAGAAAAACGCCTGTGTGAGGGGATAGCCGCCCGATTTCACGGCGTCTAGTCTCCGCACTCCGCAGCCGACACGCACGGGGAAGACATTCAATAACCCAGTGAAAAGATTACCAAGAGCAATCAGACGGAAGCGAATCTAAATAAGAATCTCGTGAGAGCGGTCGGGCGCTTGGGCGGAGAATAGGGAGGGAGAAAAAACACTCGGGCCCCGGCCTTTGTGATAGCCGGCGATTCGATCAAGTTGCTGTCGAGAAATTTATCAGACACAACAATTGATAGCCAGAATAATTACTGGAATCACTTGAAATTGGTTGTTGGTTAGTGGAGAATAAAAAATTGACATCAGATCGGCTGCTTGCTTGTTTCATTTTTGTTACTACCTATCTTTCTTAGAGATAAACGAATGGTGCGGTATTTGAATACGAATTATGCGAGACCCCAGTTCATTCTCTCGCATTCATAGTCTTGACCAGGATTCGAACCTGGGTTTCCCGGCACAGAGGTGGGCGCTCTTTCCAGCTGAGCTATCAAGACAAAGAGAATGCGAGAAAAAAAACTGGATTTATGCTGAATAATGAGTAGACATTTTTAATAGCGAGTAGCTATACAGTGTAATTTTGGTAATTAAACTCTTTTAAAATAGCAATACCATTAGGAGAGCAGAAAACAACGTTTCGATATCAAAAATTTGAATGCATATTGTTACTTCAATCAATCGCACCTTTCGCTCGCTATTGCTGAACTTTACTTGACATTATATCGGGGTAAGTACAATATTGTTGCATAGTGTAGGAAGTGTATTATAATACTCGTCTGATATTATTACAACATACATTACAATCTATTATAACTATATGAAACAAGATCACGTTTGAAAGCGCAACGGGTTTTCTTTAATAGTCCTTTATTCATACATGAATTAAAATTAGAATTTATTGTAGTAAAACAACCAATGACAAATTAATAATTTGATTGTTTTCAGCTCAGCTCAAACAACCGATATATTGTATCAGTAACAACCTATATGTTTCTATGGCTATAACTAATGCTACTTGAATAGCTCTAATATGCTATGTAGGAAAGTTCCTAATATAAGATCAAATATCACCGATATTGGAATTTCTGGGATCAAAAAGGCTTCAAGTAGAAATCCTCCCGCAGTATGGGAGCGGATTGTTCATTTCAAGGCTTCGTTCTGGCTAGCTTAGCTCCACTTGTCTCTGTTTGTTCTGCAAACTCATATATGTTGCAGTATTGAACGTCGCTGAATATTGCAAATGCATTATACCAATTTATCGATTTTTAAACCTACATGGAACTACTTTCAGTCAATATAAACCATATAAATTAGACAGTGTTCTACATAACATGGACCTGTACCAATAAATTATGGCCTTCAATATAGTTTTAATTAAACACTGCTGTATTTCATTCCTATTTATTTAGAACCGTACAAACAACAATCAAATTCATAACTTGCTGGGGGAACTAATCACAGATTGAACATGCAATCTCTGTATAAAGCTCGTACGTATCTAGCAAAATTAAATAAGAATTAATGTGAATTGACAAGAGTCCAAAATGTTATTAGCCGTGATACCGTCTACCTACTCAATTTATGGTTGAACTGAAAGTGAATGTATGTTAAGCTTGAAGGTTTTGTCGCAATAATCGATAGAATTAGTTGGACAGAAATCGGGGTAAGGTCACACACGTGGTGCAGTTGCGGAAAGGAGAGCACGGCTGAGACAATCACTTCAGACTCAGCCAGTTTATAGTATGGAAATAGCAAATGGGCGCAGTCAACCTGACCTCAGCATGACCCTGCAGCTTACTTCAAAAGCAAAACTAAAAACACACATGTCAAATTACTTAATCGCTCCATAATATTTGACGAATTCATAGGCACATATTACCGCTTAACTTTATACGTCATACGTAACAGTTTGTGTTATTTAACAATTTACAACCATTCCAGCTAGTGCTATTGAATGAGGAAGTTTGAGGTCGAATGAGACAAAGTCGAAGTTGCCATTAGCACTGGAAGACGGAGACACTGGATGCATTTTTCTGGTTATCATGTCGATTCTTGTGATAATGCTGTAATCAAATGGAGCGTAGAGCGAACCAGCGTCGAGATAAAAAGTGCGCAGACGGCAAGGCCGACGCGCGATAAAAAGAACCGGGCGGACACGGGCAGCGGCTGACCTTGGCGGGTGGTTGCGCTCCGCCGCGCCGGGCGCAGACGCGGGCCACGCAAAAAACTACCACCGCGATCACCTCCGACACACTTCATTGGCGTCTAGTTACGTCGCGAAATCTATTCAACTTTGGCCTCAAAAAAATCACCTCCAACTGGCAATTTTGAAAGCGCCAAATACATAAAACTAATTCAATTTTGCTACTATGTATATCGATTTCAATATAATGTACTTTAATAGCTTTAGCGCGGTAAAATTGAACAAATAAGTAATTATCGACATCGATCCATACATAATATGAGAGATTCTTTAAAATCAAATCAGTGGTGGTAATGAAAGTACGGCATAAAGTCGCCACCAGTGGGCTTATTATGAGCTCTTAGTTCCAGGCAGTTTACGGCCGTAAACTGAACTGCCTGGCAATTACGTATTACGAACTCTTAATTCCAGCCAGTCAGCGGTCACGTGACACTTCGCTAGATTGTGACTGGCTTCTGGATGGATTTTGGCTGGCAATACCGTATTACGAGCTTCCTATTGACATTACTTTTCAAGTTTATCTGTCTTTATACTGTCAAAAATAACAATTCAGTTTGAGGTGTCCGAGGATAGCTTTTATTGAATAGTTCTTAATAATTTCTCAGCTTAAGTATTTAATTTGGTAATTCTAAATGTGTGACGAGCTGGAAATTTTAGAATTTACCGAGGCTGACGCCGCTCGCGAAAAGGATTAAAAAAGAGTACGCGGAAAACGTGTCCGAGAAGAATGTAAGCCATTCGATAAGTTACATGACCGTGAATTTCAAGAAAGATACCGTTTATCAATGGTGGTACATCTGGTAGCCCGCCCCCCGTACGGTTGCTGGATGCCCGAATGGTTGCAACCCTTTTTTTCAGCTTAGCCTTGTAATCTACTCAATACTGAAAAAAGACGGGCTTAGGTATGGCGTACATATTTATCTACTATACATTTTCCTTTCTTCCTGTGTTGTTTCTAATATTTATTCCTGTTTTGAGTGTGTATGTACATAAATGATTAAATAAATAAATAAAATATTGGTTTTTCACTATCATTATTTTCCTATCATGATGATTTAGGAAGTCAGTCAAATTAGTTTTTATTTACTGCTTACACTAGCTAGACCAACCCTTCGAAGTTTTAAATGTGCCGTCTCCTTGGGATTTTAGATTTTCAGCTTAACGACTGTTTTCACCATTGAAAACAACCGGGACCGACGGCATTACGTGCCCTCCGAAGCACGGTCGCGTTCATGAAATTTTACCACTAGCGGTCGTCCATCCACAAACCAACCGCGCCCGTCTTTGCTTAACTCCTTCGATCACATTGAATCGACTCGAGCAATTGGGCTATGGATGCTACACATAACATTTCCAATTAACTATAAAACTATGGAAAGGTTTTAAATAGCTGTACTTAACGAAATATTAAACAATGAAAAAATCTACGCCATTCCAATTATTTCAAATGTGTAATTCTGTATTTATTACTCTATTAGAGTAGGTAGAATCTAAAAATGCACATAATCAATAAAATTCTAACTCGAAAACTTTAACGTAGAAGTAGTTGAATTGCCGCCGAGGATTCGTGATCGTTCAGAAACATAATTTCATTAACAATGACTTAAAATCATATAAAATTATTTTAATTTTTTTCCATATTTTTATAATTTTCCATTATTTTTCATCACGAAATACGTATATTCACTACTCATTTAATATTTCACATGAAACATTTAAATTAATACCTAATTTGAGCATAAAATATATAAATAATAAGAAACCGTAAACTTACCGATTAATATATAATAACGTTTTTGAACGTTTCGCTTGTTGACATAAAACCATCCAGAGACAAACTACCCAGCCAAAAGCCGTCCAGAAGTAGGTACCTCATAATACGAAATAGAGCGATTCAGTTTAAGCCCGTAGACTGAATTGCCTGGAACTTGAATGGTTTTTTAAAAGTTCATAATAGGCCTACAGGTATCAATCAGAACTAGTGTCAGCGTCATGTGATGACGCTGTGCCAGCCAAACAACTTTCGAATAAGGTGCAAAGCATCCCAAGGGGGCTTTGGGGGATATTCCCGGGATGAAAAGTAATTATCCTATGTGCTAATTATGTTCATCTATCAATGTACCTACCAAGTTTCATCTAAATCCGTTTTTTAGTTTTTGCGTGATTGAGTAACAAACATCAAAACATACAAACTTTTACATTTATAATATGTAATAGTAGGATTAGGTTAAAAGTAGTATGCGATTACGGAATAAGCTGAATTGAATGCAAATTGCGCTAAATGTAAAATGTTGTCAACGAGGTAAATCAAATTTTTAAACGTGATATTTCTGTTGAAGCCAGTCATGTTTGTAAATGTTCAGGGACATGCCTATTAGCGTTATGTGAAAATGAATTATAATGTGAGTAACATACGGTTGCAAGTGGAGTGTGTTTGGGATGGTGGTTTAATCCGAATGTACCTACAAGTGATGTCACCGATTTACCATTCGTTATTCTGCGCACGGTCCTATATTCGTTGGCTGCGCGTTGTTGTTGACTCAGAGAGCATTCGGGGCGCATTACAAAGATAAAAGTATGTATATCTGCAGAGTTTTACATCCAAATTAAACTTTTAACATGTGGCTTGAATAATACATGCACATACGAGTACATGAATAAAATTTGGAAATTACATCAAGTGTTTGCCAGCGGGGACAATAATTAGAATGATTATTATATTTGAGCGTGTATTAAACTTTTGTATACGGCTAACTATTAACCGTTATTAAAATAAAACTGAATATACCTTGTTTAAGCTAAATTAAGTGAGCTTAAACTAGATCATGGAAATGTTAACATAATAAACCAGACCTCCCTAAACATACTGCTTTATAATACGAGTTATGATTTTACTGCTGTCATTGTTTGATAAATACTCGAGATGCCGATTATTGTCAGTTTAGAAACGATAACTTGATTAGGCATACTCACCAACCAGCATGTTTGCGTTAGCGTAGAATAATTTAATAACACTTAATACGTTCATATCCAGTCTTAAAATAGTCGTGCGATATCTCGACACGGCGCGCTGAATCATCCCGAGACATTTTATTACAATACCGCATACTACTTATTAATATGAAATAATGATGCAAATAATGTGTAGAACGAACCAAATGATTATTCGAGCACGTAGGTCAGTTCCGGCAGTCAAAACAAAGGCCATTGTTAACGCGCGGGGAGCAGATCGCAACTAGTGCTGCTCTGCATTCGGGACGTGCGCGAGGCACATTTAGCAGCCTCCGGGGACGCCGGCGGCCTGGTAATTAGCGGGAGGCGAAAAAATTTGCGACGGCTTAAAATTTACGAGGCGCAAATTACACGATTCCGTCGCTATCGCTGCAGCGCCCGTTAATGTTGCTCGCCTTATCGAACACGGAGCGGGGCGAGCGACGCGGCGGCGCCGCATAGGGTCGCCCACATGGAACTGATCGCATCGGCGAAACAAAAACAAAAAAAATAAACGCCAAATGTGGACATCGGAGACTACGTTCTATTCGAAAGAGGAAAACGCGCGTCTGTTTGCACAAAGTATTAATATAACAAACCGGGAAAACAGTAACGACGATGACAGCCGCCGCACCGACTGCAAACGAGTCCCAAAATTTTCCACTGGATTACTGTGCTTGATATGGAAATAAATCAGAGCATTTTTTAATGTAGAATTCAGTCAATGGCGAGGAAGGGATACAAGTATCTACAAGATATTTTATTTCACTTGGCAAATACTAAATACTACCACCTACTATTTAAACATTTCTGGTGGGAAAATTAGGGAATTATTTTTCGATTTATAGGGTTAAGCCATTAAAGAATAGGCTAAGATTTTTAAATAAAAAACGAATATGCGACGCAATATACTAATTTTGTCAAATTCAAGTATCCCCCAAAAACAATTGATAATTTTGGAACCCTACAACGCGAGGCCCGACAAGCACTTGGACAATTTCTTAATTAATTGCAGTAGGCTTCCAAATTTTCCGTTAAAAGTGAAAAGAAATAAAAAACTGCCAACAATATCTTATCAGTGATTAATTTTGTGGCGTAATCTTACGACGGGCACTGTCATATCCGGTTAATTTTACAAAGATAAGGTATTCTTCGTGAAGCACATTATCGCTTCGCTTGATTTTTAGCGGTAATGGTGATCTACTTTTAAGGAAAATAAATTTAATTTTAAATTCCGTTACTTTGCAGTGCCTGATAGTGCTGATACAGAAGTTGTCTCAGTCTGTTATTAATAATTCAAATTTGAAAGTTGCTCCAGAGATTATGTTGATCAAAGACTTAGTGTTATTATTATATTGGTGTTATTAAAGTGAAACTTTTATTACATTGTTGGCAAAATTTTGGCTTGTCTGTCGCATGTCGCGTTACGATTGTAGCATTAAAAATGTAGTATTAGATCATTCGTTATTTTGCATGTTACGTTGTAAGTAGTTAAGAGCGAAATAAATTTCATTTTCATTTCTATTTCGATTTTGATTTTGATTTTCAATTAAGATTGATAAAGCGATTTTTATACCCTTAATGGAATATTATTCCAAAAAATTTTAGTTAAATGTCTAAAAAAATGTGAAAAAAAGTTTCACTTTTACCGTGGTTTCACAAAACCACACAATTTAATTTTTTAATTACCGGAATACATACCTATACGAATTTTGTACTAATTTTTATAAATAAATGTTGCTTCGAAATGTGCCTTCAGGTAATACAAAAAAGATTTTTTTTTAAATTAGTCACAAACTCGTTTATCAACGTCCTTCCTTTCATTTACCGAAGCTTGGTAAGAAGTAAATAACACGAAAATACCACGTTCAGCTGAAGCAATTTTTTCTTGATGTAGTTGTAGACGTCCAAAGTATATGACATAACATCATGCCTGTATTTCGAAGGGGTAGGCAGAGGTGTGTTGTATTGTAGTACACCCACTTTTCACAAGTTATGTTTAGGTCCCATGTAGGTATAATAGGTGTGTGAGAATATTGTCTTACCGGGCTCAATCCAGACTCGGGACTGATATCGGGCTACCGGGCATTTTAAGTAATACAATATTTTGTAAAACTATGTAGGTATGTATTCTACGAAATCATTAATATTTTCTCCCCGTTCAAATTAATTAAAATTTTACGTTACAATGTTTCCCTCTATTTTAATTTTCAACACCAAGAAAAGCTCAATTGAGTTATTTATAATTTTATTGGCTTACACTTTGTTGCGAGAGGGTTTTATAGAATCGTCGCAATTAAAATTTCATCCGATAATAAAGTCGACGATAGCTTTAAGCGCTGCATTTCGCTATTCGCTAGGAAATGGAATAAAACAATAATAATAGAGGTCGGGGTCTATCGCCGGGAGATCTATTGTTCGAGCAGGTAGCGGAGGCAGCTGTTGCCGTACGAGCGCTCGAGCGCCAAACAAACCATTGTGGACTTAGCCGAATAATGTACCAACGAATTTTTAAAACGACACGATATTTTCTCTGTCGCAGCTATCAAGTGGCTAAAACTCTAAAAGTTTTTAGCCTGGAAAGAGTACTTTAAGTACGATTTTTCGCAGGCAAGTTTATATGACTGATTTTGAAATTAAATAATCTAAAATTTGAGGTAACTTTCGATAAGTTAGCAGATCGATGGAGTCACCTATTTTGACTTACCTGTTTACACCTGCTTGCCAGGTAGTTATACACTGAAATGAGTAGGCAAGCATACCTAGGCATATTCTGTGTATTAAAAACTATCAGTGAAATAAATTTCATTTGGTTATCAAAAGCATGAAGGTGATGAAAAAAAATCGATAAAAGTTAATTTAATTAAAAATAGGCATGACCACTTTTCGATAGGCAAGCAATTATAGGCATATTTGTTTATAAAATATATTTGATAAAAAATACGTCTCATCTGGTTATCAGATCGGTGAAGGACGATCTCCCACCGGCTCTTCTACTATCAGGCAGGACTCGCACAAATACGCGCCGTTGAAATTAGTAACGATGCTGGTAATTATACAATTTTTCTTCTCTATAAATATGTTTAGTTCCTATCCGCTAACAAATCTGATATGTCATGCATAGTTTAGTCTAACTTATACATTTTGAATAGTTTCATTTTGTATTCCTTAAGACCTAATAAAAATTATCTTTAGTGGTTAATTTGTGATGTGCATGTACATAGGTACAAAAATAAAAAAAGTGCAATAGATTATTTGTAAGTACAGTCAGTATGCTATCGGTTGCCTTATAAATGGAAATTGATTACATTTCTTTTTGATTGACGTAGTTCTTGAAATACAAAAGATGCAGCGATACGTCTTAGGAAATTTCAGAATGCTGGAAATTAAAAAAGAGCGCAGATTGGCAAATCTGATGCAGTAGCGAAGGCCTGTTTCAATTAAAGCAAGATATAACACAATCTTTTCGAAATAGCGTTAATATTGGATATGATGATATATGTACACGTATAGTAATAAAGATACACGAACCACAAATTTCATAATGGGTAGACTAGGTCCTTTCATCGCTGATCTCTACTGTATGGACAATACCGCTATTCTAGAAGATTCTTGTTGCTGGAAAAGTACTAAGCAAAAGAAGATGATAAAGCAAGAGCAAAAGATGAGATCTAATAAAGCTTGAAAATAATGGTTTACATACAAATTGTGATTAGTGTTCAAATGAACACATCACATAGGAATCATATGTCCCTTGGTGATAATAGTTCGTAAAATCTTCTTATTAAAAATAACTGCTTTGCCCGCTGCGAGGCAATGATTCTATACTTACATCTACATTTTTCGATAGAGATCAATTCTCTGTGGAAAAATAGAAAAGTTCTATTCTTCTAAAAAAATCATTTTGATGTTTTTAATAATGCTCTCTCAAATTGCCGAATTGTCGACTTGATATACTTTTCTTAACTTCGCACTTCGTTTTCTATCACACTAAATTTTTTTTGGTTTCATCAGAAAAAAGACCATTTTTCCACTGTCAAGTGGACCAGTTTTCATACTTTCTTGCAAATGCAAGACGAGCTTGCCTATGCCAAAGTTTCAGGATGGTTACCTTTTTTGCTATGCGTCCGTACAACTTTTCTTCTACCAAACGTCTCCGAATACGGCGTGCTGAGATTGCTAATGGGTTGTTTTCTCCAAAACAATTTTTTTTAATTAATCTCGTATCTAAATGAATGTATCGATATTATGAAGACATTTTGTAATGACACAAAATTAATTAAACATTATGTGTAAGAAATTAATCTAGTTTAATTGTAAAAATCTTGTATCACACAAGCGTTTTTAATTAACTATATGAGCACAAATATATATTTGACGTAACAATGACCAACAAATTACAGCTATTTTTGATCCAAACTACCGCCTAGTCAGCTACAAAACGGGAAGCGAAATAAAATATAAAATGAGAACTTAAGAAATATTTTTGTTCCGATTATTCGGACTAAAAAAGGCTGATATGATAAATAAATGAATGAGTCTTTTTGAGAAACTTTGTCATATTACAGGATGACTATTTCGAGATAGTCTAAAAAATAAAATTTTACAAACCAATTGAGTAACTTCAAAAAATAAAATTTTACTGATGGCGTTTCGTCAGTTTTTTTAGTTTTTGTCACTCAAATTATCTACATGCGTTTGTAAATGGTTAGCATAAAAAATTACTCTTTTCTTTCTGGCCTTTATTTTGTTTCACTGTGTATCATTTTTCAAGTTACATTTGCATCAATCTCATCTGATAAAATTGGATTTCTTCGTTGATTTTTACTGTAGGCTGGATTTGGCAAGAGCTTTTTATTCTTATTTATTATCTGTTAAATAAGTTATGCATGATATTCAACAGAGAGTAGAAGAATAGTTACACATTACTAGTTATAAGATTATTCAAAGAAATTGAACTTTGGGCATTCTCTTACCTGAAAGGTAAAGGTGAAATGCTAAAGTATTATATTCTGATCTCTATATAACCTGGTTTAAAGAGATTGCTTTTTTTGTTTGCAAAGTTCTAACTTAATTTTAAAATATTCAACTTCAGTTAGAATTTTTTTAACTGAGATTGAATATTTTTTTTACACCACACATCACTGTGACTCCGTAGGCAAGAAGGCAATCAAAGAGAAAAGTTTAGTTAGGGGAATCGGAAGAGTTCAAGTCTGAGCAAGTTTGGCATTAAGGGCAATATTGCAAGGTTTCTTTGGCCCCGTCGTCACTGCTTGCACTGGCGTGCAGTGGCCGCACCGCGGAGCCGGGCCGAGCGGCCGCCGGCGCCACCGCTCGCCCCGGCCGCCCAAAACTTTCCGTCGAATTTCGGAAATCGTCGCAAACTCGCCTGCGTCCACAAACGGCATAACACCATACATTCAATAATCAGACTAAGCCGAACCGAAAATTTTAACACTATTTTTTAATTCACAAAAACTTTCACGGTGCACTTCGACGCGAGTTCCGAATTCGACGATAACGTGTCGCATCTAATAGAATGAGCACTTACATGATGGGGTAAACAAGCCGGGTAAGGGAGTGCGTAAAGTCCAAAAGTCAAATCATAGCAAGTCGCACGAAAGTCGGGAGAAACGTTTCGCCGGTAGCTAGAGGTCGCGTTCGCGGCCACTGAGGGGCGGCACGCGTCGTGTTCGGGGCACGAGTGCGGTGCACGGAGCAGCGCGAATCACACAAGCACAAGCGGAGTCGGCGGGCGACTGACGAGTGGCGAGTGGCGCGGCGCGGGGCGTCGCTGCGCGCGCACCCCGCGCCCCGCTTGCCGCCGCGCGCCCCTCGCCCCGCTCCCCGACGCCAGCCGGCTGCCTTATCACGCCGCACGACGCGCCGCTTCCTTTCTCCTCATGCAGTTGCGAGCTTTTCGCCACTGCCACACTTCCGCCCGCCCCGTCGATTGTGTCGAGTTTTAGCCGGTCAATGTGTTGCACCACTCTTCAACACTACATGAGCCCAACTCTAACATTTTTTCAATTAAAAAAAATGAACACAGCATTTCTCGTAAACTTATACAAAATAAGTTGATCAATCAGTTCTTAAGCTATGCACTTTATGATAGTATGCAAATATTTGTGTAGAGCATCATAATTTAACCTTTCCTCCATACAATTATAAGGGCCAGCACATGGGGGTATGCTAGCGATCAGCACAAATATCTCCAAGGCGATAGAGGGGAAGGATAAATGCACGGGGTGCGTGTAAGCGAGCGAGTGAATTTTGCGGCGAAGTGCGGCGCGCGCGCATGAGGTGCGGTGAAAGTGCGCCAGAACGGGTTTGCGGCGCGTGACCCGTCCGAGGACATACCGCCGCCCGCTCCGCCGCAATGCTCTAGCTGAAATTGGAACACGCGGCCAATGTTCCTCTTCGATCTGAATGTCCTTAAATTTCATTGTTATTTTTAAAGTCAAACTTTTATTACATCGTTCTGAAAATTTTGGCTTGTCCGTCGCAGATTGCGTGACGCACGTCGCATTATATTTTAAATTGAATCTAAAATTTTATTTTTTGTTGACACACTGGGGATCGAACCGCGACTCGCGGCGTAGAAGATTGTTTTTACCAACCGTTGGACCTTTCGACCAAGCGTACTTAACAGAATTTGTTTAGATACATATATTACGAACGGCTAATAGTGTGACGCTTGTTATTTTATTTCCCACTATCATTCTAATTTTCCAAGTATAAAATTAAGATTGATAAAGCTATTTTTATACCCTTAATGGAAAATTATTTCAAAATTTTTTAGTTAAATGTCTATAACGTGAAAAAAAGTTTCACTTTTACCGTGGTTTCATAAAACCAGACAATTTAATTTTTTCCTCATTTGAAATTTTTAGCTAGTTATCTGAAATTGCCGTTACGTATATTTTCAAGATAGAAAGCTTCAGTTAAGTCATTCATATCATTACATAAACACCGTTAGTAAATTATTACCTATATTACATAAATATCAGAAGAAATCTACGTATAACGCTTACATATTTTTATGACAGGTATAGTAGTTGACAAAGGCTGATAAGTGATGAACTAATGATAAGATCCAGCATAGTTTTTAAGCACGAACTGATTATTATTTCTGACAAATTTCGTCTATGAATACTCAGACAGCAAAACTTTGGGTGTCGTCAACTGCATTAATTTGATAGCCTGTAAGATGGAAGTGTATCGAGCAGACGCGGCGGGCACAATCAGAATAGGAATTCGAAGTTATTATGAAACCCAGCAAGGGTGGGAAGACTGATAAGCGCATTACGTAACTTGAAAACTAAAAGTCCTATTGACAGAGACTTTTAAGTAGGTACTCTTTACGGAGATTGCAAAGTCTAGGAATCAAACATTTTAGGCCTAAGATTTATGAGACGGAGGGTTTGCAGATTTACGTACAAAATAAATTAAAAAGATTTTGTATCATTAAACTTTATATGATAAGTGATTCTTTCTTCGCTAAAAGAAAAGCTAAGCCGAAAGCTCGGCACTCAACCATGAGATGACATCATGCCCATGTTTTTGCCCGCGCATGAGCTTTGATGCGTAACGACTAAAAGCTCATTTTACGGTCTTGAATTATAAAGTGTTTTTATAGCAATGATTTCTGTAGGATTATAATGTACGTCTCAGTAAAAAATCCATAGGTATTTTGCAATTGCTTGTGGTTTAAGTAAGTTTTTGTTTTAGGATAATAACGTAGAAAACGTTACAATAGTAAGAGCCGTTTAAAATTTTCATGTGATTAGTTAAGAAGTACAATTATCAGAAAATAAAAATTTCTACCTATATATAATTTAACTCACTCGCAACAAATACGTAACAAATGGCATAAGTGTCTTGCCAGTGAGTAGACCGGAAGAGTTACCTCGTAGACTATTACTTAGTACATTGGCTTTATTAGTTGGTGATGACGGTTCATTAGGTAGGACGTGTCATTAACATTCTTGACAGATGAAATACACACATACACAGGACATACACGGGCACGGCCGATCGGTTAATGGTTTTATTCTTAACAACTACGACTTTAGGTCTATAAGAAGATTTATTTCGACAGCTGTGTCGTGAACGCCGACGACGCCGACGAACGACGCCAAGGGCTGCTTACCAATGCGTGTCGTCTCGCCATCGCACGCAAACGAACGCAATCATTTATTAGGATGATCTGGTTCACTTAAACAATGAGACTAAATATTTACATCTACTTAGTAAATGACAACGAACGAAGAATCTACATTTTCTACATTAAAAAATCCACGTGTTAATTTAACGATAGCTTGCTGCGGCACTTCCTTAATCGAGTTTTTCTTAAGTGCAGTTTTCACCAATATATTTGATCATGCTCATCATCATGTATCGTCGTAATTAATTCGGACAAAAAATTCGTTTACACTTCAAAAATGCATTTTATTGCTAAGACGTAAGATGCGCTCCGTTGGCGAATCCAGTGTCCTCGAGACATACGATTGAGTTCAACGACCCGCCTTTCATCTCGTACCCGCAAAAAATGCACTGCCCCGTCCCACACCGAACGCAGCACTCACACTAATGCAATCATTATTGTGTACGAACACTTGTCGAGAACAAAGTTACCAATCACCGCACGTGTAACTGTATACCATACTCGTGCCTCTAGTGTATCTGCAACAGATTACGATTAGACATACGAATATCTTTTGTTCACGCCACCTTGTCTAGCCGATTGTAACAAATAAATTTCAATTACGAAAATGCAACTCGTCTACGTTATAATTAAGAAATATAGCATTTATGTACCTATTACTCAATTAAAACAATCACCAAAAGCCATGACATGTTGCAGTTAATTTTATTACCTACTCTACTTTCTGATTTAAAGTACATAAATACATGAAACACGCTGAACGATGCAAGCGCAGAAAATCACAAGCATATCATTATATAATAAGCTCTCTCTAGAACTCTTCAACGTGACATTGCACGGTTTTCACTGTTCTGATCAGTCATATCTCATTCGTGACAAGTCGTTCGCAATCTTATCTAAGGAGTTAAATAGGCAATTGTTGGGAGATAAACGAACCAGCGCGGGAGCGCCCACGCTACTCAGCTCATCTCATCTCCACATCACTTCACCGCGCACGCGTCTCGCTTCCTGTATCATTCATTACGCTAACCTAAACTAAATGAGCTAACTCCCACTTCAAACCGTTTATATGTTTGTGACTTACATGGCTAAAGTCACGTTCTGAGCTGAGCTGAATTTATTAATGATCGGCTACATCATCTACGTAAATAGCGACAATAACAAAATGTTTTTATTTAAAACCAAAGGAAACATGGATGGATCATCAATGAATCAGCCTTATACGAGCAACGAAATGATGAAGTAAATCACAAAGAACCAGTCGATATTACTGTAATTCAGATATTATGTATTCAGCGAATCAGTTTTATTCTTAAGTTTATCTGACGAAAATAAATCAAGACACATAATACGAACAAGTAGAACATAAGTGAATAATAGGATAAAAGACGTTAGTTCTTCATTACATAAATTTCGATGATACCGTTTTGAACCTGATTTCGCTGTACAAAGATGCACAAATTCTCGGTCGACTGCTGCCGTGTACACACACCAATTAAGTTGAATTAAATATACGAAGAATTTAGAAACTGGTTAGCTTCCTTGAAGCGCATCGACGTAATTGGCTTACCGCGCTGGAAGCACGAAGGCATCGTTTGAGATTTATTTATTACGTTTTTCTCCGTTAAGCTGACAGTCACACTTCAATGAGAATAATTTGCAATTCTTGATGCTTTATTTCCTGGCACTTGAATTTTTTGATTAAGCCGATCATTAGTTTATCAGAACTATTTCAAATCATTCCAGCCATAATGATTTAGTTTTTCAATTTTTGTTTTGAATCCTTGAAAATTATTAAAATGTAGTAGTAGTTAGTTTTTCATAATCAAATAGGTGTTGAACCCGTTGAATCGTGTAATCGTTATTGAAAATTTCTAAAATTCTTTTACCAGTTTTCAGGTTGACTACCAGAAGGTTCTGGTCTCACTTGGTGTTAATAACAAAAGTAGTTACGGTCTAACGTTGAGTCACACGTGTGTTCTTCTCATTTTAATATAGAAATAATAATTAATTACTTTTCATCTTGACAGAAGCAGTCCAAATAAAATCCCTTAGTAAATTTTTCCTGTTACCGCTACAAAAATTGGAAGATCATTAAACTTATTTGGCAGACCTTGCTGTGTACCCACAGAGGGTCGGCGAGCCAGCTATCACGCAATTTTGGCAATGCTTTTGTAATATCCCATTAAAAATATCCAAAGTGCCGAGAGACTATGGACATAAATCCTCTCTGTCTGACTATTAAAGTCATTTTAATAGTAATTAAATACAACAATATTTCGACGCAAGTAAACAACATCTTTCAAAAAATTGTTTTATGTATGGTGATTGACTAAGTGAAATAAAAGCAAAGAAATCCTTTGCGATGTTAATATTCTTTACATAAATGATCGCAACTTGTAAGATGGCTAATGATAAAATAAGACTTTTGTAAAACAAACCGATCTGAATTGTTAGCACTTTACACTAACGTTAGCGCGTGTAGCGTCCTTAGCCCAATGGCTTGCATCGTATGTGATCGATCCAGTTATGCAACGACGATCCAGACATCTGATTATGTTGTTGGGTGTAGATATTATTATGATTAATCTATAAACCATAGCAACCCACGTTTGGACACGAGTCACTCACACAGCCACAGCTGAAGGAGATACTCATGCTCGTGCAAATGCTCCAATGTGGATTGGTGGTATTTGTATTTCATGATTACATACCAGGCCTTTCAGGCATACTTTAAGGCCGGCAACGCACATGTGATGCCACTAACACCAGGGTGTCGCAAATGTTAATTCATTCGACGATGACCACTTACCATCAGGTGCCTCATTGTTATTTAAACAAATCCACGAGTAAAAACACTTTTGTGTTAGGTTTTTTAAAAATCATTTATTCATATAATAAATAAAGAGAGAGAAATTTACGTTAGTTAGACACTTTCAAATGCAGACCACAAGTTTTCCTATGACAGACATCTAATTATAACTTTTTGTAACTGGCTTAATCTGTTCCCTGTCTCAATCCTTCTGGCTTTAGCGAGATTGACTAACAATAGCGATGATAACTTATTTTAATCGTTTCAATGCCATCTGGAAGGGAATGAATATTAGTTAGAGTTATGCTTGTACCAAGAAAATAATTAAAAAGGTTCCAAGAAATCAGATTAAATAATGGAGATAAAACAAGCTTATTTGATAATTTGATGTTAGTTTGCTGGATGATTAAAAACTGTTATGTTACTGACGAGCTATTAACATTTAGGCACGTTTTAGAGTCACAATTGAGATAGTTATCGAAGGCTTTTATGAAAGTAGGTAAGCGCCAGTTGGCGAGCACAATGTAACCGCAGACAATTCTAGTCGGGTTTTCAATAGCACTCAATATCAGCGTGTTGTAATGTAGCAATGTAGCTTGTTCGGCCCGATGTTATTACCCGAATTAGAAGCAAAGTAATAAGAAACGCGGCGAGCGGCGGCGGCCGAGAGCGCACCGTGTGCTAAGTGGCTTTTAAGGTCGCTTACCTCATCACGCTGCCTCTAGCAGACTATCTCGCTGTTTATGCACGAAACACCACTCAATGGCGTCCGTGGCTCATACGAGCTCAAAAGTAACCGAAATTTAAGTAACATTGGCAGCCGTCTTTGGATTGATCTTGTAAATACGTTACGATAAAAATAAAAAAGCAAAGTAAACACGTAATCTCGTATACTTTTATATTGTGCTGAAAATTAATGTTTACCAACCAAAAATACGGATCTTATTGTCGAAAAACTGCTTCCTATTTCGTGGGTATTAACATACAATGCAATAAGATATAATTTGGGGCATTTAGTAAAAAACACTTGAGTCATAACATCAAAATCATAGACAAAAAGGACTTGGCTCATAAATAAAATGCCAATCATTGCGTCTCTCGGAACCGTAGAAGTAAACACGGACTGAATCATAAAAAATATCGGATCAAAAATGATTGCTCGCACGTCTTCATTGTATAGCTTTGGTGAAACGTTCGGGCTGGACAAAAATAATTTGCTGGAAAATATGTATAAAATTGCTCATCAAAACGCAGTGAACCTTGGAACCACAGCGGCATAAATATTTCGAAATTTCATTTCACTTTAAACTTTAAAATTAAGTGATTTCATTTAACTTCAGCGTATTATCGAGCTATATAACACACGTATATGAAGTGATGCTATCTACAGCGGTTTATAATTTTAATCATTATATATATCATCTAGGAAAATCATAAGATATAAATCAGTTGTACGCGAAGTAACTCAGTTTATCAGTCATGGACAAACCTTACAGCATTGTGCGGTCACAAAGTCTCACACAGAGTCGTGTGTGTTCCCAGGGATAGGATGGAGGTACGAGCTCTCACTCTACCCTCCGCTACCCCAAAAGTCCCCTTCTAGTCGCCTTTTAGGACAGACATACAGGTTTGTCTTAGATACGAGTACTATAGACTCTCATAATAATGTGGTTAATTCAGGGATGCATTGATATTAACATAATATTATGCCTTTGAATCCTTGGTTTAAAGACCTGAGAACCAAACTAAACTTTGGAAATTCATCTGATTCTATTACAAGCACGATTTTTTGTGATCCTTTGTCGTGGAGGCACGACCAACATTGAGGTGACAATAAAGGCGGTTTACTCAATAGTCTGTTGAACTTGTCTGTCGACTAAAACCGTACTAGCCCGCCTTATACGAACCAGACACGAATCAAATCAACTCAATTACGTGACCAATTGTAGGGAATTAAGCTGATTGAAAGCCGACCAAATATATCGCGGTACACAAAACTTCCGTGTTCCTAATCGTTAAAGTCACGTTGAATTAATACTTAGTGGTTCAAACATTAGGAATAAGATAACATATATATATGCATTTTATTCGATTTAACGATGGGTATGTTTATGGTAGGACAGGATTAGCAGTAAATAAACAGACAAAGACTATGAGGACTTCTGATAGCCAATGAGGAAGAAAGGCCTACAAATGAGAAAACTGGAAGCGCTTCATTTCCTCGTGTTTTGCCGTGATGTTTACTTTATACGCTTTACGTTACCTATTTATATTTATTTTATTCTAGCTCACATTTTGGGAATTTATAAAAGTTAGGTACCTAAAATCTACTACCAACATTAATAAAAGCAAATAATTAACGTTCTATGGTAAAAACTTACATCACCAAGCGCGTTAACTAATTTCGTTCTACGTACGACTATGATCAGTACTATATTTTCCGCTTTATGAGGCATAATTTTTGATTTACAATAAGAATTAAAGAACCTCTAATTCATAAAGATATGTCAGTCCAGTTAAGCATAAGTTTTTATGATCTATTGATGCGTTGCTTTTAAAAAGATTCCATCTTTATTAGTTGGACCCTTTGTTTAATACATTTACGCATCCTGCATGTATCAATCAGTCGAAGATAGAATCAGACAATCCTTTCTCCCTAACGATTGCTGTGTTAGTAGGTAAACTTTCTCCTTTTGAAAACCTATTCAGAGTCCAAAGACTCTCGGGTTTAACGAATTCTGCAGAGTCGGAAAAGCGCGCTGTTCTCCGAATCAAAACGTAGTTGGTAAACTGTTTGAGGTAATTCTAAGTTTTTGATGGTTAAATTAGCTAGTAGAGCTCTCGCTTGGTGGTACCGGTGGTACGGAGCGCAGCGTCGCGACGTGTGCGGTACAATGCGGTTCGGCTTGGAGCCGCAGCTCGTAAATAAGGGCGTCTCATTGCGGGCCATTATTAATGAATCAGCTACACCCCGCCCCGTCCCGTGCCAGCGTTGCACCCGCTAGGAAGCTAAATAACAGGTGCGTGTAACCCCGTTCGCACAATCTATTTTCGGAGTCTTATAATAACTGTTCAAGGAAATCTCGTTGCGTTCTCCCGCCCTAAATATTCATACCATATGCTAGTTATTGAGATTTGTTTAGGCGTCATCTGCTCGACATCGCTTTACTGTAAATAAGCGCGGTAGCGGTCTCGTGTTGGCTTTGTGAAGTTTCATTAGCCGTCTGGGAACACTTACTTAGGGGTATCATGATGCTGGAATTGGGTTCGGAATTTTCTCTTCGAAAGGAGTTCGCTCAGTAAAGCGGATCACGACGATATTGGAATTTGTTTCAAACTAAAAAATGATTGCCTAGGTTAAGGCTCAAACCTTTTGTTTCATTAGAGTCAGATTAAAAAAAAAATTGTGTGTACATATGTACACGCGTTAGAAGTTATACTTCTTTGTATAACCTTTGCAAGAACAACCTGCACTGTCGATGTCTTATTTCAATCACCATGACATTGACAACAAGAAGAACAACTGAAAATAAATAATTTTCGAGGTGGAAATTAGGCGATACTTAAGAGGTATTTAATACATTGAAAGTTCTATTATACCGCATTATTTAGTTAAATAAAGTTTATTTAAATATCACAATAAATCACCGGAATGAGCCCGCAGACTTTGACAATTGAAAGTGTACACTGTCAAACCATCTTTTGACAATGTTGACTATAACTAACTTCATCCTGTTGGTTTTTCGTTTCGGTGTGCGCGCGCATCGTAAAAATTTACTCTCATCACTTTTCCCTAACGCGCCAAAAGAAGTATAACTTCAAAAATTTACTTTAATAAGAGATTTGCTGGAAAAAGATCTTCTACCAAAAGTAACACAATTTGGATTGTAGCCGTATACAATATCTAAGAATAAATACAGAGAATGGAGAACAAATTTGTAGTGAATACCTGCTCATATTTACCTTTTCATGCTGTCGTAAAAATCTGTTCAACCTTTGGCGGATCTAGTACTGTTTGTGATATTGTAAAAAGTACACATGCACACATTAGTTCTTTTAAGTCGCGGGAGAGGCACATCTGGCTGTAGGTACAACTGGAGCGCTATTATTTACATCTCTGAAAACTGCTTTTCATATCAGGAGCAGCAGCCCGCAGTGGAGATTCACAAAGATGGCGCCTCCTACTTACAGTATTGCACTTACTTTATGAATGACGTAATCGTAATATTGTACCGAGCTTGTATTTTTGTTTATGGAGCTCTACAGTAATTGTATAATTGCGGAACTGGTTGTGTTAGGTTTTGTGCGAAAACTAGTTTAAAGATAATGAAATGGCTAGATGTTACAGTGATGAAAATCGTTACACAAGTAGTCAATTGTACAAGTGTATTCTAGACTGCAACGTTACCTGTTTCGGATTTAAAAATAATAGGGATTTGATCTGTAAACACACTAAGAAAACTAATGGCCGATGAGAAAAATAGCGGAATAATAAAGAAAATACCAATATTTTATTTGAAGCGTAGTCAGATTATTGTGACGGAATTTCAAGTCATGATTGTAAAATGAAAACACTTTGAAACGTTTAAATCTTGTTAATTATACCAAAACAAATTATTTTCCCTGTGATAAAGGCCTGTCATTTATCATTTACCATACAGTGTAACGAATATACTACTAGACTAGACAATGAGTACTAAACTAGTGCCTACTAAAACTGTTTACACCATGTAGATTGTTATACGCCAAATGTTATATCTATTAATATTTAATTTGAAACCCCCAAATGCCAACCAGCGATTCCATAATTTGGTAAGGACATAATAGCCACTAGCAGCCTACTGCAGTATATAGGATAGATTCGTGAAGGCGATATCATAAGTATGGACCTTAAGGCCATTTACTTTTTGGTATAAGATACAAGCAGCTAACAGAATTAATAGAGAGGAATGACTGATTCATACGAAGTGACGTAAGAGTAAAGGAAATTGTCATTTGCGTGGCCACGCTACGGCCTACGCAGCGGCGCGTCAGGATGGCCGAATTGGTTTGACATTTTATAGCTCGTATAAGGGTATTGCACGATCATGTGGGAGTCACACCCGCGCAAATACTTCATTTGGCCGGCTTGGGCAACACTTCTGACTGTGATGTATCTTAGAATGAGTAATTAGATTTAAAAACACATTGAAATAATATTAAAATCAATAGAAATTCAATCCGTAGTTCTGCATTGTATGATTTTATACTCAGTTAAAGTTAATAAACAACGGATAATCATCAGGTTTCCTCGCCATCCTTTTCTTCACCGTTACAGCGGGTGACATTTTAATTTCTTAAATCGCACATAACAGAAAGGTCATTGGTGAGTTTATCTTGAATTTAAAGTTTAAAAACCCACAGTCTTCTCACTCGAGGGGAGTGAGAAGAGTTCGTTATACAGCCTAGCACCGCTGATTGCAGCCCGCTAAGGTTCTACTGTGGTTCTATACTAAGTGGTTATCAGAGGAATATAGGTATATATATCACTAGTCCTCTGACGCGCGCGGCTATCTAACAGCTGTTTTATAGTCAGACAAACTCGACCTAAATCCGCGACACTTCCCTAGATCGGTCGCAGCGAGCCGGGCGCGGGGCGCGGCGCCTTCAGTTGGAGGCGCGCTGTGATCGTCGCTCGTGTTGATTAGCGGGCTGGTGCCGGTGACGTCACGCGTCTAATTTGATTAAATATCGGCCAGGGCAAGGCCGCGCCGGTTAGCGCGCCTCGCCATGTTCCATCATCGACCCCGACCGACACGGTCATCTCCGCACCAATAAAAATGTTACAGAGTACATAACAGATCACAGTGGAACATGATAGTTGCGTTCGCGAAAATCTATATTTCATATGAGAAGTTATCAACTCTTGACGGGCTTACTTATAAAATTAACATCATGGCGGTAGGCATAAATTCAGTATTTTTTTATATTTGCCCTTTATCAATCACGACAACTTGTTCTATTGTGAAGACTTCTGGGTCGAGCATCAATGGAATAGGATAGGACTGAATAAAAATCTTTCCAAAAGGGCGCTTCACAAAACCTAGCAAGTTGTCTCAGTGGTTCACAACTGGCTGTTCAGGCTGTTGTATTCATTCACAGACGGAAACATCGCTAGAAAATGAGGAAAAGATAAAATTACAGCGGAGCTAAATAGCCGCTTCCATTGTTAATGAGCTTTAGAACGCATGAACGCAGAAGGAATTCTCAATTTAAAATGTGTCTTAAAAATTCCGTTACAATTTCTCACATTTCCTCGAATTCTCGTTGTATTCATGAGGGCGATTTGAATTATAAAGTGAGACGCGAGTGCATACAGAGTGCATAAGATACCTTGGCTATGTAAATGAAGCGTGTAGTCTGGTAAGAGAAAGGGCACAAGTGCACCTGCCCGCGAGGAACACGACAAGGGGCGAATTTGACCAGGGTCACGGTTCAGTTCAAACTAACTGATGCGGACCTTACTATGACCTTTTGTATGTCGCAAGCAAATCACACAAGAATTATTTCATTCAAAATATAAAAAATTGTGACAGATGTCACATTTTTTTTTAATGGATACAAGATAGCAAACGAGCTTGCAGCACCAACCATCCGCTGCCACCCATGACAACTGTGACTGACTTTGGAGAAGACTCAATTAGGGACTGGGATGGTTAGTCCACTTAGCTGAGAGTGTTAATTGGAACATTAGTTGGTCAGTTCGTTAGCCGGTATAAGGACTGGGGACTGTTAGTGATAGTAAGTTGCTGTTAGTAATTGTCCAATAAGTACTTGTTAGTGAGAGTCTCGTTCCAAGTCAGTCACAGATGTGTTGCTACCCTTAAGGATTAAGATGGTCGCCTTAAAAGAAGAACACCTTTCCAAACGGACAATAATTGCTTTAAAAATAATTATTACACCTCAGAAATGGTACTAGGTACCGTGGCGGGCTTTGGTACTGCCCCGGGCGAACTCTATATGGAACAAAATAGGTTTCAAATAAAACCTATTTGGTTCCCTAGGGGCTCTACCACCTACGATTTATGTTATTGATACCTCAGTAGTAATACCAAATCTACATGTAGGATTAAATGTACTGAGAATTAGTTAATAGCCGCTATAAACTAATATTAAAGCTCCAAGTTAAACTAAAGTTCAAATAAATGACAAGCCGATGGACAGAGATTGAAATAAGTTTAACTCTTACAACGACCCCGTGACCGTTACTCAAACTTCAGACCGGCTTTGTTCCCCATCACTAAACTAAATTATTCGAATCTGGGCACGCCATAGCTCTATATCAAATAATCGAAGAGCAAATTATATATGCGTTTTAACGGTCAAGTCATAGTTCAAAGATTAGGGCAACGGCCAACCCTTTACATTTGATGAGGTGAAGAAGTTTTGAAATTAAATCGGATCGACCCGCGGCCAAGTTGCACGCTTATACAATTTGATATTTACGAGTAATAAAAGGTACCCCTTTCTGTTTATTACAAATATTACAACTGTTCAATTCGAGGAAGCGAGCCGATTGCATTTTTAGAGTGGTTTTTTTGTGGCGTCCGCTTTGCGCCGAAGTACGGAAATGCACACCCTTATCGCATATTGCGATGGAAAATCGGTAATCGTCACACGCGGACGACGCGGCGGCGGCGGCGGCGGCGGCGGCGCGGCGAGCCGGCGGCGGCGTCGCGTGTGGCGTCGCTAATGGATATTGATGGGCATGGCGCTACTAATTAGACGCCAGGACTCCGCCAAGGCTCTATGCCGCGCCGACAAGCGAACACACTGCTTTTTCCCAGTTGTATTTTTGATACTGTACCTGGAAATCGGCTAAGTGCCCCGTGCGTCGTCCCCTTCATAAATAATACAGACCAGAACCGGCTGTTCCTGTTTAGTCATAAAAGCTTGGGAAACCCCGCAATCAGTGCTCATTAAATTTCTTGCATTTATGTCAATTTAAAAACAACACAGCAGAATGGTTTGTAAGTTAGATTTAGAACGATTGGTTTTTTCAAAAAAATCTATATTGATGTCATCAATCGAGTCTAATCTGGCAGGGGGCAGGCCTCACCGGATCCAGCTTTTACTGTCAGAGGATGACATCACTCCGCCGCGTAGATGTACCTACCTACCTACAGGTTACCGGGTTCGGCAAAATGACGTAGGTGCGCGTATAAACAATGTCACAATCGCGTTTTTAGAAGCTTTGTCGGCCGGTATCAATCAAGATGGGTGGGCTGAGTGACATTGGACTTCAATTAGGCGGGTGACGCGCGCTCCTGCCACTGTGATTGCTCTCTCCTTTTGCACGCCAAAGGATTACATGTTAACCTTCACCACCTCAAGCATGCGTTTTCCTTAGCAGAAAATTCATCAATAATATCCTATATATACCTATCCACATACTCCATCCATCTATTAAAATACGTACTGACTGATCCGTTTTAGATTAGATGGTCACCTATTTTCTTTGTGTCTATATAAACATGAGTACCACTCATGTACGTGCAAGTAGTACATGGCAGAAACGTGACCTGCATGGATTATGAAATAATTTTGATGTTATTACAAACAATCGTAAAGGCAGGTAGTGTGGACGCGTAAATTAATTTTCAACGCTGACACCTACGCGTATTAATTTAAGGCGAAATGTTAATAGCATACTGCAAACGACATAATTAATCTTTGTTTTTGAAATGTTCCAGGACATATGTATTTTGTAACGGTTTAATATATGTTATATACGAGTATGGTCAGTTAACTGTTTAACTGTTTTTAAATATTTACCGTAAGCTCACAAGGATTTCCCTTGTAAACAATTACAAACCCAAATACTGGAATATAATTGTTTTATCCTTGATCATATGCATTAATTATGGGAAAAATAAAAAAAAAGCGATTCAATTTGAGTTAAAACCTAGTTCATTAAATAAAATGGAAATTATAAAACCTGCCACATAGTTATTTAAAAAAAAAAAAAAATCTCGTCGAGCTGAAGTTAATGTAAGCAGTATATAGCGTAGCATATAATTCCTTGCAGCCAATATAAATATAAATGGACAATGGAGTCACGAAAAGTTAGTTTAAACGTGAGCAAAGTGAACCGAGAACACTCGATTAAAATATCGTCTAATAGGACATGACTAACTTTTGGCGGGAGATTCCAACTAATAGCACCTATAAGTTGAGACGTACGTATGTATATACGACGTTGAGATTACCTGGCTGGTCGATTTTAGTAGCAGAAAGAACATTATAAAAAGATTACATTTTAATGTTCTGCTCTGATCTACTACTCCCACATGCAATTTGAATTTAGGCTGTAATTTTACCGATACATACATTATTTAGTTTTAAATATAGTATTATAAACTTAAGGCGTAGCTTTGCGCAAATTATAGACAGGTTTGCGTACTAAAATGTGCAATGAAATAACGCCTGGACATATTAACCGCAAGTAGGTCTTGTATTGAATGACACTGCATCGACCCGTGCAGGTTTCTAAATATGTACAGGGCCGTACAATTGTGACCGCAGGTTATATTTCGCAACCTGCATGTCAAGCGTAAGATTGTGGCCAAACTAAAGGCGAATTAAATCGGAACAACAGCGCACATGAGACGGGAACGTATGGCGGAGTGGATTACAAGGTTGCGGCTTGTGGTGCAGGTATTAGCAAACATTATTTAAAAAAATTGCTTCGAATTTGTATATCCATACACAAAATCACAAAAGAGTTTCTGATTAAACCTACAATACTGGCAACATTCAACAACCTTGTTTCACTTATGTAGTTATTCTCGTCTCGATACAAACATTCCACGGAGAAACAACACATTTACACGACGGGAATTTTGACTATAACGCCCGTCTGCCACGCCCGCCCGCTGTAACCGGCGTTATGACACTCGTAGGTCTACACATTCGGATACTAACTGATAACCGCACACAAACTGTAACTTTAGAATACATGAGACTGATACGGTGTTTCCGTTATTTAAGACGCACCGTATTTTAATCCCTTTATGCGGAAGGTAAACCTCATTGATGCACATCTTTTGAATGTCGTTTAATTTTAACAATATCTATAGACGAGTAAGAGTTACATGTTAAGCTCTTTTCGAGAGAAAACAAGCTATAAAACTATAGTGATGGCTAAGTGGTTCAGTCCCGTTGCGGTCCTCGAATGAGAGTAGGTACCTACTTCGTTTTTGATCAATTCAAATATCTTTACCACGGAATCCAAATGATACAATTCTTCACATTGTCTACCTGCTGTGCTGATAGAAAATCTAAAAAAATGAACTATAGACTAAATCATTCTCTTACGTCTTGAGAATAACCTGTCATTATTTGTGGTGATGGTCTCATTTGAAACATATGCAGCGACCTTATTATAGATACTTACAATTTATTTGTATTATTTCTATTTTCATAATACAGGCGGACAAAGTGGCATACAGTAGAACTAGCAGCGGTGTGCAATAAAAAAGATACCATATTAAAGTAATTTTATGAACAATGGATCAAATAATAGATAAGATAAAGCTGCAATAAATTTCCTATCCAACATTTACTTTATTTACTAAGTGCAGTTCATACCGCAAGTATGATAAATATAATATAATCCTGATGAGTTTGGGAAAGTGATAGGTTATACCTAACCGCTGACCACAAGAAAAACGGGAATTAAATTCGAACTTAAGTGCTGTAGCAGTCGGTAAGTAGTAACTAGGTTGCATATTGCCAAAAATAGTAGGTAATGGTTGTTAAGAACATTTAAAAGTCATGGCACTCAAAACTGAAGTTTGATCGTTAGTGTTCTCCTACGAATCGGTGCAAAATTAATGATGCACGAATGGTGCAATGTGCAGCACTTCCAAATCATTAAATAATGAAGTGAGATCTGCTGGCAACTAGTGGTCTATCAAAACTGGGTCTCCGTTTACATGCCCGGCACGGGCGACGTTCCTCTCGATATGATTTTAATTGATGTTCACCTGGAGGCCATGGAATTGGCGTGTTAATTGATATAGATCGTGACGGGGTAACTGGAGCTGGAAATTCCATCTGGAACCCCACTCCCCTCTACTCACTGCTATCATATTAAATGACAGATCTTTTAATGTTACCAATAGCAACTCCGCAAAAACAATGGCAGCGATTCCGAGAGCGGATACCAATTATAGTATTTAGGTAATTTACCGGTTCAGAGAAGTCGTCCTCGATAGTTGAGCGATAAACGATTTTGATTAAAAATTGAATGTTCTGTAAGATAAGAGCAGTTTTAATCAGTTGAAAAACACGACTTCTTTTTACGAGCTCCGTCTTAGCAGTTCTTTTTAATTGTCTCTTGACGGGCCAGTGTAATGCGCAATTTAATGATCCTTCAAAATGTAAAATGCATTACTTCACCATCTTTGTTTTAGTGCTTACCAAGATGAAATCTCTATGAGTGGGTCGCGTGTTTTATCTTATTATAAGTTCTAATAATGATTTCATAAATAATTCAGATTTAGATACTAGTAGGTAGTTACTAATTATATCAAGTAACAGAAAGACACATACATGTTGGGAAGAGACTGGCTTCTTGTCGCTTTCCTTCTTTTCTTCAGCTCACTTCACTCAGGGTCAGGAGTCAGGGTTCGATATTTTTAAGTTAAAATTTTGTTATTTTCCCATTTCCCAATATACTAGATATTAGATTTAAATTACATATTGTTAATGTAGTCACAATTAAGAGAAGAGTTTGGCTTCCAGTACTAAGCTCACGCTACAATAGAAATCAGGGTTCACTTTTACGTAAAATTTTTACGATACATAACACCTCAGTCAGTCAGTCAGTTAGTCAGTCAGTCCGCTTCTCCTTTTATATATATATAGATATAACGATCATCTGATTAAACTAAAGGGATATATGATGTATTTTTAAGCTTACAAAATAATTTTACCACTCTTTTCGAGCCACATTAATCATCGAGCAAGCAGCTGACGAAACGCTACATCTCCTTAGTATATATAGTAAAAAAAGAAACTTTATTATTATGACATGTTTTTATGGTATGGAAATGTTGGTTTTTCCATCGTCGATGTTAATTTTACAAATGTACGTATAACGTGGACGGCACACCGGACCAACGTGTGACCAACCGGAGCAACTCAAGCAACTTAACATAACTCTGCCGAATAGAACCCTACACTGGTTCAATCAGAAATCAGTAGGTGGTAAGGTGTGTTGATCTATAGATATTAATTATTGAGCTATTAGTGAGGTACGTTTCTCTCGATTTAGTCGAAGTTACACCCGGGTTGTTACTATCTATTAATATAATCATATTACTGCTTGTTAGTGTAACAACAAAAGATAATTGGATTATTAGTCAGATCTTTCGAGAAACAAACTGTGACTAAAATAGTTTATCTCAATGTAGTACCTTAAATAACTGAATAAACTGTTTTATATCTTAACTTATAAAATGTTATATGTGTAATAATAAAATCTTATTATACTTAGTTCTCATTTTTATTTGTGTTAAAATTACCATAAGAAATATGTACATAATTAGTGAGTAGCCATTTTTATCCTCAATTTGGTAAACTCAAAATTACATAAGGGAAACATGATGACGTCAGTCTAGATTATTAGGGGGTGCGTCTAGAGTCTAGGGGAAGGGAATAATTATGTGCGCCGAACAAAAATTACGAACCTACCAGCTTACTAATTACCGAGCGACAAAAATTGTTACCAGTCCCACACCCATGAGCAATTAAGTACATGCAATTTTTTATTTATAAAAAGGTTAATAGTTTTTTCGTATTTGTTGAACTTCCGTGATAAAACTGGAAACCGGTTGCACAGCTGACGCATATTTAGACACAATCGCGTTGCAAGACTTGCAAGTAAGTACAGGGAAGGGTCAAAGTCGGTTAGATCGATTAGGTAACATTAATACCTTCAAAGAAATTTTTTGTCAAATACCTAGATAGGTAGGTACTAGTAAAATCTAGACGTAAAAACCCAGTTCAGTTATTTCATAATCTATGGACTGTTGTTGTTGTTTAATTCCAAATAATAAGATGTCGATTTATATAGAACGGTGTTTAACCAAGATATAATTTATCAGCGCATTGCATGAAAACAGACTCCGCCTGTCATGCCATTTATTTTTTTCGGAGTGACCTAACACCACATTAATGATAAAGTGCGAAAACATTTGAACAAGTAGTTTACTTACACACATACATGCACTCCTCACCCTCACACCTCCGCGTTCAAGATAACCTACTATTCTTATTTTGGTGTGCCCTGGATGGCGCCAGACCATATGGTCGGCTACATGTAACAATGTGCTTATACAACCGGTCGCGGGACCGTTACAGATGAACCGGCGTCCCGGCGGGCCCATGTGAATATGCATGAGGCCTGGACTTGACCTCGCGTTGCGCTGCGGCCGCGAGCGTGGGACCATTTTGGCCAAAATCGACGTTTGACATAATTTGATAATTTTTTTGCAACTTTACTTGCTAAATACCATGGGCGGTTATCCTTTATAACGTTATATTTTAAGTAGGTACGTATATAATGGTACACATATATATACATCTGGATGAGTTTATCTATAACAATCAGGAAAGGCCTTATACTTAGGTACTTTTAAATTATATACCTACTCGTACTCCACTCAATAGGTATAGTCTGTTTCATTGTTTAGCTCTCACAGTAAGTTATTTGGCTGATTGGTATGATCGAAGATAATTAAAATTTAATCTTTGTTGAATGAATTAAATATATTATTTCCACGCACGCTATTTAAAATGCCAGCTAAATTTACGAAGCGGTTTGGTTGGTGTGAAAAATATAATATTTGCCGTGAAGTTTCAGAAGTCCGCGGACTTAAAAAGTTTCCACAATTTTTTACCTACATTCTGACAAAAGCCAGCTCACGGTTGGAAGTTTAGTTACTTACAATAATATGGAAATCAGCAGGCTCCGCAAATAAATTATCACAGAATCGGATCACCACTTAAATAAGATAAGTAGTTAAGTAAGTAATATGCCAATATAGTCGTACGACAAACGAAACCCTCGTTTCCACGGGAAAATTATCAGAACATTGACAGACAGAATGAACCTTTGGATTGGGTGGATTACATATAGTAAATAAATAAATAAATAAATAAACAAATGAACAATGATTACACGCACTCATTATTAAATGCTTTTACACATTTTGTACTACTGGAATTATAGGGTTATTATAGCAACTTCTTGTATGGCGGTTACTATACCCTGTACAAGATAGCTTGATCTTTTTGACAGACTGGCTAGTGATGGGAAACAGAAAATATCTAGTAGTCCAAAAAATAACGTTTTAAAATACTTGCAACTGTGACGAGATGGTGTGGGTGTATTATGTGTGAAATTCTTTATTGCACTAAACATATAAATGGCTTATATGGCCAGTCGATAGAACGATGGAATGCGTAATTAAAATTAGAATTCAATAATTTTTTTTACCTTATTTTTCTAAAAAGAGTTATACCACCTAAAGAGACCCCAACCACTAGCCAAAGAAACCCCAACCAAAAGGACCCCGGTTCGTAACAATAACTTAACAATGATCTTCATTAATGATTTTTTGTAATCGATATTTGTAACGGTTACTGCCTGTTATTCGTGTCCCATCCGTCCGACCGATGTAACATTGTACAAACGTCTATTATTTTCAGTGATCCTATTTAAATTTTACTTTGAAGCAATAAAAAGTCTTAAAATTTTCGGATAACGCTTGAATCATAAGGGACTTTTGTGCTATATGTATTTTTTGAATATTATTACAATTTTTAAAATCATTTAATTAAGAAAATAATATGGTCGTCATTGCAAAGTTATGTCGATCACTAAAATTTACATCTGTCAAAAAGATCAAGCTATCTTGTACAGGGTATAGTAGGTAGGTAGTAGGTACTACTACTTTGGAGTTCCAGAAATTATTAACTTGACGCGAGATCCTTGGCACCTGCACTCATCGAGCAATGCCACCAACAAAATTAACAAAAATAAAGCATACGTAGTATAGCCCACAAAACACCAGCGCAAGTTTGACCTGTACAAATACAGATTACAGAGTTAGCAAAGACACACCCAACTGTCTGCACCAATTTGTCGTACCTAATGGTTAAGTTTAATGCTGAATCCCTAAAAAGTAATGAAATGTTTGCGCAAGTTATGGCTTGCTTAATTCTTATAGTTCAGATTCGTGCGTGTGTAACAGAAATATTACTGAGCGTGCTAGCTTATCGTGTGCGGCTAGCTAGTGTAGCCCAGTCTTCCATCCCAGTGTCGTACTGAAATCTTCGTAATAAAACAAGTATGTAGGGTCCAAGAGCGAGCGGGTTGAGGTGCAAGAAGCCAGCGGCGGGGAGGGCCATCAATCAGGGAGACGCGGGTCAGCCGCCGACCACCTGTCGCGCGCACCGAGGCGGCGCTAATCAGTCACCGGCTCTCAGAAAATCTCGGGAGCAAATGTACAAATCTAAACTATACTTTCCAACTATCCAACTACATATACATATCTAAATCATCTGTGACTACGTCAGGCGCTCATGGTTGGACGGTGCGATTCATTTGTAACCAATAATGCTAAATAGTGTTTAGTTAATATTTATTTATTAAACCGAAATACTTGCATTTTTAGTCAAAATATAAAGATGCGTCAGGCCAGTGTAGTTCATATAAAGATGTTATTGTTTTTTTTTAAATAATTATGAGGCATTAAGAAAGCTTGATCCAGTAGTCAATTGGTATGTTAAGGTCAGTGTCTTCGATCAAATTAGCCAGGTTCCAAATTAACTCGGAACCCGCTTGGAGCTCCCGACCACCTGTCGCGGGAGCCCCGTCGTCGCTAATCATCAGTCACGAGCTGCGAGTTCCGCAAATCTCTACCTGACAACATCGCGCAGATCGTGATGGTGTTTTGAAGAACGAGGGTAAATCCTCGCCAACTCACGAATTAATATAGGGTCACCACACTCCCCACATCACTAGTAGTGACTCGTGGTAACGAATACACATAAGTCAGATCGTGCGATCGTAACTAATGCAATACCTTCCGTTCACCGCAGTCAATCGACACCGAATTTAAATTGAAAAGATTGCTCTCATGATATACAAAATAATAAAATAAAATTGTATAAAATTAAACAAAAAATCATGATTTTACAAATTGATTATTTAAACTCTGTCTGTCTCTGTCGATTGAAATATTATGCAGATTTAATCACGTATTTAACTGTTACAGAATACGTTAAAATAATTATGTGTGCAGTCACGTGCCAAAGTGACATAATACGAGTAACAAGTCACACTCCGCGTTATTATTGGTGTTTGTAAAAAATGTAAACAAACCTTTACACATTACATGTATACAATATCACCCTGTGCGGAGTTGAATATCATCTCGATTCAATCATGCGAACCACGGAAAATGCGAGAAATTTTCTTTTGGCTAATAAATGTAATCTTTTATAAGATCCTCGACGGGCGAACAAAAGAATTATTGCTCATCGACCGAACGGAATTCTCGCGTAAAATAGCAGACATTTATGAAATAGCGGTAGCTTGTCATTCGAGGCGTCGCCGCGTCGGTATCGGAGTCCGGCGGGCGGCGAGCCGCGGCGATCGCTGTAAATTTCATCGCAATAGTGAATGTACACGCGAGACTAAAAATAAACACTGCCACAACGAGCGTGGCCAGGCGATGGTGAGATAACTGCTGAGTGCTGAGTGCCGAGTGCCGTGTGGCGTGTGCCGGCCGCGCAGCCCGCGCGCCGCGGACCCGTCACACTATTTTTTAGTAATCTATGCCGTCAGGTCACATGTATGCGTTCGTTATGTACACTTAAATAGTCCTGTTAAATTTATCCCCCGCCATACATTCCTCTTTAAAGTGGGTGTGAAAAATTCTATTTTGAGACGCCATATCAATTGTTTTAAGCCGACAGAGCGCATGAATATTTTCCCGATAAAATGGAAATTGTCGCAACCTTAGCAAAGTAGATACTATTAGGAACAAAAGTACTGATCGCAACGATTTATATCAGTGGAAGAGAGTTATAATTCCTTTAAGTTTTTCACAGTATCCGATAATTTATGGCCCAGCGAGCGGTTTGAATTCATGCACGCAGAAAAACAATTCCAAGCCTTAAAGAAACTAAATCTATTCTGCAGATTTCTGCGGGTACGGTTATTAACTCAAATGTCGTTGACTCCAATTGGGTTTGTTGTAGACTTCATAAGATATTTATTTACGAATTGCAATATCATCATTCCATTTCAGTTTGAAAAATAACGTTAGCGCGTATATGCTGAAAATCCATTGGTTATTTCGAGATTTGCTTCCAATACAACCATATTGGACGTACAATTTTCCCGGAACCTTGAGATATGGCAGAAGAGCTAACAGCATCAGAATGTAAAGCGCTTACGTCTCATACGTCACGGAAACAAATGGAAGTGGAATTTTTCAGTCGGCGGTGCGGCAGGACCGAATAGTCGATGGGGAGATGGGAAATCATTTCACCGATGATAATACGCAAAGCAGCAAAAGTGTGACGGGCAGAAACAAACTAGATTGAAGCGAGGAGCGGAGCAATAACGTCGGTGGGCTTCATCTCGGCCAGATCACGTTCGTGGAACAAAAGGAGAGTGCGGCGAGCCGACAGCGGCAAAACGAACTAAAAAAACTCCATTCAAATGGAGCTTTTCATACTTAACAAACTCTGCGATGTAAAACGTTTGCGAACGACGCTGCCGGGCTCCATAGTTCTAAATAATCATTACCTATTCAGTGTTTATACTCGAATTTATGAAACACTTCGCTAAATCGTTAGTGCGTACTCACAGGTGTGTCTGAATCTGATCTGGCGAGGGAGAATTGAATGGGTAACGAAATAGCAGCCGTTCGTTCGAAATGAAAAGGACAACGGCAGTCGTGAATGTGCAATGTGACAACTCCATGCAGCATTAAGAAGACATTAGGGGTGGGGCACAGCAAAGGGCGCATTATTTAGCAATTTATCACCGAGACCGATAGCAGAGCAAGAACTTATTCACATATTCCTATCCGCGCCGGCCGTTTCAGTGCTCGTGATAGTTTTAAGCAAAATGCTATTTTTCCAGCACAAGCAATGCCAAGTGCCAAACACCACCAAGTCAAACACTATATTTATACGTAGATTCATAGGTAGTATATAGGTACGGCCCATTAGTGCAGGTGTCATAACAAATTAGATCTTTATATAGTTTAAAGCTCCATGCAAATAATATTTAACACCAACCCAAGTTCATAAAAATCAACAACAAACAAAAATAAAATAAAAACGTGAATCAGATTGAAATGCATGTTTGAAAGCCAATAAAATTTACAGTAGTTATCTGCACTTGTTGTAAAGCGATGACTCCCCTTATAATCACTATATGAACCTTTCATCGCACGTCGTCGCTGTGAGCTTTCAAAAAGCTTTCAGTGGTCGAACGCGCTCGCTGCGATTATGAATGTTCCCAATGGTCGTTCGCCAATCGTAGAGCAAATGTGAAAAATTGTGATTTATATCTCAATCTCTGGTCGATACCAATTATAATGAATCGGCCAAACGCTCTTCTGGTAAATGAATAGCGGACATTAATATTTTCGATTGTCGATCGACCGTAAGGCACGGCGCGGTCGGCGGGCGCCCGCAGCGGAAAATTTGGCGGAAGCTGATCGACGCCGCAACCGAATAGGTAGTGTGCGTTTTAAGTCACATCAGTCGATTCGCGGTCGGTCGCGCACGTGTGCTAGTTGTTTATGTACCACGAAAGCCACCAAGTTTTGCATGACTGCCAAATTCGGACCCCATTTCATATGGCTTTTAGGAGTCCCCATGAGAGATGTTGGGTTGGGTTAGCGGACGGACGTATACAGAACCGGCGCTGTATCATTATCGTTACAGTTCAGCGGTCGGCGCCAATTTGTCCGAGTGCGGAATGAGCTGCGAGCTCGTCGCGGTCTGTTCGGCCCACCGTTATTTAAACCATGGATTTCATTATGTTAATCTTGAGATGCCACATATTAATAATTTTACTAAGATAGGCATAGACGCTTACTTGTATTATTGAAAAAAATAATCATCAATTTAAGTATGTACTTCATTTATAGGGTTCCGTACACATAGAGTGAGAAACGGAACCCCTTTGATGTAAGGGGGGAGGGAGCAAGTTTATCGATGATATATTTAAAAAAAAAGTCTTTCTCTACTATTTCTACTACTAGCCTGGTTACTGCGTCGTTAATACATAACGTTTGTGTTTAAGTCTATAAATTCTTTCTTTTTTCACTCTTGCTCACCTACCGTATTTTCAGCATGCTATGTAAATTAGAAAATTTTGGTACAAAGAAGAAAAAAATATCTACTGGATTTGCAAATTTTCTTCACTTGCGTAGGGTTCGAGATTTATGGTGTATCTGTAGTTATGTATACATATAACTGCTAGTATCTGAAATAAGGTCGGAGAGTCATGCTGGTGCCGGCGGGTATCGAGGCGTGCCGGCTGGCGAGCACTCCGATCCCATAAATATTTTACTGTGCACTCCTTTATGGTATTGTGATCAGATTGTCGCGAGCAAGCTCCTAGCGCCGCGGCCGCAACGATCGATTTCACATCAATATTTCAATAATGCCTCAGACTACTCGTATAAATTTGCGTGCTCCGAATTTAGCACGGTTTTGATTTAGGTTTTCATTGCCTTTGCTATGAAATACGACGAGGTATTCCAGAGGTACTTGTAGTAATACTGATAAGTTGAGATTGGTAGGCACACAAGCAACTGTTTCGCGTAGATCAAAGTTATCACATTACAAAACTATGGTTAACATGATCATATATATTTTAAACATTGAATAAATAATTAATAACAAAGAATATTGAAATAGTAGCAGGTACTGATGCTGGGATTCATTTCATATTTTAAAACAAATGTTTGTTCAGTAATGTCTATGACAAGAACAGCTAGGTTAGCAACAATAACCTCACTGGGACAATATCTAATTCCACGTTTTCAAAACTAGCTTAGAAATATGCTCAAAAAATAGTAGTATAAGGTTCTCACTTTCAAACTCTCTCTCTCTCTCACCTAAAAGTACGTTTTGATAAGGTTTTGATAGGCGAAACGACCCTTCCTTTTAACACCCTAACTGTGCCTTATGAAATCACACTATATAAAGCGGCAGTATCATAAGAAAGAGTACGTAGGTACTGATAGGCGAAACTAAGACGATTCGACCGTACTTAGTCGTGACTTTTTAATAAGAAATCGAGAGCATCGCGTTATGATTATGCGGTGAGTGACGAAGGCGAACATGACGCGAACACGGGGGCTGCGGGGGCTGCGGGGGCCGCGAGAGGTTGCGTTACGCCGTTTGAAAGTGAGAACCGAGGCGCCAGGAGAGCAACAAATTAAGTCCCCGCGGGAACGGCCCGCCCACACTCGCTCTCGGGATCATTCCGCAAAGTCCTTGAATTTTTATTTACCTCAGGTAAGTTTGCTTCGCTTTTGTATTTGTATCGTCTGCTTATTGCGACGCCGAATATCTTCACTATGTGGTGATTAATGGAATAATACCTATGACAACATAGAATTTCACGAATTTTATTTTAGAAGTGTCTCCAGAGTTTTCTGTCATAAGATGTAACACACACATACATTACACTTTCAAACTACATACATTTTTAAATCGGCAATGTTTACTTCATAATCTACCTACCACCATAATTAATTATTTAACAAGCCATATTATTCTGTATTTAGACATGCAAATATTTGAACAATCATATGCACGTAGTACATATTATATGTAGAATAAGTTTAAATGTAACTCAATAGGTTTTTGATTCAGAAAAATTATCCACCAACATTTTTATGTCATCAACTGTACCCGTAACTTCGTGTTCATATAATAAAATTATAGTTTTATTGAAATTGTTAGTGTAAGTTATTAAATCCAGTAAACATAGCGGATTGACGAAGGCTTAAGTCCAAAAATTAAATATGTCTATGAATATTATAGAACTAGATATACAATAGTCACAAGACAAAATTAACTTGATCTTTATCGTAATTCTAATTTAAAATATTTAAACTTATAAATAAATAACCACCAAAAAATTCTAAATAACAATATTAAAAATTAAAGTGATACTTGATTTCTTAAGAGATTCTTTTAAACATTTGAAATATTGATAAGAATCTCTACATAATTGCCAGTAAATTGGGAAATGCATTTACAGTATATCATTAGGTAAGTTTGTTCATTGCAAGCTCTATCGAGTGGGCCTGAGTGGAACGATTCGAATGGCGCGAGCGTTGAGAGGGCACCGGCGATAACGTCTCGCCGAAGGGAAAACTTGAATATTTCCAAAGAATTACATAACCAAATTCACCGAATAAAAGTTCGTATAGGTACGTGCCCTGACAACTGGTGAAGTATTTCGAAGGTCTTCTTCTGAAGTTTAATTAAGAGTTGGAATCGTTAAATTGCTCTTCTCTCAGTTAAATCTTGATGTATTTTAGATTTTCATTTACAGTCATTGTCTACACTCGTACAGTTTACCGTATGGAAAGACTACTTATATCGTGCCAAATCGTAACCTTCAATCTAAAAAAAATCTAGTCTCTTTCCTAAAATTCTAGTCTAGGTATGTGTAAGGTGTTCGATTGTAACACATTTGTAAGTCTAAGTATATGCTTTTGTGTCGCTATAATCATTAAAAAATTAAAGCCACAATCTTCAGAAATAGTTTCAAACATTTTAAATCTTATGATTTGCGTCATTGCGGTATTAACAAGATACTGAAGTTTATCTAATGCCATTATAAATTTATGGACTTAAAATAAACATCATTCTTAAAAACATCAAAGCAAAAAGGTACCTAACTCTTACCGCAATATATTTTTTATCACTTTTAAGGTGAAATATTTTTATTTCGCCAGAGCGAATCGCGTTTAACGTTAAAAACTAAGGAACGCTATAATTGATGTTTTGTAAATTAATAATTTATGTAGGGTCATAAATAATGTGAAATGATTCAAATGAATCTAAAAGTTTTCATGAATGTCATTACAGTGTTGTAAAAGAGAAAGACGATCTCCATCCTTACAATTTACATGCATGCATCTCCAGTGTTTAATTTAATATTTGACATTATAAAACAATTATTAGATAGGTGAAGCTTGGAAAAACAGGAGCAAAATAATAAACGATACAGTTAATGACGGGCCTATAAAAAAGGAGGAGGAAATCTGCCAATAGCAACGCTTAAGCGAGGGTATAAAATTAAATGGGTAGAAGGCGTTTTTACAAGTTTATCGAGCGTTCCACATCGGGCAGACGTCTAATGGGCTAGCAGGCGCCGGGCGCGCTGCCTGTCTGTCTCGGCGGCCAGCGACGGTGCCGAGCCCAGCGGCATCTAGACCTCTAGCTCCTGAATCGATCGCCTACATCGAAAACATTACATGGCCTGGCATTCACTAAACCATTAAAAATATAGGAACCGTTAATGAAATACGACGCGAAACGACCGGGGAGATCAAGGAGCGCTTGATACTTACAGAACGTGTTCGTTCGACGATGGTCGGACGGACCAGGTTTTTTTAACCTATCTCTAATAAGAGGAATATCAAAACCACTGAATTCATCCAAGACTCTAAAAGTCGAGTTCTTGCGTGGAAAGTTATTAAAGGCCTCTTAAGAAGAATTAATTAGGTAATTAATTGTGTCTAACTAAAGTGTGTACATAAATAATCATTTAATTTACGGTACTAAATTTCACACATTTCAAATTGTGTGTGTGAACAGCGGTGACAGCCCAGTGGCTATAGAACTCGCCTCTTAATCGAGCGGTCCGGGTTCAAACCCCAGCGGCACGTATCAATGAGTTTTCTGAGTTATGTACGATTTAATTATTAAATATCACTTGCTGTAACGGTGGACACATCGGAGGAAACCTGCATGCCTGAGAGTTCAAATGTTCTCGAAGGCATGTGAAGTCTGCCAATCCGCACTTGGCCAGCGTGGTAGACTAAGGCCTAATCCCTCCCGTTCTGAGAGGAGACCCGTGCCCAACAGTGGGACAAAGAAAGGGTTGTGAGGACTAAATTTCAAATGATCGAAGTAATAACTAGCTCGTGGCATCGACCAAATGAATCCAATATATCAAACAGATTTTTATCATTTAAAATAATTAAATGTAATACCTATTGAGCGTGTTGTTGTTTGAATACGTTTAATATACAAATGTATTCGCCTTACAATCTGATTTGCACTCGCCAGTACGGCAAGCGACACGAAGGAAATTGGATGACATTGGCTTTCCACCTGTTTACATTTTGACACATTAAACTGCGTTCTGCCGGATCAAAATAATTCACGTTAGCGGATACAACTAGGTCTTCTCTTCTATAGTGAATGAATTCAAATACACAGTCAATCACGCTTCTATGCAGATCAACCGATCAAATTAGAGGGATTTCATGAACCTGTGAGTTGACTGCTTACCTACTCTAGGTAACACTCGTGTTTACTTGGAAATTACTTTTAAAATTACTCAATTTTCGGATTCATATATTCTTTAAGTTAAAGGCATGAATGAGAAGGCATAGTTGTAGGTTATTTAAAATCCGTTACCAACCACACAATTGAGTTATTTTTTGGTAGCAGCTTAATTAAATTAGAGAAAACTAAATATTTTATTACCATGACGATCCTGCTACTAAAGTAGCCCACAGTGGTTTGCCTCGTTGGTACAGTGGTCGCGAAAGCAGCTGCTACAAGTAAAGTAGAGGTGCTGGGTTCGATCTTGTAACTTAAAATCCCCGGTAGTAGCTCGGAGTCAGGATTTATGCCCGGTGTATTGCAATAGGCTCACAACTCACCACCTATTACATGCGACGTTAACATAACTGGTGAAAAGTGGATGGAAACTACAAAACACCTCTTGGGGAAATACAAGCGTGATGTTATAAAAAATAAAATTATAAAATCATTATAGATTTTAAAGATATCGGAGCACATCAAAAGTGTACAAATGATTATGATATACATATAGTGATTTTAGAGATATCAGAGCACATCTAAAGTGCCTTGGCTTCATCCAGGAGGTTCATAGTTGAAATGCAGTATTCAGTCCACAATCTCATTTGCACTCGCCACTGTTGTCGGCGCGGAGGAAATTAGAAGCGATTAGCCAACCCGAACGTTTCGGTCAGGTTGCACTCGGAGAATGACGGATGAAATATGGAAATGAAAAACTAACATAATTGCATTGAAATAAAGACACGAGTTAAAGGAACGAAGGAATGAACGATAACGAATGAAATAAAAGAACAGAATTTAATACATTCAACGTAACAGTCGGCTAAACAAACTTAAACTAACTTTTCTAGTATCATGTTACCTACCTACCTAAAAATTTGTTTATACCTACTATCATCGGTTATAGACAAATTTTCCACAATTACATATTAACAAAAATTTCGAGCAAAATATACTCTGAATGTGCGTTACACGTGTTGGGTATTTAGATTACGAGTGGAGCAGCCTGTCCCTGGTGTATCCGTGGACGTAGACCGCGAAATGAAAGACTGTATTTTTGCGCTGGTTTAATCAATAGCAGGATAGCGAAAGAAAATGAACTGCACCGTGCGCGTGCGCTGACGGTGGTTTGGTTTGCGACTGGCGGCGGCCGGCCCGGCAAGTCTGTTGAACCCTCCGGTGAGGTGTGGGGGGGGGCGGCGCCGGTGCCCGCGCCGCTAGATGAAGCGCTCTGAGCCCGGGGGCCCGTACGCGCGGGAGTAAGCCCGTCTACACTCCCCGGCTTGAAGTGTCTTCAATAGGAAGGGGACATATCATTGGATATGCCCTGCGGATGACGCCCTTGCGAGTGCGTATGTCCGCAACTCGCGCGACTCCGTCGGCTCCCGGCAGCAACCGCGTGACACGTCCCAGAAGCCACCGAAGAGGAGGCGCATTTTTGTCCTTCACGACAACCATAGCTCCCGGCTGCAGCTCGCCTCTCGATGTTCTCCACTTCTGTCTCTGTTGGAGCCACAACACGTAATCGTTTGAGAAGCGATTCCAGAAGTGCTGCTTTAGGTACTCGATGCGGCGAAATCGCTGGAGGCTCGATATATTCTGCCTCGTCACGTCTCGATGTGGCAAAGCAACGAGAGACCGTCCGATGAGGAAGTGGGATGGCGTTAGCGGAGATAAATCGGATGGATCGTCGGAAAGAGGAGTAAGGGGCCTTGAGTTTAAGATAGCCTCTATTTGAATAAGGCATGTAGCCATTTCTTCAAAGGTTAAATGAGTCAGAGACAATATACGCTTTAAATGAAACTTTACCGATCGAACTGAATTTTCCCAGCAAGTACCAAAATGTGGGGTATAGGCTGGTATAAATGAAAAATTAATACCCATGTCCAGAAATTGCCCTGATAGGTCCTGTGATAGTAGCTGCTTGAGCTCGTTAAATCCCCCGACGAAAGATGTTCCGTTATCGGAGAACAAACATCGAGGTTTGCCCCGGCGAGCCACGAAGCGACCGAGAGCAGCTAGAAAGGCCTCCTTTGTCAAATCTGACACAAGTTCAAGGTGTACAGCTCGAGTGGCTAAACAAACAAAGACACAAATAAAGCATTTAATTAATTTGCAACCTCTACCTTTACGATTAGCTATCATAACTGGCCCAGCGTAATCTACACCGGTGTCAAAAAATGGAAACTCAAGATGAAGTCGTTCCTTGGGTAGATTTCCCATTATAGGTTGTATGGTTTCCCCTTTTACACGGCAGCATTTAACGCAAGAACGCGTTATTTTTCTCGCTAAAGACCTACCACCTAATACCCAATATTCTTGCCTAACCGTAACAAGCAGTAACTGCGGCCCTGCATGATTAAGGTTTATATGATACATGTCAAACAGAAGCTCGCTCAACCGATTTTTCCTACATAATAAGATAGGGTGTTTTACGTTATATTCATAGAAGGAGTTGCTTAATCTGCCACCAACACGAATGATGTCATTTGAATCTAAAAAGGGTGATAGGCATAATAATCTATTTTTATGAGGTAACGATTTATGATTTTTAAGTAAATTATATTCCTCTGAAAAGGAATGCCTTTGAGCTGCCCTAATGAGAACATTTGTTGAGTTGTCTATTTCCGAAAGTGTAAGGGAATCCGAAGTCATATTGATTTTACGACAATTTTGAATGAAACGTAATATGTACGCAGTAACACGTTGTAATTTTAAAAAACAAGAATATTTATTAAAGAGATGTGTAAATAAGTCGTTTTGATCAATAGTTATAAATGTTTGACATAACTCTGGAAGATTTTGAATATTCGTAGATGTGGGAAGGGTAGGCCAATGGGAAGAATCTAATTGTAAATATTTAGGGCCTGACCACCACAAAAACGAATCACCCAATCTGTCTGCGCTAAGTCCTCGTGAGGCGAGGTCTGCTGGATTTTCCTGGGAAGGAACGTAGCGCCACGAGTTATTTCCAAAATCTTCCCGAACTTCAGCAACACGATGACGCACAAACGGCTTTAGCTGGGCGGGATTCGTAGAAATCCACCCCAATACTATGGTAGAATCACACCAAAATATGCAATCACTAATGTTTAATGTGAGTGACCTTTTGACCTTTAAGCACAGACGCGCACCTAACAATGCACCGCATAGTTCGAGTCTAGGAAGAGTGGTAGGTTTTATTGGTGCTACTTTGCTTTTAGCGGCTAATAGGCGAACACTGACTGCCCCGTTGATGTCGATTGAGCGTACATAAACACAGGCACCGTAGGCCTTTTCGGATGCATCTGAGAACACATGTAATTGAATACTAACCGGTGTGTTATTACATACAATGTACCTAGGTATGTGTAAGTTATTAAGAAGAGGCAATGTACGTTGAAAATTACACCAAGTCTTTTGAATGGACTCTGGTACGTCGTCGTCCCATGAGCATTTATTTATCCACAGTTGCTGCATGATAATTTTCGCTTCAACTATGCATGGAACCACGAGCCCGAGAGGGTCGAAAATTTGAGCTATTGTAGATAATATGTAACGTTTTGTAATTTTTTCGTTAGCATTAAGATGTATAGTGTAATAAAAGGTGTCCTCAAAACATTTCCAATTAAGACCTAATGTTTTAGACAATTCATTATAATTCATGTCTACAGAATCACTATTGTGAATATCGTTAGATATGTTTTTTAAAATATCTATAGAATTAGAATGCCATTTTCTTAAGTTGAATTGTGCCGATTTTAATGTTGATTTTACTCCCCGACATAAATCAAGTGTCTCTGTAATTGTTGAGCCACCAGAAAGGTAATCGTCTACATAAAAATCGTGTAGTATGGATTGTTTTATGTTGTTGTCTGTACTATCATAAGCTAATTGTACTAAACATCTAGTAGCTAAGTATGGCGCTATGGCACTGCCATACGTTAAAGTGTTTAAAGTGTATGTTTTTAATTTTTGTGTAGAGTCCGGTCGCCACAAAACTAATTGCAAAACTCTTTGTTCGTCGTTGACCCATACAAGTCGGTACATTTTTTCGATGTCAGCAGTTACTACATATTTATGCTGCCTAAATCGAAGTAGTATTGTAAATAAATCATCTTGTACAGTGGGACCGATCATTTGTATGTCATTAAATGATTTGCCAGATGTTGTGGCAGCGGATCCATCAAAGACTGCTCTTAGTTTAGTTGTCGTACTAGATTCCTTTAGTATGCCGTGATGACAAAAGTAATAATTAGGATGTGGTACTGGTGTTTGAACGGGAGTCATGTGCCCTAGCTTTATGTACTCTTCCATAAAATCTACATACAAAGCTTTAAACTTTTCGTCTCGTTGGAAACGACGTTCTAAAGAAAAAAATCTACTTTTAGCCATTTCAAAAGAATTACCTAGAACAGCTGGTGAATGTTTTAAAGGCAAAGTTACAACAAACTGTCCATTTGAGCTACGCATTGTAGATTTCATGAAGCTTTCCTCACAAGCGCGCTCTTCCGAAGTAAGCTCGTGCTTGGTGGGAATGGTGTCAAGCTCCCAAAATCGTGATAAGTCTGTAGTAGAATGATCACTCTGAGTGAACATACATACAGGTGAATTATTAGTATTAGATTGTAAGACACCAGAAATTAGCCAACCTAACCGCGATTCGATTAAAGTGGGCTTATACTTGCCAAGTTGAATTTTATTTGCGCCTATAATGCCCCAAAATATCTCCGCTCCTACTAGAATGTCAATGGATGACGGTATATAATAAGTGGGGTCGGCTAGACAAATACCTTCAGGCAATGATATGTTGTGTGTATTTATGACTGTGTTCGGTATAGATGAAGTGATCTCAGGTAGAACGAGGCAATCAATGCTCATCCTATAGCCACTAATAGAAGACTCAAACGTGATTGAGCAAGCTTGTGTACTACAGGATGTTAAGTTGTTTATGCCTATCACCTTCGAACTAGTTGTATGAGTAGGAATGTTTAATTTAGATAAAAAGTCCTTAGCTACGTAGTTCGCCGTGCTGCCGTTATCGAGCAATAGTCTGGCGCTGTGCGGCTCCCCGGTAGCGTCGAACACTTTCACCATTGCTGTGGAAAGTAAAACGATTTGCGATTTAATGGAATGGTTAGCAGACAAAGCAACATTTTGGTTTTGTGCCACTGAAGGTTCTTTATCTACGTGTAGCAGAGTGTTATGCTTTAGCCTGCAATATTTGCAACTACTTAGCCTACATGAAGACGGCTTGTGCCCTGGACGCAGACAGTTATTGCAAACATTCCAACCACTAGCCCTTTGAAGACGCTCACTGGCAGGCAATTTTCTAAAGTCTAAACAAGTAAATAAATGATGGGCCTGTTTACACATGGGACATTTCAAAGATTGTGAAGTCTTGGCTAAAGATGTTATTTTCTCAGGGGCTGTAGTGACCACGAAAGCCTTAGATTTATTTGGAAGTCTGTCCGTTTTCGGTATTGTACAAGACTCCTCAAGACTCTCCAATAGATCTGCACGATTGCTAAGGAATGTCAAAAAAGAATCGAGATTTGGTGAGTCTGTTAATGAGTTCCTATACTCTTCCCACTGCCGCTTAGTGTTATGATCAAATTTATCACACATTATATGAATAATTAAGTTGTCCACGAGCCAATGATCCACTGACTCGGAACGCAAGGTGCCTAATGCTCGTAAATTCTTTTTGGTTACGTCAATAATATGTCTTAATGATTTACTAGATTCATGTTGAAATGATTCTACCGAAAATAGAGCTTGTATGTGATTGTTAATCAACAAACGCTTGTTGTCATACCTTTGACATAATAATTGCCATGCAACTGCGTAGTTATCAGCTGTAAAATCTAAGTTATCAATGATGTGTAAGGCATTATCTTTGAGAGAAGCTCGCAAGTAATGGAGTTTATCGACGTTATCCATCTCAACATCGTTGTGAACCAAGGATATAAAAATATTTTTGAATTCGAGCCAGTTCTGATAGCTGCCTGAAAAGGTAGGTATTTCTACAGTCGGTAACTTAACTCGCTTTTTGTGCCCCTGAATATCTCCGCCACCCGAGCTCACCACCGAAGAATTATGTGCCGCTGCTGCGTTCCGACTGGGCGGGGCCAGGCAGCGCGCGCGGGCTATCAGCTTGTAGTACTGGCTCTCGAACTGCTCGCGCTCGCCGTACTGCTCGTCAGGTTTCTCCATCAGAGCCTCGATGTCCGACTGTAATGTGTCAAATTTTACATATAAGTTGTTGATTCTAGTAATGCGGATATCAAGTTCTGCAACCTGAACTTGGCTCAGCTTTTCACAGCTCTCAAGAACAAGGAGATAAGACGCAAATTGTGTAAGCTTTGCTTTCATTGATGCTCGTTTTCTCGACATTTCAGTAGGTATTTTGCCTTCGGATGCCATTATAAAGGTTTATGACGAATGCGGCAGATTGAAGAGAGAAAAAAAAAATCTTACAAGGCTTGCATAGAAAGAAATAATAATCTCAAGGCAGAAGTAAAAAGGTATCGAAGAAAATAATGTTATTAAACAGCTTGCAAAGAAATGTTCGCAGAAAAAATCAATTAAATAAAGCAAGCTAATTCAATTATTAATACACCGAGGAAATACAAAAGAAAAAAAATGTGAAATGTTGTAGAATGTTCAATCACAAGAGAAAAAGCTAGGTTATACGATACGTGACTGCACGTGGTCGTAGGCACGCCTACCTGTTGAAAGAAAAACAAATTAATCTCACAGTAATAAAATTGAAATATTGTTCTAAAATGACTACCTACAGTGAACGATAACTAATGATCAAGATGAAAATTAATGAAAGAAGAATAATGAACTGATAATGAATATGCTGACGCAATGCGTGACGATGGACTATCTGTTACTATTAAACTAAACTATCTACTGAACTACTGAAATTCTACGTATGAAGTAAATCAGATGACAATGAATATGTTTGAATTAAGTTTGCACAACAATAAAATGGGTGTGGTGTGGTGGGTGGAGAAAGGATGAAATGTTTAAGTTAGGATGAGATGAAAAGGAGAAAATCGGAACGATCTCACGAATACGATGCGTTGTGTCGATGCGCGATGACGTGGTCGCTCCGCTCCACCCGTTGTCGCTGATAATAATTCGCCTCCGTTGACTGCGTCGACTGGAAGATCGTAACGGCGGCCGCAGCTCGAAGTCCGTTACGAAGTGCCGACGGTCTCGATCGACGAATTTGGCTGGATCTTTCACTGTTCCCGACGTTCTTATGTTCGAAGGACCAAACTTATGGAGCAGCCTGTCCCTGGTGTGTCCGTGGACGTAGACCGCGAAATGAAAGACTGTATTTTTGCACTGGTTTAATCAATAGCAGGATAGCGAAAGAATATTAACTGCACCGTGCGCGTGCGCTGACGGTGGTTTGGTTTGCGACTGGCGGCGGCCGGCCCGGCAAGTCTGTTGAACCCTCCGGTGAGGTGTGGGGGGGGGCGGCGCCGGTGCCCGCGCCGCTAGATGAAGCGCTCTGAGCCCGGGGGCCCGTACGCGCGGGAGTAAGCCCGTCTAACGAGTATGTAAGGCACTATTGTAAATGCTTTCGAAGTAAACTTGTATGATTATATCTATTCAATATATACATACCTACTGGCGAATTATTTGAATTGCTATTTAATAGAGCTAAAAAAGAAATAGCTATATTGTCCCGCAGTTATATTGAAAACTCACAACCAAGACCATACAAACAAGACAAACGAAGACAAGTGGACAAAGAATTTCATAATTGATTTGCAGGATAGATCATCGAATAAAGAAATTAAATTTGTGAGTAGGGATAACTCACCAATGTTGTTAGCGTAACTGCGAAATGTAATAAAGCAGATCAGTAACTTGCAATCATCAGATCAATCGCGGAATCGCAGGTAACTTACGGAATATATTTGGGGCGCTAGTCTTTCCTGAACTTTTAGAATAGAATACTTCAGGAAAGAGCAGTGTTCCTCGACGGCAAGCGGGAGTGATTCCGAGCCGCTTACACGGGCGCCTGTTCCAGGACTGCATAATACATTGCGGCGATGCACCACAGTTTGATCCTCTCCTATACAAGGAAAGTACGACTGGAAAGTTCTTATGATGTTACTTCCACTTCTCTACCGACTACGGACATGGACCAACAAGGTTTTTAAGGTTTCCACGCAAATTGACAAAGTTTTAAGACTATCATCCCTTTGTCTTCGTATACGGGAATATCGACTGCGTTCAATTATTTATGACAAATCGTTTCTGAAACTTTGCGAGTGCTAAGTTAGGGGGAAGTGTAGGTAGACGGTTATGTGACTAAGTTGCTTTGTTCCGGAATCGTAGCGAACGTTAATATTGTATGACTCAATACCTTCGCATGGGAAGGTTTTTTTCTGATTGTATTACAAAATGGTACTAATCAAACCGAAAGAGCTCACGGCCGAGGGCCGCCTACGCAGCCTTGCAATCTATCACGTCGATGGAAAACAGCTTATCGAGATTGTGTCACAGTATCCGGGCCTGTTAGGTGGACAATAACAATTTACCCTTTACTTTCCTCATATATGCGAATATTTTTCAAATGTTTATTAGGGTGCAGATATAACACAGGAATTATGGACAGTTCTTAAAGCATTGCAAAAGATGACGATGAGAAAGGGAATAAATAGTCGTTATCAAGATTTATTTAGAAACCCAATAAAATCTTTTTCGCAAATGAAAGAATCTCTAACTGGTCATGTTCGCGAGCCTGAGGTCTTTTTAGACGCGCCATTGAGTCCAATCTCTCGTTTCATGCAGCCAGCTGCCTCACGCAGATCGAGGCTCCGCAGACGGGTGCCTAAGGCAGTATGTCTGGATTTTCAATTTAATATGGGTACGTTATTTACGTACTTTATGTACGATGTTTTGTACTTATGCTCGATGTTAAGAGATTATCGATGTCAATGCATCTATCGGCCAAACCCCAACAACAGTATTTGCTTACAAAGATTCCAAAGACTCTTTGGACATGAAATTGTGAATTGTTTATGCGTTACCGCTGATTCAAGTAACATATTTGACTAGTGGACGCCCGCAGCTTCGCTCGCGTAGAATCAGACCCATTAACGACGTCTACCCGCGTTCGGTTTGCCCACTTGACTTCAAAAACGGCAAAGTTTCATACTAACTTTGCACCCCCGTTTTACCCCCTTAGGGGGTGAATTTTCAAAAATCCTTTCTTAGTGCTCCCCTACGTTATAAAAGGAACCCCTGTGCAAAATTTCAAGTTTCTTACCCTTATAGTTCAGGCCCGGCGTTGATATGTCAGTCAGTCAGTCAGTCAGTCAGCTTCTCCTCTTATATATATAGATAGATTTACTACAAGCTTATATATTTTTATCGTATTACACGATTCGTTCACTTGAACAATATCGTCATTTTCGTCTATTTATCTTCTTCCTGGAATGGATGAGTGCTGCAGCATACGTCTTCTAAACTATTCATTGATATCCGAACTTCACATAATATTGGGATATTAGTAAAAACAACAACAATACATCTACTCAACATTTGCACCTAAACAGCTCTTGCACGGAGGCGATCTGGCATTTATGAATGCGGATTGGTTCGCTAAGCTCAGACAATGGCTGTTGTTTCTTGGGGATCGAGCACGTTATGGTAAACCGTGGTGCACAGCGAACCATACGTAAATGACGAGCTGCATTTGTTATTCAGGCGGTTGAAGGGAACGAAACAACTACTTTCTCTTTCGTTATAGTCTATCTAAATAATATCGCTTATTCACAAGATGGACTGAAAGTGACTAATTTGATTATTCATTATCAATTGTAACTAATAACTTACGACAAAACTAATAAGCACATCTAGTTACAATATTTAATTGTTTAAAGTTAAACCTAAGGTAGCTAAGGGGTGGCGTGCCTCTTTAACAACGGTATGAATTTGAAGAAACATCATCAGCTTCTCTAATTTCAAAACTGTTAACAATTATTAGTGTCAGTTGAGCTATGATTATAAAAATTGTTTGGTAAATAAAGATATCGAGAGAGTCTACTGAGCAAAGTTGCTAAAGATAAGCCGGCGAGATGTTGGTCCCTTGCCAGAAAAATAATCATGAAAAATATGACAGGTCCGGTTCAAGATACATATTAAAATACAAAATAAATTTTCTGTCAGATATAAAAAAGGCAATAAAACAGTTTCTTTTGTTATGGTTTTAGAAAAAATTAAATATGGGTACAACAAAATTAGTTCATACTGATAAAATATAAATACACATTAAACACATTGAATAATACTGATCTATTTCACTTACATTTATTTATAGCTTCTGGAAATGAATGTATGACTCCGAGCCAAAATCTGAAAAGGAAAAAGATGACATTATATAACACGTTCAAAAACAACCAATAACAACTACATACTTAAAACTTGCTTTTACCATTATTTCTAAAACAGCTGTTGAAGCAAGTCGTTCACAATAAAGATTATTGTGGAATATAAACACAACAAATATTTTCAATTAGAAGTGGGGGCAGCGACACTAGGTGGAAGCTGAGGAGATCAATTCTTAAGTGATATCATTTAAGTTTGTTGAGCACACATTGCCACGCGAATATAAAACTAAACCAATTACAAGTTTTCCAATATGCCCGGCAAATTATACCAATGTAAAACTAGCAATAGCCCTCCACGCGGCTTCTTGCTTCGCTCCACTCGGATTGAAGTTTGGAGTTGATGGAGCGCGACACACCGATTGATACAATTAAATACTACTTTTATATTAAACATATCTAAACTACCTATGTAACTCTCACAATTTTATCTAATCGATGAGTAAAAGTCTCTAAGCGGTGATAGCCCAGTGGCTATCGAACGCGCTTCTCACTCGAGCGGTCCAGGTTCAAACCCAAGCGGCACGCACCAATGTCTTTTTAAAAGCTTTTATTTAACTTCACTCGTATGTATGTATGTGCTGGAATCTTGTAATCAATATTTCACCCACTTCCACTGAAGCTATTGAGCTGAAATTTGGCACACATATTTGGTTCCGATGACAATGCACGTAAATAAAATAAAAAGTTCTAAAAAGCTTTTTAAAAAAAAAAAATTTTTAACTATTATCTAAGTTATGTGCGATTTAAGAAATTAAATGTCACTTACTATATTGGTGAAGATGATGTGTTCATGAGGAAACTTGCATGCCTGAGAGTTTATTATAATGTTCTTGTAGGTATGTGAAGTCTGCCAATCCGCACATGGCCAGCGTGGTGGATTAAGGCCAAACCCCTCCTACTGTGAGTGGAGACCTGTGCCCAACAGTATGACAAAGAAAGGGTTGTGATGAAGTAAAGAGACCGATCAGGTTTTGTGGTATGTTTAGGTCTCATGTAATAGCCACCTGGCCTGTGTATACAGGCAAAATTCCAGACTCCCTACGACTATCGGGTATTTCAAGTTGAAAAACCCAATAGTTGTTGTCCGACCTGGGGATCAAACCTCTAGCTTAGCAGTCGCGGCTACGACGGCTTTTTTTTTTTTTTTAATCCAATTTAAAGGGCTTTGTTTAACCAACGAGGGAGTTGGTGGAAACAATCGTTAGTTTTTGGAAATACTTAACATGTAAAGAGATTATAAATTCACTAACTTTTTTTCTTTTCGAATAGGTCGAAACATAAAAAAAATATATCGATCCGTTACTAACACAAGACAAGCGTAACTTGGAAATATTTTTTTATTATTAACATTTATCTTCGAGGCTTGTTACTGCTTTGTGCGGATTAAGCCACGTTCTGAGCCGGTAATACCCGCACCGGTAATTTAATTTGATTTAAGTAGGTACAGGTACCTACATTTTTTTTATATTTAACATTGCCAATGTTGTTCATCTGAAGAGTTTGGTATGAATGGTTTAAAAGGTTTCGCGACAGTTTGACTAATCCTATAATAAGACATTCGCGGCTCCTTCTAAGCATTTTAATGGCAAAGATAATATGTTAATACTCGTAATGTCTACAATTTTACTTTAATTAATTTTTACGAACTTCTATCTAACGTTTTAATTTGTAATGTTAATTATTTCATACCATAAGTATCGTGGCTCCGAAGTTAGTTCACCATGCATAATTCGCAAATGCATTTCGTTACTACGAACATTTTTATGGCAGGAAACAATTTGCAAGACTCTGCGTGAGTTGTTTAACAAGCTTCGGGTAACGTGATTAGAGCTTTTGTTCCTGCTGGAACGTATGAAAGCTTTATTCCTAAAGCTCCCATTCATTTGTTTGCATCCAAGCTATGCATGTACGTCTATGCAAACTGTTCACTAGCAACGTATAATCGAATATCGTAGCTAATCCTTAAATGGAAAAGTAAGTACAGTATAAATAATAACAAAAATAATACTCTAATCAACACAGTTGGATTTTGATAAAACGTTTAATTATATTGTGATTGCAAGTACCTAGATACATTAATTTATAATGTTCTATGTGTGGTCAGCGCCTAAAAATATTAACTAAATTAAAGAGCTAAACTGTATGGTTTACGTTTCCTAGATTGCCCTTGTCAATGTACTTATCCTCATACGTTTGAACATATATAGGAAATCAATTTATCACTATCACCACCAGTACCTAAATTTAATGTAACAGGCGATACCTATGTCATGTTTAAAGAATAGGCCCTACACAAATATACTCCATAGATACCTGTGCGTGTATTTATGTTGCGAATTCCCAAGTGGAGAGTTAAAACAATAAATTCTGGACGAAGCCCCCGCAGTATTTGCCTTGCAATCACGTCGCTATTCTAGTTACATAATCCCCTTTTGCAGCGCGAAGCGAAAAAGCTGCGCTTAAAAACTCCATTATGGGGCGGCATTCGTTTCGCAGTGTCGCAATACGCGTTAGCCGACAAAATGAGAGCGTCGGAGCTAGTTACGGAAATAAGAGCCGTTATTATGAATCGCGAGGATGGGCGGAACAGGTAAACGCCGCTGTTTGCATTACACGCCCGACCCTCGGCTAGATTTGTGACATCCGCCTTCGCTGGGCGGCGGCGGCGGCGGCGCGTGCTATCTCGGAAAAACTTTGGTGAATTAACACCTCTAGCTAGCATTTTTTAGTTATTTGGTGAGATATAAAGCCGAGAAGACATTGAACAATGTTACTGTCCAGTGTTTAGAAAAATAAACATCAAAGAACACATCGCTATTAAAATGTACACAAGCCAACCAATGCATAGATTCGTGCGTAACACGCGCTTTCTTGAAGTCTTTTTTTTTAAGTTGATCGTATTATATAGTAATATGATTGGAAGATATAGGTTACGTCAGGGTTCCAAGTAGTAATACCACAAAGTAGATATTAGGAACAGAGGCTAAGCTTCATAAGAATGTGCAAAATTGTTACCTACTTTGGTAGGGTTGTGACAACAGGATATGACAAATTAAAGAAATCATTTGTTAAATAGTTTTATTATTCAGAATATAAAAAGAATACTACAATAAGAACTAATACAGAATAGAAAATAGAAAATAGAAAATAAGGTACTTACTCTAATAATTTTATTTTTTAATATTTTATTATTTCTTTTTATGGTATGGCAAATTCTAAATCTATATATATAAAAGGAGAAGGTGACTGACTGACTGACTGACTGACTGACTGACTGACTGACATATCAACGCAGAGCCTAAACTATAAGGGTTAGAAACTTCAAATTTTGCACAGGGGTTCCTTTTATAACGTAGGGGAGCACTAAGAAAGGATTTTTGAAAATTCACCCCCTAAGGGGGTAAAACGGGGGTGCAAAGTTTGAAGTCAAGTGGGCAACCCGAACGCGGGCAGACGTCGTTAATGGGTCTAATTCTACGCGAGCGAAGCTGCGGGCGTCCACTAGTCTAATATATAGTTTTTTCAAGTAATGTATCGGGAAACACTCACATGGCATATCAAATCCTAGCTGCAGCGTCAGGTTATAATCTATCATATTATTGTACTGTCACCGAAGTTACGCAGGAATAAAAATTTCAGTTCAACGAGACATCTGGATGTGGTTCAAATCTCACTTGCAATACTTAAACTTAAAACACATAGTACGTACCAACCCACCCACATACCTACAAATGTTTAGTAAAAGCTTGTAATAATAATAAAAAGGTAAAAACACACCGTAGTACCCATTTCTTATTAAAAAAAGGATCATACAATAAAATAAAGGTACTTACTTGAAAAAGTAATAATCAAATATTTACTTACCTAATTGCACTCCTTGGGATAGTTTAAAGTATGATATATTTTTATTTTTTCTAGCATTATTAATACACACAGTACAATATACAACCATTATTATTAATACCACGTTTTTATATTAGACTAGTGGTCCGCCCCGGCTTCGCATGGGTATTTTATATAAAAATCAAAATTATAATACACACACATAAACCCTATTTGCGTCAGGTTACTAAAAAAATAAAAATTTGACATGACTTTATTTTACATAGATTATAACAATAGTTTCGTTCACGCCTATTAATATTATATAGCCTATGTCACTCAGTGAATATGCAGCTTTCTAATGGTGAAAGAATTTTTGAAATCGGTCCAGTAGTTTTGGCAGCGCACGCCAGAATAGCTCGCATATGGTAGATTTTTTCCTACTTACCTACTTGACACTTATCGTCATATTTTGGACAATTCACACAATATCTTTATAAATTTTAGCCTGTGTGTTATTCTGATGTATAAGCTATATTATTGTAAAGTTTCATTAAAATCCATTCAGTACTTATTACGAAAAAGTAACACACATCCATCCATACATACATACATACATACTTACAAACTTTCCCCTTTATAATATTAGTAGGATAGGATTAGTAAGGATTATACCTTATCAACAGCCTAAAATTTGAGTTTTATGCTTCTATTTCTGAAAATGACAATACTTTCATACAACCTTTCATCTCCCTTTTCAACCCATTACAACACTTTTTTCCAATTAAAAAGTGTCTATGTCCTTGTCAGGCTCTAGACTGTGTACCAAATTTCATTTAAATCGGTTCAGTAGTTTTGGCGTGAAAGCGAAACAGAAAGACAGACAGACAGACAGACAGACACTTCAAAACCAAACGTCCAATTTTAATTCAAAGACCAAATATTATCTACATAAACTGTAAATGTAGTCCAAAAAAAATTCAAGATAAAAAAATGGTTGTTGTGCCTCACTCGACATAGATAGGTATAGTGTGTCGCGGACTTTTTTATAGATATTTATAAGATCTACAATTAATTAGAACATTTTATGGTTCTATCTTTTATAGTTTAGGCAGCGTACGCAAAATAAGTAACTTTTCTGGTTGATTTTTAACACCTTGTGTCCGAAAAACCCAAATATCTTACGGAACCCTATTTTTTTCCAAAATAAAATTTAGCCTATGTCACCCGGGGATAGTGTAGCTTTCCAACAGTGAAAGAATTTTTCAAATCGGTTCAGTAGTTTTGAAGCCTATTCGATGCAAACAAACAAACAAACAATCAAATCTTTCCTCTTTATAATATTAGTATAGATATTCAAACTTGCAACTAACAAAACCAACAATGTGCGTAGCGATTACCCTGAGATAGTCAATTTGATGTGACAGCGTCAACCGGTTTTTTCCTGTCTCGCCGCGTACGCGACAAGCGGCCAGTGGCCACACATGCATGTTGTTGACGCCAATTAAATCAATTTATATTAGTTTAAATGTGGTAAATACAATGTATCCCTTCTTCCTAATCCCTGCTCCTAAACCGCACGCCGATTGGCCAAGTGTCATCATTCAAAAACTTCGCGCTCTGCGGCCTTGCTAATTTGAAGGCCCCGATGACATACAATGTCAAAATAATCAACGTGCTCGAGGGATGGTGCGCGGACGCATCGCTGCCTAACCGTCCTGAAAATATCGTGTTAAAGTTAATGTGCGGTGTGATTACCGATGAAGAACGTTCTCCAAACTAATAGTAAAGACAATTTAAAACTAACATTGAATGTGTGTTGAGTGGGCCCCTCAAAATAAGTGGATTTTGGTTCTACAACGGCGGTTGCGTGAGTACCCTGTAAATCACTTTCCTTCCTGATTTTTGCATTTACCACGTAACATTTTTTCAAGCTATTGACCATTACGTTAAAAGCGAAGGCTTCCGGCGCATACATATTTTTTGGTCACTTCGAGACGGAGGTCCTCCTTCGTTATATCGTAGGTTAAATAGTTATTTCAAAGTTTTAATCAACCGTTGTTAGTAACCTCGATGTTCGCCGCTGCGCGGCGCCACCGCCATTTTGATTTTGTTTCATGCTAAGGCGTATTATTTTATCAATCATAATAATTATCGGCTGGCTTAGCTTCCAATAAGTATTGAGTACCGCGGTAGTTCGATTGCAAATAAACAATGCCTAAACAGGACCCCATTGTCCCAGATAGCGTGAAACAGCTAAATAGAATACAAAATAAAATATCTGCCTACTTTCAACATGTTCAATCGATTTATGATTCCATTAAAACTATCGATGACAATGACCCCCAGAGCATTGAGTCATTTTTAGCAAATAGTTTCACCATTGATTCTATACATTTAAAATATGTCGAGTCATTGGAAGAACGCTCTAATTATGAAGTCTCATTACCCGAATCAGTGGGTACCCCGTCTTATTATAATTCATTAATATCATTTGAACAGCTTTATTCTAAAATTAAATACACAATAAGACAGTTAAATAAGGATAGTTCTGAAAAGTGTGAAAAGAAACAGGTTAGTCAGAAAAATGTCATGCTTCCTAAATTAGAGCTATGTAGTTTCGATGGTAATTATGATAGCTGGCCTATTTTTTATGAGACATTTCGGACAACTATTCATGAAAATTCTGATTTGACAGATAGTGAGAAAATGCGTTATTTAATAAGTAAATTAACGGGGCAAGCTCAGTTAATATGTCAGGGTATAATACCGTCAGGTGATAATTATAAAGTAGTTTGGAAAACCTTAGTAGGTAAATACAGTGACAAACGTGTACAAGTAACCTCTTATTTTGACAAAATACTCAATCTCGCGCCGGTCGACTCGAGTTCGCCTGCGAGTTTAGAAGAGTTTATCGATAAATTCTCATCAATTACGTCTGCTTTAAATCAGATGAAGATTGAATCATTACATGATTTATTTTTTATTCATATCGCTTGTAAAAGGCTTAATTTAGAGACGGTTAAGTCCTTTGAAATGTCTATAAAAGACAAAAATGAGAATGAAATGCCTACTTGTACAGAGTTTGTTAGTTTCGTCCGTAATCACGCCCACCTATTGCAACGTGCACATAATTTGACAAATACGAAGCCGGGGCCGCAATCCCGCAGAAATATGGATCTAAATGCCATGCATTCGTCTGTCAAGAGCACAGGGTCACGCTCCAATAGCAAACCCAATTATAATAATAACGTCAAATCGTTTATTAACGTACAGGAACACGGTAAATGTGTAAGTTGTGGCAAATCGGACCATATTAAATTGGCCCAGTGTCCAATATTCCTGTCAATGTCTCCTCATAATCGTTATGCTTTCGTTAAGCGTTACAAATTATGCGTGAATTGTTTAAGTGATAAACATTCGCTACTTGATTGCAAATCAACAAGTAGATGCAATATATGTTCCCGTAGCCATTTTAGTTTACTGCATTTTAATAATGACAGTCGATCGGCTAAGCCTACCGTGAGGTCGGGTGACTCATCTGCCATTGAGTGCGTCACAAATACGACAACAGATAAGCCCATCGCTGCCGCCGCTGTCGGTGAACGGAGCAACTCGGATCGCCCGGTCACATTATGCGCGGTAGGTATAAAATGCGATGCTGTCGCTAAGCGCGTTAATTTACGCGGCGCGTGCGCAGCGACTTCGATTCTGTTAGGGACGGTTCAGTGCCATGTTGTTGATGATATGGGCAATACTAATATCGTCCGGGGTATTGTCGATAGCGCTTCTCAGCGCGACTTCATTACAACCGATTGTTGTAGGCGATTAAAGTTAGCAATATTCCCTACTGTTAGTAAATACGTATCTGGTGTGGGTGACGTCACAAATCCGATCGACGGGGTGACGTGTTTAACTTTTAGCTCTCGCCATAATGATAAGGTCGCTTTTACAATACAGCCCCTAGTAATTAATAGCATAACGGATAAATTGCCGGTTGCTGAAATTGATACCGATCAACTAGATTACTTGAATAATCTCCCGCTAGCGGACAGTAGGTTTAATACGCCTGCTCCCGTCGACCTTATTTTAGGTGCCGACTTTTTCGCGCGCATCTTACAACCCGACACCGTCGCTCGCGCGTCCGGTGAACCAGTGGCGGTCAATACGCTGCTAGGCTATATCGTTATAGGCCAGGCGCCCGTGATAAAATCGTCGAGTGATGTAATTCGCACGTTTTATACTTTAGACGAGTCGATAAATGACAGAGTGTCTAGGTTTTTCGAACTAGAGGAAGTGCCGACTATGCAGTCTTCACTCTCCAGCGAGGAAAAGGAATGCGAAACGTATTATTCTAAGACTACGCGGCGTGATGATCAGGGCCGTTACATGGTTTCATTGCCCTTCAAAAGGGATGCGTCTTGCCTTGGTGATTCCTTGGGTTCCGCGACTCGTAGGTATTTATCGTTAGAGCGAAAATTATTAGCCAATCCTACATTAAAGCAAGAATACGACAATGTATTCCACGAATATTTACATAAAGATTATTTAAGACCTGTTACTGATAATAATAAAATTAAACCTCATTATGTAATACCGCACCATGCAGTAATAAGGGAAGATGAAAGCACTACCCGCCTGCGTGTGGTCTTAGATGCCAGCCATCCGACCACGAACCGAAATTTGTCGTTGAATGACATATTACATACTGGACCGAATCTACAAAATGATTTGTGTAAAATATTATTAAGATTTAGATTGTTACCTATTGCAATAAGTGCTGATATACGACAAATGTATTTGCGCATCTTAATGAATAAAAATGATTGGAAGTTTCAAAGACTATTGTATCGTTTTGATCCCAATGATCAAATACAGGTCTTCGAACTGACCCGTGTCGCGTTCGGCATGTGTGCTTCGCCTTATTTAGCGGTACGCACAATCCGTCAATTGGCTATGGACGAAAGTGATAGGTTCCCGGTTGCCGCTCAAATAGCTTCAAGGGACATCTACATGGACGACCTTGCCACGAGTTGTATGTCGGTGGATGATGGAATCGCGCTCTCCGACCAGCTCATAAAATTATTTGCGTCTGGAAGATTCGATCTTGTAAAATTCTCGAGTAACTCTCCCGATGTCATGGCTAGTATTCCAGTTGATCATCGCGTATCTGACGCCGTTGAATTTAGTCCAGGGGACCAATTAAAAATATTGGGACCTCATTGGTTGCCGGCCGAAGATGTATTTGCGTTTAGTGTTAATTCTAGTCCGCGCCAGTGTACAAAACGTAATATTCTTTCCGTTATCGCTAGATTATGGGATTTGTTAGGTTTTATTGCCCCTGTTACACTGCTAGCCAAATTGATTGTAAAATCACTCTGGAATGAAAAGGTGGATTGGGATGAGACCCCCCCACCGGCTATTATTAAGTTATGGCAAACGTTTCAATCTGAGCTACCTTTATTGGAAAATATTCGGATACCGCGACACGTTGGTGTAAATGACGAGTGTGAGATTTCCATATTGGCCTTTGGAGACGCTTCGGAGGTGGCCTACGGTGGCATGGTGTACGTCCACGTGTATTTTCCAATGCTTAATCATACTCTAGTTAATTTAGTATGTGCGAAATCGCGTGTGGCGCCATCTAAGACTGTAGTCACGCTCGCCCGTTTAGAGCTTTGTGCGAATTTAATTTCTGCCAAGTTAGCCAGAATGGTAATGGATACCTACTCTCTACCGGCTAACTCTGTCTATGCGTTCACCGATAGCAAAGTAGCACTTGCTTGGATTCGTTCGATGCCAAGTCGTTGGCAGACGTTCGTCGCTAATAGGGTCTCTCAAATTCAAGAAAGTCTTGATCTGAAGCGCTTTTTTCATATCGCCGGCAAAGAGAACCCCGCGGACTGCCTCAGCAGAGGGCTCACGCCAGCACAACTACTGGTGCATCCTTTATGGTTTAACGGACCTAAGTTCATTTATGAGCCTCGTTCTGAATGGCCGTTAGGTCATGACGACAGCGTTACAGGAGAAATTCCTGAAGCTAAGGTGAAAGTTATGACGACAACAGAATCTCCTCGCCCTTCACCAGTGCTATATGAACTCGCCTCTCGCGTTTCTTCATGGAACAAATTACTCCGAATTGTAATTTATGTCCTACGTTTCATTAAAAAATTACCATTGAAATTTAATTTAACCCATCTTGAATATGCGGAAACTGTAATAATTAAAACCTTACAAAGCGTTTATTTCGCCGATGAAATTATTAAGGTTAACTCGGGTAAAACTTTACCACCAGCATTTCTCAAGCTGAATGCTTTTCTTGATCGTGAAGGTATATTACGCGTAGGGGGTCGTTTAAATAACGCACCCATAGAATTCGACAGTCAACATCCTATTCTATTACCGCGCCGCGATCATATCGTCAATCTTATTATTGATTATTATCACCAAAAACATTTGCATACTGGCCCTCAGCTTTTGATGTCTTTATTAAGACAACGATATTGGATTATGTCGGCTCGTAACATCGTAAGGAATAGGGTTCAAAAATGCAACATTTGTTTTAAATCCAGACCTGTAAATCAATTTCCTATAATGGCTGATCTTCCCGCGTGTCGTGTTACTGAAGCTAAGGCTTTCTGTCATACAGGTGTGGACTATGCCGGTCCTTTATCAATTACTTTACGACGCGGTCGTGGCATGCATAGTATTAAGGCCTACTTGTGCCTATTTGTCTGTCTTGTCACTAAGGCGGTGCATTTAGAATTGTCTTCCGATCTTAGTACTGAAGCTTTCTTAAATGCCTTTAGGCGCTTTCTAGCTAGGCGTGGACCCGTCAGCGTCTTATACTCTGATCGGGGAACTAATTTTATAGGCGCCAAGTCCTATCTTGACAATATGTATCAATTACTGGAGTCTGAAGAATATCGTGATAAATTCGCTAATGAATTACGTGATAGTCGTATTGAATTCCGGTTCAATCCGGCCTGCGCTCCACATTTCGGTGGCTGCTGGGAACGGAACGTGCTCAGTGTTAAGCAGCACCTGGCTAGGGTGGTAGGAAATCAGCTTTTAACCTATGAGGAGATGTTGACAGTGCTCACTCAAATCGAGGCCTTATTAAACTCGCGTCCCCTCTCGGTATTGAGTAGTGACCCTGCTGAGCCTTTAGCTCTTACGCCTGCTCATTTTCTTGTTATGACTCCTCTTAAGTCACTTCCTTCTGAGGATTTGTCTCAACAGAATGTTAATCTTCTTCTTCGGAAACGTGCAGTCGATCAAATCGTCCAATCATTTTGGAAAAGATGGAAGCTCGAGTATCTGAACACTCTTCAAGTACGTAGCAAGTGGACGAAGTCTAATACTTCTATCCAAGCTGGAACTGTTGTTCTGCTGGAATCTGACAACAGTGCCCCGCTTAACTGGCCTATAGGCGTGATTGAACGCACCTTTCCTGGTAAGGATAATGTAGTTAGGGTAGTAGATGTCCGAACCAAAACTGGCGTTTACCGTAGACCCGTGGTGAAGATTTATCCTTTGCCCACACAATAGTAATAAAATACAGTCCACTCCATAGCTCTAGTTTAGTTACTATATTTACTAATTAGCATATAAATATAGATTTAATACCTACTTATAATTATAAGTTTTCAATTCATTAACTTAGATAACTGTTTTAATAGCGGTATCTCATTATTAATTAAGTATCTTGGAAGTATTTATTCCGATTCCTCATATTCAATATAGATGTTCGAATCGGAGTGACCATTAATTTATGTGTGCGCCTTTAGGTTGAGAGAACTACGTTCCCTCAAGAGCAGGGGCATGTTGACGCCAATTAAATCAATTTATATTAGTTTAAATGTGGTAAATACAATGTATCCCTTCTTCCTAATCCCTGCTCCTAAACCGCACGCCGATTGGCCAAGTGTCATCATTCAAAAACTTCGCGCTCTGCGGCCTTGCTAATTTGAAGGCCCCGATGACATACAATGTCAAAATAATCAACGTGCTCGAGGGATGGTGCGCGGACGCATCGCTGCCTAACCGTCCTGAAAATATCGTGTTAAAGTTAATGTGCGGTGTGATTACCGATGAAGAACGTTCTCCAAACTAATAGTAAAGACAATTTAAAACTAACATTGAATGTGTGTTGAGTGGGCCCCTCAAAATAAGTGGATTTTGGTTCTACAACGGCGGTTGCGTGAGTACCCTGTAAATCACTTTCCTTCCTGATTTTTGCATTTACCACGTAACATTTTTTCAAGCTATTGACCATTACGTTAAAAGCGAAGGCTTCCGGCGCATACACATGTCCCGCGTGCTTGTAGGAGTGCAACCTATTTGCACGTTCATAAGAAGCTTAATCTCTGTTCCTAATATCTACTTTGTGGTAATACTAATGTCAATTTATCATAACTTTACCTGACAGTTGTGATCTTCTATTGGCTAGATCATATCATAGCCGCTTTTAATTATTATTTACACCTGTGACTATCAATATAGGTAAACTATGTATATATCTTGGACATATCTTGCACATTCTCTCACATCTGACCCCAAAGTAGGCGCGAGCCTGTGATATGGGTGTCAGAGACTGATATACATACATAGATATTTTTAAATACATACTTAAATAGATAATATTAACATCCAGACACAGAACAAATACAAAAGTTCGTCACACGAATAATTGTCCTGAGTGGGATTCGAACCCACGACCCCTGGCGCAACAGACAGGGTCACTACCGATTGCGCCAACGGGCCAACATATTATGTTAAAAAGGGAGAACTTAATTAGATGGTAGAGCCTATAGGGAACAAAATAGGTTTCATATAAAACCTATTTGGCAGTACCACCGCAAGTTACGGTAGGTACCTGGTACCAATTCAACCGTGTAATAATTGTTTTAAAGCAATTGTGGTCCGGTTGGAAATGTGTCGTTTCGAGTTACAACCCGTTAGTGGCGACCGTCTTCATCCTCAAGGGTAGCAGGACAACTGTGACTAACTTTGAACAACACTCTCACTAACAATTACTAATGGGACTATTACTAACACCAACTAACAGGACTAACGATCACTAACAATCCCCATTCCTCACACCCACTAACGAAGTGACCAACTAATGTTCTAATGAGCTCTCGCAACTAATTGGAATAACCATCCAAGTCCCTAATTGAGTCTTGTTCAAAGTCAGTCACAGTTGTCATGGACTGCAGCAGACGGGAGGTTCTGCAAGCTCGTTTGCTATCTTTAATCTAATATTTTTTTAAACAGAATGAAGATTTTAATTTAAGTATCTTTCAGCGTAGAGATAGTGTTCACGACGTATATCCGAGCACCTTTTCATTACTTGAAATTCTAAGAACTATACCCGCATTCAAAAGATACGAAGTTTCGAGACAGCTTACATCGGAAGCAAATGAAAATTTACTAAGCCACGTGCACTTAAGAGGAAATTAGAGAAGGGAATAATTTAATTGATTTCGGTGATTAATAACATGTAATCGTGGCTACACGAGGGAATGGTAAACTTTGAGAGGTTGAAGTAAAGACTGATAAATATTATGAAATGTTCCATAAACAGGTAGATCCCAAGTTTAAACGAAATAAAATTCAAGGATAAATAAACAAAAAAATAATAATTGGTCGCTGTGACCGATACACGTCCCACTGCTGGGCACGGGTCTCCCCCACAGATTATGCTGCAGGAGGTTTAGAGCATACTCCACCACGCTGCTCTAATGCGGATTGGTCTCCACCAATCCGGATAGGGTTAGTGGCTAACCCAGTGTCAAATATTCTCAAGCCACCCGAAGGTCTTCGACAAGGCTTAACGACTGTTTCCACCATTGAAAACAACCGGGACCGACAGCCCTCCGAAGCACGGTAGCGTCCATGAAATTTTGTCACTAGCGGTCACCCAATCACAAACCGACCGAGCCCGTCTTTGCTTAACTCTTTCAATCACATTGAATCGACGCGAGCCATTGGGCTATGGACGCTACTAATAATTGGTAACAATAGTAAATCATTCTTAAGTCCCAGTAGTTTCCTCTTGTTCCATTATTAGAAAGACATTTAAATATCTATAGTTCGAGTACAAATATTTATCTGCGAAATAAATATCTGCCCCGAAAGGGATTCGAACCCGGGACTCGCGGTTCGGCTCTCCACTGCGCCACTGAGTTGTTTAGGAAGCAAAAGTCGTGCGGTGCACACAAGAGCATGCGTAGACCCAAGCGTTTCTAGCATCCGATTGGAACGGATACGATATGTTAGGGGCGGGGTCTGAAAGGCAAAGGTGTTTAGGCCCAAGGGAATCCAGGCCGTTTTAAAGCCGGTAATTTGATGTGAGGCTTTCGAGATTTTTCCATCTTCGTGGGGTCGTTCGGAGAGCGGGCGGATTAGGCCACGCACGCGGCGGCGAGGGCGGCGACGCGCTAGATTAATGTAGATAGCTTTGCGCCACATTTAAAATGTCACGTTCCATTTTTCCAGCCAACACGGGCGGCTACCGACCCGAACTGTTAATATTTCCGACAACATACATATCAATGCGCACTCCCCACTTACGAGCTGAAAATGTTGTATCGTGCACCCCGTCGCGTCAAGATTCTCCTACCGATATGGTACAACAATTGCCTCATACACGTGACAAGGCTCGCTTTAACACTATAAAGTTTCATGACAATTGACCATATAAACTTGAAAACCTAATAGAGGTCATGCGTCTACGGCACACAAATGGGCATGACGTAGTTATCTAAAGCGTAGCCGCCATGGAAACGAGGCGTAGGAAAAAAGGCTAAGTCGTAAAACTGGCGGCCACCAATCACCAAATAAGGCCGGCGCGGCACCGCCGAGCGACGCGCTCTCGTCCTTGACTCCCGGCCAAATGACACACTCGTAAGTTGGCCCATGGGCGCGTACTGCTGGCTGGTCGATAAACAAGACGGAATAGACGAACCTAGCCGGCGGCGTGCACGCTAAGGCACGAGTATTAACACGTCATTCACTTTGAACATGACACCATAAAAGTCTTGAACAAAACGCAAAACGACAAGAATTGAGGTCAAATGTCAAGTAATTGTTTCAATTATTTCTATTTTTATCTTCTCCACTACATTGAATATTCCGAATTTAAATGTATGTCTTTGTTGTAACTTCATACTGTTGCTTTAATTCAACAAAAAATAGTGGCAGGTACTTAATTTGATGATCCCTCTGCAATGGAGTGCTTCTGCTACTTTGAAGCAATAACGCAATAAGGTAGTATGTATTACCAAAAACAATACTACTTTGTTTCTTTGGAAATTACCTACTTCTTTTAAAATGAGGTTCCTGAATTATATAACTTCAAATCATACCTAGAAATTCGTGGAATGGATCAGAATTAAATTACGAGTATGATATCATGATGTGACGTAATCTATAAGCACGACTCATCAAGTCATCACGCAGTCAAACATTACTGAATGAATCACATGAAAATCTGCATTGCACTGAAAAATTATCTGGGAAATATTTAATTTCTCATTAAATTTAAAGTTGAGCATTTGGAAAGTATATCGCAATTAATCATTCTATTAACATTTTTAATATGACTTTGCTGGGATGTTATTTATTGAAATCAACAAAACATTTGCGTGCGCATATAAACGCTTTCAATTGCCTTTTGAGTATAATTTACGCAAACACCAATAAACATTAGCTTCAAAGAAAAGTAGCTTATAAAACATCAAACGGCCAGTCGTCTGTCTGTTGGATCGGGCGATGATTGTTTATTTGCACGACATGTTACCATGGGATTAGTATTCGCCGGCTGTCGTTGTACTCAAGTTCAATGGCTATGGCCCACGTGCCCGCCCCGCCTGCACCCAGGTTACTGACTCTAACTTTAATTATGACATATACGGTTAACGGTAATTAGACGCCTACATTGGTCGACTCCGATTCGCTAGGTTTAAGGACACTGCTTGAAACAAACAACCATGCATTTGTGGCGCTTATCGAAGCATTTTAGCTATGCTAATGCTATACAACGTTAATCATAACTTTATATCACTTTGATATCAGCTGTATACTAAGTGCTTAATATATACGGATATTAAAAATGACATTATTTTCAACTTCAATCCTGAAACAGTCTGCGCGGCAAAATGGCTGGGGGTTAATTGACACACGTCAATGATTCTGATTCACGCGAGTGGCGAGAGCTAATCAATGATTCAGAGATCGATAAGCGAACAAAGCGCATTAGTGAAGCGATTGCTAAACGTCCACTTCGTCGGTGAGTAAACAAGAAAGCGTAATCTGGCGGGCGGCACTCGGCGCGCGCCGCAAGCTCCACACTCTAATTGCAGGCCAACTAATCTGTTTGGGAACGCATCGCATTACCGATTTGGGTGGCAATCGATTGCTCTGCCAACAAAAGGTGCTAATGAACTAAGAACACCTCCGAGTTCTTTTCACGTCCCCGGTTCAGATCTTGCCTAGCATTCCACAACAAATTAAATGTCGCGTATTCGCGATGAACGACCTCACGATATATGACAAAGTTTGTTTATTCTGAAACAGGCTTTCTCAGCAATTATATCAACAACACCGTCACATAAAAAAGTAAGAAGAAAAGGAAATACAGGCTATTAACGTCGTTCTGGGTGTTTGAAGTGTTTATAATTGTATCGTTAACAAATCAAAAGAGATCATATCTAAAAACACTTGATAGCCACCTTTAATTTATGAACTGGTTAATTCGGTTTCGTTCCACGATACCACACAAAAATACATACTGACGGACACAAAAATACACACTTCAAAGTTATCGTAGGTATGGCTCTACATTTGTGGGGAGTAAACAACGTTTAAAGTAACTATCTAATTAACGTACAAATTCCAGAATTGTGTTTTTGATTAAGTATTGTGACGATAGATAAAATTTGAAGGAACTTTTGATGTAACGGCTATCTCGTTAGGAAAACAAGATTGATGTTATAAAAGAAAAGTTTTCGAACTTCACTGTTCAGCAATCTTTTCATTACTCCAGTATTTACTGAAGTAGAACCAGATTTTGTCGAAACATTAAGAGTTTATATTTTGATCTTGTTGAACACCAAAAGTTTACAAGATTTGGTATGTAAATGCAAAGTCAATGCCAACTGTAGCCATCCGAAGAACAAAAAGCTTACTCAGAATAGGATTGTTTTATTTCTCCCCTTAAAATAGGTAATCTCCAATTAATTTTTGGTAATGTGGAAATTACATCACGATGAGGTGGCATTTAGTAATTTTAATTATTAAAATTTTATCGATAGTTTATTGTTAAATAAGGACAAAATTACACGCGAATAATCGCATGAGCCCGTTGGCTGTCTCATTTATAGATTTTGTTTTTCCTAGATATCTTTTACACGATAATATTGCAGCGCACAAAGACTTTTTATTGAGTAAATAGAGTTACATCTCTATAAAATGTGTCAGTTTTTCTAAGCATGAAAGCTTGTGACGAACCAAGGGATATACGCGTATCTATCCGAGACGAATACAGACGTGTTAACGCTACAATCGGATCTGTCTAATGGAGTAGAGGGATTCCAATGGAAGCAATTCAAACTAGATCGATATTGTTATACGGTTCGACTGGCCTTCATATTTGTAATAGTCCAAAACTGTGACTCAGGCAGTACGTTGCAACATCTGTTACCGCAACCACTTAGAACTTATTGTTATTATCTTAACTTGGACGTGTTTAAAATCGAAACCTTCAAATGTCGTTTCGACACCAACGAGATTGGGCGTTTTTACATCCTTTGAAATATCAATAATAATCTTACTAACCATTTTATTTTTTTATACCAGTATGTTAGCGTAGCCTTTCGTTTACTTACGTTATCTATTATGTTAGACACTGCAAGCAATGTAGTACCTACCTACTACATTTACTAGAAAGTGAACCAGCCTGCCGCCTGGCCTTTCTGATCGTATCGATCTGAGGTTCGTTAGTCTGTTCATTTATATACTCTCAATCACAATTAGATCGAAGTGCCTGAATAATTTTAATGCACTAGACAGTCAAGGTACGGTAAGCTACAAGCGGTTTTGTTATGCTGGTATCAGCTTTTGAGTTAAATTAATTCAATGACACATAATTTTTTATTTAGAAAAGGAGCAGCATTTTAATGGAGGTCAACGATCACATTCCGGACGCTGTCTTTTAATTCGGACTCCTTTTATGACCTTTGCGGTAACTTGCAATAAATAGCCTTTTACGGAAAAATGGACATCTGCTCCTCCGGAAAAGAATCCCTCCTAAGAAGTTGGAAGTAAAAGGACAAAATTTACGATCCGTGTAACCGTGGGTAGGCGGTCGTCGCCCACGAGGCGCATGCAAATGGCTCGATTGGGCCGAAGTGCCGCACCCGCTGAGCGCCGGGAAGATTACAGTTGAGACACCTCGCAGTACTTGACCGCTCCGTACTTTGCGCACTTAGCACGGCTTTGCCACCTTGGGCGTCAGATCTATCACGAAAACTCACTCTCAACGTCATGGCCGATCGAAGGTCAATTTCAAATTTATTTGGGCTATGGACTATGAACGTCATGCAAAAGAAGGTATTAGTGTAGGTATTATCTGAATTCTACGACTTATTGGGACTAATAAGATACTGAGGGAACGTACGGACTGATGCACTTTATAAATACCTTTGTACACCTAGAAAAGATACAATGTATTTTCACATCCGTACATAAGAATAATACCTAGAATGAAGAAGTACACTGTCAAATTATTTTTTGACAATGTTGACTATAGCTAACTTCATGGTGTCGGTTTTTTGTGACGGTGTGCGCGCGCATCGAAAAAATTTACTCTCATAATTTTTCCCTAAAGAAGTGTAACTTCAAAAAATAAATAGAGCATACTCCACCACCGAGCTGCTCCAAAACCGATTAGTGGAGAATCTTAACAGTTATTAGCCAACAAAATATGAACCGAATAAAACCATGTATTATCATTACGGCATGAGTAAATTAAAAACGATTAAAGAGCAAACTAGAAGAGCTAGCTTGCGTACTACATGACAAAATAACTTATTATCATAACGCATGAATTTATATCTTAACATACAATGGAATTGCATGGAAGTTAATAACTAGTGAATTCAGTTCTCGTTTCACCCACGCGGCAGACTTCAGGCGCCCTACGCACACACTTACGGAGCTTCATACACACACAGCAATAATCGAACTCAACCTCAAACAGGCCACCTAGCAGAATTTCTATCAAAATAAGCTTTATTCAGTCGAAATGTTTGAAGCTTGTGTCATCTTTGATCGAAAGAATGTATCCAGACGTGATGAGAGTAAAGGCAACCCAATAATAGATGACCATCTTGCGATGGTGAGAAACTCCAACTGCCGAACCGTAGGTTCCGGGTTCGTACCCCGGCCGGGATCGAACCCGGAACCGAATATTTACTAGGCAGTTTATATTTTTGTATTCGGGTCATGGATATAATTTCATGGTTCCGCCAACAATGTCAACTGACCTTAGAGACAATTTAAAATGTATGTAGAGTTAGCGCTCACTCACTAAACGTCTTGGAGATGAAGAAAATAATTCAAGAGCTACCCTCTCCCTAACCTATATAAGCAAGGCGATGGGTGCGCCTCGTCCATTTTGTCGTCAGTCGTCTGATAAATTACATCTCACCAAAACTCTGCCCGATTTAATATTTTGTCGATATTGTGAATGTTTAAATGATTATGTTAAATTGTTAATGTTAATTTTTAATTCTATAAATGTGAATAAATCGAATTGTCATGCTTCTATTCTTTAATTTCTTACAGTAGAATATATTCCGATATATATTCTACTGTAAGAAATTAAAGAATATATTCTCGGGGGAGCCTTAACCCTAGAGAACGCGTCCCCAGGTGGCGGATAGGGGAACGCTCACTGGTGACATGCGGCATCAGTCGGGTAGGAGGGAAATAAAATACCTCCCGCGGACCAAAAAGGCCGGAGAAGTAAACTCCGTTATCAAAACCCTATCAGCGGGCTTCTCCAACATATTTGGAGTAGAGGCTACTGCTAGGCTGTGCCCTTTGGCTGGTGGGTACAGAAGATACGGCGGCGGAGGAACCCCTAGCGGGTCAACGGCGGCGTTCACGGTCATTCAGAATGATCACAGTCTTGACGTCAGGTGGCAACCGGTCATAAAACTAATAGCCAACCAACCTTCTCGTAATCATGAAAGCACAACGAACAAAAAGAGGTCTAAATGCTAGGGCGTCCCCCATAAGCGACGGTCAGAGATACTTAGCAGCGAAAAATACTAGGGCGTTCCCCCCAAGCGACGTCATTAGACGCAACGCTGATAAGATGCGTGTAGCAACGTGGAACATCGGATCACTGACCGGACGCAGCCAAGAACTGGCGGAAGTACTAAACAGACGCAACATCAATATCTGTTGCATCCAAGAACTTAGGTGGAAAGGATCAAAATCTAAGGACATCGGAAGAGGATACCAGTTAGTATACCACGGATCAGAAAATGGTAAAAACGGCGTAGGAATTATTTTAGATGAACGATTTAAACAACGAATCATATCTGTAGAAAGACGTAGCGACAGAATAATATCAGTGAAACTGGCTCTTGAAAACCAACCATGCTTAAACATAATATCTGTGTACGCGCCACAAGTAGGATGCAACAAAGACGAAAAAGCCTATTTCTGGGAAGACCTTCAGGAGTTTTTACAAACCATACCGATGTCCGAAGATAAAATCATGGCAGGCGATCTGAATGGGCATGTTGGATGCGGAACTCCAACTGAATCCACAATTCATGGTAATTACGGCTATGGTTGTCTTAACGACCAAGGCAAAGTTATCCTAGAGCTAGCTAATATTTTTAACATGCCAATTGTTAACACATTCTTCAAGAAAAATGATGAACACCTTATCACTTTTAAAAGTGGGAATCACTCGACTCAAATAGATTACATAATGTGCAATAGCAGTTTACGCAAACACTTTAAAGACTGTAAAGTAATCCCGGGGGAACCACTCACAACGCAGCACCGACTGCTTGTAGCCTGCTTGAAAATGCCCTTTCGGAAACTATCACGTGGGAAAACTGTTCCGCCTCGAATTAAATGGCACAATCTACAAAAAGATCAGGGACTAACCTTGGCAACTAATGTCACAGATTTCTTGCAAACGCAAGAAATAGAAGGGAAAGATCCCAATACTATATGGAAAGAGTGGCACGCACACGTAAAAAGCAAAGCCAATAAAATTTTAGGTGTCAGCAAAGGAAAACTAAAACCAGACAAAGACCCCACCTGGTGGAACGATGCTGTCAAGATGCAGCTAGCCAAAAAGAAAGAGTGCTTTAAAATCTGGCAAATATCCAAAGATGACTCCGATCGCCTTTGCTATGACCAAGCTAAAAAGGAAGCCAAAAGGATGGTTGCAAGCTCAAGAGCAGCAGCAAATATAGATATTTACAATACACTAGACAATGCACCCACAGATAAAGATATTTTTAAATTAGCAAAGTTTCGTAATAATCAAACTAAAGACATTAAACGCAATAAATATATTAAGGACACCACCGGAAAAATCTTGACATCTGATAAATCTATTAATGAGAGATGGTATGAATATTTTAATTCCTTATTAAATGAAGAATACCCTCAACATGTACGGCATGACCTACCGCCAGCATATGGCCCCTTGAACGGGATAACGCCGCAAGAAGTTCAAAGTGCACTACTCAGGATGAAAAACGGGAAATCAACAGGTCCCGACGAAATACCATCAGAGCTCCTCAAGATGTGTAGTGCTTCCGGAATCACTTGGCTCACTAAATTGTTTAACCTCATATTGCGGGAAGGAAAAATGCCGGATGGATGGAGGCTGAGTCATTTAATTCCTTTTTACAAAAACAAGGGGGACGTGGCCGATTGTAGCAACTACCGGGCAATAAAACTAACATCGCACACTCTTAAGATCTGGGAAAATGTGATTGCTAGAAAAATATCCAATATTACCAGTATTACGCCTAACCAGTGTGGATTCACCAAAGGAATTGGCACTATAGATGCCATCCATACTGTAAGAATACTGATGGAGAAATCCAAGGCACAAAAGAAAGACCTTCATCTAGTATTCATTGACCTGGAGAAAGCTTTTGATCGAGTCCCACGAAACCTTATATGGGAAGCCCTGCGCGCGCAACTTGTTCCAGAGCATTACATCCTGATTCTACAAGATATGTACAGCAACATCAAGACCAACGTTGTAACCACAGCTGGCGTAAGTGCCGAATTCGAGGTCAAGGTCGGTGTCCATCAGGGCTCAACACTAAGCCCACTGCTCTTCAACACTGTCATGAACTATGTCACAAAGGATCTTCAGAAACCACCTCCTTGGACACTGTTGTATGCAGATGACATAGTTTTAATAGCAGAGACGATCCAAGAGTTACAGTCTGACCTGACCTTATGGTGCTCAGCATTAGAAAGTAGGGGACTTCGTGTGAGCAGAACTAAAACCGAATACATGCACTGCAAACTATCCGGATCAACAGGTGTAACACAACCTCCTTGTATCGACAATATCCCACTGAAAGCGGTCGACCACTTTAAATACCTTGGATCAGTATTGACATCAACAGGATCTGTCGACAAAGACATAGAAAACCGAATTAATACTGGATGGCTGAAATGGAGATCATTAACGGGGGTTATCTGCGATGCAAGAATGCCTATTGAGATCAAAGGGAACATTTATAAAAGAGCAATAAGACCAGCTCTGCTCTACGGGGCTGAGTGCTGGCCCATGCGGAAGTCGGACGAGCAAAAACTACATGTAACCGAGATGAAGATGTTGAGGTGGTCTGGGGGTGTTACGATAAAAGATAAAATTAGAAACGAATATATTAGAGGGACTTTCAAAGTAGCAAAAATTACCGATAAGATTGCTGAAAGCCGTTTACGATGGTATGGACATGTCATGCGCCGTGGATCCGACCACATGACCAGGAAAATTCTGGACATGGAAGAGCCTAAGAGAGGCCGAGGTAGACCACCAACATCTTGGATGGGAACAATATGGAAGGACATGAAGACGATGGCGTTACAGCCGGACCAGACCCAGTCACGTTCAGAATGGCGCAGTAAGATTAGGAGGGCCGACCCCAAAAGAAATGGGAAATAGGCGCAGAAGAAGAAGAAGAGTAGAATATATTCCGAATACGGGACTTCCTACATTTGGGATATTAGAATTAATACCACTAAGAAACCTCTTTTATCTGTTCTGTGACTAAGAACATCACGATAAATACTAACAGTCTTAGTTGTAACCGAACGCACGGTTTAAATCATTACGCCTGTGAGGTGGAAAGTAGAGCGGCAGTACACTTTCTATCTACCGGCGGCTGTGCATAATCCGTTCGGATTACAATCCAACCAACTGACTGTTACCGGTTTAGCCTGTCGCTAGATTCGCTACTTAACATAAGGATACTTAGGCAATATACAGCTATAATGTTAATGAAGTTACTGTTGACTCTTAGTATTTAGGCTCGAGAACTCGGCACACCGAAGTCTTTAACATTCGCCGATCTTTTGACCTCCCTAAACTAAATATAAAAAATTCCATAAGTCAATGTAACTTGTTTATATGCATCCATAACAACATCGTAAACAATCATAAAATTAATTATTTTATGATAACTTAATTTTGGAAACTGAACTGAACAGAGGCTTTAAGAATTTTTTAAATGTATCGGATTAAAAATTTATTTATCTGAAAATGTAAAAAATATATACATATACCCACGGTCTGTAAATTACATTTTAGCGACAACATCATCGTGTTTCCCGCGCGCTGCTTATCCCAGTCAATCGCTGATTGAGGAAATAGAAGATTTTGTGTTGAGATATCGCAAATAAATTAACCCTTCGACGGACATGACTCATTAAGCGTCTACCAGGAAACGATATTAAATTTTCACGATGGCGTTTTATGTTACCCACGCCGCCGGTTTCACTGGTTCATGCATATTTATCAAAATAACAGTGCCGATTGAAAGGCTGCGTATAAACACGCACTGAATTGCGAAATGGGGGATGAAGTTGGTGGATGGAATTAAGTGTCCAAATGTAAAGGTTTTGAGGGTGTAGTTTCGCGCGCTGCGTCGGTTGCGTTTCGGTTGTGGTGGAGCGACGTCGTTGTCCGTCGGTCATTAGCGAACCCCCGTCTGAGGGTTGAGCGGGTTCCGCGAACCTCAGCCCATGAGTCAGTGGCGGCGGCTCCGAGCTCCGGCGGGAACCGGTCACTCGTTACCCAACTTAATACAACATACCGCTTTCGATGCGACGTGGCGACATCACGTCGTCGCGTAATTGCATAACAACTAGTGCAACCTGCCAGACTGTAAAACCAAGCCGTAATAATCAGTAGGTTTACAATGCTTACAACAAAATCGTCTTTTTTTTTTATGTTTGACTGGGATCGTGCTGTCGTCGTGCGATCGTGGGGATTGCTGATGTTAAGTTGAAATTCATTATAGGTAAGTTAGCAAATATAAAAAGTGTGTATAATGATTATTTATACTGACTGTACCCTGAAATCTTCCAAATCTAATCAATAGTACCATTTTGGGTTTATCACTAAACAAATTAATTATATTCGTGACCCAGACAGCATACCCTTGTCTTTATAAACGTCTCGACGACCCTATGCTTCACGAGAGATTGACATGACATCAACAAGAAATTTCATTACCCTAGTAGGAAGGTACTAAAGAGGCGCCATTCTCGGAAGTGGGCGCTATTAGACTCTCATATAAAGTAATAATAACACACCGTCACAGTATAATAGTGTCAAAATATGAATGATTGGAATAATATTACAAACTTAAATCTTTGACTGTATGTATAGAGCCAGGATCTATCAGTTAAAATAGTCAAACAAAATTCGAAATTATCCTCTACAATTTCGGTACCTACGCGAGAATTGGATTTTGGGCAAAAAAATTATTACCATACAGAATATACCTATGGAGAGAGGATGTTTATATAGATAAAGTGTAGGATGTTGCGGCTCTATTATTATTAGTACAGGCTGAATCGAAAAAAAAAATAACAAAAAGGTCTTGACAGAACCAATCTATCGGAACACATTTAGCAGCAGAAATTTGCATATAGCCATGGCGCCTCTCTTATATTATTAGTGTTAGTGAATGAATATCCAGTAAAATTTTCAGTGACCCCAATACCGAACAAGCTCATATTACTAGCGAGGTCCCGAGGGAAGTCGACGTCCGCCGTCACTGCAGGTGGCACGTGTAGTCCGCGAATTTTCATAATTGGCACAAAAATAAGCCGCCACCATTCCATACAACAATTTCGCTCCCACGGGTTTGAATAAAATACAGGTTCGGGACAAGGGAAGTCGGCGCTAATTTTGCCGGGCAACGAATCGCCGCACGTGCGATGACTGAGTTGTATATGTAAATCCCCGGGCGTTTTGTGACATTTCTGATAAATTATTTTCGTCTGATGTGTAGACGGTTTCCCCGTGATAAAATTTAGCTCAGCGAGCCCTATGTCTATGCGTCCATAGCCTTCGCTGTATTTTGTGAATTGTGGAGGCCGAGCATGATGAGGGGCAGATATTAGAATAACAGCAACGATTGCAAGCCGATTATGTACTTCAAACTTTGATATAGTCGAAGTTTCATGAAAAAAACCTTGAGAATATTCGAAAGCTCAAGTGCCTAGACAGGTACGTCGACCGATCTTTAGTCTACCTTAGGCATTGCTATTATATATTACAATGAAAACCTGGAGTAGAAATTCGTTTTCAAAAACATACGCCTAGCAAGAAGTATATATACTTAAAGGAAGGTAATTTTCTTATTCAATTTTTGACACTGTTTTATTCGGAGACATCTCTCGATCTTATTACGGCACAATACAGTAGGAAAATAAGAAAATTGGTTGATCCGTGGCATTGTAAAAGTCTCCCGCTATCGCTATCATAAAACTCCCACATATTTCACGACAAATAAACTTCTCATCCTATGAAATTTTCTTCCTTGGAAGCAGTTCACTGCAGGTAATATTTCAAAACATGTGTCATTCATAACTTTCGCTTTCGCAATGTCTGTCGATGGAGCTCGGGCGAAAAGGTCTCAATAATAAATTTTTCGTGAGCCCGTTCTGTTATCCCCGCGAGCGAGCCCAGGTACGTTTTACGGCCGCGGGAGGGAAAATAAACGAAAAATAAAATAAAAGTCAAAATGGCACACATAAAACTATTTGCTCGAATGTACATGTAAAACATACACGGATAAATAATTTCGTGCGGCTTATTTCGTAAATGAAAACTGGTAATCAGAAATATTTGGATAACCTGATGTTGGATGGAAAAAGGTAGTAAAAGGTTTTAGTGTATTGTTAGAGTATTACCCTATGTTATGCGAGATAGAGCTTACTTTGTAATTAATCGGAGACGTTATTCGGATACCAAGTTGCGCTACACCGAGGAAGTAATGAAATGTGCTTAAGCGAGGAATTAAGTTGCGCACTATAAAATAGCAGCGACAGCTTTATGGCATGTACAGACATAACGTGCGTCGGCGACAATGGCCACCGCCCCGTAAAATACTAAACAACTGCCATTCCAAACTACGCTATCATCTCCTGAATTTCAATCGTGACACAATCTTTCTATTGTTACTTATCTGGTTAATAATACGTAAGCAGCATACATTGTTTGTATTATACGGCGATATATTTAAACGTCGAGTCCCGGAAAATCTGAGATAAGGAAAAGAAGAAAACAGAAAATAAATATTATTTTCACCGAAAAGAGGATTTGGTTTCACTCGTTTCTCATACATTCCTATAAGCTACATCGGTTCATGAATGGCGAATATTTTCAGGTTATTTATTTCATTGTTAATAATCATAGGAATCAAAATTAATAATACCTAGAACACTGAATGTTCTACACCCCTGGCCGCTCATAAATGTTTGAATTTCGAATGTCATATTTATTTAAACATAAAAATCTCAATTATTGATTTTTTTTAAATTTGTCAGAAATTGCATGTCCATTGTTTTTTATCACAGTTGAATCTCGTTCTGCGTAGCAAAAATGGAATTAACGCAAAAGATTTTAGAGCGATGATTTTTTATGATTTCAAATGTTCACTGACTCCGCAAGACTGCATTACTAGTCTTCAAAATGCGTTTAGGAGGGAAGCACCTCATTTGAGCACCGTAAGGCATGCACAATTTGATCGTGGCCGTGTTTCTCTCCATGATGAAATTCGTGAAAGTCAGCCCTCAAATGCAATCACTGAGGAAAATTTGGCTATTGGCAGGCAACTAATAGTAGAAAACCTATGAGTATCCAGAACATTAAAAAGCGGTGACAGCCCAGTGGCTATCGAACTCGCCTCTCACTCGAGCGGTCCGGGTTCAAACCCCAGTGGCACGCACCAATGACTTTTCTAAGTTATGTGCGATTTAAGAAATTAAATGTCACTTGCTATAACGGTGAAGGACACATCGTGAGGAAACCTGCATGCCTGAGAATTCATCATAACGTTCTCGAAGGTATGCGAAGTCTGTCAATGCGCACTTGGCCAGCGTGGTGGACTAAGGCCTAATCCCTCCCATTCTGAGAGGAGACCCGAGCCCAACAGTGGGACAAAGAAAGGGTTGTGATGATGATGATGATGATGATGATGATCCAGAACATTTGGGATTGTTATATATCACCTTTGTCACACCAGCTCAAATCCAGAGACAATCAAAACTACATTTGATAAAGTAGATAAAGCCACGTTGCTAGGCATCGCGTCGTTAGGCAACTTTTTTGTTTATTTCCACGTGGAGCCGTCGCAGGCCGATGATCCAGTTCATTAGTATCACTGGCGGACGTCTCCGCGATATATAGCTCGAAATTTGTCAAATGGCGTGTCGGAGTCGCATGATGAGCCGCATTAGCGCCGCGAGTCACCGGCCCGGCGACCCGCTTCGCCTGTGATAAACTACCAACTATATCCACCTACAGTTCTTCAACGATAAACAGTGTGGAAACAACGATGTGGAAACACCTAAACCGGGGGCTGGTTTGTTACGAATCTGTTATGCGGAGATTTAGGAAATTAAAATGTTCATCTTTTATTTTGGCGTCCACAATACCTTTTAGTTGATTTTAGGCAAATAAATAAATACACTGCTCAGTTAAATAATTAATGTTTTATGAAATTATCTTTTTTGTTGAATTGAGAAGATATTTATATCCTACTAATATTATAAATGCGAAAATTTGTAAGTTTGAACTTTTGGATACCTTTGATACTCAATCTCGCAAAAACTACAAAACGAATTCGGATGAAACTTGGCACATATATGTAGATGATACTTTGTTCAAATCTTCAACAATCGGCTAATAGAAAACTTATGAAATGTTTTCCATGTGAGATATTCTAATGTAAACCCTCGCTTTCATCAAAATACAGTAGTAATGATCAAGTATAGGAAACACGTAATTACTACAGAAATTCTGAATAAGTATTGGGGCAGTAAAGTTGCAACTAAACCAAACTATTGGCAGTTTCTTCCATCACCCGAAAAGTTTCAAGGAGTGCTTACTAACGATAACGTAGACCGACCGTTTAACGTGCTGCCTCCGAAGCACGGAGGCGTTCAAGATAAATTGCCACTAGCTCACCCCATCAGAAGAGATTACCCACCGACAGAGCGTAACTACGAGTAGCTTAATCGCTACAGACTCACACATTCACTGGAAATAAAAGATTCAATAATTATTACACTACGAGGAACTTATATGACAAATAAATGGGGATAAATGAATTGACACTATTTATTACAAACTGAAATAGAAAACCTAAAAAGTACCTAGTCATTGCATAGAACAGATAAATTAGCGAGAATTTGAAATCTCTCATAGGCATCAATTGATTAAGCGGTGTACCGCAAGTAATAGGGCATTAAGTCCGCCCATTGTATATCACTTTAGAGGTGTTAATAAAGTTGAAAAAAATAAAAGAAATAGACTGCACATAATCTTAAACACAGCCGTGCCTTATTTAGCAGCTACGACTACTTATTTTTATGTCACTTAACCCCAGTCAGTCGCAAAACGGTACATGCAGATAGCAGCCCAGCAGAAGTCGGCCGACAGATATGACGTGATAGAAATATCTATACTATAACTAGCTGATCCGGCAAACGTTGTTTTGCGATATAAACTATTAAGAGAGGAGACCGGCTTCGTTCTCATCCCTACTCTTTGCTGATAACTTGGTGAAAAGTGACACCGGTAGACGCCTGGCGGTAATAACTGACCGAAATGAACTGATCAGTTATACAGGGTTATTGGTAATTCGACGTATTCCCATTAGGAGGTGATAGGGGTGACTATTTGTGATAATTTTAACCCCCATATGCATTATGCAAAAGTGAACCATTTTCGAGTTATCAAGCTTTTCAGCTTTTTTCAAAATAAGTCAGAAATGCAACATCAAAAATTTATTTAAAAAAAAGTATCAATTAAAATCTATTTTTTTCTTCTGATTTATAAAAACGATTAAACAATGGTTATTTATCAACATTAAAACTACAATTATCGGTCCAACTTTAAAAATGCGAGACGATTAACGATATTACATCAATATTTTTTGAGATTTTTGTCCACTAAAATGCCTTAAAAACAAAAAAAACTTATATCAAACTTGGCTTGCAGATTATTTTAAAAACATAACCGTTTTCTTAGCTTTCCAACAAGGCATATATATACACATAACAACTATGAACTTAATTTAAAAAAAAACTGAGAAAAAACGATCACAAAGGAAGCAGGCGGAAATTTGTATTTGTGACATAGGTTATGTTAAAACAATTTATTCAGTTCAACGTGAAGGAGTCCCTAGAAATAAGGCAAGTTCCGTAGGGTTTCACTGAGTATAGTTTGTATTAATAATGTTCATGAGGAGAATAGGTAGCAGCAATAAACTAAGCTGCCGCAATGTTTAACTCCACGCGAGCGAAGCTGCGGGCGTCCTCTAGTTAAATATAAACATTGTACCTACATACAGTTCTACTACAAAATAGATGCACTATGAGGAGATTAATATATCCTGCTTCGTTGTTCTAAATTTTAGTGGACTGCGCGACTGCTAAGCTACAGGTCCTGGTACAATCCCCAAAAGCAAAGTATTATTGGGATTTTCTAACTTGGAATTCGTAGTTGTAGATCAGAGTTTGCATTTGTCCACGGTGTATATAGTAATATTCCAAATATTGGCAATCTTCTATATATATAAAAGGAGAAGGTGACTGACTGACTGACTGACATATCAACGCAGGGCCTAAACTATAAGGGCTAGAAACTTGAAATTATGCACAGGGGTTCCTTTTATAATGTAGGGGAGCACTAAGAAAGGATTTCTGAAAATTCACCCCCTAAGGGGGTAAAACGGGGATGCAAAGTTAGTATGAAACTTTGCCGTTTTTGAAGTCTTTAGACGGGTAGACGTCGTTAATGGGTCTAATTCTACGCGAGCGAAGCTGTGGGCGTCCACTAGTACTCTTATATACTAACCACGACATGAGATGGGACCAGACATAGCTGGTGAAAGTCAGGGTATTTACCCCACACTACCCTTTGGGAAATATAAATATGATGTTATGTAATGTAATATTTTAGGTTATACCTATCCTGAAAATTACGTAGTACATATAAAAATATTTCATAAGCACGACTAAGCCAAGATTCAAAATGAAAAAAGGGAATGTAAACAACGTGAATAATTTTCATAAAATAGCCATTCAAAGAGATATCGACGCAAAATAGCGGAAACGTAGTAACCCGCACTCCAGCCAAAATTTTTTTATTGTTGATTCGGAATCAGAAAAAAAAACTCTTTCGAATGGTAGTATCCCGGTGGCTCTACGACCACTAGAAAATTTTGTACAGCATTGAAAATTACCATACTTTTTAGAAAACGTAACTGAAATATTGATGTAAATAGCATAAAAAAGAGCGTTTTGTATTATTTTGCATTTACATCAATTCATTTTTTGCAAATGTTGTGATCCCGGTAGTTGCAGCGCAGTTGACAAGCTGAGCAATGTGGGTTACAGCATAATTGCATATAAGAATTTAGTATCGCAACGCATTTACTGCATTTCTTATACGGTATACTGTTAATAGTTGTGATTTACTACAGTTTATTCAAACAATAATACACGCTATCATTGTCGATCACGACAATTTAAAACGTTTTAAGTTTACCTGACTTTGGTCCTTATGCCATTTGTGATACAGTTGTTTATGTTGATCATACTAATTTACCGTCATTTTAACACGCAATTACATATTTAGAGAAATATTTTCTCTTTAATTCTTATACACTTATACACTACTATCTTTTAAATACAGAGAATCTTTAGGGGGTGAATGTGACTACATTCACCTCCTAAAGATTCTCTGAATGTGATGAGTATGAGTAACATTTAGTATGGGGTCAACTCGAACTTCTCAAAACCAGTGACGTCGTCTGGCACTCGGATGGATCCAGAAAGGTTGGGTGGACGATCCGGGGCGGTGACCTTTGAGGACTGCTGGGAGTGGATAGGTCTATAAACATAGGCAGCCACGCCACCGTTTTTCAGGCTGAAGTGTATGCAATTATAACCTGCGCACACGTAAGCCATGACATAAATACGAATAAAGGTATCACTATACTCTGGGACAGCCAGGCAGCCTTATTGGCACTGAAATCCGATTTAGTCACCTCAAAGTTCTTATAATCTATCAGGTAAAAAATCTTGTAAGCTATCCAGGTACTGAATAAACTAGCACTCATGAATAGGGTCACCCTGGGTTGGTTACATGGAAATAGGGGAATAGACGGGAACGAGAATGCTGATAGGTTAGCAAGGGAATCCGAATCGCCCACCATGGGACCTGAACCGATGGTCTGCATATCGAAATCCTTTTCCGATACGTCCTAAAAAGGCAAGCCCTAGAGTGGAGCACCAAGCTGTGGCTCAGTGCGCCAAGCCTAAGGCAGTCTAAAGCACTTATATCTGGTTGCTCGCAAAACTATTCTAAGAAAGTGTTGAGCCTACCGCGCTGAAATGCGGATTTTAATTAGACTCCTTAGTGCGCATTTGTAGGCTGAATAAACACTTACAAATAATAGTAAAAGCCAGCAGTGGTGCCTGTAGGTTCTGTAAGAAAAAGGAAGAAGTTCGTCGCTTCTATGCGGGCGTAGTGCGATCCTTAACACTCTACGGTGCTCCCGTGTGGTCGCACAGACTACTGGGCGTGCGGCGCTGTAGAGCCAAATGGTGTGCAGCGCCGGATGGCGATCAGAGTCGCGCGGGGTTATAGCACGATATCGTACGAGGCGGCTACGATCCTGGCACGTTTTCCACCCCTGGACCTTCTGGCTGGCATGGACGCAGAACAGTGTCAGCAACTACTAGCAGAATAGCGCGCGCGTCAGCGAATTGTCAGTGCGATCCTACCGAACTTCGAAGCCTGGCTGGGAAGAAAGGAGGGAAACATCACCTTCCGACTGACACAGGTGCTCACTGGACATGGCAGTTTTGGTACCGGGACAGTACCTGTTTCGGATCGGTCGCGAGACAACACCGCAGTGCCACCACTGTGGTGGGAACCGGGACGACGCACAGCACACGCTCGAGGAGTGCCCCGCATGGAAGTGGCGCGTCCTGGTGGAACGGATCGGAAGCGACCTCTCCGTCAGCAGTAGTATTGGGTATGCTTTCGGAGAGTCATGCCTGGAAGGCAGTAGTCTCTTTCTGCGGAGCCGTCCTGATACAAAAAGAGACCGCAGAACGGGAACGGGAGGGATCTGACCCTGCTCGGAGACGAGGGAAGGGTAGCAGTGGCCACCACCGGACCGTCCCTTCAGTAGGGACATCGGTTTTGGGTGGGGGCTCAGACTGATACCTATCTGCAATTCATTCAGAGATGGCAGACTGTACATGCCGCAGTCTGCCATGCTCAGTGAGGAACAGAGCTTAGCCCTGGGATGAGCCAAGGGCTCATTGTGATTTTAAAGTTATTTTTGTTTCTCAAATAGTTGAAAAATACATTATATAAACGTCATTACATACTTACATCCTAACGTCTATTCCTAACCTCTTACAGTAAAGACGATTCAATGTTGTTGTTTACATAGAGATAGTGCGTTTAAGCTTAAATTAAGACAATTAAATATGTTGTAGAAAGTAGTTACAACAATTTGCTGTAAAAGAAAACCTTCCGTTTTAAGTCCTCCATACATTTATCGCTTTCATTTACAGCGTTTCATCGTAACGAAAAAAAAGTGTGATTGCTGTAACCCACAGAAACATTCATAAAAAATAACTTCTAAAAGACTTTGAGTATTTGTCTTGATAAAGAACCAGGAAATACATTTATGTAAAAAAATTTACATAGATTGGTTTAATATTTAAGGAGATACGAATTTTTTTCTGAAATTTCAATTTGTTTTTGGCTCTGGTGAACATTTTGCATTTTGTGGGTTACTACGATTCCGCTTTTTTGCGTCGATATAAAAAGAAAAGCTGTAACTTAAATAACATGTTCACAGTTCATGTTCATTTAAAATGGTACAAACGCCATAAAAGCAGAAGTCAGGAGCGAGTGAAATATTCAAATGGAAGCCAGAGAAAAGCCGCTAAATTATGAATGAATGAATTTGAATAGTAAGATTAATAATATTGAAGTTTCATTAAATATTAAATTGGTATATGAAATGAAGTGTCAAGTATTGCAACATTGGTAGAGGTATAATAGCTTAGGCGTCCAGCAGATGTGGGCGGCCGTCGCGGCGCTGCTGAGCGACACGTCCTTCCGCCCGCTCGGAGTGGCGCGGCGGGACATCGTTATTTCGCTTCGCCTTGTTATTGCCTAGCCATAAAAAATCTCAAACTCATAATTACTGGAAGTATTAGCACAACGCTACTGTGTTACAAAGTCCACTGACGATTTTGTAATCGCTCGAAATGCTCACATACGAGAAATCGTCATGTTTGAGAACTACGGTCGGCTTCATAATTTTTGACACTAAGTTTGGTCATTAAAATCAGCCATCAATAAAATTGCGTGGTAGTGTGGTTGTGGTTGATGACCGCGATCCAAAATAATTTTATTGCATTTCTGAATTTGTCTTTTTCTAAGTCGATTTTTTAAGGATAATATCATCATAAGGTACGTACATCCTCTGCCTACATTTATGTTTAACAATCCACGAGGCCGTAAATGTAAATGACTTCACTACGAGTTTGTAACTAAGATGATGGAATGGGGTCGCAGTTGTTTACGAAGAAATTTGATATAAGTTAGTCACCACCTGTATACCGTTTGTAAATATACCTAATAACTATGAGACAAACTTCTACCGACAAATACGTTTCAACAAATCATAGAATTGCGTTAGAAAAAAGTAACCAAGTTGTCGCCGTGCTCGCGCACTAATCCAATGAAAGCGAAAGCAAACATACCATTAGGTACTTGCTGCGCTACGTCTTACGTTACGCTGTATATACAAGTATGTTTTATCCGTGTAAAATGAAAGTCGTGTCGAGTCCTACGCTCTAATAAATATGGGGCTCGAATGCGACCCTAATCGGGGAAGCAAAATAGCAACAACGCAAACACGAGCGGTATCAAATTGTCGAGAACGCAAACACATTAAAGAACGGGCAAACACAGCGTAATGATTATTATCTATACATTGAATATGAAAAATACGGGGCGTTGCGCTAATGAATGAGACGTATTTAATTGAGCTTTGTTCAGGAGGTCGCGCGGCAGCTGGTTGACGGTATGCGACGTTAGGGGCTGGAGCAGACGGCAGGGTGCGGCGTTCAGTTCGTCCGGCATTAGTGACCATTAGTATCCTGTGATATTGTCTCTAGTATATTTAGGAAATAAGAGAGGTAAGGCCTCAGTCAACCAAGCTGAGTTAACGCAGGATTGGCTTACTCCACTCATATATATTACACGTTTCAGAACCTTTTGGAGCAATCTTTAGAAAAGTGCTTGAGGCGTGCCGCTGGGATTTGAATTCGGACCAGATCCTCTATGGCTGAATTATTGTTCACGGGGGCTATATTGGCTTACTGTATACATGTCATCTACTGACCACATTACTATAACCGCCATTGTTTTTCACCCAAACCTACTGGTGTACATATATAATCTACATATATATAAAATTTTAAAATTGTATTCAGTTTCCATACGTCTACCATCAAGGACAAAAATGTCCGGTTTGCTACCGCCATCAGTCGTCTGCTCGACGCCTTATCAAACGCCACACCTTTGTCGTTGACCTAATTTGAGTGCCACTCGACTGCGAACATGTCAACCTCGATATTTTAATCTCGATCTTCTCCTCATTAATTTCGTATTATTGTTTTTCATGAATTTATTAAGAACAAATTAATGTTAATCTTGTCAAGATTGAGGACAAATTAATTTTACAGCGGTCCATCTGTTAAGTTATTGGATCTATAGGTACTGAGTAGGTCCATGTTACTAAACAACACATGGTAAATGAATAGAAATATGAATACATGAAAATGTCATCAAATTATGAGGGGCGATAAATCGAAAGTTTTGCTGCTTAATTATGGTATTGGACTAATAAATACGACACTAATTTGTGGCGAAACACGAAACTGGGGTAGTTGTTACGTTCAGTGCGCACTGGTAAACATGGAGGGTTGATTTAGCGAGTAACTATAGGTACCGTCATAAACCTAACCAACCTATTCGTGCACGCGATTAAAATGGGGAGTTTTTGCAAGGCCGATCGCCAATGCGATAGTTCGCGGGGTCAAAAATAGCGAGAGCCGTGCCTGGCGCCGCCCCGCGCCGTTCAATGTCAACATTCAATCACGGCGGGCGGAGAGAGAGGAAACGGCGAGCGTTGGCAGTGTTGGCACGGCAGGCCCGGCCCGTGTGGCTTGACGGCTGCCCTACTGAACCGAACATCCCCGTTTTTAGGACATCTAAAGTTCATTTACGACGCTAAGGTGTAAGGCGAGGAGGCTCCCCGATAAAGCAGGTGTTAGTGCTGGTGACATGTCTCTTATGTTCCCTGTGTTGATAGCTGTCCCCTATGTTCTCCTGAGCACTAAAATAATAATCGTAAGGTTGGTTGGGACCATAAGCTGTCAGCTTTCTAATCAGTCTTCCAAATTTACAAACTATTTGGTCATCGGCAACATTATTAGCATTATTACCTCAAATCCACTTTGTATCTTACGTTGGCAAGTAAGCATATGAATGTAAAGCAATGACAATAATAATTCGAATATCCGTATAAGTACATTTCAAACGAATTTAAACGTGAGCCATAAACGCATCGGGAAACGAGACAATTATAATAAGTTAACATACACCGGTGTTGATATTTCCCTCTTTACAATACAATCTGAAATATAAATACATATTAAACTTTTATTACTTTTTGCTCACTCCGTGTTGCTCAAATTGTTTACATAGCTGCGCAAAGCCTCTCCGTGCCAGCAGTCGCTTTGTCAAGCGTCGAGTGACATTAGCTCAGCCCACTGTCAGATAATTTGGAATCCAAATAAAATATTTGTTTGTGTTATTTGGTAGATATTCAGAAACTAAAAATTAAATGTTAACAAAGAAAATGTTTATAGTAATGTAACGGTAGAATCGCAGAACGTAATCAAACTACAATGCTGCGGCAGTGCCTTCGTTATCCCTCATCCGCCTTTAATGATGATAATTAACATCTGCTACGTATCTATTTGTCTGTACTTTATCACCTGTTTGGAGAGAAATCTTAAACACATGTACTAAGTAAGATATCTTCGTCAAGTAGCTACAGTCTCAAACTTTTACTTTTCATCATGCTTAGCTTTGAATGCGTGTTATCATTGTTAATAAAAATCAGTAAATCAAACAGTTCAGGAAATGACCAATATTATCTTTATAATAAAATGAAAATATTATGTCAATCTCAAATAAGTATTATACTGCTGGATATATGGAAACGAAATAACAAATAACGTCCATTTTGACCAAAGACATTTCGTTTTGTTGCCATACGAATTTCCCGAGTTAATTAGATTCAAGAACACCTATTCTGGGAAATATTCGATCAGACACACCTGATATTGTAATAAGCAGCACATTATGCGCAATCTGCTGCCTCTATAATAAATTATTCGAATCCCTACAAACGCCAGGGATCGAAACATTAAAAATGTAAAGGATGAATGGCGAATTCAAAGAATATTGAAGTTGAACACACCCTTTCCCGTTCACAGGATTTGAGTATTTTATCAATGAGATTGTAAAAATACAAATGAAACATAAATATTTTTCTTTAAAATCAAAATAATTTAATTTTGTTCTTTTTTGTCGATAGTCCTTCCTGGGAACGTGTCCTATTCGTATTTTGATACGCACTACTCCGAATGCGAATCGGATGAAGAGTTAGAAGTCGATCTAAGGTGGCCGGATAGTTCCGAAAGAGCTACTAAAAACTACTAGGAATAAGAATGAATGCTTAACGAGAAGAGTATTTAATGCACGAAAAGTGCTTGTGGTACAATTTTGCGGCTCGGTCACAGAATGTAATTTTTTGTGTATTGAGTTTAAATTACACATACGCGTAAGTCCAGGTATCACCACCCGCTTCATATCAATAAAGAGATAATTATTAGGTCAGCAGGTGTCTTGGGTCGAGCAGTTTGCCAGCCCATTAAGCAAATAACGAGTCCGCAGGATAAACTTGGAGGCAGTAAAGTTTATTAATGGCTCGATTACTAGCTCGACCCGAGGTGCAAAGAAGTACTATCAATCAGTCAAGTGCGCGACGGGACCTGGGGGCGGCAGTAGCTACCCTCTCAGAAACGCTAATAACAAAATTCCGCCGCCCCTGTTTGTTTCTCCAGAAAGGGGTGAAGATGAATATTCTAAAACGTTGCTTTCCTCCCAAAAACAACGAATGCTTTATTCCAAATGAAAATCTGGTAATGTCTCATTAATAAACCCTTGACGTTGAGTTTTCGCTCGGACCTGACCTAGAGAAGACATCTCAGAAGCCATGCTAACAGTATAATTTAAGGTAGGCTAATTGTTTCGAAATTTAAAATGTTTACACTTTTTTTCAATACACACTAATAAATAAATAACACCAGTGTAATAGTTGTTGCAACTGTCACATGTTAAGGAATGCCTTCCGGCCACCAAATTGTATATAAGTGATTAAAATGTATGAGGTGCCAGTAGTCTGCTTGCTAGGAGTACATTTCGGAAAGTCCATTGCCAGATGGATGATCGTAAAACATTTGTTTTTTAAATACATAATGAAATAAATAGAATTCGCAAAGGAAAAGGACTACTTGTGAAATAAAGACCACAGTGCGTTGCGGCTGACGAGATTAACGTTTTTTACGTTAAGGGTTAAGTTAGGTTTATTTATTTTTTTAAAGAGAATCCTGCCCTGAAGAAATTTAGTAGGGATAAATAAAAGATTACAAAAAAATTAAGAACAAGATGTAAAAGCCACACGCAGACAAAACAAACTAACAGATGAATGAACAAGCTTGAACTAGGTCCAGCGTTGTCCGAATGCCAATTATACGAAGGTAATGTTCGCGTTCGGAGCGTGTGGGTCGCGTATGCATGTGAAAGCCACATTAACAAAATGTATGCAAATGCATGCAACCGGTCATCTCCAACAACAACGATTCGCAATATCGCTGTATTATACGAGTATATACTATGGGATATAAGTACAGATATCTGACGAGACAATTAGACAAATTTAGATACGAAAGATTATAGAAAAACCTTGAGATACCTTGAGATAACTTGATTAATAATAAATATCTTGGACATTCTCACCCGGCCATCTGACCCCAAATTAGGCGCGAGCCTGTGATATGGGTGTCAAAGACTGATATAGGTACATACATATAGTTAGATATTTTTAAATACATACTAGTTAAAATAGATAATATTAACATCCAGACACAGAACAAATACATAGTTTGCGCCAACAGACCCGTGAATTTTTTTTTAAATATATATATTATTCGTAAGACATTGAAAAAAGTTTTTAACACAACACAAGCCAAGTTTTATTATTATGCCATCACTGTTCGTAGGAGAAAAAGAAGAATATTGTACGGGGACGACACATTCTTATCAATAACAACTTATCTCGGATAACTAATGAAAATGTGTGTTAACTACGGAAATTTCAATAGAACTGTTACTTATGCTTCCAGGCAGCAGAACGAAGCGGAACGCGACGTCCAAGCAGCAGAGCGGCAATACCCAAATGGCTCAATAACAGTTAATAGCGGCGCGCACAAACAGAGTCGGCGGCTCGGCGCGCTGTGCATGCATGTGGACCTCATTAATATATGCAAATGCATGCGACCGGCCGCGCCGCCGATCGCAATATTGCGACATTACATGCAATATGGCTGAGGGACATTTACGACAAGAGTCGACAATAGTTTAGATTTTGGCGCTAAAAAGCAAGGGTCATTAATGTATTTAGGCTGCGATTTAAGCGGTCTTGATAAAAACGCGATGGGGTGCGGTAACCTCGTGGCTCGAAAACCAGCAGTTGGTACCTTGATACCCGTTGAAATGTTTTACGTGGGTGGACGCATGCGAATGCGATGCAGGGCGATTGGAACGCGATCGTTGGATTGTCGGGAACATATATCTATAGATACATACATACGTCTTGAAAAAATAACTAATACTAGATACAGTAAAACAATTTTTTTTTATATATTCATTCTGTCTGGTATTTTAGTTCCACAACATACAGGTGAAACTAATAAAAGCGTATTAAAAAAACGATGTTCATTATTAGTTTACCCAAAACTTATTTAGTTCTGAACTGATAAACTCGCAGGGGGTCGGATCATCGCCACGCTAGAGTCAGTGGGGCTGCAATAACCTCATTTATTACATAAAAAGCAAAACATGATAAAATAATTGGTAAGTAATGAATGATAAAATAATAAGGTCACAGTTAGGTATCAAAATAATATTAATAGCATAACATTGGGACCCCTTTTTACGAAAATTATGTGGATGGAGGTGAAGTTTTATGGAGATGGAATGTAGAGAGCTATCATTTTTATATTCATTAGAAATACACAAAATTATTGGTTTCATATGACAGAACATATTTAATAATTACCTGGATACGATGGCATGTTATTTGTCACAAATCTTTATATATTTCTTGTGTACGTGTGTATCTCACTGAGCTCCTTCTAAACGGCTGGATAGATGTTGATTACATTTTTTGTGTGTTTGAGGGGATACGAGAATGGTTTAATTTTACAATTTGGTCCACTAGAAAATGTTTTTTAAACACGATTTTCAAATATTTTAACCGTCGTTCACAGAAGTCATTTACATGAAGCGTCGCGTCACTTTGACACTTCATATGGCAGAACAACGTTTGCGGGGTCAGCTAGAAGATATTTATATTTGGTATTTGATAAATTATAATTTGAATCATAGTCGAATTTCGACCAGTCGGCGACCACTAGTCGAAATATAAAGGATTCATTAAATTATACAATTAGCACTGGGGCTTTTTCGCACCAATCGGTTGGTGATTTTTTAAAGTACCGACGTAGGTTAAACCAAAACCAGCAAAATGAACATTTAAAAATGAGTTCAATAATATATTTCAGAGTCCATAATTTTAGGATAAGTAGCGCCCCCTATGAGCATTATAGGCAACATTTGTTAAAACAGCGCGCAGACAATCAGACAACTGAACGGGGCATTGTCATGGTGATTCACTTCAGTTCAGTGTCAACAATTTAAACACGTTTTTACTCGCATGTTTCTCCCTAATAATCAGAAATCATCAAGGAAAACACATTGCTATTACAAAGCATGTATTTATAGATCTGGCCAAACTATGGAACGTTTATCAGATAACACAAACACAGCCATTTTAGAAGAACCAAAAATACTAGAGGTTACGTATCGTATATCAACTTGATTCCGTGATAACAAGTAATAGGACACAACAAACCCTTGTAACCATTCGCGAAATAACAGTTAAAAGACGAAATATCTTCAATAGAGCAATGTTTGAGTTGTCAAAGAGGTTATGTCTGCAACAAACAAAAATATAAGGCGTTTACCTTGTTTTACTGCTGTCGGACTGCAGGGATCACTGTAAAACGATGCACAAATTGTTTCACAGTTATTTAATATACAAATATTAATAACAAAACAGGTTTGCATCACAGAAATAACAAAATAAAACGGAAAACATTGAAAGCGGGCAAGAAAGAAGCGCGATACGAAACAGCAAGCTAAGCAGCAGCTGACTACATGCGCATGCCCGGTGTGACTTTGCAAGGGAGTGAGTGGACGTTTTGACGTTCCTTTCTTGTTTGGCTTGTTGCGTTGCACAGAATGCAACATACTTGATCACTTATTTTTTGTCTGTGATTAGTAATAGATGATTAATTCAAATAACAACGCTATTAAAACACTCAAGAAGGTTAAATTAAATTTATACATTCGTAATTATTTTACACATACCAAACATTAAAAAAAGTAAAATTTTAGTGTGTATTAAATGTGTAAGATTAATGTTAAATTTAATATATAAGTGTTAAATCTACAATCATTGGAACCATATTTGTTATTTTGTACTTCAATGGATGTGGTGTAGGGTCACAGTAGTAGGTATATAGATATAGGGGTGGTAGGGTGCAAATAAATATAATGAAATAAACATGATTACTTAAAAAATCATGAATGACAAGAACAATAATGATGGTTGATTGGTTGAACATGACCGTAAAATATGTTATAACTTGCTTTACGATTATGACGCCTTTACAACGTTTATCGTTTAGATGCGCAACGTGGAGGAGTGGAGTGGGCGCGCACCGGCCGCGGCACGACCGGAGCCGACGGCTTTGGCCCTCTAGCGGGCATATTGAGAATTATCGATTGTACGCGCCGCCGTGCGGCACCACCCGCCATTGCACAGCCCTGCCCTCTCTCTATACTGTGGTCATTGGTTCTAGCGTGTAATTGCTTTATATTGTTCCTAGTTCCTGCGTTCGATCGTAACATACGACAGAACGAGTGGTTTTGTCAGGTGAAATTACCCATTTCAGCTAAATGAAATCTAGCGAAATTTTAAGAGTGCCAACATTACTTTATATTAATGATAAATTATCGATACCTACAAATAGGTACCTAATGATCTTTCTACCCTAAGTTTTTCTACCTTGTATTGCTCGTCGTTTTGGTACCTACGTAACCAATATTTTCTCGCTAAATAAACTCATATCTTGGTAAGGAATAAAACTTGGTAGATTCATGGGTTGGTTGAAGTACTACATACCCTACCTACTTCTTGTTCATGAATCTGTAGCATAATAGAAGTATTTAGGTATATACTAGTAGGTAGCTATTAATTTTATGAATAGATGTGTAGTATTAACAGCAATATGTTTTCAAATTAATAACTACCTAATAAGATTATAAGTTGGTAATAATTATGAGTTAAATTCTTCTGTCACGGTTTTTATTTTCAATATCACCACTAAACTTTACTGTTCAACAATACCTAATAAAATTGTTCATCGAACTCTCTCATCTTAACTCCTGAATATTGTTGTTCTTAACTGTCTAAACACCTAATTTTTCTAATAATTTGTGAGATAGGTATTAAGACTGCATTTATATTGTAGAATTAAACGCTGTTCTTGCTGAAAAAAAATTTGGGCTTTTCTACCTTCATATTTCTCTCGAAGTCTGGAGTTGAGTCCGGTGTTAGACAAAGAAAGCGTTGTGATGTTAAGGCAAATGCCAATATTGCATTTGTTAGGTCCCGTCACTGATGAAAAGTGAGTGTCGAACACAAAACACCTCCACGTATCTCATAGTGGCTTGATTTTATGTTACTTTAATTACTACTTTATTTTTTGACGTGATCACTGAGTTAAATAAACGACGTGATACTGTCTTTTAAAGCGATGAACGCCTACACGCACGAAAAAGCGTGACTCATTCTGAGAGTACGCCTAGCGTTCCGTGTGAAAGCGAGAGCGTGGAACATGCACGCATCCATCTCTTTTCCATTCCGTCAAATCAGTGGACATTAGGTAGCTTCACTCAATTATAGTGATAGAGCCAACCCATAGCAATAGAGCGAATAATCGGTTGCAGTTAAAGAAATTTTTGTTTGAGGCGAAATTTAATTTTGAATGCGAAGTTGGGGGATGGACGGTATCTTAGATTGTTTGTAGTCTTTATGAACGTGAACGTCACCTGTTAAACACTTGAGGGTTCTTCAATTGATCGCGGGCTTTGTAGATATCTCCTTCTTAAAATATTTACAAAGTGAAAACTAGAGCAACGCAAAAGAGTGAAAAGACGCAGGCGGAACCGTGGGTAAAATTTAGTTAAAATTTAACACACATTATATTAGACAAGTTGATTTGTTTGGAGCGTTGTCGCCTACCCAAGTACTAAATTAGGAGGGTGGCGGAGGAAACTGATATTTATGCACGTTAATAAGAAGCCGAGTTCCAGACAAAGCCTACCTTACCTTATAAACATACGTATTTATACGTCTTATGAAATTCGTCATAGAAAACGCTTGTACACTTAGGATCAATTTCGGCAATTGAAATAATATTGATCTTCTACTAGGTAATTATTGTGTGTTACCTACTTATAGATAAGTACTATGTTAGTGTTTTTTAAATTTTATTAATTGTAAAAAACAAAAACAAAATATGGCCCGAATTATTATATATTTAATTCCAGCTAGCAAAACACTTAAAAAGCAAAGCTAAATAGTACGACGTACGGTGTTGTATGAATCCTAAACAAAAAATGATACGATTTCACGCGGTAACTAGTTTCGAATTATAAGAACGAGTTAGAAGTTAAAACTCAAAAATGTGTTTTCTGAAAATATTTTCTGTCTGTATGTCTGTCCGGACATCACATGTCATGAAAACCCCCGGTAGAGTTTTTCCAGAAATGTATATGAATGAATATAATTTCGGGCCCGTTGGCGCAATCGGTAGTGACTCTGTCTGTTAATATTGATATTATAATGCCCCTGAATCGAAATATTGAAAAAATATTCAATGAGCAGAAAAAGTTGAACGAACGAACGAAAGTTACTTCATCATCCAGAAAATTTTATGAAGATTATGTTTGCTCTTTATCATCTTAATGGGATCTTTGTTTACGAGTTAATGGAATGTTAAAAAATACATATTATTACCAGCTGACCCGGCAAACGTTGTTTTGCCATATAAATAACTAGTGGACGCCCCGCAGCTTCGCTCGCGTAGAATTAGACCCATTAACGACGTCTGCCCACGTTCGGGCAGCCCATTTGACTTCAAAAACGGCAAAGTTTCATACTAACTTTGCACCCCCGTTTTACCCCCTTAGGGGGTGAATTTTCAAAAATCCTTTCTTAGTGCTCCCCTACATTATGAAAGGAACCCCTGTGCAAAATTTTAAGTTTCTAGCCCTTATAGTTTAGGCCCTGCGTTGATATGTCAGTCAGTCAGTCAGTCAGTCAGTCAGTCACCTTATCCTTTTATATATATAGATTTTTGGTTGATCGTAGAGGGTTGAAAATTCAGGGTTGTATGTATTTTCTAATGTTGTATCATAAAAAAAAATAAAAACAAAAAATTTCGTCAAAAAATTAAAAAATAAATTTTTGGGGTGGACTACCCTTAACATTTATAGGGATGAAAAATAGATGTTAGCCGATTCTCAGACCTACTGAATACGCATATAAAATTTGGTAAAAATCGGTAAAGCCGTTTCGGAGGAGTACTGCAACAAACATTGTGACATGGAAATTTTATATATTAGATGTCGCACAATCCGAGTGAAAAGCGACACGATATTGAATTTTACTTTTTGATAATTCACTAGGTAAGTAAGTAATAAATTAAGGTCGTTTTAAAGGGTTAATTTGTAAATTATCATACTTATTTATTTACTATTTTTGGTTAGTATTAAGGTTATTTGTATTAGTAACTAGTGGACGCCCGCAGTGGAATTAGACATAACAATAGTTTCGTTTACACCTAGTTATAACATATAGCCTGTTACTCAGTGAAGATTCAGGCAGGTGAATGAATTTTTGAAATTGGTCCAGTAGTTTTTATGTGAAAACATTACAAACAAATGTTTCCTCTTTATAATATTAGTGTAGATTGCTGTTTGGGGTTTTAGTAGTAGGTACTGGCTACGAGATCGTTTTGTTTTTAATTCAATTTAATTTTAACATAACATTACGATTGTATTTCACCGAAAGGGCCGGCAGTATGTTTTAGTAAACCCACTTTTCACCAATTATGTTAAAGTCCCATGTAATAGTTGGTGAGCCTATTGCCATGCAACGGGCACAGAATCAGACCGGGAATTTCAAGTAAGAAGAAATAGTTTTTGCATGACCCGGGGATCAAACCATAGACCTTTAGCTTACCAATCGTCCTTTGGGACCAATAGATCACAAAACCAACGAGGCAGAATTTGTTTTAATCATTTGTCTCTTAAAGATTTACAAAATAGGTTTAGGTTAGGAGTAGGTAGGTTTATTTTTAGAGTATGTCATGTAGATGTATGTATCTATACTAAGCTTGGATAAGTTGCATGGATGGATAGACTTTTATCCCGTTAATACTCTTAAGTCTTACTTTTAACTTAAATAATAAAATTGTTGTCATATTTTTGTGTTATAGAGAAAAATATCGTTTAAGCCCGGCCTATATTGACGATGCTTACTAACATTGCCCGACCTGAGCTCGAGAAATGTATCCAAACTTAAAATCACCGGCCGTATAAGAAAAAGGAATCTATTCTGCCGAGAATCTCTAAGCGACAAAGTTGTAAAGGTCGCACCGTGTGCAGCCCGCCCGGCGAGACACGCCGCGCGATAAACTTTTGCACTTTGCGAAATGCATAAGAATTTCATAACACGTTTGAGTATGGGAATTGTGTGATATCCTTTGTTTTGAAGAGCTAATAAGAGTGCGCATCAAGTAAAGCAAGCAAGAGAATTGCAGGCGTCTGTGAAAATATATTTAAAAACAAAAGTAAGTAGGTACCTAGCTAAACCTCTAATATTTACCTCGACGTAAGGTGCAAAAATTGTTAATAAATTAATCTAAGTTATAAAGAAAATAAACATTCTCACTAAATTTCTCTGAGATCTGCATAAACATAAGGCCTGAAAGATCCATAGACTAGTTGAACGTGCAACACTTCACGATGAGCGCACGATCAACAGTCCGATGACGGCCCAGTCCAGTGTCCTCAATAAGGTACCTAGAACCTACTGACGAAATAGACTTGTGAATCAATAAGTATACTGTAAAAAAAGTTTTTTTTTAAAAAGCTTTTATAACTTGACCTTGAAACCTTATCGTGGTCAAAGTTCATTACAAGACTTTACCACAAGTGCAAACACGACTATGATACGATATTCCATCATGAAGTTCCAGTTAATATCTTCCGGCTCCATCATCAGATCAGTTCGACAGTACCATATTATTGCATTGTCATCGGAACCTAATATGTGTGCCAAATTTCAGCTCGATAGCTTCAGTGGAAGTGGGTGAAATATTGATTGCAAGATTCCAGGACATACATACATACATACATACATACATACGAGTGAAGTTAAATAAAAGCTTTTAAAATGAGATGTTCTTCTGCCATACTCTACGACTTGTATAGCTAGGCAACGTGCTCTACCATTGCTCTACTTAAAGTTACAAGCTACGTGTGGGAAGCTGCTAAAGATATCTAAGATGGACGACAGTCCTACATTTAAAATTGTTGATGTATTTAATCAGTTTCTATTTTATTGAAAGTAACTTGTGCAGTCAACATTTTCTAAAATGACGACGTAGCAACGAAATAGTTTTCTCAGCGCAGGTGCTTTTTTTAAGACAGTAAAAGTAGACGAATGCCAGCATTTTGTAAGCAAAGCAAATGTAGAGCAAATGAGATGTGCGCCGGAAAATTTGGCTTGAGGGTAGTTGTGAATTTTGCACGGGGCGGTGCATTATGCGGCGCACGTACCGCTGTCTGCACGGCGCGGCGGCGCGCGCGGCGAGGCAATTCCTCCGCTGCGGCCGAAGCTTGCGTACTCCTCTATCACCGAACCTCATTTATTATTTAAGGCGCTCCGTACCGAAACGTACTTAATGCCGCACGTGGAGCTGACTTCTCAAAGTGTTCCCCTTTATGACAAATCGATGTTCTCGCCAGACCTGTAACTGAACTGATCTATACGTAACCAAACTTTGCGACTGAAAACATTTAATCCGTAAAAGCAATCTCAAAGAGGTAATAGGAAGAGGATTCCGTGCATATTTATTGCCGGTCTCTAAACCGTTTCTCGGGTAATTCGGTACAAGCAAAGCGACATTATTTTTGTAGTAATTTCAGCGAATGTCCTTTAAAATATTCAGAGTGCTGTAGCCGAGCCCATTAACGTGCCCGAGCGCAATTCGGAGCGGGGACTCGTCCGCAAATGGCGGCGATATCATTAACTTGACCCCCGCAACTATCCGTCGTTTCGCAAGTTTTTCCCGATATTACACCGGAGGGGTATTCGCGACATACGACATTTTTTTTATAATGTATATAATGTATTGGGGGACTAAGTGTACAATAGCTTAATTAATTAATCGCTACCTGTATTACCTTATAGGTAGAACCTTTACTAAACAACGTAAAACATTACTGGTTTTAGAATAAAATAAATCTGTAGTGAAAGTTCGCAGGGAACACACGATTGAAAATTATTGATATTAATATACTTATGAAAAATTATTATTTATTATAATTTCTTTTTAAATAATTCTTTGTTTTAGTTTAAGGTCTTATGATAAATATTGATTTAGATAAAGAAAATAAATTGTAGAAATAGAATTTGTGGTGTTGGAATTAGGACGGTGGATTTTTCAAATAAAGTCGTGTATGGAAAATGGATAACGGATTTCACCAGATAAAGAAAACTTCTCCTATCTTCAGACTACACAAAATATGTGGCGCGATGCGAAGATAGGTGTACAGAATTCCTAACTAAAGTTGTGCGAGGGGATTTCTCAGCTAAAGAAATAATGGTGAAAATTCACTAGCTAGGAACAAACGCTCGCTGGAGTGGGAGGTTCTTTCAGATATGGAGAGCAAATTATAAGGCGCATCTCCAATGAACTTTTCTCTAAAATGACTTTACACTTTTACGAATTATGTGGGTGGTGAGCAATTAGATTTAAGCATTGTTAAAGACCTTTTTGTAGCGTCCATAGTCCAGTGGCTCGCGTCGATTCAATATGATCAATAGAGTTAAGCAACAACGGGCGTGGTCAGTTGTGGATGGGTGACCCGCTAGTGGCGAAATTTCACGGACACTACCATTCTTCGAAGGGCACGTTAAGTGGTCGGTCCCGGTTATTTTTAATGGTGGAAACAGTCGTCAAGCCTTGTCGAAGACTTTCGGGTGGCAGTCGGCCATTTACCCCTCCACCATTCCGTATTGGAGCAGTGTGGTGGAATGGAGTATGCTCTAGACTTCCCGCAGCTGTGTATGTGGGGGAAACCCGTGCCCAGCAGTGGGACGTCTATGGGTTGCAGCTTGCTTTTTCTATTAGACTTAGATTTCTTACAACAAAACGATACCATTTTACAACCGCTCCACAAACGGTTTTAGGAGGCCATCAAAAGTTTTGTAACAACTAATTAAAACTTGTGTGAACATTAAGAATACCTACATCGTAACGAGATCGTTTTATTTGTTGTTGGGCAAAAATGCATCAGAATGAGAACACCCTACCACCCTCATCTCGTTTCTAAGAAATTGTATTTGCCAGCAGGGTATCGTACGCTTAATTTGAAATTAGGGCTTTCGAAAAGACTCAGCCATTTAATTTTCATATATCAACACCTACGTAAGAGCAGTTTGTAGCCCAATGTTTTTCAATCATATAATTGCTAGTTCTTACAAATTTTAGAACGAAATTTAGCGTTGCGCTTATGTTTCATTACTTGAGATCTAATTACGAATATATTAATGTGAGTCTTAATTTTCACTTTAATTATGTATTTCAAATATAAGCTAATCATAATTAAGGTACATAAGTATTCTATCGGATCATTAAATCCCTACTCGTAGTAATATTACATTTAGATACCTATGTAGGACTAAGCTTATCTATTATCATCAAACATAATTTTACACGGCTAAAGTTACCGGGAAAAATCTTTAGTTAGACTGAATACAGAATACATAAGCAATGTGAGTTTGTATACATTAATCTCAGTTATTTAAAGTTAGTTGTGGGATTGCAAATAAGCAGGGAGGTTGGACCGCAAGTTGGTCGGCCGCGCCAAATTACAGTCTGTCACCTCGACTCAAGAAACCTGTTGACACTTCTAAGTTACAATATTTCTCAGAGGCTTTGTAAAACGTCAACACAAAATTGATACCAAATTAAAAAAGCCAGAAATCCTTCTTAAAAATAGATTTCTTGTAATTTTTAATTTGTTTGGAGTGGATGGGATTGATTCTAAAATAATTATAGGTACCTACCGTTAAAAATTGTTTTTTTAAAAAGCTTTTTAAATCTTTTTTTTTATTTTCATGCATTGTCATCGGAACCAAATATGTGTGCCAAATTTCAGCTCGATAGCTTCTGTGGAAGTGGGTGAAATATTGATTGCAAGATTCCAGGACATACATACTTACAAGATACATACGAGTGAAGTAAAATAAAAGCTTTTAAAAATCAAAAGTTAAAAATCAAAAATAAGCAATGCGATTCATAAAGCAAAGTTAGCTGCATTTCTCTTACCTATTCGATAAGCAAAGTAGTCAAAGTAGACAAGCTTTATAATAATGTAAATAAAATCAATTCAAAAACAGAGAGGTTGCATTTGAGTGCCTGTGAATTCAAGGTGGTTACGAATAGCGTTTGCATCCTGAAGTCATTCCCCTGGCTGAAGATCCCAGTCCCGGAGCTCCGACGGTCTAGTTTGAAATTTCATTCTTTTCGAACACATATCTCGACTTCGTCCGGGAATCTACTTTACATTTCTCATCCTAATGGCCATTGGGAGAAAATTGGAAAAGAAGTTTCGTGTCCGCATTCCTATTCATGTAGCTTGTTCGATGGAACCATTTTAAGAAAAGAGAACTGTATCAGATTAGGTTGCTTGAACAACATCCCTAGAAAATGTGCAGATCTCTATCATACCTAAGATTCATTAAAGTCACTAAAACAGCTTGTTGTGTTTGTGTTGACTTGTGATTGTTGCGTATCGTGAAGAGACAATCCCGCTAAATAAATTATGGTTAATTATTAATTATGACATATTTAAGTTCTCACCTATCATTTCAGTGCAGATCCTAAAATTGTTGGACATGCTAAGAGCTATGCGGACAGCGCCAGACCTCTTGGCGCGGGATACCAACTCGCTCTCATCAGAGACAGTCTCCCGCAGGGTGATTGTCATGCTATTAAGAAAGACCAACCGCATGTGACATTATTCTATTTAAATGCTACGTCGCTTGATGGAGTAAGTATTTATAATGTTTAGCATTTTTCAGTTCTTATAGTAACATATTAATAATCGGCGGTGCGGTGCGACAAGCGGTGACAGCCCAGCGGCTAACGAACTCGCCTCTCACTCGAGCGGTCCGGGTTCAAACCCCAGTGGCACGCACCAATGACTTTTCTAAGTTATGTGCGTTTTAAGAAATTAAATATCACTTGCTATAACGGTGAAGGACACATCGTGAGGAAACCTGCATGCCTGAGAGTTCATCATAACGTTCTCGAAGGTATGTGAAGTCTGCCAATCCGCACTTGGCCAGCGTGGCGGACTAAGGCCTAATCCCTCCCATTCTGAGAGGAGACCCGTGCCCAACAGTGGGACGTCTATGGGTCGCAGCGATTAATAATATTTTTAAAATTCTATTTATACCTAGGTACCTACAAGATAAAAACCTATTGCCATATAATCTGTACCGTACTGGTGTGCCCTTTTTATTTATGGATAGTGGACGCCTGCTGTATCGCTTGCGTGGAATTAGACATAACAATAGTTTCGTTTATACCTTGTAAAATTATTTAGCCTATGTGACTCAGTGAAGATGCAGCTTTCTATTGGTGAAAGAATTTTTTAAATCGGTCCAGTAGTTTTTATAATTTTAGTATAGATATAGATGTATGAAAAAATCTCAAAAGAAATTACATACGTAGGTACACTCGTACCACTTCACTAAAACATTTATTTTATAAAAGTTTCATTTTGTAAACATATACTATCATTACGTTGATAAGCAATCTAAGTAAGTGCATTTTTCAAGTCAGAGGGTTTTATGTGGATACACATACTTGCGAATGAGTTCCACGAATTTAGAAAATACACGTCCCAGGTGATATAGAACATGCGATGTTTTTATGGAATTTCGATGGGGTGAAATGGGGGCATTATGTGGTGGACGCCCTTTCTAGGGTTCGAGCACACGGATGATGCCTATGGTGCCGTTGACCCCTATCGATTTGTGTTCACAAATAGCTTAATTACGAGTTTGTGGGAACAACCCATATTTGTTGTTTACAATTTAATTCTAATCTGTTAACTTGATGGTTTGTACTTCAGAATAGCCTATATGATGTAGAGCCTACTTTGCAAACTATTCATGTTCATACAAGACTAAATTGATAATTTTAAATAACCCCAATTTGATGAGTCCGATGACGGTATATCTGCTGGAAGTTGGGGAAGAGCTGGATAACCTGCGATTCCAGGTTATCGGTGTCAGATTATGCTTTTTATGTTCTTGCAATATTATCGATTGTTGTCAAGTTCTTTCTGACTGTGACAGACGATTCAAGCAGCGTTTTTCGGGACACCTCTCGCATTGTGGCTATGAAGGCCAATTCGGGAGCGACATTTCTTACCGTTGATGTACTAGGTAATAGCTAAATTTCTAAAAAATTGTGACTGTAAAAATTCGTCTCATCTTCTTATAAACTACATATGAGCTGGTTATCTTCAAGCGGCTAAATAGTAAAGGCTAGAATCACTCTTTCATCAAGTCACCTATAATTCAAATTGATAAATCGAGCTGACAAAAATAATGGGTGGTCTTAAAAATAATGGGTTTTAATAGTTAGTATCTTACCTAGTAGTTATAGTAGGTACAGTAACAATTACAGAATACGCAGAATTTCTTTTTAGTTAAATTAGCTAACCTTCCCCGCAGAGTAGTGTAATTGGATGTAAAGCTTAATTTGTTTCAAGGCCCGCTGCTATATCACCAGCCACCCTCATAAATACCTCCAGATCGTTTGCTTGGAAATGTTTTAATTGAAGTTACTTTAAATTAAAAATTGTGGCTCGTAATTAACTTTTCATTTACAATATTGTGCTATAATAGAACTTTTTAAAACGTTGTTCTAATTTATTTTCAATGATATCCTAATTCGTAACATATTATTCAACTACTCGTACCCGTACTTTAACGTCTGTAAGTTGTCGGTCGACAGAAATAACAGCTTTCAAAGTTAGAACCAAGATTTACTACTTAACTTCAGAATTGCACTAAACTTTAATCACTGCGGAGGAACAGACGGATTCGCCAGCTATGACAACAGTGCTGTGTGCGTGACCCAGATTGTTTTCTCCGTTTTCTCTCTGGAGTGTAAGCTTTTTTTTTCAAAAATAAACTATTCGTTGTTTATTAGGGTAGGTTGTGTAAAGTCGAAAGTCGATTATTTCTGTGCAAGTATTCGCTGGGGAACGGTGCCTTCTCAATCCGCCGGGATCCTGGAGTCGCGGTCCGCACCCGCCCTAATTTACTGCCGTGCTAACCACGTGGCCCGTAGTTCGTATTCATTACCCACCTGCCCCCCGCTGCCAGAGATTTAATACCGCTCCGTATCACTGCTCTCATTTACCACTACTTAAATATTTATTTCATTGCCTGGAATAAGGCCTCGCCGCAATTCCTCCGTGCCTCAGACATACAAATTTACAACCCCAAATATGACAACTGAATTTCTAAACTAAATAAATTAACCCTCACTCGGTGGCAACGAACCACAGCGACGAAAATACGATGCTTGTATCCACTGATTGGAACGGCCGTAAAAGATGATCGGTTAGCAAGCAGAATACGGGCGTACCAGACCAGTGTATGGAATAGATAGATATGTATGGGGACAGCCGTTACGGCTCGTACCTCGTATACTGGATTGCATGTACGACTATAGAAGCTCTTTGACGAAATATTGCAGATAAAGGTATTGTGAAAACTATATGTAGTGAAACAAATTTTAAAATATTAAATAAAAATACTATACATTGCTTATTTTATACTCTGAAGTCTAAATACTAAATATTTTAAAATTAAGTTTTTGGTAAAATTTTGGAATGCAGATTACTAAACGTCAGACGGCTGTCATTAATTTAACTAACACGTTATTGTGCGCAATAAGAGACCGATTCTAATAAATATACTGACCCTTGCGATCCCAAAATGTACCAAGTAGTTTGTATTATTCATTCTGGGGATATATGATGAAGCAATTATCCTTGGTCGGTGTTAGGAGTTATTTTATTGTGAGCCGGAGGTCGGGGCGGGCGTTCGGTATTTACTGAACCTTCTTGAACGCGACATTTCTTTGAGGTTCAACTAATGCTATAGCTTTTTATACAAAATCAAGTTAGAAGAATAGATTGTGCGCTTGACTCCGCGTTCATTTGTAACTTATAGTTCTCGGGAGTTTAAGGCTTCATTTCACAGTCACTGTTGCTTAGTAGACAGTGCTTTTTAAAACAACAATGAACGGGTTTCTATATTAGGAACTTTAGAAAGGTATCATAATATTCAATTTAAATTCCTGAGCTGACTCCGTCTCCGTTTGTTTAAGGTCTAATGTGCAGTACCACACAAGTATCTGTCAAAATGTTATCTAAATTGCAATCTAAATGGCTTCAACATTACAGGCATAAGTGAACCAACAACATATTACTAGTTATACTTCACCTTTTTAAATGAAATGTTAGAACCAGTGATAATTAAAACGTCTTAGATGGATTAAAGTTTATGCGGCTGAATGTGGTTTGATTGTTACATGCATGATTTTTAAAATAATAATATGATGTGGATAGAACAATAAAAAATGAAGGTTGAAAAACAATTTACATATTAGTTTAAGCATGTTGTAAGTCACTTAAGCTTAGAACTGTTAAATATAATAATGCAGGTTTCAGTTGGCAGTGCATATGATCGGAGCAGAAATACTTATATTTGGCGCTCATGCTGGCATTCCACTGGCTTGGCTATTTACTATTTAATCTTATAATTATATTGTATTAATCCATGCAATATGTACCTACAAACAATCAATTTTTATAAAATTGAAACAGAAGGCCATTTAATTGTAAATTATCGTAAGTAGATTCGTTGCCTATGACTTAACCGTGTCGATGAGTGTCATAAATAGAGATAGCAAAGTGGGGCCAAGTTCGATAAAAATAATATAATATTTATTTGCTTAAATTCAATTAGTAACATTAAAAAAATTAAAAGTTAAATTATTATAATATCACTCACACTTACCTCGTATAGGCATCCGAATTTTTTACACATATACTTATTATTTGTATCTCTTTAAATTTCACGGGTCCAGATGTGGACCCGGTAATTTGGAAGGCTTGCGTGGGGACACAGGACCAACACGTAGAGGCCCCTTCGAGACATTTTAATGAGTTGTGATGTGGCACACGTGGCGGAGACCACCCTCGATCGACTGCACCATCAATTGGTACACCCGAAGGTGTACAGGAACTATTGAAAAAGAATTTAGAGGGACTGATACATGGGCTATGGAGAACTATGACACCTGCTATTCAGATCGTTACAAACCTAAAAAGCGGAAATTACATTATTATTATAATGCTAATCTAGGCGCCTTTTCCACTATACCAAAAAATCTAATACATGAGAATTTTTAGTTTCCTGGCTTGAATCAAGGCGGCAACTCACGCGGCAAGACGACATTGTTATACTCCACATATCCGGATTGAGTCCTTTAAATAGTTCAGATCCTAGGAATTCTAATAAGAGTCGAGAATTTTATAATGCGGGGCCTTTGCGTCACACCTTCAAGACATTGAACCCTGAAACCCTTGAAACTTTGTCGAGCTGAAAACTTATAGGTACAAAATGACCTTCCTATTAAATCTTGAAAAATATTGCGAAGCTAAAAAGTAGCGATGTCTTAAAAAACAGTAATATTGTCGGTTATGTCTCCACGTAAAGGGACCGTGACGTTACAAGATCCGTCCTGTGGCGTGCCGCTAACACTACTTATAAATACTGGTAAGCCGGGCTTTTGTAATCTTTTGCGTGAAGATGGCTATTATAAAATACAGCAATTTATTATTTTGATCCGTATTTTTCTTCTGTAAAGTCAAGTTGAAATGCAATTCTTTATACCCACTTGAAGGATTTTGAGCGCTAATTCGAGCTGAGCGTTGAGCGCCGTTGAAAAAATTAAAATTGCCTTTTTCGCGCGCCCTCACCAATGGACTGTTTCACATAGTTTTGAATTTTAAAATATGCTAATCTGGACTGGCTGTCTTGTTTGCTGCCGACAACACCTTTTTTGAGGGCGGTATATTGTTGCATATAAAATAATATTTTTCTCATTTTTAAATTTGCATTAAACTGTCCGTTACAACTTTCAAAATGAGACATGTTGGACTTCCAGCAAGCACTTAAATGAAATGCTATAACGTACTAATTAGATATTTGGTAAAAACTGGGTAAATCCTTTATATTTAGGTACGTGATACGTATAACTTTACCATATTTGGTTTACACAATGTAAATGGATTGTAAACATGTTGATTTTTATTTAATTTATTTCCATATGGTCTGTGGGTTATTCAGTATAAGCATATAGTTGCAAAAGTTGCAGGAAGATAAGATGACAGGAGTTCACAGATTATTAAGTCAATTGTATTTCCGTACGCCTACCCAACTACTTTTACCGCAGCGGGGTAGAGGCGAGTCGGGGTACTCCGGAGGCTATTTCATTACATGGCAAAAAACCATAGTGGATTTCTGTATATGGATACAGAAAGAAAGAAATGGTGAGATTTCAATCAAATTAATTCTAACACTTTAAATAACTCTTTACTGCACATACGAGTAAATGTACCTATTCTAATTAACTATGTCGGTTATACAACCAACAACAGCCTCGGGTAACCGACATAGTAAATTAAATGGAAATGTGTACTTTAACAGATATTTAAAAGTTTAGGCCCATGTGTTTGTCTTGCCCCACCCTATTAAATTTTAGAGACTGCTTTACCTTACGAAATTTCAAGGATTAACAGAGTGATAGGTACCAATTAGTACCAAAGCCTTCCGTGCGTTAAAATATTTCCCATGTGGTTATCACTTGGGCCTATATTTTAATTAGATTTCCGTATCACAGAAATGTTTAATCTACATTACAGCCTTCAATTACGTACGAATACGTCTTTCGTTGGAATTTGACTTCGAATAGTATTCCATTGCCAGCGTCTTTTATGATTTTAATACGCGACGCTTATAAATTGTTTTCGGACTAATTAGGTTAGTTAGCCAAGTAAAATTAGTTTTTACCCTCAGTTCCAACATCCGAAGAAGTGTCTTTGTAGCTCTTGTGTGGCGGAGTGATTAGCTATTCGTGGATATAGCGTAGTAAGTTACTACTTACCATACTCTCTAGACCTCCCGCAGAAGTGTCTGTGGGGGAGACCCGTGCCCAGCAGTGGGACGTCTATGGGTCGCAGCGATACTCGGTAGAGGCGAGGCGAATGGAGATCCCATCATGGCAAATCGAATCAAATTAATAAATATCGAAATCTTTAAAATTTTCGTGTTGATTTTTAAGTGGGTATGCCTATTACCTTTATTAATGTATTCCGTGCTATTATACACCTCTGTCTACGCCTTCGTGTAAATACAGGGACGATGTTGTGTTACGCTGTGTATGTAAAGTTATTTCATGGTTACCTATACCTCAATAAAATATTAATATTGAATGAAATAGACAAATTGACATTAGTACACAGTTTACATTAGTTTACAAACTACATTTTAGTACACAAACAATTCAATTAAGTAGGTAGTCGGTAATTCCCAAGTGTCTATTATTATAGTTATTTAATATCAAGATCTATTATATAATCAGATTAGTTATACCGAAGGTCTATATCTATATATAATATAAATATCAAACATATAATATGAGCATATATAACATAGGAGTTTTTGAAAAAAAATCTAATAATGTTGTTATTAATATAATATATGTAAGATAATAACGTATTTAATTGTTTAGAAAACAAATCGTTTAAAAAAAGGAAAAGCTCTCTCTTTAAAGACTTTTCCTTACAAAAGACGTGACGCCGCACCTTTTTGTTCCAGAACTATTAAGCTCATTAAGGCGATTCCGCAAATTTCTTACTCAACTTCATTCAACTTGTAGAATTTAATGAATTAATTAAGCAACACAACATTGCTCTGTACCGTTTATTTTGACGAAATAATAAAAATACTAAAAAGGGATACGAATCGAATCTAACCGGTGTTCAGTTATCAGGTTATTTCGTTGGAAATGGTAATTCCGTTCATAGACATATTGAATAGTGGCGAACCGACCAATAATTCGATTTCGTGGTTATTTTAGCTCATATAGGCTGTGCGAGACGCAGGTGGCGGCTCCAATTGTAATAATCAACTGAACAATACTACGTGAGTGAGCCTATTTATTATTTAACTTCCAGGAGGTAATTTTAAAATGCCACCGCTTTGTAATGGCTTTGGAATATTTTGTCTCAGGCTTTAACAAGTCCACTCGCAATTGATGTCCGGCTTAACAATACAATTCGACAGGGAAAATTAAAAGAAAGCCTAAATTGTGATGCAAATTTTTGCTATGAAGAATAAGTACATATTATTCTTCTTTTCTTCAATACGTTTTGCTTTTGTCTGCTATGGAAATTAATGTCTTACTTCCGAGGGAAGACGGCGAAGGCATTGTTAGCCTAAATAGAGAGTTTTATTCAATTTTAACTGCAGGTTTGTTTTTTACCTGATTAGCCTTTGTTTGCATAAAGAAAATACAATTTACACCGGAGTTTGGGTAAAAACTCGACGTACTCATACTCGTAAGTCATACTAGAGATAAAGTGATATTATGAGTTGGCACTAAATTAAATAGGCTTAGTTGTAAAACAATTAATCAAACATTAGAAAAATGTAGGTATGCATAATTTATTATAGATTGAAGAGCTTCAATACAAGCTACGTTTGAACTAATTCTACTAAACCGGTAGAATTAAGTACGTAAAGGTAGAATAGAGAAATTTCCAGATGAATCGGCTTTTGCAGACATCGGACAGACAGTATTTCAGTGTTAAAGCAGGTGTCCCAGCCGGTGCAGTTCGATTAATTCCCATAACGAGGTAGGTCCATCAGGCTCTCGTTTCTCTCTGGACCGGCCATAAATATATCAGCGTACCTCTGTTTAGCTTTTCCAGGGCGCTGCACATATGATCCGTCTAGCAACAGAAAGTGCATGCAAAATTAAATTTAAAATAGTTTAAATTTAATTTTATACTAAACTAGCTTCTGCCCGCAGCTTCAACCGTGGAAAAAGTGTAATCGAGTTAAGAATTAGTGTCAGTGCCATCTGTTCACGGTGTGCCAGACGACTTTCAAATAAATGTGAAAACCATCTCAAGGGAATAAATTTTCGGCATAAAAAGTATCCTATGTGCTAATCTAGGTTATCGTCTACCCATGTGCCAAGTTTCATCCATATCCTTTTTGGAGTTTTTGCGTGATTGAGTAAGACACATCCAAACATCCAAACTTATAAACTTTCACATTAATATCTTTAGTAGGATTATAAAACGAACCCATCTGCATTTGAGGAGCGCATAGTGGGGTAAGTATATTCTACCTGTGCTCAAAAGTGGCAGGAAGACTACAGGAAGACTATTGGTTATAGTTTAGCAGGCTGATATATTAAATTTACATTTGTATCGAAACTTTTTTGTTTAATTTAATTTTATGGTATTAAACAGTTTTTATTTTCCGGTCGCTCTTGGATTTAGGATTAACCAGCCATCCAGGTACAATCAATCAACGTGGAGTGCAGATGCAGTTCGATTAGTTCCGATAACGAAGATGCGCCATCACTTGTCCCCCACGCCAGCACTATAAATACATCGGGAACTAATTTATGCACACTCTTAGATTCGAGAACTAATCAGATTTAGTAGGTCAGTGCTGCTAATGTTAGACTTCTGTTGAAAACCGCAGAATAGGAGGATTTATTCGGTGCCTGCCTATCAGAAACTTGTCTACTCTTAAATAAGTAATGTGAGTAGATATCGGATATATGTATACTTATGTTGCCTTCAACTGTATCTCAATGCGTGTGGGATGTAGTACAATTACTTAGTCCCGGTAGCGAGAAAGCTCCATAAAGTGGTATTTTATAAATACATTAGAAATGAATTCATGCGAGAACTAATCAGAGTTTTTAGATCAGATTACTAATGTAAGACTACTGTGGAATTTCGCAGAATAGGAAGATGCATTAGACTGTCAAATCTTCTCTACATTTAACTAAAAAGGGTATTGAACTATTGGTCTTATATCGGATATACTGGTTTATAAATCTTTCAAAACAACTGTAGTTACAATACGTGTGCATGTACAGTGCGATTAGTTCCTATAACGAGGTAGCTCTATCACGCTTTCCCCAAACTGGCTAGGTATAAAGACATCGGGAACTAATTGATGCACACTCCTGGATTCAAGAACTAATAAGCGTTTTAAGATAACTGGTTGCTAATGTGTATTGCGTTTGGTAGGAGGAATTTATTTGCGGGATATTAGTGAGTACCAATACTTACAGCGACAGAAGAAACAGTTTGATTATTAAGTTTTATTAAAGTTTGTTAAATAAAGTCAACATTTCAGTAGGTAAGAGAATCAGGAGAGTGCCGTGGCAGGTCGATTTCTAACCAAGATGTCTTGTCATCATTCTTGTCTCCGCATTGGCTAACCTATTTTCGGTCATGAACAAAATATGCCGTACCGTGAACGTATCTACATTCCGTAGGATTGCTGACATTTATGCAAATAATATGAATAGGCAATTTAATGGGTAAAAGATGTGAGTGACAATCATGTGCCGCTTCCGTGCGTAGGAAGGCACGTAAATCTGTCGGGTCTGATTGTTTTCGAAGTGTGGTGGAGTATACTCTAGACCTCAACTATGACGGACATTTTTTTGGTTTCATCTCCATTCATTGAATGCTAAATTTATACGAGTAAGTGCATTTTCAGGACATTTTAGTAACGAAAGAGGTTGCACTTTTTATAAACAAATTTCCGCGTACATACTGGATTTATAAACGAATCAATTAATGCAAATTAAAACAATATACAATATATAAAATAAGCAATAATCTTTCTAAAAGTGCGGTTTCAGTTCAGTTCCAATGACGAGGAAACGCCATCAAGCGCCGTCTAGCTATAAATACATTTTGAGCTATCACTTTTTATGTGCAACTAATGTGCAGGCTTTTGAATTTAAGATTATAAACAAAAGTCAATCATTGCATACTTAGTTGCATTAATTAAAAAATGATCGTATACAGTTTTAAAAAAATAACTTAATTAAGGAAAAGAATCTTAATACATTAAAAACTGTTCAATATTTTTGGTAACTATGCTTCCTTCACAGTAAGAGCCTGAGCTATAGGTACTCATCTAGAGCTGAAGCAAGAAATCATCCATAATATTCGGGCGGCCTCTTTCAGAATTTCATTCTTTATCCCATTTATGAGCACATCTAAAGGCTTCATTTCCAAGTATAGCAACAGTAGAAAATTTGCAAATTTGCGTACAAAGCGCAAAGCACTGGCGGGATCGTCTTTGTATGCAAATATTATTACAGGAGTCTATTGAAGGACCACACTGAGCTCTCCTATTGAGCTCAAGTATGTACCTACTATGATGCTAGTTATATCTGTTGGGTCCGTAATATTACAGAACCCGGAAGCCTTAAGTATGTAAAAAATTATAAGGAACTTTTTGAGTAGTATGTACATTATTATTACGTCAGTCATATTCATAAAATATATGATTCGAAGTATTAGCCTGATAAATCAATCCTCACAATTTGGGACAATGGCAACGCTCTAATGACCATTAAATCAATCGAATTGCAGAATCGACAATTCGACAATTCATAGGCAAATCTACTCTAACCGTGTTAACATTGCTCGGGGGTTTATGCGGTGTGCCGTTCCATGTGTCCGAGTATGTACCGGCCAAACCACCTTGCCTATGTACCTGCCTTCTGCTTAGCCATACTTATGTAGTACCACGTGCTGTATCCCTGGGTTTATATGTGTTGCATTCGTGTACCCGATGCTTCAATGAAACATCCACGTGATGTTCGCCCCGGTTAATTAAGCTATTTATGCACAGGTTACATCAGTCTTCGTGTCGTCTGCGTTCCAAAGTGCGTCCGTTACGACATTAATATCAATCTCGACTAATTTAATGTTATGGTTAGCGGCATGCAGCGACAGTTAATCACTTTTCTTTTACAGTGTACCGTTTGGCAGTCGCATATTGTTAAGATGAATTAGTAAATTACGCATGCAATTAGAAGTGCGGATGTTTGGCGGACGGAGCGGGTCACGGGTGACGGGCTGACGGGAGGCACGCGCGGGCGCGGGCGCGGGCCCGACCAACTGCCGCCGCTCAATCACACGGCCTGGATGCGTCGCGTGCGTGTGCTGACCTGCTTGCGAACTGTGAGCTCTGCTCGCAAGACATAAAACGCACTGCAACTAACCCACTTTTAAACACAGCGACGCGTCACGCCCGTTCGCGCCGCAGTCTTTTTTTTTGTATCAGAACGTTCCATTCATGGAGATAACGCAGTGCGCGCGGGCGACAACGGGAAACAATTACGCTATTACAAAAGGCCTTAAGGATTCTAATTACGAGCGATCCTTTCATTCGCAAGCCCCGATCGGATACGTAACCGGCCCATTATCGTCTACCATAAACATTTCTGGATTTCATATCCGCGGCACGGCCGGGGCCGCCTCGCTTATTACCTCGGCGCGGAAAAGAATAACATCGTTTCGGCACTTTTGACGCGGATTCCGGATGCCTACGTTCATATTGTGCGCCGTTAATATTCTGTGCGAAGCATCCGACCTTTTTTATTTGTATCTAAAATTGAACATTTTGTCGCGACAACGAGCGCGGGGGCGCTCCCTTCGGCGAAGCAGCAATAACGGTCCGGCGACGCACTCGCAAGGCAGCCTCGTGCTAACGACAACTGAATTGTTTCACTTTTATACCTACTTGCAAACCTACTTGTAACGAATTATCATCACAATACTTTTCTTGTGATCGCATTTTAATTTTTACCGCATCAATCTGAGTGCGTTACAACTTATAGTCATTTAGACTAACTAAATACAACTCAGCGATAAGCTTTCAGTTACAGTAGACTTACATACGTCCAGTCTTACATAATTTCTATTATTTAAATAAGAACTTAAATTTATTAAAATAATAACTCAGAAACGAAATTATTTTGCTCACGAAAGAACCACGTAAAGCTTAGTAGGTCTGGAGCATCATAATGAAAATGGACTTGGCGTTCTGAGGTAGATGGAAGAAGTGGATTGTAAAAATCTGTGTCGAGCAAAATAGCCCTATCAAACAACGGACGATGAAAAAGTAAAGTTAGCAAAACAACAAACAGCGGCCCGCTGTCTGCAGCATTTCGCGGCACCTCTGCAATTTACGGCTCTGTCATTATTCAAACTTTTGAAAAATCCTCGACCGCTGGCAAAATTAGAAAAAAGCGGATTTCTTCCTCAATATGATCTAGCGAATCTGCTGAAGTCGGTTGACTTTACGCTGAAGTGGCAAACTCGCTAAGATAAGGGGAGGAGCGGACAAATTGTTATAATTGCGAGACGAGATAAGAAGTGACACCAGAAAACAAATGAAGGCGGGCGGCGCGGCGTTGGCGCGCGGCGGGGGCCGTGACGTCACCGAGCCCTACTCGTACTTCCACTCACCATTCCACTCGGTCGCGTCGCAGTCAAATAAATTCACTAACGAATTGATATCAATATTAAATTGAATCCGTCATAGGTATATTATAAATACCAAATTTAACAGCAAGTATCGGAATCGTAATGATAAAAAATGTAATGACAAAAAAAAATCTGTGAAGTTTGAATGTGTCACTTCCATGCTCAGTTCTGTCAGGGTTCTGTTATGGGTTGCCTTAATTAAGGGTACCTACTCGAAATTCAGATAAAAAAGATTAACTTAAGTAATAAGTATACAAAAAATGTGTGATTACGATATATACATATTATTAGGTATCCTCATAAGAGACGATCACTATGCAACGATCCCTATAAAACTGGAATCTATAGATGTCCCGCAAGTGCATCGTATATATGGGGAAAACAATAGAACTGGGTCAACTCGTGGTAAATAGGAATCGAAGTCATATTGAGAGAAATTTCCTAACAGATTAATATCTTTTATAGGCGGTCTGGAAGTATTTATTTAATTTTCACCGAGCAAGGCAATAAGATTATTGAGTAAGCCGTTAGTATTAGTTTAGCTTGTGGTGCGAGGAGTTGAAAGTATTTATGTACGTTCTAGAGATATTACAACCTGTCGCTTGCACTTAAGCCTATTGAGCAACGCGAACCTAATAACAAGACAATACCTATGTTAGACACTTACTCGTATTATGTCTTCTTACAATTTAATACTTACTACGTACTTAAGCACGTAAAAATAAGGTGGGAGCGACTAAATATTAAATTCCTATTCTTCATTAGCGAGAGAGATAAGCTCATAAACGTAATGGTATTGGATCTAACAACGGATAGTGATTTAATATAATGGGTTTAAATTTAAAGTATGGGTCCGAGGGGATCCCGAGTCTCATACACCTCGCCGCGCGGCCGCGCCAAATTAAAATGATAAATCAAAATCCGTCAGGCGGTCGCAGAAATATAAAACGAACTGAACTTCCCACAACTTGTGGAACTTTTATGGCTGTGTTTTCAACGTTTGCTTTATACTTTCTGATCGGTTTTTGTTTAAGTACAAGCAGAACTACGATGATAAAAATGTCTGATATGTACTGTTAGCAAACTTTTATGGTGACTTTGTGTTAGCGAAACCGAAGCCAAATATTTATCGTAGGTACCTACTTGTCGTAGTTGTGGGCGCGTGGGGTCTCTTTGCTATCGGATCGAGTTTATAAACCTTTTAGTTAATCTCAGCAATCCTAGTGAGGTTGCGGAACTGTTGCAAGTCTGGGACTTTAATTCGGATGAAGTCTCCGGTATTGGTGGCATGGGTGTACTGGATTTTATGCTGGGCGCATAATTCAGCTACTACGGTCCACTTAGATTTTTCCCGCAGGAGGACGGGAGGGGGGGGTTTTACGACGGTGGGTTCGGGGGAGCATCGCGAAACTGGTTTGGTTTTCGACTGCCTGGGGAGGTCAGTCGGGGTATTGTCCTGAGACGTTAATAGTTGGGAGGTCGGGGCCTTGGTGCGTGTCTTACGCTTTTTGCGCGTAACGCGCTCGAAATCACCTTCGGTGATTGTGGAGGGGGAGGACTCTGAAGAGTCGGAGGATTTCCCACGTTTGCGGGAGCAAGCGACGGATGCGGAGTCTGAGAACTCCAGATCCTCGGGGTCGGGCCGTGAGGCGGCAGGTGGGTTTGGGACGGAGTCATGCTCCATTTGAGGGGGCGCGGGAGACGCGGGAGAGAATGAGGCTTGTTGGGCCCGGAGGTGGCATGTGAAGGCGTCCTTATCGAAGGATGGGCCGAAGAAAGATCCTAACATGTCGATAACGAAATCCCATGATGGACCCATCTTGGACGGGTCCATCGTGGGAGGGAGAAGGTGACGGTCCGTCAGAAGAGCATATACGCAACGATTTAAATAATATAAGAATAAAATAAATTAAATGAGAATACACACAAAGTGAATAAGTACACAAAGTAGATAAATACACAAGGTAAATAAATACACAAATAATAATATAGTTGCTATTCTCTAGTGAGAATAACAAATAAAAATATGGAAATACGCCCTCCCTGAAGAGCGTAAAGTTAAAGCTATTCTTAGAGGAGTCCCCTTCGAACTAGCCAACGAGGCTATTCACGAGGACCTTAAAAACCAAGGCCATCCTGTAGAATCAGTTCATAAAATGCACAGCCGCACTGGCAGGCAATACCCCCTGGCTCTGGTCGTTCTGACCAATATTCCTATCGCCAAAAATATATTCAAAGAGAGCCTCACTATTTGTGGACTCTCCGGAATCCGGGCCGAACCCCCTCATAAAAGAGGATACCCCGGTCAGTGTCACCGCTGCCAGCTTTACGGCCACGCAGCGGCAAACTGCTCCGCTAACCCGAGATGTGTGAAGTGCCTTGTGCCTCACCTCACGAAAGAGTGCTCTCGCACTAAGGAAGACCCGTCTCCCCCGTCTTGCGTGCTCTGTTGGACTACTGGCCATACAGCCAACTACCGCGGTTGCCCACGAGCCCCCCGTCCTGCCCCGCCCAAGGCTGCGAAAAAGCAGCCCCAAAGCGCACGGCCAGCCCCGCCTCTCTTGACGGCGACTAACTTCCCTCAATTGAGGACCCCCAGTGCCCGCCCAGGGCCTCCCCCTCCTCCCCCTAACTCCTGGAGACGTCCAGCCTCAGTAGCTGCCCCCACCCAGGCTCCTAAAGCCACCCATAATCTCCCTCGCAAGGCACAGCCTCAAACGGGCCATAAGCCCACTTTGGTTGATGACCTAAAAATTATACAGGACACTATAGCCAATATTAATATTGACGAAATTGGTGTCCTCGCACGCAAGATCCGCGCCTCAAAAAGTGCCCAGGAGCGCCTTCTGGCCCTGGCTGAGCACTATGAGCTTGTTAGCTCACTACAATAATGTCTCAAGCGCCTAACGCACAACCTATAAGCTCCGGTCGAGTGAAACCAAAAGGCGTTTCGCTTGTCTCTTTCAATTCGCGCGGTCTACGCTCTAACATCTTGGAAATTAAACAGTTTGTTCGCAAAAGGAATGTTGACCTACTGTTAGTCCAAGAAACACACCTCAAACCCTCCAACCAAAAGGGCCTATCCATCCCCAAATATTCCCTTATAAGAGATGACAGAGCCGACGGCCGCAAGGGCGGAGGCACTGCCATTTATTATAAGAAATCTCTCTATTGCTCCCCAATTGCAACCCCTGTACTAACCAATATGGAAGCCACGGTAGTTAAACTGGGCATGACAGGACACCAGTCCCTGATCATAGCCTCAGTGTACAATACAAACAAGCCACTTCTTCAAAGCGACATACAAGCTTTACTCTCGCTAGGAGACTCTATTATACTATTCGGAGATCTCAACTCCAAACACACCAGCTGGAAATGCCGCAACACCAACACCAATGGTAGGAAGCTCCTCAAGCTTACCACAGACTTGGACATTGACGTACTATCACCCACCTCCCCCACTCACTACCCAGATCGGGTGGACCTATCCCCTGACATACTGGACATCGCCCTCCTCAAGGGAGTATATCTCTATACGAGAGCTATTGACACTCTCGATGACCTGGGTTCCGACCATCGCCCGGTCTCTCTAGATCTAGGATCAACTGACCCCAACCCAGCCTCCATTACCAAAACCTTTACCAATTGGAAAGGCTACAACACGTCACTTAGCGCTGAGTTTAACGCCCCCGATTCACCATATGCTGTCTCAGCTGACTATTTCAATAGCCCGGATAAGATAGACAATAAGGTCTCTAACCTCACTAAATCCATCCAGTCTGCTCTCCATGACAACGAGCGAGTAGTCAAGGTTCCGAACCAAAAACTACCACTCCAAGTCAGGAAATTAATTCGTAAGAAAAATGCAGCTCTTAGGAAAGCTGCATCATACCCAACTCCTGAATTTCGCGCGAAAGCCAACGGATTACAGCGTAAAGTCCGAACCCATCTCTCCGAAATGAGGAACTCCAATTGGGACTCCCTCATGTGTGACATCTCTCCTTCTCATACAGCGTACTATAGAGTGGCGAAAGCCCTACGGATAGACGCTAAACTCGAAACACCACCCATTACCCGTCCCGATGGCAGTATCGCCTTCGAGGACGAGGATAAAGCTGAATGCTTTGCAGACAGCATAGCTGCGCAATGTGCACCAAGCACGCAGCCATACCCCATCGCCCATGTTGAAGCGGTGGAGGATGAAGTCCGTCAGTTAAACTCACTCCCCATCACTGCTGATCCAATAGTAACAACTACGGACGAAGTTAAAAATATAATTCAAGGTCTTAAACCTAGAAAAGCCCCAGGAGCCGATGGTATATCCAACCTCGCGCTCAAACACCTTCCAGAGCAGGTCATCACTTTCTTAGTTATTCTTTTTAACGCCTGTTTTGAACATTGCCACTTTCCCACTGCGTGGAAAGAGGCAACCGTTATAGGGATCCCGAAACCCGGGAAACCCCTCAATATCCCCTCAAACCATCGTCCCATCAGCCTCCTCAAGGCCATGGGAAAGGTACTCGAAAGAGTTATCTTGTCTCGCATGCGAAGGCATCTCCTTCCAGCAGACGAACCACCATTAATTATTCCGCAACAATTCGGCTTTCGTGCAAAACATTCTTGCCCCCAACAAGTACACCGCATAGTAGAGTATATTCTAAGCGGATTCTACCCACGACGCGAAAAGACAGTTGCAGTCTTCTTCGATGTCGCTAAGGCCTTCGATAAAGTCTGGCACGCAGGCCTCATTTACAAACTTCACCACCTTGGCCTTCCAGATCGGATAGTACGAATCCTTGCTTCCTACATCCATAACCGCTCCTTTCGTTATCGACACGAAGGAATCCTATCCTCCGAGCGCCCCATAACAGCCGGGGTCCCTCAGGGCTCAGTGCTTGCCCCACTGCTATTCATATCATTCACTAATGATATTCCTATCCCAAAGAAAGGTGTGCAACTTTCCCTCTTCGCAGATGATACTGCCTTATACCTCAAGGGACAGAGGATACAATCAGTTCTCAACAGACTCCAAACCTCGGTTAACGAGCTAGGAGACTGGTTCAAAAGATGGCGTATCGAGGTCAACGCAGACAAAAGCGCCGCAATACGATTCAACCACAAGCGCCGGCGTAACCTCGATGACCCTCCTATCCGTTTTGCGGGAACCCCTGTCCCTTGGAGGACTGAAACCAAATACCTTGGTATTACATTAGATTCTAGACTAACCTTTAGACCTCACGTCAAAAGGGTAACAGCAACATCCAAATTCTACCTAAGCCGACTCAACTGCATGTTGGGAAGGCGAAGTAAAATGAACTACAGAAACAAGCGAACGCTCTATAATGTTTGCATTCGACCGGTAATGCTATATGCCGCCCCAGTCTTTGCCCATGCGGCTCCCAGTGTAATTAACATGATGCAAGTAGCACAAAATAAATTCCTTCGTTGCGCGACTGACGCACCCTGGTACGTGCGGAATGCCGACCTTCACCGGGACTTAGAGCTTCCCACCATCCAACAGATTATGAAAAGCTTCTCTGAAAGACTCTTTAAGTCCTCAGAAAATCACTCAAACCCACTGATTAGGGAAGCAGTGGATTACACCACCCCCACACTAACTGGTCATCAAATTCGAAGGCCACGTAATGTCCTCACGGACCTACCTAACCAACTCTCGTCTGACCTGGAACGCCTACTAGAGGCCTCCAAGGGCTCAGACGAATAATCCATTCTCTCAGATAATGCCATCTCCTGATGGCACAAGTCCACACTTCGACAGCACCCAGTGCAGTCAACATGCGGTAGCGCCCTAGGGTAGCGCCGCTTGCGCCCCGCCTCTCCAAGCGGGGTCGCTTCCGATGTCGGCTTGAGGGTCATATGACTAAAGCCATCCCCCTAAGGCAGGTTTTAGTCTACGGACATAATCGCTACAGCCGGCTGTACCGATACGCATGAGGTGCGTTTCCTGCCTCCCTCCCAGGTATAGCCCGGTCTTGCCCGGAGGGTCAGTCCACGTAGGTTGGTTGTCTGGACGCAAAAAAAAAAAAAAAAATCTCAGCAATAAAGTCACATTATGACATACGATTATATTTCCAAATATTTAAGTTTTGTAGTAGGTATCAATTTATACTACTGTTATTTATCCCAATTTATCTTACTTTAACACCCCATGTATTTGAACATACACCGTCCAGTTAATTAAAAATACATGTACGGAAACGTACCTACAGTTTAGAAAATAGTACTTACTTATTATTTATTTATTTATTTATTTATTTAATAATTTATGTACACACTTTTAAGCATAGAATACATTAATAAAGTAACAAAGGAAGTAAATGGTACAAGGGTACTACTTATTTCTTATGAAATTTCTTCCAGTAGACCCGAGACAGGAAATTTGCTACGGACGGTAGGCTAAAGTGTATACAATATACACATATACTATAAGATATATATAATTTATACAGGATAATGTAATTCAAAAATACTAAAAATATTTACATTGTATATAACAATAATATATATATAAATAAATATATAATATACATATAATACAATATATACATATATATGACAATAATATATATTTAAATATTTATATACACATAGAAACTACATAATAAATAAACAGCCGAAAATATTATACTACCAAGGAAAAATAGTGCTCCTTGACTCTCTTTTTAAACATAGAAATAGACTTAGACTCGCGTATATGAAGTGGTAGTGCATTCCACAGTCTTACTGCATGCACAGAGAAGGAATAGGAATACATACTGGTCTAATAATTTATTAATTATTATTAATAGATAAATTATTTATTAATAATTTATCTAATCTATTAATACTATAGTAAAATTGGAGAGTAACTTTTTCTGTGCGTTGAATCAGTTTTCAAAATTTCAATTCAGGGGCATTATAATATCGAGTTTGAACTCAAAAATGTATTTTTAGATAATATTGTCTGTCTGTCTGTCTGTCTGTGCACGTAACACGTATAAACCCGTGGACGGAATTAAATAAAACATGGCAAAGTTATTACTCATACTCTTGATTAACATTTAGGCTACTTTAATTCCAAGAAAATAAACTGGCTCTTGGGATATAATATGAAAGATTGTATGGATTTTTTTGCATTAAACCGTTTGAGTTTGAACATCGCTGCGACCCATAGACGTCCCCCTGCTGGGCACGGGTCTCCCCCACAGATGCAGCTGCGGGAGGTCTAGAGCATACTCCACCACGCTGCTCCAATGCGGATTGGTGGAGGGGTTAGTGGCCAACCCAGTGTCGAATGTTCTCAAACCACCCGAAGGTCTTCGACAAGGCTTAACGACTGTTTCCAACATTGAAAACAACCGGGACCGACGGCTTTACGTGCCCTCCGAAGCACGGTAGCGTCCATGAAATTTTTGCCAATATCGGTCACCCATCCACAAACCGACCGGGCCCGTCGTTGCTTAACTCTTTCGATCACATTGAATCGAACCGAGCCATTGGGCTATGGACGCCACGTTTGAACATACAAAAAACGTTTTTAATTTAAATTAAGCGAATACGTACTTGTCAGTTTTTCTATATTTTGTATGAAAAATAAGTTAAATTAATGCAGATATTTTCAACGATTCAAGGCACGACACATAGGTGTCACTGGGTAGAGTTTGTCCAGCAATGTTCGTCATTAAAAAAGTTGCTTTCCGCAGTCTAAATCCACGCGAGCGAAGCTGTTGACAGCTTCCAGTTGTCTTTTATAATTATTATATTTCTTTAATTAGTTAGGCTACCTCGGACTTTATTTTACATTGAGTAAAGATGTATATTTTTATGGAGCATTGTGAACCTATGACGAAACAGTACGGCCCACGCGGTTTAAGGATTTTTAGGAGCACTTGCCCTTCCGACATGCTTAACAAATATCAATATTTAGAGCAACGCCAATGAAGCCTCATTCTAGATATTCCTCATAATGTGTTAATATACTAGAAAAAGGTTTTTTAATCGGCCTGGTACTTCCAAAGTTTGAGTTTGAACAAAAAAAAAAAATCTCCCGCCTTATAATATTAGTTTAGATAGCAATAATTACGGCTTGCTATCTCGATGAAAGCTCAATCTCTTAGATGTTGAAAATAAAATGCGTAGCGCAATCTCCCTTGATGGAATTACCTCATAATTTAAAAGTACATAAGCCTTTACTAATATTTTATTTTTCACCCCAGGGAGCCACATCGGCTTCAAAGTAGAGTAATTTAATAATTTTACCCACAGACCCGGTGGCAAAGCTAATTTTGAAGTCAAACGGAAACAATTGTGAAATATTGCCATGATCTTATTCTTGCTGGAATAACAGTTACGAAATATAAGATTATACAAAATATACTATATAAATACAGGATTAAAAATATTGTTAATGGTTGAAGTACGTGTATGACCAGCAGTTTATCTTTGATGAAGGAAAACATTGAGGAAACTTGCATAATATATCAAAGCTGTTTATGACTTCCAAGGATTACGAAGTTTCTTAAACGTAACAGTAGTGGCCGGACGGCCCTAAACCGGATGATCGGAAACGGTCACCGGAACGGTCGGAGGGGTGTAAAACCAACGTTCGGAAATCGGAAAACCGGACGGAGTTCCTTATTCGCTCTTATTTCTTGAACTACACTTAAAACCTTGTAAGGAATAAATTGAATCTGAATGATTCGTGAGCTTATAATAATATATTCACAGTAGAAAATTACCGGATTACTCACCTGTGATTTAAGTCGGAAATTTTCAATAACAAAACTGGTTGAATGTAAATAAAGTTAACACACTTTGATAAGCTTATATATGTATGTATGTATGTATGTATGAATGTATTCATGTATGTATGCATGTATGTATGTACCCCATCAAAACGTCGGATTAATTTGAAACTTTGTACACTTATCAAGGACCGATGACAATGCAATAAATAAAAAATAATACCTACATTTTATTTTTTATTTTTTATACTACAATATCATTCTTCTTTATTGACTAGGATTTGCCATGATTCATGTTTCGTTAAAAATGTAAAGTTATGTTTAAATTAGGAATGACTTGTGCAGAAAACAACCCCGTCATAAGCGCACCTGCCCTTCAGTTGCAAACAACGTAGGGTGAGAATTTGTGCATTGACTCAGGTGTTTTCAAAAATCGGTATTGGCTGCAATTCACACGAACTAAAGCTTTATTTCCAGCCCGCAGGCACGTATAATAAACATTTGTTCTGTAACACCATATTGTATTCAATGATTTAACATTAACCAAATAGTAGTGTAGTCCTATTGTCTGTTATTCAGCAGCAGTTATATTTGTATGGAATTGATCTTATATCGAAAACATGAATGTTCTGCATCCATCGTTGCTCCTTTTCGTATGGTTTGTTAGTGTTCTCCTCAACGGAATGATGGACTGATTGTATGTAACGGCACTAATGGAATATAAAACCTATATATATATTTAGGAAAGCTACCTCAAAGATTACTCGAAATCTAGCTGCACCCCACTATACTCCGAGATGTCAATTAAAAATCGCACGATTATTTCAGTGTTCTGTCCATTACATGAGAACCGTACAATACTCCGGGTATCCTATATCTTCTAGTCGTATACATCTTTGGCAAAAATTACTTCGATACATTCTGTTGAAGCGGAGAAGAAACACGAACCAACAAACCAACGAACACACTTTCCCATTTATATATTAGTAAGGATTCTTTTTCACTTTTGCAGCTGTTTTTGGGAAACAATAAAAAAATGTGATATACCAAAAGTTTTATTATGTTCTTGTGTTATCTCACTTGACAATAACAATACTACTGATGAATGAAATTGCAATATCGGGCCTCATGCATTTGCGGGTTAATTATAAACAGATCCCAATTTTATGTGATTATGTAAAGTGCATATAAATATTTGTTTCATACAAATGTAGTATTAATATGTAGGTACACTAATACAATTGTGCGGTGGAATGGGACAGGGATTCAATTTGTCAACGTTCCGGAGGTCATGTACTCGGTAAGTACTTAGAGATCGCGTATAAATAGCTCATCGCTATTTAGGGAATGTTTATCATTGTTATATATACGTTATACCTTAAGTAATTAGTTAGTAGTCCCGAATCACTATATTGGCAATTTATGGATAGTATCTATACAACCAGCCTGATAGCTATAGTAAAGTTCAAGGCAAGTACTACTTATTCAATAAAACGGGCAACCACCTTTAAGGTATCTAAAACTTAACCATAACATAAAATTTTACTATTCTTTATGTGACACAAAAAGAACAAGTGCGATGTCGCCTACGTTTTCTGAAGGGGATACCGAATGTCTGCCTACGATGTAGAGACGGTTATCGAAAGCCATTTCTCAGATATCTAACCATAATGTTTTATTAAATGTCATCCGCGATATAATGAGGTGCGAGGGATCTAACATTTGCGGGAGAGGCGCTACAGAAATATGTGCGAAGTATTATGGAGTGCCGTTGTAAGTCAATGAAGCGGCAAATGGGTATTCTCGCCGCTCCGATGAGGGCACACTCTAATAAATAAAATTATGCCTCTGAAATTACAAGAATACGTGGACCGCCAGCTATCCCCGCGAGATTGGAGGCGGGTGATTTTTATCGATATCCTCATGTAATGAGTGTAATATGTAGCAAGCTTTTAGGACGGACCTGTTGTCGCGAACAAATGAGATTGCTTCATTTATGACAGGACATCGTTCTTTCCTATGTTGAAGAGTTCAAAATGTTATTAATTAATCGAACATTGTGTGGTGCGTCTAGTTAGTATAGCTCTCATCAAGTTCCCAACTGTTTTAGGCCCAGAGCTGTTTGATGTGTAAGTGATGTGTAACCTATTTATCCTCCATGTATGTGTCATGCCACACGAGTGGGAGATTTTTTCGGTTAAAGCTTTTGGGTTGGTTGCAAAAACTAATGAATTGAATTTTTCACTATACGCTTATCACCTATCACAAAATCCAAAAACAGGAATTATTTGTCTTTCTTTCATCTTTTTTTTACACAACGGTTACAAGTGAGACTTCAAATGTTTCTATATATATAGTAGAAAAAAACGATACCTGACAAGTGATAATAACAACGCCTGTTATAAATACCTCACCCGCACGAAATCGCTTTGAATGATTTCTGTTGACAAAGAGAGATCAAACGTACATGATTAAATCGATACAGTTGATTTGAGATGCAAATGTATTTATGCCATGTTTTTTCAACATTTTTATATACAAACAAATTCTTCCTGACTGAATGGGTGATTCATCAATATTCATTTAGACGAAACCAGCGATTTTGTTACTATGGGAGGTAGGTATGTTTAGACTGAAAGTAGAAATATAACGTAAAATATTTTGTTTTTGTAGGACAAAACCTATAAACGGGCTTCAATACCCAGCTACCACCACCATTCCACCTTAAAAAAAATTATGGATTAGAAATGTTTGGTTGCAGTATACACTTACACGAGAGGAGGACCTCAGTCCAAAAGAGTAACTGTCAGCTCGGACACCACATCAAATATTTACTGTCTTGCCCACATGATTAATGACTTGAAATTGACTATAAATTAGCACTGACAAGAATTAAACACAAATTGCTATTGTTATATTGTTCATGTTTTCCGTTTGTGGTGATTTTGTGTAGTACTTACTCGCGCTAAACCATGTTTCCAGTTATAAAACATTGACCGAGTTCCGCGGTTCGAGCTGGGCTAACAAAAGTTATGCTGCAGAAATATTTCGCGGTAAAAGTAGCAAATAAAATGGTAATTTGTCTTCTCTATTGTGCTGGGACTGCGACCGACTGCCGTTGCAACCCTAATTATCGTTATATCTACCTTATAAATAAAATTGCTGCCATCCACGATTTATTTATGACAAGCTTTAGTAAGCTTTCGTCCAATTACGAAAGCTCACATTTCTTCTAGAAATATTGAATTTAATATGAATAGATAATATTAAAAAACTACAAGTACCTACACAGAAATTCTCGAATCAGGAATAATCACATCTAGGAAAGCGATCCCAAGATTGTCAACCAGAATAAAACAGGAAACCCGTCAATAAAACAAACTAGTTTAATGCGACTAGCTAGAAAATGATAAATTAGTTATTACTATTATACTCAGGGGCCAACTGAGACCAGTGCTACTGAGATCAGTTCGACTGAGACCAATGCGACTGAGACTAAAAAATTTAATACTCAGCTTGACTACTGATCCCTTCACCAATCCGTGCGAATCCTAATAGCTTAGCGCTCCAGGATTTAAGTAAAGAATAGCGACTGAAACAAAGTAACGATCGATCCTGATTTAAATTTGTTCATACTACACACTAAAAAGTTTTTCTATTCTGAACCTGTGTAGATTTTGCAAATGAACACAAACAACCTGGTAAGCTCGAGTTGATTTAATAAACTTTTACAAAAAGGTACACATAAAGTATGCAAGGGTTGACAGGTAGAGTTAGTTGGGACGATAGAGAGGATCTTTTTACATTACTATGGGGACGGTAAAGAGATACAAAAGTTTGAAGTAAACATATAACTAACTATACTATATAATATAACTATAACACTTCTACAGTTATAGGTACTGCCGCTTAGACCGGAGCTCACGAACATGGTCCACGTAATTATATTAAGTACTAGTGGACGCCCGCAGCTTCGCTCGCGTGGAATTAGACGTAACATAACCATTGAAATTAGGTATATACGAAAAACTTTTATACCTACTAACTTTGCACCCCCCCTTTTACCCCCTTTTACCCCCCCATTAGAGATGATTTTCGAAACTCAATAAAAAACCTTCATAGGTACTGAATTTCATTCGAATAACATCAAAAACGGCAAAGTTTCATACTAACTTTGCACCCCTGTTATACCCCCTTAGGGGATGAATTTTCAAAAATCCTTTCTTAGTGCTCCCCTACGTTATAAAAGGAACCCCTGTGCAAAATTTCAAGTTTCTAGCCCTTATAGTTTAGGCCCTGCGTTGATATGTCAGTCAGTCAGTCAGTCAGTCAGTCAGTCAGTCACCTTCTCCTTTTATATATATAGATAGAAACGGGCCAAGGCGTACATTACGCCTTGGCCATGTCATCGTCAATGGCAACGTTATGTGTCAAAAGTAATACGAAGTGGCGATGGCTGAAATGACATTATTGTAAAGCATGTCAGTTAGACGTTTTCAAATATAAAATTACATTAAATAATTTGCAATAAAATAATATTTTGGCTAAAATTAAGATGTAAGCTATCCTATCTTTCAAGTTGGATCAAACTACACACGGTGTGCAAATTTAATTTAAAATCGGTTAAGTAGTTTAGGCGTCCATTAACGTCCAACAACGTGACACGTATATTATATATATTAAGATGTCAGTCCAGACAGTAAGTTATGCCTCCTCGAGAAATGGACAGGACCTTGCCAACATCATAAGGGCCTTTTTAGATGTGAATAATTGATCAATTGATATTTGCGTATCCACAAACTCTCGCTGCCCTCTTTGGGAAATATTAAATATTCCATAAGATTGGCCACAATTACCTTAAAAAAGTAAATTAGGATTAAGAAATAATTATAGACACAGTTAAAAATGTATGTGTAACCAAAATATCGTGGTATCCTATGCCATATATTAATAATATTAATCCCGATTATTTAATTACGTCCATAGTAAAAGCGGTAAATTAAGCAGTATTTATTACAATTATGGCTAACGTGACATGGGACGACTGTTTAACGAAGCATTGGGTGGGTTGTTATAATTACACAAGGCCGGCGGCGGCGCCGACCGTGAGGCGCCGTCCACTAATTAATACAATAACTTTTACAGTTTCTTAAAAAGTTAAACATATATGTTTTTCAGACATACGAGTATATGGAGCATGCAATATAATCCACTGCTACCCATGACATCTGTGACAATCATCAACAATACCATAAATCATACAGTTAAATTGGGAACCTCCTCCTTTCGGTTAAAAACAGACTGGGAGTATACACTCCCAGTGTGTTTTTATATACAGTATAATATAAAAGTATACACTCCAGTTAGCATGCGTTCTCTCAGGCTTTGAAGAAGCGCTGTGTATTTTTTTTTTTTTTATGGAAAAAAAGATAGCAAACGAGCTTGCAGCACCACCCATCCGCTGCCGCCCATGACAACTGTGACTGACTTTGAACAAGACTCAATTAGGGACTGGGATGGTTAGTCCAATTAGTTGAAAGAGTTAATTAGAACATTAGTTGGTCAGTTCGTTAGTAGGTATGAGGACTGGGGACTGTTAGTGATAGTTAGTCCTGTTAGTTGGTGTTAGTAATAGTCCAGTTAGTACTTGTTAGTAGGAGTCTCGTTCTAAGTCAGTCACAGATGTGTTGCTACCCTTGAGGACTAAGATGGTCGCCTCTAAATAAGTGTAACCGGAATCCACACCTTTCCAACCGGACCACAATTGCTTTAAAGACAATTATTACACGGCAGAAATGGTACTAGGTACCGTGGCGGGCGGTGGTACTGCCCCGGGCGAACTCTATATGGAACCAATTAGCTTTCATATAAAACCTATTTGGTTCCCTATAGACTCTACCACCTTGTGTGTAAGCGCGCATGTGTAAGCGCTTTGTGAGTGATTTATATGATGCGAAGTAACTTTATATTTAGTAATCTGTGGTATTTACCTATTATCTACCACATAATTTGATCTGAGCGTTGTTTTAAAATTTTAGGAACAGATCAATACTTACCAAGATATCAAGAGGTACAAAATTGTCTAATTTGAATGTAATTTTACACTTCCTTTCCTACATAGGTTTGGTTAGAGGTATAATTCGGAATACTTTTTGATTAAATTTGCCAAGCAATGGCAAATGCTTTTATATCAGTAAGTGGAAAAAACATGTATAATTTTCATTACATGGTATTAACTTTAAACATAGCCTTGAGCTTCCCAGCATGAGGAGAGTTGTGAACAACTAAGTGGCTACAAGAAAAGTTACTTATGAGTGAGTCTGGCTCTTACTTGCTCTACACAAAAATATACGCGAAATGTAAATAATGAAAATTTCATTCACATTATATTATATTACTTAATATAAAATAAATTTATAACTATAATATAATCATTATGCGAGCTGGACTTACTATCGCATACCCTATATTATTATGTGTCTTGCCCAAAGCTGTCACAGTGGAAATGTGCGACAGCTGATGGATGTACTGCACATAATTTTACTAAGTTTTAGAATTTTAGTAGATATAGAATGTTTTTTGAAAAGTAAAGTACTTGTAGGTCGTATGCTATTAATTCGAAGTTTGATATTCAGCCACGAAGGCACTCCTTATCTGCTTACTTAAGGTTACACGTTTCAGTAATTTAAGATCAATTTGCAATGGTGCGTAATGCGGGGGTTTAATTTATGAACGGTGTGACGGAAGTAATTTCAGTGAACGCTTAATGAATGATTTTAATTTGATTTCACGTAAACGCTATTGAAGGAGTGCTTTCAGCAATAACACTGGGGTATTTTTAGCACTTATTACATTTTTGAGTTTAAGTACCTCATGATAATTTTTATTATCTTGTACTAGTAGGTATTAAATACCATTTATTCGGGGTCGACACAATATGTTTTATTTTGTAGTAAGTCTGTTTTAAGATGCTTTCGTTGTCTTTTCATAAACTCAACTAATTGCGCTTAGCTGAGTTAATTAGACAAGCTTAGTCTTATCAACATTAGCTTTAGACGACTAGGTGGTAGAACATTTATACCTACCAGAAATATATAAGAAGTTAGTTGAATTGTATGAGATGTATCTGTCTTGAACCTTTCTACAATTTTTTTTGTGTGACACAATCTCCTTGATTTGTTGTCTCAATCGATTTCTTATATTAGTCAATTTTACTGGGCAAATTTGTTTGTCTACTAAATTCGGTATACATGTAGGTACGAGCACAACAATTTCACGAGGCACAGAATCTAGTTTACGACAAAGCTATTGCGACCCGAACGTGGTTTTCCCCATTTACTGTTGACATGAAATTGTGTATGTTAAGTCTCTCTTTGGATCTGCTTTCAATTCCAGTGGAAAATGTAAATAAATTAATTGATTTCTTAATCAAATTTTAATTATAAATAACACATTTGTTATATAATATTATAAATAACACACATAATAATTATATGTAGGTATTTGGTGCTTTATCATCATGTCCATAGACGGAATTAAGCTTAATCCGGAGATCGCACACGGTGTTAGAACGCCATCACGCGTCAATGCGTAATGAACATGAATAATGAACTAAGTTTGCCAATCAGAAGCCAGTGCGTGCCCATTTCGCAAAGTGAATTACCTGCTATACTAGCAAGCTGAGCTAGATCTGAGATAGCTTAGGACCTGGTTTCTCTTCAACAGTAAGGAAGATTTGCCTTGCTGGCCATAGTGCAGCCCAATTAAAAGAAATGCAGCCCAATTAATGAATAGGTTAATCCGAGCGTTAATAAAATCAAATAAGTTTTATTGAAAATATGACTGATCATACTGGAAATAAAAGCGAGCGACTGATAGTTTTCTTCATCCTTGCTCCCATTACAAAGTACTGGTTAGTAGTTTCAGTTATAAACGACAATTTAGACATAGACATTTTGAAAATGATAATAAAAGGGGTGTTATTATTATTATTTGGACGGAGGAGGTGTGGGTTAGGCCCATAAGCCACTGCGACATAAAAGATCTATTGTAGCTAACTCTTATGAGTTTAAACCTGATCCCAAAGGCCAAACACTCGGATAAATCCCAGGATGCCTTTGGGGTCAAGTTCCTAGATAGTAAAAGGTGAGACTATGCTTCCGCCCAGTTTGCGACTTCTGTCGCAGTGGGCAGTTGGAGAGGATATGAATGGGGATTGCTCCGCCTCATTACAGAACCTACAGGCGCCACTACTGGCTTTTCCTATCGTATGTAATTGTTTATTTAACCTAAAGTGTCCAGTGAGTAGTTTAGTTAAAATCCGCAGTTCTGGGCGAGTAAGGCTCAACACTTTCTTTAATAGTTTTGCGTTTTTGTCTTCTTAGGATGCATCGGGTAGCGGTTTTCGGTAATAGTTCGGCTAAAAAGAGGCGTTGCACACATTTTAGATAATGTATACGTTTGTTTTAAATAATGCAATTTTATCATGAAGACCGGCCAATTCTCGAGTGCGACTCAACTGAACTTGTCCATCAAGAAGATCCATTAGAGGCATAAATATTCGTACAAATTGTAGTCAGTGGTAAGACTTATTGTGATGGAATCGGAGGCTAGAGCTATGCGATCTCAAGAGAACCAAATGGCAATAGGGGAAGGCCCTGGAAGCTGGCCCTACTGATACGCAGCTGGCTGCCGTATCTCTCAAATAAAGCGGGAATAACAATCGGGTTGGCGATGATCTCGGCCCGCACCTATTCCCGCATCACTCACGGTAATGGCCGGCTCGGTGTCGCGACGCTAAATGTAAATCGCTCTAATTTATATGCGCGATAACGTCGCCCTACTGCTGTTAACTGTAATTATATTACCGGGCGAGGACGTGTTGATCAAAATGTCTGATTAAATACCCGTGATGCGAACCGAGAAAAATTCTCCCGTCACGAGCTGCTACGAGCTGCCGGCCCCGACTTAAATAACATTTTAATGCGCCGTGAAAAAGTTTGCATAATTTAAAAACGAAACAGTAACAAGACTTATTGCTTTGCTAAATATAAACTTCAGTTTGTTTAAATGCTTCTTAATTTAGAATTTAAATTACTTTACATGAAAATTTCTTCGAAGTTTGAACAAACTAGTGTTATCAGTGTGATCGGTACGTACTTAGTAAAATCGGTAGTAGGTACATTCTAGTTACAAATAGATTATCATTTAACAAATTAATCGTTATTTACAGATGTAAAGGATATACAAACTAAACTGGCTTACAACGATACACAATACCTAATCATGTTTCGTACAACAAAGGAAAATTCCAAACAATAATCATCGTATTTTGGAGAAAATATTTATGTTCGAATAGTTAGTATGCGAGTGAGGAGCATTCCTATATTACGATTCGCACGAAGACAATACCCCAATGGGCAATCTATTTGAGTAATTATGCGCCAAGGGCCATTGTCGGCCATCTTGTGTGCGAGAAATGAGCCGTGTTCACTCAGAGCCCTGTTATGTCCAAGCAAGCTTTCGGTGCCACGGTGACAGTGCAACCGTGTGCCTCTGTACATACACTTAATCGACGCTGCATCGCATATTCGTCTTGCACTAGTATTTGCATTTATTAACTTAGGACATTCGAACAGTCACATTTAGAATTTCTTCCATTATTTTTTCGATGTCTTTAATATTATTGTAGAAAAGAGGATGTTTGAGGTTTTTATTTTTGTCCATAATGTCTTCTCATTCCTACTGTTTTAATAAGAAACAGAACCATAGAAATTGAACATTTCGTAAATAGCGTTTAATTATAACACTAGATAAGTTAACAATCTCAAGAGCAAAACCGACTGCGGCTTATCTGGCGCCAAATGTTTCAAAGGAACTTTTAACGAGTTTAAAGTTGGCCAAAGTGTAGTGCACCCGCAGCGCGTGTGCCGCCCAGCCAGCCCAGGCGCGTAGCTCAAGATTAATTAAACAATTGCACGATGGCTCCTTGAAAACACTCCATGTCTCGGCCTGTCATCGGCAACCTTGCCAAATTAAAGCCATAAATCAAAATCTTCCAACCGGAAACAGAGAAATGTAATAATGAAGAAATGAATTACGAAGGAACTACAAGACTAAAAAGATTAATCTCTTTTTCTCTCTTTCTCGGAACTGGCGCTCTACAAAACTTTGAGAGTTATCTTTTCAAGTTAAGTGCATCCGGGGTATTCTTCACAAAACGTTCGATTTCAAATTACTACAACGCTTCCAAAGTAAATCGTGGTGCTTTTACATTGTATCATTATTCTTTATATAACCGATGCAAATTGCAGTGTCAGCGAAGTTCAATTGGACGTAATAATGTTCGCGATGAAGTAATAAAAGGCGCCATTCAGTGGAATAATGCGCAAAATTAATAATTTAGTCGCGACTACGACGGCGCGGCGGCGGGTAGAGCAGAATTTACAGTGGGTAGGAAGGTGAGTTCGTAGCATCAGTTTCGTTCGGGGGGATCGTAATTCAACCTCAATTTATGTGCGTGCGCCTGTGACGCGTTAAAAGATTAGTCGCTACCAAAGAGTAAAATAACAAAACCGTTTTGCACACCGAGCTGCGTTCTAGCTGCCCCGAAAAACCTATTCCGTTGCGCAGTGCACGTAATATCGATTCCGTTGGGAGCTTTTTGGAGGAGATACTTTTTCTTTATGATTTGGAGCTGTGTTGAGACAGCGTATTTGTAGAACGTATTTATGCTTCGTGTTAGTGATTCGGAAGTGCTTGCTAAATCAAAAGCGACAGAAATGTTAAAACTTTACAGTCTCTAAATCACTTGTTTAAAAATGAATGCTTGAAACAACGGACGGGGCAAGTCGAGGCGAAGTTACGACTATATAACCTATATACCGACGAACGTACTTGCAGCATTGAATTTGTTTCGAACTGATTTCGCTCAAGCTATTGCATAGTTCGAGTAGAAGGATATAAAATCAACTCTAGCAGTATTCAACTGAAATAAATGACTTTAAGATTTATAAACTCATAAATATCGATCGACCAGCTCCATCCACACTCCACTCTTTTAAAGAACTATCGAGTGTCTATAACATTCTCTACATTTTACCATAGCTGTATTTCTGTGCATATTTGAACTCCCACTGCTTTTAAGCGGCAAGTCGAGTGCAACATATTAGCACGGAGAACTACCCCGAGTTCTCGGGGGATCGACGACAAAAGACCTCGATTGTTTCCATTTGACAACTTGTTTGTGTTCCCTTTGACAAATAGTTTGGAAGATGAAAGTGACAAGAGTTAGATTGTTCGGGTTCGACTAAACGGGACTGGTCTATTATTATCTGACCAAAATAGAGATTGCAAGTTGTAACGAGATGTAGATAGACGTATTGTTTGGGGATGGAGTTTAGTGAGACTATTGATGAGATTCGAACTACAACTTTCACTATAAGTACATACTCAGTTACATTTACTGAACAGAAGTATTTAGAAATAATCCATATCCATACTAATATTATAAATGCGAGAGTAACTCTGTCTGACTGTCTGTCTCGCTTTCACGCCAAAACTACAGAACCGATTTAAATGAAATTTGGTACACATATAGCCTAAGAAAGGACATAGGCTACTTTTTAATAGGAAAAAAGTGTTATAAAGGGTTGAAAAGGGGGATGAATGGTTGTATGAAAGTATTGTCATTTACAGGACTAGAAGCATAAAATTTATATTTTAGGCATAAATAAATATGGCATTCAAAGTTCTAAAATAAACATAGGGGATAACACATTTACGGATTCATTACACATTTGTGGAGCTAAAATTAACGCGTTAAGAAGAATCTATTATTACGAGTATGTCTATTCCACGCAAGCGCCACTAGTCAGTTAATAATTAAAGGGAGTTTATTATGCCCTTGGACACTGAGACGCATTAATGTTAACATAATTATGTAACTTACAGCAACATTGAATTTCCCACTGAACAAAATTCTTCTGCATCATATGTTATTTTTGTTAAATAAATAAAGTACATATAACCAAATCTAACAAACAGAAGCACGGAGCGAATATACATTATATTGAAACTAAGGCATAGCGCCGCCTAATGAAACAAGCCAGATGTACAAAATATAGAATGTTCTTTATGGGACTCGCTTTTGCTATTACAACGAGGCCAATTTCAAAAGAGCTGCCATTGTATATGGGGTTGAGTACTTTTTCAGGGTATGCAAGACGCGAAACAACCTTTGCGTGGGTCGCGCTAGGTTGGAAGCGAATAGTAGATGCCTGTATAGTCTCGCCTTTTATTGTATGCTCACAAAACGGCTGTTGTTAAAATAGTAGATTTTTAATATTTAATTTTGAGTTACGTATTAAAGACATTTATATTTATCGCAAACATGATATAAATAGACTCTCTGCCTGTCTGTATTTATTTTGAACCTCCTTTGTCGCGCGGCTTAAAATATGTAATCAACCGATCGATACTATAGACACATTACACCTAGGTATTGAGCTGCATCTGTTTCGTCGGACAAGTAATAGGTCATTAGTGGTCTGATGGTGATGGTCTGTCAATCGGGTTGGCCATCAACCCCTCCCAAGGGGCTACTAGGGGCCTTCCTTAGCTATTATTAGATACTATATCTTTGGATGAAATAATAAGCATTTTTTTACCACCACTACTCTGTTACACACTCTCTCTCATTTAATTGGCCCAGAGTAGATTAAACAAATAAAAGTTTATCCTTTATTTGTTTCGGTAATTTAATTCTGTGCGTATGTACCCGGAAAATGGAATCAAAAATTGCAACATTGCTCTATTGCAACATTTAACGTGGCTAAATGGCAGTTGTAGAAACTGTTCTACAGGTTTTTTTTTACCACCAAACACAAGTGGGACGTACAAAATATTGTATTTCTATTTTAACATAAAATTACATAACATAACGCCTGTATTCCCCGAAGAGGTAGACAGAGGTGTGTATAAGTACACCCAATAGACGTTCGTAAGTAGACCCATAGACGTTCCACTGCTGGGCACGGGTCTCCCAGACGTAGCTGCGGGAGATCTAGAGCATACTCCACCATGCTGCTCCAATGCGAATTGGTGGAGGGGTTAGTGGCCAACCCTCTGTCGAATGTTCTCAAGCCACCCGAAGGTCTTCGACAAGGCTTAACGACTGTTTCCACAATTGAAAACAACCGGGACCGACGGCTTTACGTGCCCTCAGAAGCACGGTGGCGTCCATGAAATTTTTTGCCACTAGAGGTCACCCATCCACAAACCAACCGCGCCCGTCGTTGCATAACTCTTTCGATCACATTGAATCGACGCGAGCCATTGGGGCTATGGACCTTACTTGTTTACTTAATAAGAATAAAATGCGAAATAATGTTTATTGGCTGGTTGGTTATTGGTTCATTAATTTTTATTTTATTAGATGATATCTTCCGCCGGACGATGTCTGGTAGCCACATAAACCGATCTTGTTGTTTGTAGAATGTTTCAATATCGTGTTTCAGAATTCGTCTTCTGACTGGCCAGTCTCCTTCGTCTTGCCTGTCAGTATTTCGTGTGGCGCGCTCATGTTACTGTAGTATGTATGTATTTTGCGGCACCACAGTTTGAATCGACGTTATCTTTTGCAAGAATATTCACTGTTCGATCGGGCACTAATTTAATCAGAGATAAAGCACGTTTCCTTCGTTTGTGGAGATGACTTAAAATCTTTAGTAAAACAAATGCAAGCAACTTCAGATTTTTTTATATGAGGGACAGACTATACGAGTATAGATTTCGGCACAAAAGTGTAGCTCGTGTGTAGTTAAGCATTGGTTGGGTCAGGATTTACCGGATGAAATGGCATTAAAATGGCATATACAGAATAAATATCAAATTCACAGCCTTATATAAACTAAATGATATAGAAACAGATAATTATCGTACAAGCGGTGACAGCCCAGTGTCTATCGAACTCGCCTCTCACTCGAGCTGTCCGGGTTCAAACCCAAGCGGCACGCACCGATTTTCAGTTATGTGCGATTTAAGAAATTAAATGTTAATTGCTATAACGGTGAAGGACACATAGTGAGGATACCTGCATGCCTGAGAGTTCATCATAATGTTCTCGAAAGCACGTGAATCCAATCCGATCCCAATCCGCACTTGGACAGCATGGTGGACTAAGGCCTAATCCCTCCCATTCTGAGAGGAGTCCGTGACCAACAGTGGGACAATGAAAGGGTTGTGATGATGAAGTCTGCTAACCTGTACTTGGCCAGCGTGGTGGACTATAAATAACCTCTTTCATTCGGACCGAACACCCTAGACCAACAGTTGAATAAATGAAGGGATTTGTACGAGTTTGTTACAGTCGTATCATCCATAATAACAAGTACATACCTATAGCAGACCAAAATACCATGATTAAGGTTAAGGTGAATATAATTACTGCAAATCGGTTTGGGCTTAGCTCCACGAAGTGTTGCCAAGGTAGTGCTTGGAAAAATTAATTCTCGAATTTAATAAACATTTTTGCGTATGTATTAAAGATACTTAAAGTGAATTATTTACTGTCTCATGAATTGCTGTGATCGATCTCGATGTGGGTGCTATCGAATCCCACTCAGGACAAACATTCGTCTGACGAACACTTGTGTTTGTTCTGTGTCTGGATATTAATTATCTATTTAAGTATGTAAAAATATCTATGTATGTATATCAGTCTCTGACACCCATAGTGCAAGCTCTGCCTGGTTTGGGGTAAATGGCCGTGTGTGAGAATGTCCACGATATTTATATATAAAAAATATATATCTTGGACATTCTATACATTTAGGACATTTATATATATTATTATTTATATACTGAGTGTATCAGAAATCCAGTCCAATTTTTGTTTGGTCTACTCCTCGTACGTAAAATCGGCATTAATACGTCTTCATAAATTGTAGACAATTCCTCTACGCACTAAATAAAATAAATTTGTTATTGTAGACGTGTTGAGGGTTGGCCACGAAAAAAAAATTGACCGTTAGTTGTTATCTCAAACAACTGCCTAATTCGCGGACGGATGCCAAGTAGGTCGACTTTTATTGCCTGAACAAGCGAATTGGAATTTGTGTGTTCAGATATTGAAAGTAATACTTACCTATTTATTAAACTTTGTCGCATTGTGTTTTAAAATAACAACACCGTATAAAAAAACTAAAAAACACGCTTTTGTAGATAACCAAACTAAAATGTACCTACATGTTTTTAATTTTTTTTAATTATTGCAAATTAATCCGACGTTTTCAAGTGGGTGAAAATAATGTTCAACGATTCTTTTACATAAATAATTAACATACATACATACCAAGCTAGTAAAAGCGTGTTAAAAAAATGAAGTTGCATTTTTTCTTCCGATTCTCAACGTGGACTCAGTGTCGGATATTGTCGTGATTTTTTAAAAAAGGAAAAGAAAGGTTTATTGGTTGGACGACTTCGTGGGGCGGTGGCGAGTTACTGACCGACTGCCGAACCGCGGTTCAGCAGTCATGAAAGTGCTAGGTTATTCACGACCCCAGGTTTAAATCCCGGTCGGGGCTGATATTTGTTTCACAGATAAATATTTGGACTTCGGTCATACTCGTAGTTGTTAAATTGTGTTATTTTCTGTGTTTGTCCGCTCCGTGCAATACAGGTAGTGTTTGATAACCTTGTTAGTTAAAATAAAATAAAATTAGTTCTACAAGGATCTTAAATAACTGCTGAAACATACTTCAGCTTACCTAGTTAGGCTCATGAAACTGCTTCGTCATTATCCTCGACCTCACCTTTTATATCGCCGTAATAGTAAAACCTCGGATACACTCTACTCTCATCGCTATCTTGACACCGCAATCTTTGCACTCAGACTCCACTTGCGACCTTTTATATTTAGACTCATATCATTGTGCCTTCTCTAATAACTACATCTTTTATTTAGAGCCATTGAATCAAAATTAATGTTTAACTAATAACAATTCATCTTTTTTCCGTTAAAAATAAAAGAAAATGTAAATACAACTTGCAATATGGTCTCGTTCTGGACCACACAACAAGTTCAAATTCAAATTGAATTATTTATGAAAATAATATTTCGTCTTTGTTGTCGTCTTAAGTTACGCGATCCCTAGGATTGGATCTGACGTAAAGTAACAGGACTATCTGTACAATTCCCTTGAGTCCTGTTCAATGTTCAGTTACATTGGTGGCAGCGAATGGGTGGCATGCTCGTTTGCTATCTTATGTCAATAAAAAAACATATATTTTGTAAATATTAATCAATAGCTCAAACAATCTCTAGTAGATTTTTTAAAATAAATCTCTGAGCCATGAACCATTACGTCAGATGACCTTTAGTAAACCCATTGCTACATTTCACGGATTAAACATGCAAGACTTCTTCAAATGTCGCAAGGCGGTTCTAGGAACTCAAAAATACTAATCGTGACCGGCTGATAGACATTTAGATAAGCGTTTGACCACGATATCACCTGATGTGATACCGCAGAAATATTATAGCTAGGTTATAGAACTTATGTAAGATATAATAATATAGGTTAGGTATAGACTACAGGTTTTTGAGTTTCTCCGTGGATTACCACCGTCACCCAAGCTATCTAGTAGTATTTCTGCCGAGTAATTAATTCACGCATCCATTAAACTTTCACAAAGCAGGGAAGCCTGGAAAATCTTAGTGGCAAGAACCATTTATTATGACCACCACCTTCAGCCATGAGGAAGCGACTTAGAAGATGATGATGAAGAAGAAGTAATTGTGTTTCGCTGGAAAGGTGTTTCCTGGTTACACTTTTCAAGGGTCGACTATTTTTTAACAGAGCTCTCAAGCTTCTTGTTCAGGGTCTGTCACAGTAATTATGTCGGGTCGGATGTTAAATTGTGATGTTTTGTGTGTTACCGCCACCGTGGCACAGGCCTTGGCGTATGTGTGAAAGCGTTAAAAAGTTAAACCAAAAAAGTTCAGACAAGAATGTGTAAAAAAAATGGATAAATTAGGTTCTCTTGATTTACGGCAAATGAGCTAGCGGCCGGTGTTACCCAAGGACCTCCCAGACCCGATCCGCATGATCATTGTTATTTATCTCGGGCTCCCCGTTTATATTTCGTCCGTGTCTGCCTCGCTTTATTTGTCTTTGCGATCCGGCGGTATATTAACGTATTTTTCTTCTCTATTACTGAGACGGTTGTCCGCTCACCTTCAAACTTTGCGTTCCGTGAAATTTGGGATTGGGGTTTTGGATTCCTTGTTGTTTTTTTTATTTCTAAGATAACTCAAATAAAACTTAACGATTGATTGCATTGTAGGAAAACTCGTAATTACAAGGGGGAAGTTGTTATACGGCGTGCCGGAGCCGGGTACGTTATGGCCCGACCATCGTTACGCAAACCAAGTTTAATAAACCAGTTAATGTTACTACTTGTCTAGTTGTTCAGTTCCCGACTGTAGAAAAGCCGACTCGTGTGTAATATGCAGATAAACAAACGCGAAACATATTTCTGCTGCTGACTGTATAAACGAATTCAGTTGTGGATTTTCCTAAAGTTACGTGTATTTTTCACCGTTTGGCGTGAACAGAGCTTTTTTATCCATGAAAGTACGAAAAGCGCGTAGTACAAAAGTGTATCCGTAATTCCGTAGTCGGTCAACGGACGTGAAATATCCATGGGAATGTGAAACGAATATTCTGCTTCCCCTCTGAGCTAATACGATTATGCAGCTCACACAATTCATATTTAAAAAAAGTATTGAAGCTATGCAGCTTTTTTTAATGGATGTTAGATAGCAAACAAGCCTTCAGCATCACCCATCCGCTGCCCCATGCCGCACCCATGACACTATGTCTGACATTGAACAAGACTCAAGTTGGGACTAGAATAGTCCAGTTAGCAGAGAGAGTTAACAAGAACATTTTAGAATGTCAGTTATTTAGTAGATATGGGCTTTGTAAGTATGAACAGGGAACACTGAAGGTTCTGCGCTCCAGGCCGTTCATAAATGTTTGAATTTCGAATGTTATATGTATTTTTTAAACTTAAGAAACTCAATTTTTTTTTTAAATTGGCGGGAAATCGCGTGTCAATTGTTTTGTTACAAGTCGGAGTTCGTCGTCCGTAGCAATAATGGAATTAACGCGAAAAGATTATTTAAAACTAAAACTAATGAAAAATAAATGAATCTGAATCTGAATAGTTGGTCACCTTAAAGATACTCTGAAAATCGATTATTATATTCTTGAATTATTTTTATTAAAAATTATGACCGTCTGTGTTATGAGACGTGTAGCATTTTACAGCCTCTCATACCTACGATGACTGTTGCAAAACATACGATGATTCACACTGGACTAAATCGGTCCCCTATTTTAGGATGTCCTTCATACGTTTCAGACGCCCATTAACGTGCTCGGAAATTACATGATTCTAAGCCAAAATCTATTCTGATATTAAAACACTTTGTAATATCTTACGTGTGCAATAAAATAAATCTATGGTCGCATATGAAAACGAGGCTCCAGTTCATTTTACAGGTTTCTTAGCTGGGAAGAAAGGCCTAACGAAACTTGATACGCTATGTTGTCTCATTTTTTAGTCTGTTAGGAATGCCTCTTAGGAAAGAAGCATTGGTACTTCGGAAAGTGTATTTACATAGTCACTAATGACATTATTTGAGTAAAATCTCATACAGAACCCTTTTGTGCAAGTCTCACTCCGTCTTTGCCACTTTCAAATGCTCCGCTTACCAATTTAGTAATATTAGTATGAATAATAGCATGCATATGTAAATATACACACACACATATACATGCATATATACATGTATCCATTCACGGATCGAATAGTCCACGTAATGCAACAGTGCAGTGGTTGTACGTAGGCCGAGCTCGCAGGCCCGGAACCCGCGCCCGTGGGCGCCCACCCGCGCCGCGCTCTAAGCGACCAATTACAGCAAGCCCGTATGAATGAGGATGAGTTGTGCCGTGTTATTAACTACGCTATGAGTAGACCAGTGAGCTCAATAACATTTGTAAACTCCACAAAATTTGCCCTTTGCTAGAGAAAATCACAAACGCGTTTTTGTTAAGCTCATAGCCTCATTCGAGGTTTTGCCGGTTTTACTGCAACGCGCTGGAAAACGAAAACAATAAATTACATATTATTGCGGGTTGGATACAATTAAAATTGGTGGGGAGCACAGGAGCTGACAATACCGATGTGGCTTTTTTAATTATAAACTACATAGTAACTAGTCTGGCATCATTCGGAAATTATTTACACATAATATAATATGTATTCATACATCATCTATCTCTCTAGATATGGTATAAATGGTTTGCTAGATAATGACCAATAATGAGTAAAGTTGCGGAAAAACATTATTATCATACGCATGCATGAGCAATAACTAGGTACCTAGTTTATCTGTAATTTACAGCATCGAATCGACGTGTAATGTAGAAATAATTATGTAGGTATAGTTGTTGTATACAAAAATACTGAACAAAAGAAGGTTCATATTTATGTAAATAGATTCAAAATGTAATTGTCATCATAAATAATTTCTTTCTTGTTCAACTTCGTTTTGAAAAATATTATAGGACATTAAAACAAGTTGTATAGAAAACTAGTGGACGCCCGCAGCTTCGCTCGCGTTACACATTCACTAACTTCAAAAACGGCAAGGCTTCATACTAACTTTGCACCCCCGTTTTACCCCCTTAGGGGATGAATTTTCAAATTTTTCTCGCCGTAAAAACCATCCTTGAACTTCAACGAACATTTAAAAAAAAGAATTGGCCAAATTGGTCCAGGCGTTGTTGAGTTATGCGCTTACCAACACATTTTGCGATTCATTTTTATATATTAGATTAACCGTTTAGAAATATACCGAATAAAAATAAGACCTACTAATGACCCGACTGTAAATACAAGAAAAATGAGAAGCCTGCACGACGAATATGGGATTCGATGCGAAAAGCAAATTGCAGAATATGCTCATTTTTAAACGGAAAGTCAAATCCAGTTTAATAAACCTGTCGATAATCTTCTTTATCCGCATTTATTTTTATTTCTTATGCAGTTTATAGAGCGGAATTTAATAATAGTGGATGCATAAATAAACCGATACCGACCGATCCTTATTTATGAAAATAAATAAAAAACGATTAACCTAATACGAGGTATATTATTGGGTGACTGCTAAACTAATAAAACCAAGCAACTGATTAATTTAACGAGTACCTACAGCAATCCTTTTAAATTGGAGAATTTCACTGTTTACAAAATGATTTGAGTCACCTGGAATTCTAACTGTTCTATAAAAGAAAACCAAATCAGAAGCTCTATTAAAACGGAAAAATAAAAACCAGTTTAATAATAAGATGTACCTATTTACAACTAATATTTTGATAGTAATGATCTACTAGTATTTTATAAATAAAAAAATAAATATTTTGGACATTCTCACACACGGCCATCTGACCCCAAAGTAGGCGCGAGCCTGTGATATGGGTGTCAGAGACTGATATACATACATAGATATTTACATACTTAAAAAGATAATATTAACATCCACACAGAACAAATACAAGTGTTCGTCACACGAATATTTGTCCTGAGTGGGATTCGAACCCACGACCCCTGGCGCAACAGGCAGGGTCAGTTCCGATTGCGCCATCGGGCCTGTCAATTTTATTAGTGTGGACCGTTTTATAACTGTGACCCGGGTTATGAAAGCTTGTAATCACTTTTTTTTCTCGCAGCTCGCAGACGCAGTAGACGCTACGTGAGTAAAAATGAATGTCATGTGCACGAATAAAGCAGAAAAACTTCCTCAGCATTATCATAAGTAGTGTGACATTAAACTAAATTCAATAAAATTTACATTTGTGATACATATTCGTTAAAAGTAGGATTATAATGTACAATTAATGATTTTTGTTAATATATTTTATTATTGCGGATGTGCGAGATGAAATATTAAGTGGAAGATTAATAAGAGAAAACAGTAGTAGAAATTAACCTACCTAACTATTCAATCCTTTCAGAAAAAATCCAAATAATACAACCCAAAATTTTGCCCGCCAATGAAAAGTACCGCAGCAAATGTGAAGTTTGGTTAGATACTTTAAGTCTTACCTTTTCGCAAATTATCTTAGCACAAGGCGGCTTCGTAATCTGAAACAAAATAATTTGGTTCGATAGGAATCTTTAAGGATAAATTAATTTCACTAAATTTGCCCTACTTAAGTTACTTTATGTATGAGTTAAGATTAGCTTATCATATTACTTATGATGAAGGTTTTCAAATATGATAATAATATTTTACAATTATGAATCTCGGTACAAGTGTTGTTGATTACATGTAGCTTTTGTAGGAATTTTACAAGGTAAGGTTGCGCAATTTTGTCCTAATCAGGTACGTCACGATTGGTATGCCATTGGGACTGGCTGATTATTTAGTATCTATCTAATTACCTATTGGCCGTATAATATGTATTTTTATATGTTTACCTTAAGTTCTTTAGTGATAATCCAAATTTTTATTAGTTATATACTTATATAATTTAAGTAAACAAGAGATTATAAAGCAATCAAGAGACTGACAAATATTGTAAAAAAATCCGATTACAGAGAAACATTCCAAGCACATAAAATATCATAAGCATCGACCAAAGAGATACAATCGGACATGTTATCTATTTATATTTACGAGCTAGTTCGGCCTTGACCCGAGTCCGAGGCGCCCCGGTATAATAACTTTACATAATACTTCGGAAGGCGGGTTCAAGGAGTCTATCAATAGAGTCGTTCGATTGAATTAAAAGGAGCGGAAAGTGAATTCGATGGGTTCTGTAATGAGGGCCCGCCGGCCGTCTCGGTGACGACAGCGCCGAGTGCATTGCGCGGCGATGCGGGCGGGGATCGCGTAAACAACACCGATCGGAATACGCTACGAGTCTGCACCCGACGCGCAATATCCCTCTAACAAAATAAAGGAATTCCACGCGACGACAATTGTTCGCCTTCTTTACCCTCTTACCCTTACAGAAATACAAACGCACGCCTCAAAATGACTTTACAAAAATTTGCATGGCGGCTGTACTTTTTTTCTCTATATTTTCACTTTCAGAAAAGCAATTTTTGTACGACGCTCGCGATACGGAACGCGGGAAATTGCGCCCGTTCTTCGGCGAATGGGGAACTGTGCGAATGTAGTCGCACACATTGTGCCGAGCGGAGGCGAGCGATTGCTTTCTGTCTTTATTGCCACTGTTCTGTTCTGGACGTGAGTATGCTATCATACATCCGTTCCTATAAAATACGTATCATGGCCTCCTTTTTTCAGACTTCTTTACAGAGAGCTGATGTTAGGTGAAATTGAAATACGGAGTTTGACGGAGATATATTGATTATTTACGTCACAATATAAACAAAACCAAATGCACGATATTTTTGGTAAGTACCTTGGTTTATTTACTTGGTTACTTATTACCTGTGTCACAAAGCAAAAATACGGAAAATTTTAATCTCAGTACCCAATACAAATACACTATCGAGAACCTACGATTATAATATAAGTCGATTAAATAACTTCTAGCTAGATTATATAAACCTGATATTTGAAACACACGTAGGTATTACAAACACATTTACAAAAATCAACATCAGAAATACGAGATTACAATTTAGAGTAGGTATAGAAGTCATGACGATAATTTCTCCTTACTCAAAGTGTACCACTTCAAATTAAAACCGTAATCAGACTTGAACCGAGTTCCTGATTCAGGGAAAGAGTTGCCCTACAGTCGAGCCACTTGCAGTTATTTCCCGATGTTGTGAAATTCAATTAGCCTGAGACATCCCGCCCGCTGCGACTCTGTATACTAGCAAATTATCTTCATTACGCCGGAGTATAACAGAGTATAATTGTTAATTACTTTAAGATACAAAGCCGGCTCTTTTTGTGTATCTACTGCCTGCCGTTTAGAGCCTTTGGTGTTTTCATGACTCTTCATACTTATTTTGTACTTTAAAGTCTTGTAATTTTAAGAATTAGCAAACCCATACTATGCCCCTAATGCTTATGACAATTCTCGAATGTAGATTTGCAAGAATTCTGCCGGGTGAAAATTCGATCGAGGAATAAAAAGGGTTAGTTGCTTGATCCAGTGTGAACGCTTCCATATAGGTAATTTGGCACGAAATATGTCACTCATAGAAAGCCTGAAGACTGCAGAGGTCAGAGTTTTTGGAATAAAATACCCTGTGCAGGAATAACTGTCAATCATGTCAGTCTAGCGTGTACGGGCTTGTAGAGACAGTATACTGGCGTTATAGAATTCGGTTATGTTTGGAAGAGAAATTTTGCCTTAGCTATCTCAGATCAGGATTTTTTTTATTAATACAGGCAGTAAGGAAGGTGGAATTAAACTTTAAATTTTTAATAAAATCTCCTTCTCCTCCTCTCCCTCGAATGGATGGAAACTCTGGGGTGGCAGCGCCTTAAGTGTATAGCGATATAGCGATGACAGCCCAGTGGCTATTGAACGCGCCTCTCACTAGAGCGGTCGGGGTTCCAAGAGACACGCACCAATGATTTTTTAAAGTTATGTACAATTTATAAAATTAACTGTCACCTGCTGTAACCGCAAAGGAAGAGGAAAGGAGTTGTGGTGGTGGCGAAAATTGCTCATCATATACCTACTCTTTGCGCTAAGTACCTAGCTGTATCATTTTACGTGTTCACTTCAGCGTAAACATATCCATGACCTACACCCATCCTCCCATTTAATAAATGACTGTCATTTATTTTCGCACGGACATTATAAAATAAGATTTAGAATTTTAGATTGCTATTTCAAATTATGTAATACACGCTATGGGCGACCCGGCAATTGCGCCCACGCATTTCTAGAGTATTTTCGTAACGTTTCAATGTCATCACCGAGTTGGTTATAGGAACAATATTTCAGACCTATGGCTCAGAATAACAGGGCAATATGTAATATCCAAGTCAATTATGCATACTAGCTAGACCTATTTGTTGTGAAGTTAAGTAAATACATCTTAATATTATCAAAATTCAACTAAATTGTGTATGCGTAAATTAAATTAAAAAATAATAACCAATTATATAAATTCAATATATATAATTGGTTTTTAACATTATAAATTATCAGAAAAAGTCAACTTAAATGGCATATATATATACAATAATACAGGTTAAAGATCCTGGAATTGTTTCCACTTGTGCGTGGCGTAATATAGTTGGTTCTTTACGTGATCGATATACGTATATACTAAAAAAATTGCTATTCTAGAAAATATACATTATTAAGCGATACGGAAGGATAATGTCAGAGACATATAAACCATAGCGGAGCGACTCTTTATACTATGCCATAGCTGCTGCCTTACCATGAACTCTAACAAAACTTGTCAAGTACAAGTACCGGAAAAGCGTACGTAGCACACATTTCACCCTCTGAGAAAATATATAGAGCTCTCACATTGTTAATATACGCCTGCAAGTCTGCATCAACGCTTACGCACTGATCATGATAAAAATATAATCTGAAAATAATCTAAAAGCTAATGATAAAAATTGACGTGCTCTTAGAATCACGGAAACGTTTTACTAAGTTTACAGAAACAAGATTGGCTTACAGCTGAATCTTTCGAGATTGCCATCCGCCATGCACACAACCATGAGTACTTCATCGTAGCTTGCTTGTAATTTACGGCTATGTCCATTTAGTCAGGCATCCTCTAATTGCGAACAACGACAGGGCACATCCTGTCTTATTTATTACAAGTTGCATATGTAAAGCATTGCCTGCTTTCCCATCCGGGTCCTATAATATGTAGTACCGTTAGGTAGCTTCTCACGTCAATATTTTTGCTAAAATATTTTTCATTATTATAGGATAATGATAATTATTGTATAAGATAATATAATTTTAATACGCGAAACAAAAACTTTCCACCCTTATTACGTTACGTATGTATGGTATTTGGCACAATTATATGTATGGACAAGAAGTGCAGACTGTGTAGTATTATATTCTGTATTGTATATGCTTTGAATTTTTTTTTCCTTCAATGTTATCAAGAAGTAGCATAGCAGTAGCTTATTTCTACTATTTTTCCTGTTGGCGCTGATCATAAAATAGATGTGGATGAGATTAATGCGAAATATATATATAATATCACAGGCCCAGTTTATGTTGCAATAGGGAATGGCAAAGATGCAATCTTTGCCAACTTCAATCGTAACTTCTAGTTTCGTGATAATGCACGATTTGCATTTCGTAGTGCCGTGGAGCTACAGCTCAACTTTACAACAAAACAGCATTGTGGTAGTTCTGCATTGCTAGTACATAAAACATGGTATTTTAATAGTTTATACTCTGTGGCATTATCCCTCAGCTTGTTTGCGGTAACAATAAATTCATTAAGGTTTCATATAAACTGCAATAAAAATTTGGTACACGTAAGTAGGTATAACTATACTGTAAAAAAAATTTTTTTTTAAAAAGCTTTTATAACTTGACCTTGAAACCTAATCGTGGTCAAAGTTCATTACAAGACTTTACCACAAGTGCAAACACGACTATGATACGATATTCCATCATGAAGTTCCAGTTAATATCTTCCGGCTCCATCATCAGATCAGTTTGACAGTACCATATTATTGCATTGTCATCGGAACCTAATATGTGTGCCAAATGTCAGCTCGATAGCTTCAGTGGAAGTGGGTGAAATATTGATTGCAAGATTCCAGGACATACATGAATACATACGAGTGAAGTTAAGTAAAAGCTTTTAATAAATAGGTAGGTATTAATTCTTCAATTTAAACATAAGTATTAATTGGAGCGACGCAAAGTATCTCTTCTAATTCTACCATAAATCATTGTGTGCGGAGTATTTGCGCACGCGCACATCATAACGAGCAGCCGCACTCGTTAATTAATTTATCTGCAGTTCACCGTCATACATAAAAATACATCACCCTAAATCTTGTTAATACTACACACCTTGCATTTGGCTGGAACAAACCGTTCGAGTCCAACGAACGAGCCGGATCCAATCTAACAAAATGGCGGCAATTACAATCCCGAACTAGACGCTTTAGGCCGTAATGGTCGTCCTTCGACAACACATAAATAGAAGAACGCTGTACTCCGGCAATAATAGTCCAAATATCGTTCAATAATGGCAAGAGCCGGCTAGTGTGGGGCAAACAATAATGGCCGAAGTCGACCGGGCACGTACGAGTCGCAGAATTAATCAGTTAGTCACACTTGCGGCGGAGTAAGGAAGAGTCGATTAGGAGGGTACCTTGAGGATTATTGAGACATTGGCGGGCATGCCAGCTGCGGCCCGAACTGCCGATATTGCCGCGGACAGCCCCCGACTTGTTCCAACTACCCAAGAATTCACGCCGCCTCTAACTCCGCCGTTAGCTCTATATTGGAAAAAGACTACAGGACTGTTTCCTGATCATATATGAAATATTAAAACATCTTCATAACAAAATGTCACTTGTTCGTGTATGAAAGCAGTTAAACGTACCATTTATTAACATCGTAATTATGGATTCTTCATCAGATTGTAGCGTGTAGTTTACGCAAAATTTTATTTTTAAAATTGGCACATAGCTTCGAACATAGTAATGGTGACTGTTGGCGAATGCTGTGTTAGTGTACAACAATTATAATGCGTATGTACTCTTTACACTTACAGGACATTTTGCCTTTACTTATACTGTATACAATCAAATGTATTTTGAGTGTACAAATAATCAGTTCTTGACATATCTAGCAAAACTAATCATAATTTAACTACACGTAGCGTAGGAAGGTAACACGGTTACGGGCGTAGCATTTTAAAAGCGCATAATTTCGTTTCGCGTACAAACAAGGGTTTAATTGATAGTTCGTTATATTCCTGGATTATTATTTAGTTATAAGTCGGCGCGAGCTCTGAATACGAGAACAGGACAATGTACTTTATGGACATATCTGAATTATTTTATTGCAAACTTAATCTGTTTTAAGCACTAGCGTTATTTTTATACCTTATTCGTAATGTATGAGAACGAAGCACTTGGTAAACTACATATTAATTGTTGTCTTCAGAATTGCGATGACGGACTGTATAAGTACTTCGAACGGTGTTCGACATTTAATAACTATACTGTAAAAAAAATTTTTTTTTAAAAAGCTTTTATAACTTGACCTTGAAACCTAATCGTGGTCAAAGTTCATTACAAGACTTTACCACAAGTGCAAACACGACTATGATACGATATTCCATCATGAAGTTCCAGTTAATATCTTCCGGCTCCATCATCAGATCAGTTTGACAGTACAATATTATTGCATTGTCATCGGAACCTAATATGTGTGCCAAATGTCAGCTCGATAGCTTCAGTGGAAGTGGGTGAAATATTGATTGCAAGATTCCAGGACATGAATACATACGAGTGAAGTTAAAAGCTTTTAAAAAACATCTTGTTTGATTGATTGATTTTACCACGTGATTTTTATTAGATAAAGGTATAAGTAGAAGATATAGGAAGGTTCGTGTCTCTTTCTTCATAACACAATAGTATGCCAGTTCATTTGTCCACTACCTATTGCCATTGAAACGCAGGGCAGTATCGAGTAGGTCTGAAGAACACGTTGTATATACTGTAGCTGTCAATGACTAATGATTGGTTATGATAAGCCCCGCGAAGGTAAAACAAACTATAATAACCCCTCCTCCTCGCTTCAGGAAATGCTATGACTCTATATTACCTACATATTATATTCCTTTTAAAACTTTCTATGTTGACATTGTTATTACTTATTTATTTTACGTTCGTGTCGGCGTCGGATACAGCCGCTGTCAATCAGGCGTTGTTGATTGGATTGCGATATTGGTCGCGCTCGCGTCACTCTGCCAGCAATCCGGAAATTCAAACAAATTCTGATACAGCGGATGGAACTATTGTGTGTACCATAACAACATTCGAACATTTGGATTGTCAGTTCTGAATCAAGGCAAGGTAAGCGTGTAATCGTTTTGGTTCTATGTGGCATGTACCTACCCGCAATCGTAGAAACTTAGACTGACGACTTATAATCGAATTTTCAGTAGGCTGTTTCCAAGCTTTGTAATAGGAATATCTACTAAATACTAAATCAATAATTGCGATATCTGATTATGATGGTCAAAGGTCATATTATTAACGTTACTGGGTTCATATTATCGATCATTATCATTGGACATACTCGTAACTGTATGAATGTGCTTAAATCTAACTATCTTTGACTCGGATATCTCTCATGTTTCTACCGTGTGAACGATGCAGTGAGGCACTATCAATAACCAAGTCCCTGTAACGGTGTTGTGTAGTGGGTCCATGATACGAGATAAAAGTTTGGATTTCACGATTTATGGTTTTTGATTTACCCGAGTAGAACGACTTATTAGTGAATCACCAATGAGTGAGATACGAGTACATAATATATTTCCATACACACACTTTTCACTAGTAATATTTATGTCTGTTTTTCCGTCTATAAAAAAAAGAGCTTATTGCAATACACCAGACACAAATGTAAACTCAGACTTATTATATACTACTTATATACTGGGATCTTCAAGTTGCATCAAGGTATTGTAAAAACCCATGGGGTGCGTCCTGTACGGCGGTCCTCATCCCCATAGAATGGATAGAATTTATGGGTTGGCAGCACCTTAATGTTCTTTTGTCGACTATCTAAATACTTGTTTTGAAATCTTGGGGTAATATTACCTCAAATGACTGGAGTTCCTATTAGTAAGTATTGAATCTTAAGCCAGTAATATATGATGCGCAAGTTAGCAAATAAAGTGAGATCAACTAGAACATCTAAGTTTCAATTGCCGCGCAGCAACATCGCAGGTAACACACAGGTGAGCTCACTGAAATGCTTTGTAGAAAGTACTTAAATAGGTATCTGACTATTCAGACAGATCATTAACTCGTACTTGGTGATGGAATTAATGTAGAGAATAGGATTAATTGTTATGAAAATCGCTAGTTATGAAGTACTTTCAAATCTGAAAGGCAGGCCCGGTGGTGTCACATTAAAAGCGAACTATTTTTGCTACCATTTCGCGTAATGGGGATTATAAATAATTTCAAAATGACTCATGCGAGTTTTTTTTCTGTATTTCCGTTAAGGTTTTAAATCGGAATAACAAGCCGCATCAAGTAATTTATCATTCAGTTCAAAATGAAAAAGAATTTCGTGGTATTTATGTAGGCTACTTCACGGCGGATGACTGAAATATGAAATATTTTATATCCATATATCCATTATAGTACCCGTAGTTAATATCTATTGTACACTTTCGTACTTACTATTTGAATTGGTAGAACCTAAATTGAGTTAGCCCGGAGCCACACAACCGCCACACTCGTTGCTCAATGCGTGTTTCGTTTGGAAATGTGGTTACAGATACTTCTGTAGAGGCGACCAACATACTCATCAAGCAACTGGGCTCTTACTAATGGATACTAATTAATAACTCTTAACAGTTCCTGCTCTGAGGACTTATTCATAAATACTACTAACGAACTGTCCAACTTATGTTCTTATTAACATTCTTTATTAGATACTAATATTGCTTATACCTGTAACTTAACGAACTCTTCTAGTACCTAGCGAGTGGGAGTCTGCTTTAAACCTCCCTCGGCTGCCTACCAGTGCGACGTCTATGAGCTATAGTGTAGGTAGCTAGAAAATAATTTTATTATTATTTCTTACTTTTCAATTTTAAAGCCGGTTTTTTTATATATTTTAATATCGTTATTTTAGCAAGATTTTTTATAGGTTTCATGAGCGGCAGCGAATGCCTTGGGAAGTTAACGGGTGGCTTAAAAACTTCCGACAGTCGGTTAGCCCCTAATATCCGTAATGGAGCAGCGTAATGGTGTACGCTCTAGGTCTTGAGATGTGAGAAGAGACTCGTGCTTAGAGGGCTACAGCACAAAATTTATATTTATACTGTGGCTGCAGTAAATTTTTATGAACAGCATGTAACATACCTAACAAGTATTGTAAGTGTTCGTAATCGATATGTATATATCGATATCCATGATCCAATAACAAGTTTCCTTAAACGGCTGGAATAAATGATTGCACTAACTGCTTTCAATGCCCAACAAAGTTATCGAACGGCAGAACATATTCGGTCCAATACCTTTCAATAGGTGTGTCGTTTCACATAAAACGTACAAACAACGCTACAATGCGAGCCTAATTGATAGATAATTAGCTGCGAGTTCAAATCGCAAACGTGCTTGCTTTACTTTACGTAATCATTCACCATTAATGTTAACAATATAAATGCTGCCAACGGATTGTTTATATTGAATTGACTTTAAATAACTTAAAAACTTGTAATAATACGAGGGATTTCATAAATTTAATAATACATTTTTGTCTTGTTTCATAATATTACCTATTACTTATCTACTATTACCTATTAAATAAATAATTATAATAAAATAACTATAAATAACAAAACTATATATACTTGTATATAGTTTGTGTTAAATTTGAATCTGTATTTTTTTAAATTGACTATAGATAGTATATTCAGTCATTCATTCATTCAACTACTCAAAACTGATACCATCTTAAACGGTACCTACGTTACCAGTTCATCGCACCCATTTCATATTTTTATTTATAATCGTATTAAAATCGCTTTAAGAAACAGATTTTACCTTTACCTTTGACTTAACCACTTGAGCTTGGTGATCTTACAAAAAAAAAAGGAAAATACAAAACCACTCAAGTTCGGGGAAATTTTTTGCCAGTCCAGACTCTGTTACAATTACAGATGTATTATTTATTTATCGGGCCGCAGCACGGGGTCTTCGTCCGGGGAAAGGAATTGATTTGTGCATAATTTAGTAGCGAAAACACCTCCTCGGTACCCTGTCTTGTGATAAAAGAAAACATTCGTCTGTATTTAACTACATTCTCCGAATAAATGAATGAATCTTTTATGTTCATAAATGTTTGTGTTCCTCTCCGCGTAATCCAAAATTAAACAAGTTTTCCAATCTCACCTTTCACACAGTTTTCATTCCGAAATAATGAACAGTTGATTCTCTTTGACACTCGCCTCTAATATTTTATTCAAAAGTTGGTTCGTTAACATAATAATTAAATGCGCTTTATGAATATCAAGTCTTAACTGAAGTCTCGTAAATAACATAACTTTTGCTAGTATTCCGCTCAATACACATTGCGCATATTAATTAGTTATTTCTCCATCGGTGAAGCGACTCGACCCAATAAATGTAGATAAATATTCTAAAATGACAACATTTAATTAATTTAATCACATCCCAGTATAAGTTTTGCTACAGTTCGGCACGCCAAATTTAAATTTATAATTTATAGACCCATGTTTTATTTAGTTGGACATTTTACAGGCGGTCGCTATTTGCTCCTGACGGCAAGGCAAGAAAATTGCGAAACATTGTTGCAGATATAAAATTGCGTCGATCGTGCAGGCAGGAGCCACTTATAACTGGGATTGATTGAGCAGCGCCATGTACAGCGGGCTGAGTCAGATTCCTGTACGTAATTAACCGTTGCTATAAATTAGAGTGAAGCGGGCGGTCGGCGGGCGTCCGGCGACGAGCCGGCTCATTGCGGATGCGACGCACGGCGCGGGCAGGGCGGGTGGCCCAAGGATGCGGCGGCCAAACATTGTCGCTGCACCGCAACTCCAGCTGTGTTCGCTAGTTAGTGCCCGCACGACACGTTATGCGTTGAAATATCGCTGCCGTAGCGTCGCGGGCCTCGCTCGACGCCTCGCCGATAAACGACAGGAATTGCCAGCTTAGCTCCAAGACGGCGATATCGAATTCATTATCCGCTGTCGCGCAAACAAGGTTGCGCCCTTGGTGTTCAATGAAATTCTGCACCTTGTTATATTTTACGGTTCATTTTTACAGTCCTGAGCGTTACGAGTCATTTCGACGTAACGAAGTAAGAATACACGGGATTAATAAAACTTTATGGTGTTTCGGTAAAGGACGATGATAAAATACACATAACTCGGAAATTACTTAGTTTTCAAAGTGTCTGATCTTTTTAAATACAATGCAACGGGTATTGAAAGGAAACGAAACGTGCTCGAAAAGGGATGTTGAACATCTCACAGTTTGCAATACCTACCTTTATATACCTTGGCAACCATCTACTATAGATTATCGAATAGTACGAATGAATAGGCTTCACCAACTGAAATACGGTGAGGTAGGCACCAATTGCGATGTTGTTGCCTCAGTTTAAAGTTTAGTTCAGTATTTTAGTCAGGATCGAAAATGGTCGAAACATTTCCAGATGAACCAACAATCTCATTTCTCAATATTGAGTTAATCTTATTCGGAGATTTGCAACACATTTCTATGAAGATGTCCCGGCCGCCACTCCTACTTACCGCTACAGCAATTTGTTAAACAAAGAAGCACCGGAGAAGATAAAACTTTTAACTTTTACGTCACCGTAAGTTCGGCGTCGGAAAATTTTCGAAAATGAAAACAAATTTAAATAAGCTAGACCGTACACGGTTTGCAGGTAGTTAGCGTAGCTTACTTTGTACTACAAAGTGAAAATGTCGGGAGCTAATTTGAAACTTGGTTGCTCGCTAGCATACCTAATACATGTCAACCAGTCCCAGTATGTCCAGTAGCTTCAGGTAATCGCTTCGCGCTCACGTATCTGATGGAGTTTCCAAGCTTCCAAACTAGTTGCCTGTTGTCGGAAACTTTACACGCTCAACGCAAGGTGCATGTTCCGACTTGTTCGGATAAGGAGCTGGATTCGCACCTAAATCCTAACACGCGTTCAGCTCTGTCTAGGTTAGCAAAATGCTCGTGTATTTCGTAGGCAATTAAAACTTTCCCCGCAGGAAACACTTCTTTGAGATTTTATATTTTCGGTATCACCGCCGACTTGGAAGTTTGGTCGAGTAGCTACATGCTTGCATTTATGTGAATAAAACCATTGCGCGGTTTCGTAAATTCACTTTAATGTTATTAAACTTTATTCTCTGCACTAATTTACCTGAAATAAGTAGTTACAGCGTGCGTACTCTGCCCCTGAATTTAATTAAGTTGTTGAAACGGAAGGTACCTATAAACATTATAAATATACAAAAGGCTAAGCTTAAACTTAAAAAAAAAGAAAAAATCTCCTAAGCTTGTCGCAACAATTCAAAGGAACTGTACTCAGCATTTGCTGTTGGAACCTCAAAGGACAACAGCGCTGTACAGTGCTTTTTAGTACAGACCCTCGGATATAATTGCGTTGGTCAATTATGGTTTGATGTAAGTACGAGGACGTACTCGTACATGCAACTCCGACAGGATAAATTCGGTTTTCTTAATTGACAATTACTTTGTAATAATGGCACATCGTTTACCGCCGTAATATTAGGAAAAAAAGTTACGTTAAAAAATATGCTCATTATTTAAATGAAGGCAACGATTGCGCATACAAAATAGTGGCGGGGTGTGGGAGCTCGCAAGAAATGGCGCGACACGAAGTTCGTATACCCGAACGTCGCTGAAGCTATGAGACTTATGAGGATTACAAGAAAATGCGTATTCGATGACATTTTTGGGGCCATATAAAAAGATGAAATATAAGGAACTCTAAACGTGACTCGAATATCGAGTAAGGCGCCACCTATCTGGTCTGCGCGTTCCTTTCGCGGTCGGGCAGACAACGGCGGGGAAACGCAGCGTGACGCTCCATTCCTGGTATAAAAATGTAAGTATGAAAAAGCTTTGTTTAACGCGTCTTGGCTTCGGCGAAGTGGCAAAGTTTCAAGTGGAAAACTTTCCATGAAAAAATCTTGGCGGGAAACGATTAAATTTTAAGAATATTTGTACTGTTAAAAGTGCTGCCATGGACAGAATGTCTTTTATAAGGAGGTAATTATCTGAAGTCAAGAACCCGATACGAATTTCCCAGCGAAGGAAACTTGTTTTATTTTTAAATTTATGATCCCGATTAGCTGAATTTGCGGCTTTTCAAGGAAAAATACTCTCAGTGAAAAATAATCAGGTTCTAAGCCGGCGTGATCATAAGCCCCCCAAACTCGATTAGGTATTGATTTTGTTTTTGATGGATTAATTTTTGGTTACACCAAAATAAGATTGTGCGCTAGTGTATTTAGACACATTCACGGCAGTTTTAACATTTTTTTTAATATATGCGATTTAAAAACTTTTAGGCTGTTTATAAACGACCTTACATATCTTTCGAATTAAAATCAATTCAATTTGTAAATTGCAAGTTTCTTGCTCGATTTCTTCCTCGATTTCCAACCTTACTTTGTACCCTGCTAAGTCGGAAGGGTATATTATTTTAAGAGATAATTACATTTGCAGAAACGGTGGACAGCGCTAGATGCAGGCGGAATTCAGAGCAGGCAACGGCAATTTCATTTGGCGCGTCTTCGCTTTAACACGTGACTTTAAATTTGTTTTAGGGTTACTGCGTCCGACCAATCGGATTATTCGCTAGGCGGGTGATTCGACTTGCCAGCCTTTAATTGCATTACAAACACAATAGAAAACTATTTCAAGTCGGTACCGAATGCAGTTAGCGTACCAACTCATGTACTCGTAATAACAAGACATGAACAGGTTTTCCACTTATGTACCCACTTAGAATAAGTACCAGAAATTTTATGTGCTAACTTTCAATCGTAAGCAAATTTCCTTGGGAACTTGAAAAAATTGAGAAGAATCGAAATGGCTGTCAATAGTATCATTGGCCATGGGAATTCAATGGTTGATTTTCGCAAGATCCGTGTGATAAATCTCAAGGTTTAAAATTTTCTTCTTTTTAAACTGTGTCGTAGTAATCAAACACATTTATAAATTAAATTTTGCATCAGCTATTTCATTTGCTAAAAGCAAGCAGGCTGATACTTAAATTATTATTTTATAAAAGGTTTACCTCTCTCATGGCATTTATTACGCGAAAGGTAAGCGATTTAAGGGAATCGAGCCCACTGAACAAAGAAACGAAACCATTCGAGAATGTAAATGTGGAGATTTTTAATCAGATATCTCGACCCGGATCGGAACACAATGTAAGACAAGATTCTTACGCCAAGATAAAGGAAAAGATCATGTAATTTAACAACGTATCCCGAAAACATTTAAGTGCGCTGAATCCTGACCCGCCTTGGGACCGTTATTAGTGAATTATTTAACATCCAGTGTAATTGTTGCGAATTGATCTTTGCATAATTAAATAATGACCTTCCTCTAACAAATGAAGTTTTTCCTTAGAATTTACTTAACATTATCATCATGTAATATTAATTTTTAGTCAAATTTCACTAATGTAAGGTGAGGTTTCGCACTCCGACTCTGGGATACGTATATAATGTAATGTATGATGTGTATGTATCTATGAGTAAAGTATGATGTAGAATTCGTCAATTCATTTAGTACATTAAAACTCCTGACATGAATACCTACCTGAAGCTCTAGAAGATTACATTCATCGTACGAAATCAACCGAAAAACGGAAAAGATTACGGTTTTTCTTTAACTCAATACGTCTTCGGTAGCGAAATCGACTTCCGCGAAGGTTATTAGACAGCAGAATCACCGCTGGGGGAGGTAAAAATAAAATCAGTACAGGTATCGGGATGCGGCGCACGTTCGTCGTTCGTCCGCTGCACTGCGCCTATCCAGAGGACTCACCGACAATTATTGATATTAAAACGAAATTGAAATGTTGCAGAAAACTGCTCTTTTTGGTTCTTGGTAAGCATCATGAAAACATCCAGTAATTCGGATCTCGTGATACTGTACTTCCACTGTTGAAGTCTTTAGTTAACTAGAACCTACTCCAATCAATAGAATATAGTCTGGCGAAAAAATCGTTGCAGTACCTAATCGGTTCAGCTATTGTGATGTAAAGTGGACCTTAAAAAGCGGACCGATACCTTACCGAGCGAAACGGAACATATGAAGCGATTTCCTTTATGACATTATCATTATTGTTATATATCTGTAAATACCCCCTGAATTTTAGAATTTATTTATGATCTTTATTGTAAAAAAACAAAAACTTTTTACAAAGGACGGACTTAATGTCTGGCAACATTCTCTACCAGCCAACCCGATTCTTCTCGACTAATCTCTCGCACGTAATCAGAAATAGCGACTAGGTACTATTGCAGTGTACGAGCGAGTCGTACCTAGCCGGTTCATGGATAATTTGCCGATACACAATCGGATGTAGTAGGCATTATGTACCGATTCCTAATCTTGCAAGCTATCTTTATCTGGTACCTGCTCGTAAGCTTAGGAAAGTTGTTTGGAAAGGGTTTCACAATATGTACGAGTACGTGAATAGCTAACAAAAGCAGACAGATTTTAATTACAATGATTCGGCTATTATGCAGTAGATAGCGTCTGGGTTAGCAAAATTGTACAAAAATCAGTTCAGGTATCGTGATGCTGCTCACGTGCGGTACGAAGCGCGGCGGCTACTGCAGTGCGCCTAGTCGGTCGCTCACGGACAATCACCGGTACACAACCGGACATAGTCTGAAACTTAAATGAAACGATTGTTTATCAACTTGGGTTAAATCAGTCTGAAGTTGCTATCACCTTGCATTAAAATAATCATTGACTACATGAAGGATCGATATCCAATCGAGTTTAAGTTTGGAACATTGATGGCATACAAAGCTTAATAGTAATAAAAACATTATAAATTTACCATCAATTACGTACAGAACGTTTTGAACAGTGGTGGCTCCTGAAAGTTGCAATTGTGCTACTAAGTAAGTGCTACTTGTTGCAATTAACTCAATTCATCGCGGATAAGATTAAAATAGAATTTATGATATTATTTTTTTTGAAGGTGCTAGTATATCCCGGAACATATTAGTCTAGATTTACATATAAGTTTTCAGGCTGCTTGTCCAATAGTTGGGGTGTAACGAAGCATACGGGTGTCACGACAACAAGACTGGTGCAGCAGACAAACTTACGAGTTGCGAGACGAAACTTCAACACGGAACAAAAGCTCGCACGCCGCGGCTTACATACGTGATTAAGAGACTTTATTGATCATTTTACTTTAGTCGCCACATGTAAGGCATCCGATATGCCTAGCTTGTTAGTTGCAGAGGGCGAGGATTCCAAAGTTCAAAAGGCTGCAAAATTGACTTCATGCGAGAGCTGCTCTAAAATTTCATGAAGTCTGAAAACTATGTTATTTATGTACAATATTAATATATTATATTGCAAAAAGTAAGATATATGTCAATCTATATGTTTTTCTCTAATGAGTAAAATCTCCTCAACGCTAATTAAATTCGATAACAAATTAGATAGGCACTGTCAAAGCATAAAATTAAAAAAAAGTTTTGTCTGTATAAAGTGTACCAAGTTTCGTGAAAGTCATAAATATATAATGTGGAAGATCAGTCTGAAGGTCATAGAAGCTTGACGTTAGAGCTTCTAAATGGGAGTTGCAAAGAGAAATTGCTTCGATAAAGGCATAACCAAGATAAAGGAGATAGGTATTTTGGAAGGTTTATACATATTATTCATGTCAATATATTATACAAATATTAATGTTTGTACGAATTTTAATGTGTTTGTTAAAAAAACAGTGTGCCTAACTATAAAAGGTACATATAAAAAGGATAAGAAGAGATAAAATTAATGTACCTAATAAAAAAAATTATATGTACTTTTATTAAGAATGACTACTGACTGGTAATTAAACTATTAACTGTTAACTTAGCTATTTTGGTGGTTAAATCCTAAAACTCGTTTAATCCAGGTATTTGCTTGTATTGGGCACAGAGCCAAAATGACCTTATATTGCAACTTCTGGATTCGCCAAGTGTCTGTTAACCTTGGCAATGACTAAACAAACATTTGCCCCGGGCTTTTAATGCTGTTTACGTTCAAATATGCATTCATTCGAAGTTTAACAATTTCATGTCGGTATATGTAAGTAATTACGAGTAAGTATCAACTCTCTAAACTGTCGATACCGAAAAAACATGCCCATACGAAATGTTTTTTTAATGACAATAGTAGTGCCATACCAAAAAAAACATTGGTTTGTGATAATTTCAGTAAAATCCATACTTCCATACTAATATTATAAATGTGAAAGTGTGTTTGTTTGTTTGTTTGTCGGGCTTTCACGTCGCAACGAAGCTATTATATGGTATGGTTTTTGTGTGTGGAGATAGTGAGGAGGGTGGAGAGTGACGTAGGCTACTTTTTACCGCGGTAAAACATCCCCATGGGAAGATATCGATGTTTTGTTATTTGCTAGATATTTAGTTCCGGATGTTGTTAATAGATGGCGTTAGTAAAATTCATTTTTAAGTTCTTATCTGTGTATGATAAACAACTCATTGTTAATTCCCTTTGACCACGCGGGCGGAGCCGCGGGTAAAAGCTAGTGTACCAATATCTTACTATTTGGGTTAACGTATTTTGTTGCTGTTCTATTCGTATTCGTATAAATTCTGCCGTATCGTACCTTTTAAATCTTTGATCAAAATGCAGACAAACTAGTTATTATTTGTCGTACTGTTATAAGCTATACTCGTAGAACCCATATGTAAATGATAGCTTCAGGAAACAATATAATAATATATGAAAACTATATACATATATAACTATAAAACTATATAACTATAAAACTATATACTATATATATACTGTTATAAGCTATACTCGTAGAACCCATATGTAAATGATAGCTTCAGGAAACAATATAATAATATATGAAAAGCGACAAAGTTACGTCACTCACGAGATGATTACCGTTTTCGCCTAACGGTGATCAAATATCAGCCATAATCCACCTAGCTTGCCTAGTGTCAATTGGCAGACTTCACATGCCACTTTAATGAGAACTCTCGGGCAGTCCAATTTTGATTTAGACTTTAGTATGTCGATGTTCACTTAGTTAAGATTACTTGGCTAGACTGAAATATATTTAGGATCTACCTCTATCGACAGGTAATGCGTTCTTACTGCCTGGAGGTTTGGCCTTAATGGAGCATATAATTAAAGTAAGTTTGCAAACAAACAACATACGTAAAACAATATAAGTAATAGTGAAACGTTATTTGTGTGGAATTCATCGCATTTAACGTCTGGCTACAGGCTATTAACAATAAATCTTGGTGTTTGCTGCCCCTCCCTCCTAGTTACTCCACACCCGGTTGACGTTAATCAGCTTCCTACTGCTCGACTAGCGCCTTAGGGCGCTTTCATGCAAAGGCAAGCTAGACACGATTTAATGTCTTGTGTATGTATGTTGTATAAGCATGCCATGGTCCTACAAGTGCATGTTTCTTTGCAAATAAATTTTAAATTTTAAAAGTGTACCAAAGATTTTTTCTCCTGAATTTTTTGATTTACCATGTGGTAAGAAAATTGCAATGATATGTATTAAACCCGATAAACTGATCGATATTATTTTAATGTTCTGAATTGTAAAACGATCGCTCTAAAATAAACAATTTAGTAAAGACCCTAATAACCGCGACTGTGATTGATCTTCTACATCAGTATGGCAAACTCATAAAAACGAAAATTAATATACCTATAATAATGCGACAGATAAATCCACTTCGAAAACATGACGTCGATCACTAGCATTTTGTGAAGTCAACTGAACTTTCATGGCATATGGCCACTTGGGATTCAATTACTGTGTCTTTTTAATAGGTTGGGGAAAAAGTCTTTTCGCATTATAGTATGTAGGAACTTGTAATAAAAACTCTTTGGCTATACTATTTGTATCTGGCTGGTTTTGGTATAATTGAAAGTTTAAATTTTAAAGAACATAATTCCAAATTCACATTAGGAAAATGTGTGATTTTCATTTGTTTTTCGTACCGCCAAGATGAGTGAATCTAATGAAGATATTAGATACATTTTAAAATTTGACTACAAAAAAGGTAAAAAGCAACGCAAGCCGCGAAAAAAATTTGCGACGTTTATGGACCTAGTGCAGTGTCTGTGAGAGTAGCACAAATTTGGTTTAAGCGTTTTCAATCCGGAAATTTTGATGTCAAAGATGCACGTCGCTCTGGTCGACCAATTACGGATAAAATGGGTGCCATTTTTGAAAAAGTGGAGCAAGATCGGCATGTCAGTAGTTACGACGTAGCTGAAGAACTGGGAATTGACCACAAAACAGTTTTGGCGCATTTGAAAAAAACTGGGTACACAAAAAAGCTCGATATTTGGGTACCTCACGAGCTCACTGAAAGAAACCTAATGAACCGTGTACTCATTTGTGATTCTTTATTACGACGTTATGAAACCGAACCATTTTTGAAGAAGCTGATGAAAAGTGGATCACGTACGACAAGAACGTGCGAAAAAGGTCGTGGTCTAAGGCCGGTCAGGCTTCAGACTGTGGCGAAACCCGGGTTAACTCGCAACAAGGTGATGCTGTGTGTGTGGTGGGATTGGAAGGGCATTATTCATTATGAGCTGTTACCACCAGGCAGGACCATCGATTCTGAACTCTACTGCGAACAACTGATGAGATTAAAGCAAGAAGTTGAGAGAAAGCGGCCGGAATTAATCACCAGAAGGGGTGTGGTTTTTCATCATGATAACGCTAGACCTCACACATCTTTAGCCACTCAAAATTATTGAGTGGAAAAAAATTAAGAGAGTTTAGCTGGGAGGTGTTATAGCATCCGCCGTATAGTCCTGACCTTCAGATTTCCACCTGTTTCGGTCACTTCAGAATTCTTTAGGCAGTGTCAGGTTAACATCACGAGAGGTCTGCCAAAACCACTTGTCGCGGTATTTTGATCAGAAGTCCCAAAATTTCTATAGGATTGGGATCATGTCCCTACCTACATGATGGCAAAAAGTTATCGAACAAAATGGTACCTACATACTTTAGTTAAATGTAAATAAACTGGAATTTTCATAAAAAATGCGAAGAAACTTTTTCCCCAACCTAATATTATTTGTCGTTGTGGAGGCTTTAATCACACTTACTTTGTGAAAATTTCAAGTGTCAAGTAGGATTTTGAACTTTTTAACTTTTATATTATTTGTTGTGATAGCGTCCATAGAAAAATTAATTCTGTGAAAATTTCAGGTCTTTACCAATTACCGTTCAAGATTTAAAGCCCTCTGACTGTCAGACGGACAGTAGAGGCATATTAATAGAGTTCCGATTTTCACCCCTTGGGAGGGATTATGAAAGGGAAGAATTATTTTAAGACTTTGTAATGTAAGTTTCATTTTAAAGTTATTCTGCCAAGTTTATGTTATAGTAACTGGATATTAAATTAGTTTAGATTACAATATCCCAAAAAATTATGTTGACTGTTCTGTCAACGGAGGTTTATGCATAATCATGCGAATCATTCTGAATTTCGTTCTTTTATCTGCAAATATTAACTTTTGCTAATCTGTCTTCAACATGAAGCGGTGACGTGATTTATAATGTGATGTGCGAGGTACCAGCTAAGTAGTCGCGGGCTCAGCGTGTACGAAGCCTAAGGCTGCCTAGATACGTATATTCAACTTCTTTTGTTTCTCCTGTATTCGGGTCAACGGGCGTACAATCGCTTCTATTTACTATAAAATACGGTCGTGGTCGTTATTAGATTTCCTTTGCCAGATATTCTGAAAACACTTCCCATTTAAGTCAGTTTTACTATAAAATTTAGAACCTATTTTGAATTTTGCAGGTTAATATGGTGACTATTTACTTTGCGCTAAAATGCCAATTAAAAGTATTCTAGGTTTATTGTTGTATTTTAATTGACACACACAATATGCTGCGCGCCATTTAATAGCACATGCCACATTTTGTACAAAAAAATATCTTTACCGCTGTTTACACTTCAGCTCATCATTTCATTATTTGATTTTTATACTGTTTTTAAGTGTTCCCGGTTAATAATCACGCCACGATGATTATTCAAAGACACTAAATTGAACTTTCCAAAATTTATCCATGTTACGTGTCATAGTAATTACCTGCCTCCGTGAAAGCGAGTGGTGGTTGTCACATGATCTGGCAGCTCTAACAGAGATTGCTTTGGATTGAAAGCAGAATAGCCGTATAAAATCTTATTGCACCAACTAAAGGATAAATAAAAAGACGCGCGTAGAATTGGAACAAAAAACACTGTGATACAGCTTGATGCCATTGTGACTCGAAGACAAATGAGACAAAGGAAATAAGAAATATTAAACGTGACACGAATGTCAAGACGCTTTTCATACATGGGCTACTTCACAGCAGGCGAAAACCTCTCGAAGCACACCTAAAGCCAGTGGCTAACTGTACCGTGCATTTTGTGAAGATTCCAAAAACATTATTACACAAATTTCATTAAGTGATTCTGTCTGTTTTTTTTTTATATAAAAATAATGCATAGCTTACTTTTCTTTCTGCTTACAGCAATAAGCTGGTCTTATCCTCTTTAAATAGATCAACACTCGTTTATCGCTGAAGCGCGCTAGTGAGACCAGCAGGATATGGGTTTGTGTCATCACAGGTTGGGTTTATGTAAACCATTTTACTTATAGCATGGAATTGTGCGTTATTATAGCGCAGGAACGAGATATCGTTATCCTAGATTTTTGTATGAAGCGTTATTATCGGACTTTACTACGTTCCTATTTTTCTTAATAACCCTCGATAGAATTTACATGTATTTTCTAATTCGGATAGTTTGGGGAATTTTTAAGTATTTCTGAGCTTCAACAGCGTGTTCTATGTGTACGGTGGACTGTATATTTTACCCTTCTCATACTGAGAATGGCAAAACCATGTAAATGAGCTACACACTAGTGGGCCAGCACTTCATTGCGATTATGAATGCAGTGCCTTGATGCAAATGGGAACTAACAATAATATTATGTTTTTCCACCGACATAAGAGTTAAAAGTGGAGGTTGTATTTCTGTCAGGTGAGCTGTCTTTAAAACATAGGTAGAAAGTGGGGACAGATGTAATACAAAAAAATATACAGTAAATTTATGTTAGTCTTAGGTTACTTATGAAATCGGAGATTTGTATGAAAATTTTAAAATACAAAAAATTTGGTTTTTTTTTGAAGTGAGACTTCTTTTGGCGCATGAGGGTAAATTTACGGATGAAGCGGATATGACGCATTATTGTGTCACGGATCTGACGCATTTATTATTTTTCTATCAACTATTTCTATTTGTTCGGGAGTTGTCGGCGTGTCTTCGGTACTGGATTCAAAAATTATTGAATTGAATTTTTATTTTGAAATAACTTTTGAATTATTGCGAAAAAAAAAAAGAAAAATAAATAGTTTTGTTATAAAACTTAAATATGATCTTTTCATTTATCACAAAAAATAATAATTCAAATACCCAATTGTACGAATTTTCAGTTTATCCATGGTGCCATAAACTACCACAATTAAAAAAACCAAAACACTATCTAAAACAAATAATTGAATTTAAAATCAAAATACCACGGCATTCGAATAAAATTTATTTGAATATCGAATTGCGCGACAATCCACAGATTATCATATATATGCTGGTTATAAAATGTCCAATTTCACAGGTAAAGACCCATAATTATGATCCCTTCGCATTTTTCAAGATAAATTAAAGGAGACATGTTTTATCAGTAATGTAGTTGAACACAATATTTACTCAAAATTATCAGGATCGCTGTTTTAGGTAGATGTGTGCAACGAAAGTGGTTTCTTCGCTGAAGTGTGGACAAGTTTTGATGTTCAGATATAATTTATTTTCAAACAGTCAGAGATGTCTTAAAACACAAAAATATGCTTATATTATTGTACAAAAAATATCCTTTTAGATTATGAAGACTTGCTGAGTAAACAGTAATTCACTAATTAACACTCCTTAAATTATTTCGTCAGGACGTGTGATTTGCAGTCTTCCGCTGTTTATTAGTTCGGAGCACTCTGGAGTCAGGGAAGCGAAACGTCACGAGTTGAGAACTTTATTATGAAGTTGAACACAATATTTACTCAAAATTATCAGGATCGCTGTTTTAGGTAGATGTGTGCAACGAAAGTGGTTTCTTCGCTGAAGTGTGGACAAGTTTTGATGTTCAGATATAATTTATTTTCAAACAGTCAGAGATGTCTTAAAACACAAAAATATGCTTATATTATTGTACAAAAAATATCCTTTTAGATTATGAAGACTTGCTGAGTAAACAGTAATTCACTAATTAACACTCCTTAAATTATTTCGTCAGGACGTGTGATTTGCAGTCTTCCGCTGTTTATTAGTTCGGAGCACTCTGGAGTCAGGGAAGCGAAACGTCACGAGTTGAGAACTTTATTATGAGGAAGTTCGAGATTTGTGTAGGAGCTTACTTTCCCTATTAAACTTTGACATTTACCTGCTTATAACTATCATTAGGAATGTGAAATTTGTATTGTTTTTAATGTTGGCGACAGAGTACTGGTACGTTCTTACTATTCTGCAAGTACTTAGACATTATTTCGTTAAAAAAATCCTTACAGGTATGAAATTATAGGCACCTAGGATTGTTGAATGACCTACCTAGGCTTGATGTATCTTTTTAAGGTTCTGTACCCATAGGGTAAAACGAGACCCTATTACTAAGGCTCCGCTGTCCGTCTGTCCGTCTGTCACCAGGCTGTATCTCATAAGCGAAGTGATAGTTTGACTTGAAATTTTAATGAATGATGTATTTTTGTTGCTGCTATAACAACAAATAAAAAAATTAAGTAAACTGTAATTATTTTTTTTTAAAGCTTTTACAATATTTTTTTTATTTTCGTGCATTGTCATCGGAACTATTTATGTGTGCCGAATTTCAGCTTGATAGCTTCAGTGGAAGTAGGTGAAATATTGATTACAAGATTCCTGGACATACATACATAAATACCTACATACATACAAGTGAAGTTAAATAAAAGCTTTCAATTAAAAAAACAGAAAAAAATAAAATTTAAGGGAGCCCCCCATACTACAGACATGATTTTTTTTGCCGTTTATTGCCTTATTTTATAGATAATGGTACGGTACAATCCTTTGTGCGCAAGTGCCGACTCGCACTTGGCCGGTTTTTAATATAAAACGTCATTGATCATTATCACTAAGCATAGGCATCTAAAGTATACTAATAAGACTATGATGTTGGCCAATGAGTGCGGTAGTTCCAATTCAAACTACAGGGTAACTACGAGTAAAGTAGACTTGAAGCTTCAATATAAATAATTAAATCTGCTTAAGTGTGCAGACATTGTAAGTGTGTAAATTTCAGCTATGAAGTAGCACCGAAATGGTGCTCGAGTGTCGGAACTCGAGCCCTTTAAAGGTTATTTTCGTTTTTTCATTGTTTGAAACAACGCAGTGAAAAAATTGTAGAGAAATCCGCGCTATATATTGATACACTTGAAACATTATATTTTGTTAGGTCGTGGAGTAGGCAGTAGCTAGGTGAAATAAAACTTAGTGGGCTCATAAAAAACAGCTGGAAAATTGGAGCTAGCGATATAAATATTTATAGGAACACGCATTGAGTGGAGTGATTTCCTCAAGAAAAAGCCGACGCACTACTCATTCATAGCGTATACGTAATATGAGTAAACGCTTTGTACATTTCACCAGCATGGCTTCCATTTGATATTGGATAGCAATTTATTTATCATACATATTGCGGTGGAGCAGGCACCGAATCTAGCCGCGCGTCTTTCTTCAGGAACGAAATCAAGAATCGAATACGTGTAGGGAATTTCTGCTAACCTGCCGATGTCATTCTATCCGATCGTATCCATTAGTATTTAGGACATGGTATAAAACTTGATTTAAAATTGGTGATACTGGTTTGAATCTGATTTTTGAAAGGTTATTGCAGTTACTCATGAGAATTGTTCAAGTGGGCGTGGTGGGCTGCATAGAAGAATAGCGGCGAATGCTAATAGAAGTATTGGGGCTGGTCTTGATCAAACGATCATAGCTAGCTACAAACACATAGTTGTCCCACTGTTAAAAAGAGATAAAAGTAGTGCGTATTGATTCGTCGATGAAAACATCAACTGCATTTTGATTTTCCACAATATTTTGCAGTTACCCTTAAGAACACTCATCTTAAGGCATGTGCAAGTTTGAATCCTGACATCAATTAACTTCTCAGCGGGGGGTGATCTGTTCTCAGCGTTGTAGTTGCACTTGCAACGTCGCAAGGGCTTACCCTTAAGTTAACTTTCTATTTTATACATAAAAGGTAGGAAACTGGTTTGCAGCATCACCCATCCGCTGCCGCCCATGACAACTGCGAGTGACTTTGAACAAGACTACTGGACATAGCCTTTCCTTAATCACCTCCGTTCCAATTGATCCTGTTCCCAGCTTCCTGCTGTTTTGTTCAGGTCATTGACCCTCTTCTAAATAAAAATGAGGCGATGAAATGATATTCGCATTTCAATAGAAATAAAATAATTTCTTTACCTAACTGGTAAATTGAATACAAAATACGTATCGAAATAATTACTGTTACCAACGTTGAGTAATCTACCCTATATTCCGGCGTTCGAGCTGATTTGAGGGGGTGAGGTGCGGGGCAATCCGCGGGGAGCTGTCAATGTGTTACACGCCAAAAGTTCGGCAGGCGGCCGTAGCACAGATGTCACAGTACAGTGATATCAATATGACTACAGTATTCTAACAGAAGGAAAGATAATACAAATGCAAAAATATTTATTTGTAAAAAAGTGTATTTACTTCAAATGGTACAATTTTATAATATCTAATATTCTTAATCTTAATATTCTATACCTTTATTTTATTATATTGTATGTTTGACGGCCGACACCCAAGGAAGGGTTCCCGGGTTCGAATCCCGCCTTGGACAAGACATTTGTTTCTGTAATATAAAATTTCTTACATTTATTTCCGTTATCTGATACCCGTATTACAAGTTCTTACGAGCTTACCACGGGACTAGGTTAACGTGGTGGGATTGTTCATAAATATTTATTTATTTATGTACGTGGAACACAAAGAAAGTTTAGAGAAACTAAAAAACTAACTTCTATGGATAAAATATTTTAATTAAATCTTTTCAAAGAACCCTCCACCATCCTCTTTACAAAGTTTCATGGGTCTGAACCAATTTTCGAAACATTTTTTCCAGTCGCCGCAGACACCCCTTCCACTGCCTTCTCGAACGCTGTCAGCGCGTCTTCCAGCGATAAAAACTGTATCCCTTTCAGCAGATTTTTATTTTAGAGAAATATAATATAGGATAGGATTAAATAGGAAATTTATTATACGAAACAAAATAAGTCATACGGTGCCAGATCAGGACTCTTTCTCTTGAAAACAACATCAATTATTGTCCAACATCAATGTGATTCCAATCACATCTTGAGTGTTATTTGGTTTCATACTCTTGAATACAATTGCGTTTGAAATTAGAATTGACGTTACATTGTCCAATAATTGCGTCGTAACAAGGTATCTTGCTAAGCAGAATGCCATTTCTCACCTTCTTTTAATAGAGTTTACTTCTTGGGCACATTGTGGAAACTTAATCCACTGTGATTGAGAACTTGTTGAGCCATACTACAACAAGCGCTCTTCAAGAACAATTTGTTGTTCTTCTTCAGTCCTTTGATTCGCAATGTTTCAAATCCTATTTGCATTGCGTCTTTGTCAGTAAAGATTTGACCGTCTTGGTCGCAGTATGGTATTGTTAATGATAATATCGGCTCAATTATTAGCCTATAGAAACTCGAAACAAACACACCTGTCGACTTCAAAAATTCAAATTGTCAAATTTTCAACTGACATAAAAAAAAAACAAACGGAACGTGATAAAAAGTATCCTGGTTCTAAGCTACCTCCCCACAAATTTTCAGCCAAATCGGTTCAGCCGTTTTCAGTTATAAATAGTGTAACTAACACGACTTTCTTTTGTGTGTATAGATTTAAATATGTTTAGTTTGATTTGGATTTTTAGTATAATACAATTAATTTATTCTAGAATTCCTGGAGATGTTGTTAGGTTTCATAAACATTAATATTATTAAAGAAATCCATCAACATTCTCTAGAGTAACCAGCCATATTTAACCACAGAGTAAGTTTTCTGAAAGCTGTGATTGAAAAATATGAATACGTGAGAATGCACTATATTGGAAAGAAGAAAGTTAAAAAAAAGAAATCAAAACCTCAACTATATAATAAATTAAGAATTGAAGTAATAAAGTGTAAAAAATTTAGCTATAGTCAACATTGTCAAAAAATGGTTTGACAGTGTACACTTTCAATTGTCAAAGTCTGCGGGCTCATTCCGGTGATTTTTTGTGATATTTAAATAAACTTTATTTAACTAGATAGTTAATGCGTTATAATAAAACTTTCAATGTATTAAATACCTTTTAGGTATAGCCTAGTTTCCACCTCGAAAATTATTTATTTTCAGTTGTTCTTCTTGTGACAACGTCAATGTCATGTTGATTGAAATAAGACATCGACAGTGCAGGTTGTTCTTGCAAAGGTTATACAAAGAAGTATAAATTCTAACGCGTGTACATAAGTACACACAAATTTTTTTTAATGGATACAGGATAGCAAACGAGCTTGCAGCACCACCCTTCCACTGCCGCCCATGACAACTGTGACTGTACCCTTGAGGACTAAGATGGTCGCCTCTAAAGAAGTGTAACCGGAAACCACACCTTTCCAACCGGACCATAATTGCTTTAAAAACAATTATTACACGGCAGAAATGGTACTAGGTACCGTGGCGGGCGGTGGTACTGCCCCGGGCGAACTCTATATGGAACCAATTAGTTTTCATATAAAACCTATTTGGTTCCCTATAGGCTCTACCACCTACCAACTACTGTTTTACTTTTACTGTGGCATTTTATTGACATGAGCTATGAGCTGCATTTGACGGATTAAATATATGATTGCGCGGAAAAAACTGACACAGGTCCACCGTCTAAGAGCGCCGACGCGCGACTGAAGTATGACTCGCGATTGGGCTGCTTGGATTTCTCGCGCATTTGATAGATATTTCAACATAGTAATTATTTTAATCATTTTATCTAGATAAAATCTACGACTAGATCTAGACAATCTTACTATCTTTTCATTCATATAAAAATAAAAATTAAACGTTTGTTTTGTAGCTGATAAGATAGATTAAACATTAGAAAAAGGGGTAACTTTGGGATTTTTTTATATCGAGTAAAGTTAATCTAATTGTGTTACTGAACCCGACTGGATGTTCGACAGATTCTTAAATAAGACATATATTATTTTTAGAATTTTAAATCACTGTTTTTTATGTTTCCCATGGATTCAAAAAACTAGTAAGCGCGGTCTCGGCGGGTCTACAGCGTCTTAAAATATGAAACGTGCGCCCGGGGAGCGCGCAGATTTTATCAGCGGCCCTGTCTCCACAATAACTCTTCCAATTCCCACTGCAACATCGATAATATGGTTTCATTTAGAAGGATGCAAATGTCTTGGAGCCGGCCACGCTCCGCCGCTCTCGATATTGCGCCGCCATTTCGTCTCCCTCCCGATTTTTCCTCGCACTCGCAATTCCCTCTTCACCTCTGTTATCTTCACTTTTAATCGCCGTCTCGAGAATTTATTAAAAATCAATTTTAACCACCGCAACTTCACCGCTATCCATTTACAAGTCGTTTTATTAAAATTGATGAGATGCACAGTGCAAACTCATTCAAGTATTACTTGTGATGAGAATTCTCTTCAATACAATACAACTATACAATTTAACCATTATTTGGTAGCCTTTCAGATATTGTATTTGTTCATGAAATTCACTTGCAATTTCCCACTGCATTTACAGCATGTAACCAGAATGCTAAGATACACTTCTATGAAGCGTGATTCTCTAGGGAAGATCGCTATTTAATATGTATAAATCGTTAGACCTTTCTTTTTTTCGTCTTTCTCAATCAGAAGAGCCAAGTTATATGCCTACACTAAGGACATAGGAAATATATACTAAGGTATTAGTGCCTAGTCCAGTTATGACAGCTCGACGAGAATTTATGTTATACATATTATAATAACAAAATAACAAAGGGAATCCAAACGCTATAATTTGGGGAGTTAGCGGGTGAAAACGTCAGTGGAGTTGTAAAAACTTCATTCCGTGAATTCCGCACATTTCCAAGGCGGAGTTGTGGGTTCAAGTTGAAATTTATACGGTGCGAGAGTTAGCGGTGCTTAGCAAGGAGGAGAGCAAGTGAGTTAGCGTCGCATACGTCAGGCAGGCCGTGGGGTATCGCCGGCAAGCGGTAGTGGCCACGCTTGGCTTACTCCCACGCTAAAACATCATGATGCTTCGTAAATTGACTGACTTTTGCGTACCTACCTGTCAATACACAAACAATTAAATTGACTTTTTCGCTAAACCAAATACTTGACTGTTAGAATAATATTCAGTTTTGTGAATATTATGCACTGTAAAGTTTATGCAATAAAGAAATTATTATTATTAAGAAATTATTATTATTAGTTTTGTGAATGACTTTGTTAAAATTACATTATTAATAAACATCAACTTCGAAAACGCATTAAAATAATATAAAGCTACATTGAAAAGCTAGCAAATAAAGTTCTACGGATTCCCGATATCATTTTAAATGGGTCACATGCCGTGCGACGGCACCTTTTCAAACCCACAGCCTTCTCGATAGATAGCCATCGCTGTGCTCCTCATTTACTTCTTTTACGGCATCGCCATTTATCCCCAAGCTTACTTATCGGGTAATTTTGTGTGGGAGTAGCCGATTCAGAATAATATAGCGCCCGCTTTATATTGCAAGAGCGAAGTTCTAAAAGTCGTTAATAGCGAAATAGCCGCGGTCTAATAAAAGGCCATTAGCGTAACCTTCATTTCATTATTTCCAAGAGCGCGTGAGAGTGGTTTCCAACTTCCCGTGAGTTCGTTTTATTCCGTTCCTTCTTGGCTGCGTCACTCCCGCGCTTCGTTAAAGAACGAATCGGTTTGCATTGACTCTAATCCCCTCTTATTCTACTTTTTACATTTAAAATTTCTAAGGAAAATGAAACGGAATATTTATACTTAAGGACATCTTCACGTATAGCTAAGACTACCTTATACGTGATGATGTGCGTCAAAAAATACATACGTGTATTATTCACTAGTAGACGCCCGCAGCCTCGCTCGTGTGGAATAAGACATAACAAAAGTTTCGTTTACACAGACAGACAGATAGAATAAATTTGAAAAAGATTTATTAACACTTTCACTGCCAACCCCTCGGATCCGAGGGGGGAGGTGGCATAGTAGCGGTGTCGCCGACTCGGATACGAGTGAGCAGCCGTACATTTTTTATATGTCAGTTAGCCGCCGGCGTTTGAGGCGAGTGTAAGTTGGTTTGCGCGGCCACTCTGACAAAATAGTCAAGTTCCGTAAACGCGTAGTGGTTTCACACAAACCGTAAAATTGTGACTTGTACACACGATCTTTTAAGAAAAATGGTCAGCGAGGCTGGATCGTCAAGAATAAAACCTAGTTTTAGAAAAAAGCGTAGGCATAGTTATGAGGATGACTCTGAAGAGTCTGGAGGGTAATAATAATAAGTAATAAATAAAGTAATAAATAATAAGTAATAAATTAAGTGCTTACCACTCGGATCCGAGAGAGATTTTTTTATGTCTTCCTAAATAAATAATTATCCAAATGCGTATTATATTTTATTTACCTTTTATAGCCTATGTTACTCAGGGATAATGTAGCTTTTGAAAGAATAATCGAAATCTGTGCAGTAGCTCCATTCTAACCATTGCCATCCAGCACTCGGATCCAAGTGACCGGCACCTGGCGTGCTATGTGCCGACCACTCGGATCCGAAAAACGTTTTTTTCTATTAAAATAATAATAATAACAATGTACTTTCATCCATATTTTTAAACATACATATATACTTAACCAAAATAAACCTTAAAAAATGTTGGCTCCTGGGTAATGTTTTTATATTATTTCGTTGGCAGTGAATGTGTTAAAATATTACTTGTACGATGTTACGTATTTAGTTCATGAATGTTAAGATTTAATTTAATTGGTAATTCATAATAATTAATTGTATAATAAACTACCCTAATCTTTAGCTTACAAGAAAGTACGAGTATAACCAGATATGCACCAGAAAGTTGCACCAGATATTGCATGGGTATTTTATGAAATGCATGTCATTAAAAGACGTGGCGTAGAGCCTCCCGTCGGCGAATGGTCGAAAAACGATGGCAGAAGCCATTTTGGCGCGCAGTTAGTAATAAAAACTTTTGTAATTACACTCATTTAGGGCAAGAATCCCATCGACGCGATGTCGTGCCAAAAACGGCTATCATTTTTGCAGCAAGCTTGCTAACTTCTTTAAAACTTTACAAGTAAAACTATGCTTTTATAGATTTTAAGTACGGAATTGCTTATTAAATATATTTATACGTTGAATTCAACGGCGTAGCGCCGTCCTCTACGGCGTAGTTCGTAGTGCTCCTATGGTTTAATAATGTTTACTAAATACACAGGCGGCGTATGCATACATTATATTATTTAATTACATTCTTTTTTGTTTTCACAAAAAATTTAGGGTCAAAAACCAGTTAAAGTTTTATGTTGTTATTAAAATTTTACAGAACTCTTGGTACTCTTGCTGGGTGGTAGGGGTAATTCTGCAGGGGAAACTATCTAAAGTGGGTAATGTCGCGGGGAAAGTTAATGAAATATACATATAAGATGTAGTGAGGATTGTCTTTTTATCCGTTTACTGGTACATTGAACAAACATAACATCACACTTCATCGTCATGTTTCACCACTGAAAAAATAGGTCCTATAATTGTAATAAATAGGTTGTCCAGACTCCGAGCTACGACTGAGAATTTCAAATAAAATAATACTTTGTCCCACCCGGAGGTCGAACCCGGGACCTTTAGCTTTACAGTCTGGTGGTACTTCAAATATTCAAAGTTTTACAACAAGACTTACTAATGCAAGCATCTGTTAATACGTTAGTTAACACACCCATTGTGTTATAGTGTTAAGAGATGCACGATACCGGTAAGAAATAAACGCAACAAGCTTTTTATTCTGCGATCTCGTTTAAGATAATATGAGAAAAACGTTAAAATTAAGTCTAAGACAGCTTAATTTAATAGCAACTGCATATAAACCTTCTTGGCTTTAAGTACTTTAATTTATGCCTTCAGTATTTCTTCTAAATCTTTATTCATAGCTGGAGCGGCGCTCATATTTTTGTACAAATAAGTTGAGAACACTTGAATTTAAGAGCCGTTGTTACGTTTTTATTTACAAAAAATTGCGTTAAATTGTGCCGATTGCTGAAATTAGAGGCCATTATTAAGTTCGCTCAGCCTATTATAGGGTTAGGTATTTGTATCTTTGTGATTAACTGCTTTTAACCACAGGCTCCTAACTTACATAATTGCATTTTTTCCACTGAGGTAAGCCTTTTTGGTATCGGGGGTGAAATTTTCAAAAGATACCCAGCCTCAGGGGGTAGAGGCTGCGTTATGTGAGATTTTTACTCACGAAAACCCCCTCGTCAGCCATCCTGCGCATCTGGGGAGGCTCCGGGATCTCCTAAGAAAGCACCGGTGCCACTGAGGTAAGCCTATTTAACCTTCAGTTACCCTTTTTTCAATTCATGTACTTTTATAGTTCATAGTTTTTAATATAAATTAAATAAATTATTGGAACACTGAGCCACCCAGCATAATAATGGACCTACGAAAGGACCAGCACGTTTTACCCTCGCGAAGTACATTCTAATCAGATCTTCTAGCTTGTTAAATAAAACGAGGCACCCCAAAAATAAAAGCAAATAAATAATTTGTTCGGTAAAATTATAATCCGCATCCGGACATAAGGGCGCCGTGTCAGGCGGTGACAAGCGACGACTTGTGGGCTGCTCGTAAAAACTTTCTTAATTATACACATTTTGTAGCCAAGAACCCCCACTCGTGCCACATTATATTTTCAAGTTAATTCGCGAATTCGACGTCGACATAAGTCACGTGATAAAAGGTTCCCTGCTCCGGCACTATAACTAATGGCAATGTCTTTATGGCGTTGCTGTCTGCTTACCATATGACGGCGACACACTATAATAACAACGGATCTATAAATTATGCTAAAACAAAGGATTTGACGTAGCGAAATTATAATTCAGTTTTAGATTATATTATCCGAAGTAGCAGTTTAATTTGTACCACATTTTTGGAATTGTAATGTGTGTAATCTATAATATATAATAGGCATATTATTTTGATGAGGGCATCAAAAGTTTAAACACACTATGTTTTGTAATATGAAATAATCTTAATTAAAGATGTACCTACCTACGAGTATATGTATATAATTAAAGTTCACAATCACAAGTTCGTAATTTTTCCGGTTAATTGAGTCATTTACTACCATTTACTGGTACCCATATTATGACGAGCACTTTCCGTTAAGCGTTGAGTTAATAAATCAATTAATGAAGCTTACGTAATTAAACAGTGAAAGCGGAGTAACTAGTGGATTGACTTCGCTATAATGACGGCAATCTCATTGGAACGGCATTCGTTTGTAAACACGTCACAGTGCTGTTAAGAGTAGAACTACATACTCGTACTCTAACTGATTGCATCATTCAGTGAAGTCGTTTGACGGGTGAGAATGCCTATCATTTAAACCCAAATCAGTAGTTAGTCATATCTACAGGGGGAATAAAATCCGTCGATTTTTAAGATGGATAATTCAGCTTGCCCGGACCGCCAGTAACGTGACTCACTGCCAACTAACCTAATACGTTAAATGCACCAATTTTTATGGCGTCAACCCCAATCCCCGCGATCAATTAAACAGATTACCCCGCTATATCGTATTTCACTGCATTAATTTAACAGGGCGTCGACTCGCTCAGTTGAAGTTTCCAAACATATTGTAACACGTATAACTCACGGGAAACTTCACAAATAGATGTATTTATAACATTGTTGCAAACTCCACGCGATTAAGTAGGAAATATGACGAGCTGGATGCTTCTCGGTCGACTAATAATCACAATAATTGCAAAAGTTTCGCACTACAGTCTCCACCGCACTGCTTTATGGCCATTTGTTTGTATTAATGCCGACCGCGTGCATAATTAAGTTTATGTGCTTTTGCAATTTTTCCCGTCAAAGGTCACAAGAAAGAAAGAAAAATTAACACAGATAGTCTGCCGATCTTGTGGCATGATGCAATTAATGGTAGAGAAGACGTGAAATTTAGACCTATCAGTAATGTTATACAAGTTTTATTACATTACCTACTTTCACATTTGCCTACAACAAAAAAAAAATTGCTGTTATATAACAATTAGCAAAACTTTTAATTGTAGTTTAATGGGGTGTACTGACATATTAATATAGTTTAAACAATACAGTTGATAGAGTGAATCAGAAAAAGGCACAGCGCCATCTAGTTTATGTTTTGTGAATCAATGCTACAATTTCAATTATTATTTCTTATGACGATAACACATAAAATCGTCGTCCGTAAACCTACTTTAAACACAACCATTATTTGTTTTTCTGTTGTAAAGTAGCCTCAGCTTACAACTTAAAATCCGGGCGTCAAATTTCCTTAGGAATGCGTTTGTGGTAATTGCATTTTGATATGCCCAATGTTGGCATACCTACTACTTCAAAGATAAAGTACTTAGTAGTTACGCCAAATTGATGAGAACTTTTGTCGCATACGGGCACTATGTTCTGAGTTGATGAGTGTTCTGTGTTCTTGTATTTTCTGTTCGAAATAAAATTTCTACCATTCAAGCCCCTTATTCATAAGGAGGATTCATTAAGGAGATTTTAAGGTTTAAAAATCGAAACCGGATATTTTTCGCAATTAATCACTTCGAATTGATTAATCAACGGGACGCGAGCCACTTTCAACCAGACAATAATGATCCGGCTAGTGCCGGCTGCCGGATAGTGTGGCTAATTCCCGGACATATTGAATAGTCGTCCGGTTATTTGAGCGGTTGTTTAACAATAAATTAATTAATGCCTATGATGACATTTTAAAGCTCTCTAAAAACTAATTACTTAGTAAGAAGCTCGTACTTCTCACGCTTCTTTGATTAAATAATCAAGCAAAAATAACCTCAGTATTCTCACGCAATACTTACCAACAACAAGAAAGTGGTCTACTGTATTGAAACTAAACCATTATTTTAGTACAACTAGTAGATTCGAACGAAATCCTCGAAATGCACTTTCGTAATACTAAACAGCTCCTTTCATACTCGTACATCTCTTTTGTTACTACTTTAGAATACGAAAGTGCTAGAAGATTGTACGCAACAGTTCTTTATATAAGTACATTTTTATGTAAGTAACACCCATCTCGATACAACTTTTGAGCGAGTTTTCAAGCCCAAGTGTAAGCTTCTTAGTTGCTTGCAGGCACTGGATATTTCGTTGTGAAATATCAAAGCTTTTATCGATAACTTGTCCGTTTTGTTGATCGTGCTGCGAGTGCGATATCAAGTAGGTACGAATACATCTTATAAATAAATTTGAATGCACAATGAATATATTTTGCATTGTGATGAATTGAGTAGACTTTTCAAAGTTTACCAACAAAACTGTCATTAAACTTTGTTTAGTCAATTTAGGTTATTATTCACGAATAATTTGTTACGCTAAACGCATTTGTACGCACACAGAAAACTTACAACGTAGGTATCATAGGCGAGGGCTGAATGTACCTGAAACAAACAATAGAATATTTAGTGCACTAGAATCCACAATGTCCAAGTAATACAGGTACTGCATAACACCGTTCAAAGTTGAGTGATGAAAGAAAAACATGGGGGAGGGATTGCGCTTTTATTGAAACCAATCTCACCACTTGGCCTGACTGCTGCGCTCCGGGCTGAATACACGTAATTGCTTCGTCATTCAGATGATCGCAGCTTTACCCGCTTGTCTTGTTGACTGTACTTGTAGGCACTCGCTTTGTACACGCGGGCTTAGGGCTTTGCAATGTACTGACGATGAGAAAAGCGATAGTGTAACCCACCTGATGGAGTGTTTAGTGAATGTTCATATTTTTGATATGCAGGTGGTGAGTTCGTTTATTTTGGGGTTTGCCCCAAATCTTTTTGTATGTAAAACTATTTAACCGATACCATACACAAACAATACACGATGTTGTAGTAATCAAACAAAGTAATTCAAATGGAATAAAGCTTTGTAACGTGTACGTCACTGGTTAACATTAATAATTGTGTGACTCTATCCGCTGTTAACACAGTGCACTGTGGTTAAACCTAGCCACAAAATCTGTATATTACGTTCATCGTTTCAACACATTGGTTTACGGCCACCCGCCGCCCGCTGCAACGCTGGCTGAGCCCTTAGCGCGTCTGACATCAACCATTGTCTAGACTCCAGAGAGTTTCGACACCGCTTTTATGACGGCAACAAGTTTCGCCATTCCATGTGAACAAAAAAAACCCTGTATTTGTCATATTGTTTCCACGTCACAGCGGGAGCTCCACACAAAATAATGCCTAATTCCCATTGACTAGAAGCTTTTTCATACACGAAAAATGATTTCCAGACCGTTATTTGCATACAAAGCAGCACTCGAAAACCGGGTAGATAATTATTCTAAAAATATTTTCTCATGTTTCCGTGATGAAAGAAAAAAAGGGAAACTGTAGAAAAATTTTAATACCTTAATTAACTGACGACGTAGCCGAATTTCTTATTTTGATGAGGACCTCGACACCTACCTTCGTTAAGAAATTTAATTTAGCCGCCTATTCAATCTTTCTTTGATGTTCTAACATTTATTAACTTGGTACACAATATGTGGCATATAAAACGGATTAATAGTGCGTCAAATAAATATAAACGAATAGCGAAAGTCTGGAAAAGTGTTCTTTTTAGAATTTTGCTACGCATTTGTGTTTATCATAAATATGATTTATAAAAGCTCTTCTTTGCTCCCAGAAAATTTGAGACGAAAATCGGATTAGGTTTCCATAACTTTCACTTTTCATAAAATACCATCCCTTTGAAAATACTCGTACTTACCTACTTGAATATTTAAGCTGTGAAATCAAAAACGCCGTCATCTGTAGTTGTCTACCGATTAGCGTGTGCACGTAACGTAAGATCGTAGCAGTCAAATTAAGATTAACAAAACATGTAAAACGCGTACAACACATGTAATTTATAAGTTGTGTGGTGTATGTGAATAAAAGCTTGAGCTGAGGTGATGTCGCACGCATATATAATGTTGTTTTACAAGAACTCGTCTGTTATTGAAAGCTGAAAGTGGAAAGATAAGAAAAAAATTCACGACTTGGCAGATGACTGAGAAGTTTATTATTGAAAGCTGTAATAAGTAAAAAAAAAACCGAAATTATACCCATTTTCCAGTCCAGTTACAGTTACAAGAAGGGTTTAAAATGAAAGCCCTTGAGTTGGTTAGCAAAAGGCGTCGTTAAGTGGAGCATCGAAATATTACATTTCATCGGAAACGTCCGGCTTCCGCCTTATTTTCATTTCGAAAATCACAAGAAAGTGAGCGCACCGAGAGGAAAAAAGACAAAATGAGAGAGTCTGTGTTTTAATGGGTTAATTAGCCGACGATCCACCGGTTGGAGTTTTAATTAAAATGAAAAATTTTCGTGACTAGACTGAGAGAATTAATTGCCTTCCATGGAACTATTCAGGTAAGCACAGGGTAAATACGGCGGCTCCGGTCGGCCGCTGCCCAACGATATTTTAATAACTATCCGTGGGATAATCTAGGGAACAATTCATTTAATTTTCGCAAGCTCACTCGAAATAACGTGGGTGTAACATATTAACGAGATTATGGGTCCGTATCACGCTTCAGCGCTGAGGGGCTGGGGGACACAAGCTGAATTACAGCTTATGTTTGTGTCGTTGGGAAACGAATATCGAATTTAATAACTGGATGACCCGGTGAACTTCGTACTACCTAAAAACTAACAAGTAAACAAGGCTTAGTAGACTAGAGTAGAACTTCATATAATTCAGTGTTAAAGTGATTTGGTGTGCCAGAACATATACACATACAAAAGGTACAGGGGTACAAATAGCGAGCTTAATGCATAAAGCCTTCTCTACCAGCCAACCATTGGGCTAACCAGACAGTCACGAAAAGCGGTTTAATTTTATTTTATAAACTAACGTAATATGTAACATAGTATTATATTGATTACATATTAACATACATACAAAATCATACACAATAGTACACATATACATACAGACAAACCTATGATGCAGCCAAAGAAGTTAATTTGTATATGACTATAATATGAACCATGATGGTTGAACATTAGTTGGTCACTTTGTTAGTGGATATGAAAAATTAAAAATGAAAATGAAAATAACAATTAGGAAAATTTAAATGTAAGAAGTAAGCTTAAAAGTATTTAGTATAACTTGAAAAAGAACAAACTCGTGATATTTTAATTTAGTCAGCGTTCATTTGTTAAACCTTGTTACAACATCGCAGCAGCGGTCCTCTATAAATCTTCTAGCGATTCAAAAATAAATTGTATATTCATTTGTAGCATAAATAAAGCGCGTTTCACACAAAATCCAGCCGGGGACATAAATCGTGGCCAAGCGTCTTACCTACGTTAACAAATTGCATTCTTAAGTTGCAATAAACTATGTAAATTTCAAATTTAAATTACAAACAGTAGCGCGTCAGGACAGAAGTGGTCGCGTGTCACTGCGGCCTGTATAGGGCTAGCGATATAGGTAGATTAAAAAAATTTTAAGTAAAAAATATACGGTTTATTTAAAGCGGGAGAAAATTGTTACAATCCCTAAGTACTCACAGCCACACATTTTTATATGTTTTTTTCTCATAATACACCACCTACTTAGTAAACAAGCTGTATTTTGTTTGATGTTTCGACAAAATATAGAACAAGTGTTAAAGTAGTTGACGAGACCAAGTGAGACTCAGTGAGACAGCAACGAGCCGTAATGTTTATTTTAAAGGCGGGAAAAATAAGGATTATTAGTCCTTAAGATACGTCTAAGTCAAGCGATGAGATGGGACTACAATATATTGGGTAGCTCTTGGACAAAGATAGAATAGACAAACGTGAAAAACCTAAAAACTAGCTGAAGTTAAACACTGTTAGCACTTTTTTATATAGATACAAGATAGCAAAAGAGCTTGCACCACCACCCAACAAAGTATTTCACGGTTTGAGGCATCTTCGACTGATCTACACATAGGGCGGTTTTCCATTACCCGGCCCGGCACCGGCACCGACGCCGTGCCGGTGCCGGGGAAGCAAAATCGTATAGAAATGTATGGCTTGCTTTTACACCAACCGGCACCGGCGCCGGCCCGGCGTTGAGTCCCGCCGGCGCCGTCGCCGTCGCCGGGGCAGCAAGCTTCCCAGTCGTGCCGGCCCGGCAAAACTGCATGTGTGTTGTAGCCGTGTGCGTGTGTGAATGCGCGGGCGGGTAGGGGGACGAGGAGCGAAATTTTTTGGGGTCCATTTTCAACTTTTCAAATAAGGTATAATATGTTCCTTCTAGGTATCTGACTTTTAGTATTGGATGAATCCAAAATTTGACGTCTCTTCGTCGGTGTCGGCGTCGTAGATGTAAAAGATATAACAAATATAGTCCACGGCTTGACGATACCATTTTGTAAAAACAGCCTGGTAAAACGCGTTGTACGTGTCGTCGTGCTGAAGTCCATGACAGTACTGTACCACTCACCGGCATCGACAACCGGCGCAGTGGAAAAACGAAGCCCCGGTGCCGGTGCCGGTGGACGGCCATGCCGGTGCCGGGCCGGTGCCGGGCCGGGTAATGGAAAACCGCCTATACTCGTATCTACAGTGTTGTGATTGGTGATTTTCATAGAATTTTGCGTACGTTATTATATATGTTATTTTATTAATTACTAGTGGACGCCCGCAACTTCGCTCGCGTTACACATTCACTAACTTCAAAAACGGCAAAGCTTCATACTAACTTTGCACCCCCGTTTTACCCCCTTAGGGGATACATTTTCAAATTTTTCTCGCCGTAAAAACCATCCTTGAACTTCAACGAACATTTAAAAAAAAGAATTGGCCAAATTGGTCCAGGCGTTGTTGAGTTATGCGCTTACCAACACATTTTGCGATTCATTTTTATTATATAGAAGATTATATCACGTGCTTTTGTGTCATCTCGTTTTTGACCTTATAATTTTATTGTAATTACTATCGTTCGGTGTTTCGGAACCCTACGTGTGCGAGTCCTACTTGCACTTGACCGATTTTTATCGTTTAAGTATTCAATTATTTTATAGAATGCTTTAAGAACAGTTTTTTTTAAGTAAGATTTAAATTTATTCTCAGACATTTCTCAGCTGTCAGAAAAGTGTGTGAGAAATGTGTTATGCTAATTGCAAACGATGCACAAAAATGCAAATGGGTTGCAGTCAGGAGGCATCAATTAATTTAGAATTAAGATCTTAGTTTCTCAACGCCTTTCTGAGCTAAATAATCGTGTACTTTTGCTCGAGCCTAATGTTATATGGGGTTCCAAGAAAGCTAAAGATAAAGATCTCTAAGGTAGAGTCACAGACTATACTTATCTATTATATATCTATTCACTCCTCAAAAGTATAATTCTTTGCTAAGAAAATGTTTGTAGAGGCTCCCTTGAGGACTTTTCTTTGTTATTGATATTTGGGTAAATGTAACAACTAGAATATTAATCCGAATATACTTTCTTTACATCGCTTTGATCTGAACTTTGGTATTTGGAACTTTATTGAAGAGTACCTTTTTTTGTGTACAGTAAAGTATTTTTGTATTGTATTTTATCTACTAATACTAATAACAGTGTTAGTTCCCAGCCCACCCTCCTGTATTTTTATACCACAAGCATCACAATCCTTTCTTTGTCACTCTGTTGGGCACGGGTCTCCTCTCGGAATGGGAGGCTACGCTGGCTAAGGCGGAAAGGCAGGCTCCGTAAATTACAAAAGTAAAAGCCCCTCGAGTGAGAATCGAGTTCGATAACCACTGGACTGTCACCGCTGTTTTAAACATTCCAATAAAATTTATTGATTTAGGTGAACATTAATTCTCAAAGCACACATGCGAAAGATGAACAGCCAAATAATTTTAATCCCATACACAATTAAACGAAATTAACGAAAAGCTTTTTTATTAAACAGACGCCGCAAAACTTGCCAAGCGAATAAATTCCGTAGTACATTCATGACGTAGTCCTAAAAAAAAACCAACAGAGCTTTGCAAATTGTAAGTAGGTACGATACAGAGCGACAATACGGTGACCGCGGTGGTGCGGGACGTTAAAATGCTTCCGTTTTTGGCGTCCTCTCAAGTTAGTTAATGCTTCCAAAACAACAACGCTGCGAACACAGCGATACGTATTGCGGCGTAAAGTTTGGACAACGCTTGCCCTCCACCCTTTATTGCTGTTGTTGGTGGTAATAAGATTTTCTTTGTTTTTATAAATCACTCCGTCAAAAAGAAAGGGTTACTTTCTGTTGGTTGGATGTAGGTTTTGTGTATTTACGATAAAAGATTACATACTTGTTATCGAGCAAACACAAATCTATATCAAGACAAGGTATACAATTTGGTAGGTATCCACGTTTCCTACGGGATACGGGGCATGTTATAAGGCAATACAATTTTTGACTAAAATTAATTACTTTATTATGATATTTTGTCACACATTATGATATTATGATATTATGATATTTTGTCACACATATTTATCTGATCAAATTCACATTTATTTTAGTCATATCAAAAAATTCTAATTATAGGGACTTGGACTGGACTGACGCCACGATAAGGCCTTGAAAAATTTCTCTGCTAGTGGTCGCGCGATGTCTCAGTTGATTAGAGCCTATCCCAGTACCTATACCACCTATATCGTCGGTTTGAATCCCATCTGCGGTTAATTTTTTCAAGGTAAAATAAATCTGAATAAAATAAATTGTACTGAAAAAAAAACTAAATGATGTATGGATTGAATACTGGTGATCTTATATATACATTAAAAATAAGGACACTTGTGGACAAGTCAGATAAATAAATAGAAGCGAAATAGCAAAAATGGTCGCTGACGTCCGTTAGGACATGGCAACAGAAGAAAAGAAGAAGTCAGATATTAGGTGAGTTGTTCCCTGAACATATTTATGGCATAAGGGGGTGCTAAATTTTATAAAATTGACTTACGTACACGAAGCAAATGTATTCACAAATTGTTTTACTCGTATATAATACACAATTCTTGTATACCAGCCGTCCGTTGGGGCTTAACTGCAGCAACCGGTCAAAGTCAGTATTAGCAGACTTGTGACCCGGTTTACGTTGCAGGTTGCCGGGCAACTCTCAAATGAAACTAATTCGTTACCGGCGCGACAGCCCCGCGCCGACGCGACATCGCTCTAGGCCGGCCGACCACGATCGCTATCTCCGCTAAGCAAAACAAAAACGGAACGCCACTATTTTCTGGGCTACGTTCTTTTACCTCGCCCGACGACGGGCGTTCACACCAAGCCGAGCGACGGTGGAGCGACGTTCGTCATCCGACGTTTTCGAACGACATTGCATAATCGTCACTGTCAAAATAGACATTATTGTCATTTTTTGTTTACATTATTTATAATAGTCGTTTCGATTGAATTGTAGAACCCTTTTATGAACCTAAATCCGTAAAAGAAGACCAGTTATATGCTGCCAAATGGATCGCCAGATCGTCAGAATTGTTTTGGTGCCTTTACTATTGTTGTGTCCTTCACAACATTAGCCTGAGCCATACTGATCTCAATATTCAAGAGTATGTTGATGAGGGCATGCTTCATCTCCACCAGACCTAAGACAACAGTGACACAAGCAATGTAGAAGTTGATTGGAATATTGCGAGATGAAATAGCTGCAACACTATTTTCTCAGAGGGGTTTACCCTAAGAACTGTTTTTCATTCAGTTTCTAGTTTTTAGAATTATAAAGGTATTTAATGGAGTGTTGTAGTTGAGGAGTTTTGATTGTTTTGAAGAATTATTTTGGCTCCATGTGCAGGCCAGGTCCATGGTACCTTATTGACCGAAGTTACATAGCTATGTCAAATTTTAGCTCAATTGGATGCCAGCAAGTGCTTAGAAAATGGATTGCAAATTGTGAATTGGAACATCATGCCATCAAAGCAAGTTACATAAAAGCTTATAAAAATCCTGTTAATGTACTAAAATGTGACTTTAATTGATGTACCTGAGTGAAGAACACTTCATTGAATAAACAATAATCTGAATGAAATTGTTTCCATTTTGAAAATTAGATTTTATTATGTACATTGTAGGTACCCCGTGTACTTATTACAAACATAAAAATCACAGGGTAATTTTTACTGCCATATATTAAATTTAAAGCTATTTATTTAATGTGTCCTTCAGGATAAAAAGTACCCTATTTCCTATTCCAGGGTCTTGAGTTCCATACAATGCATGCATAAATGCATACTTTTTGACTTTTTTACATTTTTCATTAAGATGTAACAAAATTAAAACCACGTTATATATCATCACAGTTTTATTAAAATCCATCCTTTTAGTCTAAAATACATAGAATACACTTTATTGTACACACAAAGTAATTACAAAAACACAATATTGAATTATCGAAGAGATTACAAAATGTACAACCGGCCTTGATCGTCGTAATATTAACTGGCCATTTTGAGTAACAATATTCATTGTTTCCATTTTGATTCGATTCAACGATGAATATAATGAAGATAGATTAATATATTTACACGAAACACTGTTTAGCGCGAATGAAAACTTAAATTAATATTATTAACCTGAAAAATCTAAAAATGTTTATCTTTAAGAAGTGCCAAATGTCAAAATAGACAGTTGACAATATGTTAAAACGTCAGGGTGACTTTCACCCACCTATTTCGTGGGGTGACCGGTGCGTCGTCGGGCGACATTTACGAACGGCTACTAGTGATCGTCGAGCGATCACCCGATGGTTTTAGAACGCGGATAATGTCATCGAGCGTCGTCGGGCGAGGTAAAAGAACGTAGCCCTGCTATATTGCAGTCACATTCGCTTCCAAACATTGGCTTTGTTGCTAGGTTCTACTGAATCGCATTATATGAATACTTTGTGTGTAGGTACAGCTGTTAACGTTCATTAAAATGTATGTTCATAAAATTCACTATTAATTAATCAGTTCTAATAAATTATTTTCATGGTAAGTAAGTAATTACCTAAGTAAAGTATGTATGCACCAAAACCCTTTTCGTTCCACTGTTGGCAAGGGTTCCTTTCGGAATATGCCAAAGTCCACAACGCTGGCCATATGTGGATTGGGAGACTTCACATGCCTTCGAGAATGTTAAGGAGAACTTTTCCTATTGATATTTTCCTTTAGAGCAGTGAAATTTATTCTTTAAATGCATATAACTTATAACAGTCTTAAGCTAAATTATGATTGTTTCCACACACATGTGTTCAGCCTCGTCAATAGTGAAGCAATGATAGCCCATCGCTAGTGTCCGGGTTCAAATATAAGTTGCATAGACATTAATGTTTAAAAATCTGTTGCCATTCTCAAAATGTTTATAAAGTATTAAGTACCTAAACGTAAATATTTTTTGTATCAACAAATCTGATCAGCAGTTGTTAATAAATATTAAGTTAGGAATATATATACAAGTTCTGTACGAAGACATTACACGTTAAGGTCGATTCACACATATCAGTGAACCCACAGTTCCGGCACAGTACCGTATCAGTGATAATTATTCTTTCAAACATTCTCTATGGATGACACTGACGGTACTGAGACGACACTGAGACTGACAAGTGTGAATACATCCATAGAGAATGTTTGAAAGAATAATTATCACTGATACGGTACTGTGCCGGAACTGTGGGTTCACTGATATGTGTGAATCGACCATTAGAGCTCATAAAACGGTTTTATGTCAAATAAAACCTCAGAAAATAGAATAAATATTGAATCAAATCATCATTTTGTACTCGGTCAGCGACGGACAACAATAGTGCAGACAAATATAAAAATTAATTCTATCTTCAATTCGATACGGAACTCGTAAGAATCACTGTTGCTTCAGTTTAATACCTACGGGAAAAAGGAGCATGGCTTCCAAACATTAGTTCGATGGCTATCTTGTTTGCTTTTATCGTTATAGAAAATTTTGTGCAGCCCAGTGAATGCACCGACAGGCCTTCCAATATCATGCGGATTATCCGCGGTAAAACGTTGTAAAATTGTCAAGGGTCCAGACAAATGTGGACTCAGAGTAGAGGCAATAGTGCTCACATTTGAATAGAAAAGTGAAATTTACATTTTATCTAAATATTGGTAACGGATTGCCGCGGCTCCACGCGGTAAGATAAGAGTACAAGTTCCATAGTGATACATTGAATGGATTATAGTGCTGTGTTGTGATCTACTTTGTACTCTCCGGTGGGGAAGCAGCTGAGTAATGCTATTATGCTGGTATTCGCATTGTTGTGCGCTTCTAGTTCAGCTAGAAGAATTTTCTGGTCGAAGGTAGTTCAGTGGACGAACTCGACAGAGGTTCCTGTTTATATCTATCTATGGTTCACATTGTTATATGGAATATCACATGTACTGAAGGAAAGAGTTGAACCTGAAAGACTAACACTACATGATGCCATAATTCAGTGCGTCCAGGACCATGGACCCTGTTCCCATGTATTTACTAGTATCATATACTATTTACTCCTCTACTAGAAAAAAAAACTATGATTTGAACGTCCTAAACAAATTAAACACAAACGAACAGCGAACACAAACACAACAATAAACACAAAGGAACACAGCGAAAGCGAATTATGTAGCAATCCACATCAATCCGTCTCGAAAACGTATTTTAAATCTTAAAAAAAGATTAAAAATCAAGCAAGATAACCAAACTACAATGTTATTTGTTTGCATAATTTTTTTTTTGCATTGTCAATGGTTCTTGATAGGCGTGGAAAGATTCGAATTAATCCAATGGTTTGAAGTGGGCGAAAATCACGTTCAAAGATTCCGTTACAAACATACATAGATACCAACATACCAAGCTGAAGCGTGTTAAATAGCAAGGTATAGGTATTATTTCAGACTATGCCTTTTCAATATATTCGAAGTTAAGTTAAAGACTTTTTTGTTTTTGTAATGGGTTTAGAAAATACCAATACTTTTGTCTATGTAAATTCATTAGTGAATTTTATATTCATTTAATAATTATCAATTTCACCCGCGATGTAGAATAAAAGACTTATATGGGTTCAGATTGAAAGGATGTAAGTAGGTATGTAAAACGAATTTGCCTAAAACTGTTTGACCGATTTCGATACTGCAAAAGAAATATGAAATGTGTTATATAGGTTAGTCGTATTACTAAATTTGATTACTCGTGGTCAGCGTTGTAACTTTGGCCTAATCCTTCCATATCCGATAGAAGGCTTATATCCGAGAGGTTTCTAATAAATTTTTTTCTAAACTGAATATTTTGCGCGAGACACACTTGTAACTTCTAAAATATGAGAATGATAAAACTAAAAAAAATATATGATGTACATTATCATGCAAACTTCCACCGAAAATTAGTTTGAACGAAATCTAGTAAGTAGTTTTTTTTTAATAAATACATCATATTATATCGTAAACGGCAATTTACCTTTTTACCTTTCATTCAATCGACTCAAATATAAAAAAAAACAACGAACTACAAGAACTTTTATATTATGTAACTTGCTGCTACGATACCGTTCGACTCGCACTTGGCCGCTTTTAATACTTATTTTATACAACGTTTATAGCCGACATTGTAGATAATTTCAAAAGATTTAATTTAATACTTTTTTCAAATATGTTTAGCTGATATTGCTAGTCATTGAAACCTATAACGAAATCATATTTAACTAATTAATTATTAATATTAGTTAATATCGATTAACTATCCGTCTAAATATAAAATGTTCTGTGATCGTCTTTCCACTTTTGGTTTGGGGTATACACATATTATTTTCCTTTATTTCCATCTGCGCTTCGAACATTTCCATATAAAAGATATCGTAGCAAAAAATCGCTTCCAGGATATTGATATTAGACCTAGGTCTAAATTTCCCTGTTTGCCGCCATATTGGAACGCTGTGTGCACGAGTCGGCTTAAGCCGCGTGCACACTCGCTTCTCTATTCACTGCACCTACTTTAAGGAAGTTTAAAATGTATGCGCTTTTATACGTTCGAAATAGACGCTTTAAAAGATAATCTGCTACGGTCCAATATGCGGAGGATATTATAATGAAATGTGGGCATGACTACGGCGGAAAATATTTATGTTTAGAAAGTGATATCGAAATATTTGTCGAGTAAGTTTTATTTTACAAGACTACATCAAGTCTATTTACCTCACTTACTTCATTTTGATAAATGAGTTTGATTGGCCGAATATATGCCTAATCCAGGATCTTATCGCGTCGTCTTGACGTCATCTGTAGAGGAGGTTTATGAAAAAGGAAAATATTTGCTCCTTTTTCCTTATCGTATTCTTTATTCAACAGAACAACCAACGAACAACAGTACAGAGTACCACATAACAATAAATTAAGCAACTGCTTAATGTAACTACATGTTTATTTTCCCAGCTTTCCAATATTTCACAAAACGTTGTTGTAGAAGATAATAATTTAGGTCTTCAAAGTCTAGGGCAATATAAGGCCTTGAACGCCCAAGCGGAATTCGCGTAAACAAGTACATTTACCTTGGTCTATTTACGTATTAAGGACATATTCGTACATTATGCTTACGGAGGCTGTTATTGTTTCTTTTAAACCGACACCAAAAAGGAGGAGGTTCTCAATTGTTTTTTTTTCGTTAATGAATGCTTTAATCAATTACTTAAATAATAACTAAGCGATATGAATTGTGTAAATAATTATATTATATTGTACTGTATACATATGCAGAATGCAGCTTATTTGTGATTATTACTTTTTTGTTTATTGTGTGGGAATCGATGCCTAGACAACGTAGGAGCGACGACGGATTTTTTGGGGTTTTGATTCACTAAACCCGCTCGTTGGCCTACAACAAACAGGGCAGTGGCGCTGTGGGACTCTATGAGAAGCTGGTGCCCTCTAGCTCTACAGCACAGGCTCTAACAGTATTAAACGTTAAGTCATTCTTCACGTTAGCTAGCCTGAGTGCTAGCACAAAACCTGCGCGAAATCGTATAGCCTACAATCTCCTCGGGATCAATGATGGAATGTGATGAATAAAAAGAAATAATTAAATCATTATCATGACATCTCATGATATCATTTTATACTATTACCTAAGCTATTCTCTAAGGGCACTTTCTCGTTGTTCTACATGAACTTATTTTACGTCCTCTAGAAATCAGATCTCTAGAAGGAAAATAATTTCTCAACCAAAGTGGCTGACAGCACCTCGGGTAATTTGCACATAAATGAAAAATACAAAGTGAAATTTCTTGAAAAAAGGAAGGCAAGTCGAACTTGGCTATCGCGACAATCTCGGCTTTCTGCCTAGTAGTAGCAGCCGCCGAGTAGGATTAGAGAAATTATGATTCATTACCAAAATGGTTTTCGTAGCGTACAATTCTTATCAGCTTGGTTATAGGGATTTTACAGCGTGACAGGAAGAAGCCTAGCTATAAATATAATAATATTTAGAATAAAGCTAAAGTAACAACTATATACGAGTAGATAAATCAAAATCATTTTCATTCATTCTTGGACGGCTTCAACATAAAATCCAATATAAAATTTATACCCGTAAACGTTATGACACGTTTCATAAAATCGTAAATAGAAAGTAGAAAATAAATAATGTAAAAAAATGTAAAAGTATAATACAATCAGACAATTTGCTAAGCCCTCGATTATAATATTGCTCAGTTCAGCTTGAATTGCGCTATCGGCAGACTTCGCGCATCACTTCACCTGTTAAGCCTGTGACACGCAACAGAACTGTATCTACTGAAGCGTGCACCGGTTCGAGCTTGTACGAATAATTCTGTTGTTCATTTCAGCACTTTTTGTTACTCCAATATTCTGTGTTATTTTTAACCGACTTCGATAAATGGAGAGGGTACTATGTTTGACTTTTTGTATTTATTTTCTTTTTTGTTATGTATGTACAACGATATATTAATCGTTTATTAACCGATTTTGATGATTATTTTTGTGTTTGGTTGAACATTTATCGAAAGTGATCTCATATAAAATTAAGTAGGAGCATAATAAGAGTAGCAATATTTAGTAATAGTTGTGTTAATTTCCCTATAGCGTCGGTGTTTGTGTCTGGATTTTGATGATTCTACTTCAATTTGAAAGACCTGATTACACACTAGGTCCTCTATTAATTTCAGGAAAAAAATGTACCCTTAAGAGTGTCAATGAAATTTTGTCTCTATTGTTCACCCATCCACAAACCGACCTCGGCCGTCTAGCTTAACTCGGTCACATAAGATCGACGCTAGCCGTTGGGCTATGGACGTTACATCACCACACCTTACAGTCTTATTATTTACAAAATGTATTTGTAAAAAATGCACTGAACTAATTATTCCTGGAGCAATTTTTATAGTAAAAATAGCCGAAAGCTGATGATAAAAAGGTAGTAAACATGTTAGGTGAAATCAAAATAGCGGGTTACCGCAAATAGGAATTTTCTCGTTCACCGTTTATTTGTAGGCGGACGTCCACCCACCGACTCCTGTCGCGCCGTGGCATCTGTATCAGCCCACATTGTTTATTAACCGAAAACTAAAACAGCTCGCGCGTTCTAAAAATAGATGAACTATTGAACTTTAGATATTCGCATGTTGGACCTAATATTTTAATAGTAAATAATGGTGTGGTATGTAGCAGAAACCAAGAAGCAATGTCCAATCAGTGATTGTGTGATTAAATGATTGAAGTACACTGGTTTCACATAGTCTTACATGAACATAACATAAAACCACGCCTGTAACGCATGCGTATGCAATATCATTGTTTTTCATTTAAACATGTTATTAACACCTCTAAAGATATCTAAGGGTTGAGTGAGAATTATTCAATGTACAAGCGTTGCTGGACGATTCTCGCCCTAAGTTTTTATCATTACCGTGCCGTAAGCAGGTTTATAAAGAACTGTGCAGGCCTCGAAGTTGTTAGGCCGCCCAAAGGGCTCCACCAAAGCTCGACGACTATTTATAACGTTAAAAATCGTGGCGAACAGCTTTTGGCAGAAAGCGTGGAAATGCTTAGTAGTGAAGTTATCGTCTATTCAACTAACTGTAGCGAAAATTCAGAAGTTATCCGATTTTTTTGCATCTTCCAAACCGGGCCTTTGTCCGTAAGAGCAACAATATTGCTTGCAAATTATGCCCGCACTCGCAGCTATCAAATTAGCCGCTCGACATCGATGCACTGCCTCATATTGCACGTGAGCGTAACGAGGATACTGCAGGGAACGAAATTTATGATGCAGCGGCTGACAAGATTGCGCCTAATACCTACCGATGAGCTGACGTTTATGCAAATAATGGGTTATCTCACGGAAACCTCGTCTTTTTTGTGAAAATACCTTGCATCAGGAGGTTTATAATAGAATTTACGAAATTGCCGCGTACAATAGATTCTGACATCATACGTAAGCAAGCGTGTGACGTAATAGTATGATATTCAATGATTTTGTAATATAGATATGATTATCTTTCAAAACAATTCAAACGCATGTTTCGAAATAAAGCTAAAAAACAAGGATAGAGACAAAGCAATCATTTGTATGATACTGGTAAAAACAATGATTTTCATCGAATATAGTAAACGTTCCACAATTGGCAATGTTTTAATATAGCGTCATAAAAACTTTCCCTTGTATCCCCTATGGCATTACGAATTTACTAGCTGTATTGAAGGATTTCGTTGATGTACTCGTAAGTGATTATAATCACCACTAAAATACCTTTTTCTCACCCTTTACAAACATCTCTTAACGGTCTCACATATCGGCGATTCAGCTTCGAACTAAATCGCGTTGAACAGAATTACCAAATCGCTTTGTGAACTCCAATAATGTGAGAGAAATCCACTTGCGGTTATTAAATGTTCTCTGCAAGGAGACAAGAAATGTAAAGCTTCGCGGAGGACATGCAACAAGGCTCTGCGCGCCACATTGGCCCGACACAAAATATTGTGCAGGCGTGGTAAACGCGCTCTAACTCCCAATACAATATAAATTGCACTTTGAAAATGCCCTCTACTTCACCGCCGTATACAATTCAAGGCTTTAACACCAAACTCGAAAGCGTGTTTTGGGGAAGCCCGGCCGTACATCGAGCTGGAGCATAATACCGGTAATGTGGTGTCGTCTTTCTGTGGCGAGATAAGGGCATGCGACATTGACTATTCAAAGAGTTGCGGTCTTCAAAATTTGCGCTCAATAAGTTCAATATACCTACGCTCCACGTAAAGGATAGAACGCAATCTGCCTTGAGTGCTATACACCAAATAAAATGCTGTTACTGCTACTTTTTGGTGTTTTAGTAAACTACACTACAAGTTATTTGATTTCGAGTAACTGGATTTGCTGACCATGTGTAAAATAATGTGTAAATAATATTAATTATGTAACAACAACGCTGCTAAATAACAATTTTGAAAAAAAAATAAGTTATACATTTTATTAGTTTGTACAATTGATAAGTTTTCTTTTCAGATATTTTTTATCGAATGTATCTTTCATTTGGGTTATTTATTATACACTTTTTAATTCTTTAATATTATATACCTACACAAACATCCACATTGGAGGTACGTGGAGTACGCTCTAGATCTAGACCTACCGAAGACTACTTGTCTGTGGGGGAGATCCGTGCCCAGCAGTGGGACGCTATACAGGGTGCAACCCTGTATAGCATCTCACAAACGTACATAAAATACGTACTACAAAACATTAGCTAAGCATAAAGCTACACACAAACGTACATAAAATAATAATTTTACAAAATATTTACTAATTGTAGATAGATATTTCGAGCGAACAATCTTACCTTTTACTAATTCCAAGAGAGTTTGTGGCGGTTTATTTATTTGCAATTTGTAGGATATCGCTTGCTAGGTACCTTAATGAGGCAATAACAATAAATAAAGACCCAAAAGTTTCCTTGCCACTTCACCCTCATGTATTCGTGTGGACCCTTGCAAGAAACCGCCTATTCGTATGAAACCGGATAAATGTATTATGTAGATTCGGATTACCTATATATACCTTGTAATATATTGTACTCGATTAAATTATGAATTCATACGCGAAAGAAAGGGAATTGGATAGGGTAATATTTTATCCAGCAATAAAATATTGAGTCACTTTCACGCGGAAAATGACGAGAACTAATTAACTGCTGGTTAGGTAGTCAGTTTTTATAAGGAAATTGATGTTTAAAAAGCTTGTATAATTAATGAATAAATGTAGTGTGTACTGACTAGGTATTCAGCTATTATGTTTTACGGTACTTTACAACGGTAGTACAAAACGTACCATTATTTAAAAAAAAAAAAAGTGTGGTTTGTGTAATGTTTTCTTTTAGTAAGAATGTATTTATTATGTATTTTATATAAAAACTAGTGGACGCCCGCAGCTTCGCTCGCGTGGAATTAGACATTCACAAACTTCAAAAACGGCAAAGTTTCATACTGAATTTGCACCCCCGTTTTACCCCCCTAGGGGGTGAATTTTCAAAAATCCTTTCTTAGTGCTCCCCTACGTTATAAAAGAAACCCCTGTGCAAAATTTCAAGTTTCTAACCCTTATAGTTTAGGCCCTGCGTTGATATGTCAGTCAGTCAGTCAGTCAGTCAGTCAGTCAGTCAGTCAGTCAGTCAGTCAGTCAGTCAGTCAGTCAGTCAGTCAGTCAGTCAGTCACCTTCTCCTTTTATATATACAGATGTTAGCTTTCTGATCTTCGTGTCCAAACCATACACATTTCCGTAAGAAGGGGTCGAATGTTTTTGCTTTACGTATTAAAATAATTACAAAGTTCGCCGGTCAAAATAGGTACTTCAGTGCCATATCATTATAAACGTATCTCATTATAAAAGCTAAATAATCTTGTTACATTTTTTCGAAGCAAGTAGTCTTCTCTGCCCTTTATTTTCATGTTTGGACTTATCGCAACATATTATGCCTGTCACGTACCCACACTAATTATATTGAATGGACGCCATGAGATACTATAACTCAATAAAGCCTCCCTAATTGTCTAACTCAATAGGGACTGAAATCGGCACAATCTCTCTTATTATCCAGGAACATTGTTATTTACGCGGCGTATTCTGGCGCTAGGGAGAAAATTGGGCGCTAGGCTCAGGTGACATATTGACAATAGGGTCAGAACTTGATATGCCCAGTCAATGTATTTAGTTGGGTTAGGATGGAAATTATTCGGTTACTAAGCAGAGATCTATTCTCTATGGGAAGTGACGTCATATATAATATTAAGGTAATTTTGCAGCTCGTTTTGTTTTAAGAATGACTATGGCATAAAGATAAATTATGGTAGCATAAAATTTGCATGAATAGAAGAGTTCCTTAAAGTGAGTACCTACCTATAATAAAAGATATTATAATCAATATGATATTTGACAATGTTCTACTTCAGTATATTAAGTTTTCTAGTTAAATACCTTGTGATATAGCCATCTGATGTTCTGCTGGTTACGGTGTACCACTTGTGTTATACTCACACAAGTACATAAGTATCTGAGTGGTTCGGTATACACACCATTTCCGTAGCATCTATAGACGTAGTGAGATAATTTTTCTTTGGAGTACATTTCATTCACGTAGACTGTACACATTGTAAAGGTTGGAAAATATTTCTGTTATTATGATACTATGACAACTGTGTCGAGTTGTTCGTTAAAAATATGAAGGATAAATGAATAGGGTACATGCATTTTTCACATTCCGCATTTGAATACGTCATTATTCATGTGGAAAAACTGTGGAAGCAATATTCCATAATAATCCCTAGATCCGTAATCTAGATCAGAAAGACAAAAGGAGATGGAAATTTGGTTCTACTACTGAGAATGGAGCTAAAGGAAAACCGTCGCCAATGTGAACTCCTAGCCTAAAATCATAGAGGTTTAGAGGGCTGGATTAGAGGGCTCAGTAGGTAGCGAGTGAATATTCAGGAAGGCCCTATCATATCCCTTTTTTGAAATTTATTCGATGTTCAAATCGGACAGCAGGAAACAACAATCATAAAAAATGTCATAAAATCAGCTTGTACTGATTGAGTAAAAAATAAATACCTACCATAAAGTTAATTAGAATAATTAATGTTTTTCGCAAATGCACCAAACTAGCACCATTCTTCAAAGCAAGTATATGTATAGTACTTTGTAATTTGTTTATGACTGACTAGTGGACGCCCGCAGCTTCGCTCGCGTAGAATTAGACCCATTAACGACGTCTACCCGTCTAAAGACTTCAAAAACGGCAAAGTTTCATACTAACTTTGCACCCCCGTTTTAGCCCCTTAGGGGGTGAATTTTCAGAAATCCTTTCTTAGTGCTCCCCTACATTATAAAAGGAAACCCTGTGCAAAATTTCAAGTTTCTAGCCCTTATAGTTTAGGCCCTGCGTTGATATGTCAGTCAGTCAGTCAGTCAGTCAGTCAGTCAGTCAGTCAGTCAGTCAGTCAGTCAGTCACCTTCTCCTTTTATATATATAGATTGATTTGTGATGACTTATGCAGTACAGTTTGATAAAATTTTTTTTTCATTATTATTAAAGAGTTGTGGTTCTAATTCCACTTGCCGATGACCAGATAGATAGTCTATCGTGACTTAGAGCTTAGCTTAGTGGTAGGTAATTATTGTAAATTAGCCTTAAGCACCTGTGTAGGATTAGCTATTCATTCAAGGATCAATAGCTCATCCTTTACTTTATATTAATCAGTTTAGAATAGCATTATATCTCTTCTGTTTAAGTAGTTTGTTTGTTCTAGACTTTCGTTAAGCGTGTATAATCACCTCATGGCGAAATAAATTATTTGACTTTGACTTTGACTTTGACTACGGGTTCTTGTAGAATCAATGTACGTCGTCCCCTGAGCGTAATCTCATCGGTGCGGGCTACAAAAAGACTTACCTTGTACCCCTGGGTATAGTTTATTGCGATGAGCACTCTCAAGGAAAGGCGCGTACGCGTACTTGATCTAAAAATTGTATCTTAAAAATCGAATAAAGGTCGTTCTTTTTGCCGAACATATATATTTTCAGTTAAAACATTAATAAATTAAATTAACTGTGTGCTGCTTGTGGGAAACTACAACGTAGTCTAAGAAAAAAAATAAACAGAGCCCATTCGCCCTTATGAAAGTGTATCTTCCTCGTAGCGGCGCGTTCACGTAGACACGCGCGCGCAGGGCTGTCGCGCCCGCTCCCCTGGGCGCAGTAAAGTCTCCGGAGCGGAGCGCGGTAATACGAACAGCTAGTACTTTCTACCTTCCTAGTATATTTTATTGTGGTACTCAAACTCTTGTGGTGTACGATATAAATGTACGTAGACAGACGACGGACTTCGGAAAAACAGTAACGAGCAGCCCTGTTGCGCCCGCTCTTTGATACGAAGTAAACCATTCAGCAGTACCTTCTACCTTTCATATATTTCTTATGTTGATTTAATGTTGTAGGTAATATCTTGACTTTGAAAATTTAAGAAAACAAAGAAAGGTTAAGTGAGTCTGGTAAATCTCTAATATGACGGTGTCAAAGAATATTAAGCGAAAAAGTGTGTCCTGGTAGAGGGTTCATTTTATATATTATTTGTGTATATTTATCTTCACCTTCGAGGATATCTGCGAGTACGAATCTGGGCTTTTTAGTTTCGAGAAAATATTATAGATATTTTAGCCGACTAGGGTCTTGTTTTCGAGCCATTATTCAGAGGCCCATATTCAGCCACGTGGTTCAAATTGGTTGAAACATGTCTATGTAGAATCAATGTATGCCGTCCTGGTACTTTTCTCCCCTGGGCGCAGTAAACTCTCCGGAGCGCAGTGCGGTAATACGGGCAATGTATACATTTTCCCTCTCTTACATTCGGCATACAGGGACAGGGATACAAAGCAGCTGATACTCATATTGCTTGCTCATCTAGCGATCGTAGCGTCCATAGCTCAATGGCTCGCATCGATTGAATATGATCGTCTTCGGGTGGCTTGTGAACACGACACTGGGTTGGCCACTATCCGCTCCAATCCGCACTGCAGCAGCGTGGTGGAGATATGTCTGTGGGGGAGACCTGTTTCTAGCATTTGTGTCTATGGGTTGCAGCTTATTACTAAAACCATGGTCCAGAAGCTGATCAAATAAATTTGGATCTTCTTTTAGATTAAGTATGGATCAGGCCATTGGCAACTCGTTGAGTTGATAGAATTGCTATTTTCACAAAGACATTCAATCTCATACTACAGTCACCGCTCAAAAATTGCTACTTTTTAGTTAATCAAAACCAGACGCCGTAGTTTAACACTGGTAGTGGTGCGTCCATATAGAATCAATATGCGCCAGTTCCAGCGCTCAGGGTCCCCCGGGTGCAGTAAACTTTCCTGTGCGGTACGCGGTAATACGAACCGTATACTCTCCAGATGTACGTACCGTGTACTTACTTACATGCACGAGAATGTGAGTGAATTACCCGGCCGTAGTTGTATGTACCTACGTAATAAGGTAAAACATCCTTCTTAGTAAATAATTAAGTGAGTATAAGGGTTCGGGCACAAGCATGACATTTTAGTTCGCGGGGTTACCGGGGTCACAACACCAGACTGATATTCTGAAGGCAGAAGAAGGCTGTGTTTTCCTATCCAAAATTTCATCCATATTTGCCGTGTGACGCTTTTTGACAATTTTTCTGTTTGACACATTATTGTATTACCACACTGTAGAAGGAGGTTATGTGGGTTTGTACACCACACACCACAGCCATCACATACACACTCGGTTAATTTATGCTTATAAACTAATTTTAGCTTGATCTTTATCTAGTTCGGTACGCCAGATCTATTAAGTTTTGACCGCCCGTTTTCACACCTACGACTCTTGCAATATTCCAATGGGAGACCAGCTCATAAAATTACATTAAATGCACCAGCAACGACAAAACCTTGGTAAATTTAACGTTGCAAGGCCGAAGTACCTAAATGCAATTACATTTTGATACTAAACCTATGAACCTAATATACACCGTGCAGTGTATTACCGAAGCGGGGGTAATTATTTTGCTGGCTCGGTGTTGCAGTATTTATTACATTCAGTGAATTTTCCACACAGGAACACAAATAAAACAATCGCTGAATTGCTCTGAACTATGAACTTTGCAGCATTTATAGGAATAATGGATTTTACAAATATACATGGTACATTTGCGTATCAGACTAGGCTAGTAAAACGAGGCCAGCTATGGAAGTCCTTACTTAATATATAAATAGAAAATTGTATTCTTCTCTTCCTCAACGGAATAATGGATCTATGTGATTTTTTTTCAACGTCGACTGCATCTATGCATAAAATCACATCCAAATCTCCGTATACTAATACGGCCTGGAGAGTAATATGGGCTAACTTTTATGCCGGATAAGCCTGGGAATACATTTCCGGTTTTTCTCTTCGATGAAATGAACAAAATACTGAAAGAATCGTTCAATTTGAAATCTCTAATTAACTATCGATCAATTTTTAATCAATTGATGGATCCCGGATTATGATCGGTCGACCTGCGGACGATTTTGATTTGTGGTAATCTTTGGTGTAGAATGCCGTTGATTGAGAGTAGGTACCTACTTAGTATATTTTGAACCATCCCCTAATGGTGGTTTATTAAGCTTTACGCGAGCCGCGAGGAAAGCTAATTATTAATATTTGTTATACGTTATAATTATTGGTAACTGCGGTACTGCTGTGATTAATGAAATCTCTTCAAATATTTAGAGTTTACTGCAGTTAATATAACAAACATTAACTATCTATACTAATATTATAAAGAGGAAACATTTGTTTGTAATGTTTTCACACAAAAACTAATATATAATGGACTGATTTCAAAAATTCATTCATTCAGATTTCTTAAACTCATGGTATAGCGATCGTGGTCGCGATTGTTAGAGATAGTTAGTCATGTTAGTTCTTGTTAGTATTAGTCTCACACTACAACCTTTTCTGTGGCCCATTGTTAGGCACAGGTCTTCTCTCAGAATGGGAGGTATTAACCCTTAGTTCACCACGCTGGCCAAGTGCGGATTGGCAGACTTCACATGCCTTCGAGGACATTATGAAGAATCCTCAGGCATGCAGGTTTCCTCACAATGTATCCTTCACCGTTTAAATTCTTAAATCGCACATGAATTAGAAAAGTCATTGGTGCATGCCGCTTGGGTTGAACCCGGACCGCTCGAGTGAGAGGCGATTTCGATAGCCACTGACTGGGCTGTCTGGGCTTTATTGTAGCACCGCAGTATAGTCTAAATATTCCTTAATTATTAGGAATTTCTTCAAGAAATTCCTATTACATTCCACAACATGACTGGCTGTAATATAATCCTAGGCGACCATGTCTAATTTATATAACAACTTATGCATTCAGTTGATTTATTGACATTTATGAATGTAAATTGACACGCAATGATTAATTGAATGAATTTGGTGCTCAAGCACCAAAATTCAATCAATCGGAAACTATACTGAATGAACTTAATACCTAAGTAAAGCTAATCTTACATAGCTTATATTAATCTACTTTATCAATTAGATAAGCCTGCTGCTCGAATGTTTTTTTCGTCACGGAGTATCCATCAAACTTGAAAAAGTTAAAGAAACATAACTCTGTAATGTATTAATCTGCTTGAAACTTTTTAGATATTTTTATATGTTATACCTCAATCTGAAGAAGTGGGCGGGAAACGGCTGTATAGGGCACAGGCAGGGCTGGTAAGAGTGCGTTGTTTAAGGGAGGCCTATCCAACCTGAAGTGGAACTACTAATGGACATTATCAATTTTAAATTGCTTAATGTTTATATCCTATTAAATGAATGTAATAAAATACTAGATACGACGAGTCGACATTAATTTTAGTACAACTGCGTCAGTTTTTGTTGTCGACTGTCGCGATGTCGACCACAGAACGCCCGCGACATTTCATTACAAACACATCGACAAGCACGCATCGTCGATTAACATTTCACAATAATACACAAAAACACATCGTTATTTAACAATTCCGACGGTGCATATTGAAATTTGCGGATTCAATTTCACTAATTGCTGTCGCTGAATGTGTCGGCTTTAATATTTTTCTACGTGCTTGACAAAATGCTTAAATAAACTCATTAGTTACCGGTTTATATTACCTACTATACATTGGTCCATCAAAATACCAGTTATATGACGATAAAACTACAAAACTGAGTTGGATGAAACTTTGGTAGATGATAACCTAGATTAGACAGGATATATTTCACCCCGGAAATATATTATGTTCCCTTGGGATGCTTCGCACGTTTATTGTTTGACACAACGATAACAGATGGCGCTGACGCTAATTCAAAAACTCGGTGGCAAGTTTACCGGTACTGATTTGATTTTATACTATCCCTTAAATGTTCAAATACAGTTGTGCGTTTAGCGCATTAGCGCTTTTGTTTTTTCGCTTAGTAGCTTTCAAAGCTAAAGCGATCAAGCGGAAGCTTAACCGAAAGCCCTCTATCCGTTCGAACGAGTTATTTTATTATTTAGTAAAATCAACTACTGAATCGACACGACTGATCATCTTAAACGACTATAAGGAGGTGCCTGCGCCATTATATCTGTGGTGATTGAATCGTTATATTCGCATTAAGGTATTATTAATAGGAACTTATGGATTAAATTTCTTTAAACTCGGAGAAAAACTTAAATCAATTCTCATCAACACTTTGAAGAATATTCGGAAAAATTATATTTAATGAGCAATTAAATTAAATATTACTAAGCGAAATTTGGTTTGATATAAAACTAGTAAATAAATAAAACATGCGCAATCTTCACTAACTCAACTGACGTATCTGAGCAAAACAAGTAAGGAAATCGATACGAAGTGAGCTTACTTGATTGAAGTAGGTAAGTGTTCTGCCAAGGGCATCGAACTATCAGACGTCCCAAATTAACTTGTTTTGGGATCTTAATGCTTCTAGTACAAAGGACTCGGAGTACATAGAGAGATAGAGGCGGCAATGATAAAGTGTCGGGTTGGCGGCCGCTCCCTCAGGAACGATAAACCCTTCCCGGCGCTTCCCGTCTACTTTTCTTTATGGGAGGCCGGAATGGCCAGCACCTGGGCAGGCAGGTAGATTGCAAAAGTATTTTTAGAGCATCTTGCTCCTCGTTCGGTGTTTTCCTTTGTTATCGACTGCCAGTACCTACCTCGAATGTGGTGATAGGTGTCCTTAATGTCGTAGCCGTTAGGTATAGTAGGGGAGCCCAAGAGGGGATTTTGCGGGATACTCAAGCGCGTAAGTTTAATATACAGTGGGATACCTTGTACCCGGTTAAGTACCTCCACCAAATATGAGCCCCATATATAAATGGGGCCGTCAAGGATAAAGGATCAGATTAGTAAAAAAAAAAAATTTGTCATCAGAAATTCTTGAGCGCGTTAGATTAAGGTAGGGTGAGTTAATTACATGCTAAAAAGTGTATATTCCACTAATCTTACAATTTGAGAGTAACGTAAAGAAAGGGGAGGGCTACAAAGTTACTCTCAAATTGTAAGATTAGTGGAATATGGGCTACAAAGTTGTAGCCCTCCCCTTTCTTTACGTTACTCTCAAATTGTAAGATTAGTGGAATATACACTTTTTAGCATGTAATTAACTCACCCTACCTTAATCTAACGCGCTCAAGAATTTCTGATGACAAATTTTTTTTTTTTACTAATCTGATCCTTTATCCTTGACGGCCCCATTTATATATGGGGCTCATATTTGGTGGAGGTACTTAACCGGGTACAAGGTATCCCACTGTATATTAAACTTACGCGCTTGAGTATCCCGCAAAATCCCCTCTTGGGCTCCCCTACTAGTATACGTACTCCGAAGAGATAAGAAAATGTTTCCACACTAACGGCATGTGGCTCTTACCGTACAGTGAGTAACATTGTGAATGTCGATATTTTTGTGTATAATCAAATCAGGCTCCCTCGTGAGGTTCGATCAAATGGAAAAATGACTTGCGTTTTTCATTGCGATTTAAGGCGAAAACAATTGGACGTAATAAAAAACCACACGCGGGGTGAATGAAGTATTAAATTTGATGAGAACCCCGTTGCCGCAACAGAAAAAATCAGACATCCATTTGTTATTTCCATTTGAAACGGCGTAGGTCTTTTATCGCATGTAGCGAACGTTCGCTGTTTGCTATCTTCCTAGCTTTATTTGCAAATCGCGTGCCGCCGTACACGTTTACACTCGTAATACTTACTTGTTGAATTACCTTTGTTAAAGTACAATTTTGTTTTAAGCGAACTATATATTTTTTGTTTAAAGGCCTCTATTAAGGGAGTTTTGTTCCAAGAATTCGCGTCAATTATGCTTACAACTGAGGCACTGAAGAATAATAACGACTTACATTGCTATAGGAGTCCACTAATCACTTTTCAAGTTTGAAATAGGTTTATAAAGCAAGTAACGTTAATGTTATACTTTTAAATAAAATAGTAACCAGATCATTCTTGTTCTTTTCCTCCAGTGTGTGTTCATGAATGCTTTTGTTTCTTTAATAATAACTAAATCACTACATGACATTGTTATACAGGGTAATATTTACCCAACTCGAATTTACCTACTTATTCAAAAACTTTGTAATACTGTACGAGCCTAATGTAGTGCTGTCATGAGTGATGCATTTCATGAAATCAATTAGCCTGTACGCTCGGTCGATCCGTCGCTATTGTGATTTAAATGAATGAATGATATTTAAGTGTATTATGTTTTGTGGGATTCCAACAGAATACTCTGCGATGTAATATCGATGCCGTGCAGTGGTACCTATTAGGATATATTGGAAATGTTAAATCCCTTTTTTTTTGTAATCAATTACATTTAGTACTTGTCAAAGATGCTTTCACCTTATTTAAGTCAATCTGTTACATATATAAGCGGTGACAGCCTAGTGGCTATCGAACTCGCCTCTCACTCGAGCGGTCCGGGTTCAAACCCCAGTGGCACGCACCAATGACTTATCTAAGTTATGTGCGATTTAAGAAAGTAAATGTCACTTGCTATAACGGTGAAGGACACATCGTGAGGAAACCTGCATGCCTTAGAGTTCATCATAACGTTCTCGAAGGTGTGCGAAGTCGAAGTGGTCGACTAAGGCCTAATCCCTCCCATTCTGAGAGGAGACCCGAGCCCAACAGTGGGACAAAGAAAGGGTTGTGATGATGGTACATATATTTTTGGGGCAAGTACCGTAGGTACCACACCATGCGTCACAGACCACGAACACTTATGAATAAAAATATAACTGATGCAAACATTGAAACTTAAACACCAAGGTAATGTCCACTCAGTTTAAATTAACATAGTCTGACAAGGTTTAAGATTGACGTATGACTTAATTTAAAGTTAGTTTTATTCTGTTAAATAAAAAAAAATATAAGTGCCATTTTTGTGGGTGCTGGACCGGCTCACCGCCTTTAAAATGGGATCTGTGCATAACTGGATAGTTAATCGCACAATGTGTGATGTAAACTAATAATTACTTAATATTTAATCTGCAGATCTTGGCTAGGAAGGGCACATGGACTGGCAGCCAAACAGAACCAAGGGAAAGTCCAGAAATTTATAGAACAGTGATGATCCAGTTAGCCAGAACAATAACTGAGCTGTAGCTATTTATAATTGCGGTCAATATCGAAACGATCAATTTGCATGCTAATTACGAGTTTGCTCGCTGTTTTAACACAAATTAGTTTTAATCAAACAACCCGCCATTTTCCAAGCTGCGGCATTATTATGAAATTAAACGATTGGCGAACCCTGATAGTACCTAGTAAAGTGTAGCCATAATAAGCAATGGTGCGGCGGCTCGATCGTGAATATTTTTTTAATGAAAAGAGATTATGCACTTTGTGATTAATTTATTTGAATTACGTAATTAATAAAATAACATTAAAGAGAAATCACTTTTTTGACGACATGGTTTTTTGATTGATCGACTGGTAAACGTTTAACTATGACAAAATCCTAATTTTACAATTTATTTGAATAACATAATTATAAAAAAAACATTAAAAAGAAAACACTTTTTTTACAACATGGTTTTTTGATTGATCGACTGGTAAACGTTTAATTATGACTGAATTTTTCGTCACATTTTGTTACATTTGGATATTTGATTCTGGATCTTATTTTTAGTGTGTATTGTGGTCCTAATTAAAACTCTGTTGGGATGAACTAGACTAGGTACTATGCTTCCACCCAAAGCGTACAGGTTCTGACTGTAAAAGTTCCCCGCTGAATATATAGTATCTCTTAACACTCAATAAGATAAAATATGTAACGCTATGTATTCATATGTCTATGAATATTCCAATATAGATAGAAAGCAGGGATAAGGGAATAGCAGCATGCAAGTTGCAGTGAAGCGGGGATAGTGCGCGTCACCGGCGGCCGAGGGGAGCAGAAATCACGACAGCAAACATTGACTTTGGACTTTTACTCTTTTACTCACTTAGCCTCACTCCCAGCGCTTCACTTTTTATTCAAGCTAGAACTGAAGCAGATCATTGTTTCACTTCATTGAGACAAAACATTTTTACTTATTTTTTCAGAACGTGACACGTACCTAATCTAATCTGTTAATCTGTCAACTTAATTCACATTGTTAAAAAGTTGAAAGCCGCAAAAACCTTACGAGGAAGTGAGGAACAATAGTAATAATTCATCAGCTGAAACATTCCTCTCAGCGATCGGGTTGTTACAGATCACTTCTCATCATAGTACCTGGCCGTTTGAGAAAGTGCTTGCATTTAATCTTTTCAGACATTCTCAAATATCCGCTCATTAACTTGTGTACCCACTTCAGACATCAGCGATTTGTTACTTTAAATCGTGCCGATAGAATGAATGAACGTTCGTTCACTTCAGAGATTTGAGGGTATATTTTCCCCGGGGTTTTTCATCCGGCATTCCGTTCAACATGTTCGGTTAATTAATCAACTTTCAAAACTTATAAACGTCCGACTCGGAATTATACTGAGGATAAGGCCAATCCTTATTGAGGAGAATAACATCTGCCCACGCCACCACTACGTGATGACCACGACCGCTCTGCCAAGAGCGATTCGGCTGAGAAGAAGAAGGCCAATCCTGTTATCAGCATAGTAGCGAGGAGGTTAAATAGTATTGAACGTCTGAGCGGAGAGTTCTCGATTCCCTTCCCGAGTATCCCAATATATTGCACATACATGAGTATAATGTACGCATAAATAACTCGAGTCATAGCGGATCTCTATAGTTACCTCTAACAGATTAAGGTTCAGAAAATACCTACTGAATAATAGGTGTTATATGAAGTCTATTTTGTTCCATATAGAATTTGCCCGGGGCAGTACCACTGCCCGCCACGGTACCTAGTACCATTTCTACCATGTAGTAATTGTTTTTAAAATAATTGTGGTCCAGTTAGAAAGGTGTGGTTTCATTCACCACGGCGTTGTGTGGTGCTGTAAGCTCGTTTAATATCTTATATCCGTAAAAAAAATACAGTTCAAATTAATCTTTACGAGTCGGAGAAGTTCAAAATATTTTTAAACATTGAATATCTATGTCATTTGGAATAAGCAATATCAAAATTTTTATCACATTAAACTTTCACGGAACACAAGTCAAACCAAAAGTTAAAGTCAAAGTCAAAAAGTCCACTTTTGGGATTTATCACATGGTGGTTTAAATGATTAAGGGTTTAGTAACTGCTTAGTAAATATTTCATATGCTCCTGTCTGTATCATTGAGTTTCAAATTGTATGCTAATTTATAAAGCAAAATCAAAAAAATCTTAATGATTCCTAATAATAATGCAACAACATCCACAAATGACGGCGCTGCCAAGGTTTAGATTAGACAAATACAAAGATTTGGCTTTGTTCAACTGCTTATCGACTTCTGAGAGTCATTTAAAATGTCATCTAGTAAACGATAAATATTTGAATATTTTGTCGCCGAATCCCGATAAAGGGATGTAAATGTCTACTCGTCCAATTTGCATTGAACAGATTAACGTCATAATCGGAGCGATTCAATCAGCGATCCCGGGAACTCACTCTGGACAAGGGGAGAGAGGGAGGGCGTAGGTATAGGAAGGGGGTGGTGATGGTATTCTCTACTAATAACTTGAGATAAAATGCTAATTTTGTGTTCATTCGATTTAGGAGAGGAAGATCGCCATCTCTTAAGACTAGGACATCCATGAAATTTATGCTGTTTAATTATGCGAAACAAACTTGAACGGCTCGGTCTTCTTATAAAAGTTGCTTAGATTAATGTTTTACGGTAGGTACCAGATTTGATTATGAGGATTAGAAATATTTAATTTGGGAATTGCACAGTGGTTTTGTAAGAGTGAGAATGAAATACCCATAATCTAAGTTTCTAGCTAACTCTGGATTTCGGCTTATATTTTGAATTATAGCTTACCGTTGTTGCAGTAATCAGCGGACGTTAAAATAAATAAGAGGTCAAGCAACCTTCATCCGTGCCCTTTAGGTTCGATAGCTCTCGATTTTTGCTTACAAGTTTGTCTGACAAAGAACGTAAAAGTGGTATAGATTTTATCATTAAAGACGGAGTGCTTATAAATTTATTTAAATCAACACTTCAGTTCTGATAACTAAATACATTTTAAGAGATTCAATATATTGAATAAGTTTATTATTTATATTATTTAGTTTGAAATTAATTTACTTTGTATGATGATGCAATTTAAAACAATCAATCATAATGCATTGCTTGTGATGGCGCCTTATTAACTACAGACGACATTATGAATAATAAACAAAATTATACTGTAAAAAAATTTTTTTTTTAAAAAGCTTTTATAACTTGACCTTGAAACCTAATCGTGGTCAAAGTTCATTACAAGACATTACCACAAGTGCAAACACGACTATGATACGATATTCCATCATGAAGTTCCAGTTAATATCTTCCGGCTCCATCATCAGATCAGTTCGACAGTACCATATTATTGCATTGTCATCGGAACCTAATATGTGTGCCAAATTTCAGCTCGATAGCTTCAGTGGAAGTGGGTGAAATATTGATTGCAAGATTCCAGGACATACATACATACGAGTGAAGTTAAATAAAAGCTTTTAATTAAAACTAATCGTTGACAGTTCAAAACTTATTACCACGACTTCTTAAATTAGACGTAGGTATGTACCTACTTACCAATAACTAGATTAATGTTCGGTAACAGAAACTACTTCGCTTAAACTTGGAAAACTTGCGAAAATCGAGTTTTGTATTATTTTTAAAGCTACCAAGCGCCTTGGCAATTCATTAGGTTTCAAAGTAGTAAGTAATGGTCTGGATCCAACATGGAACTTGCCAGCTCAATCTCTTTCCCCATATTTTGCGCAACTTTTTAAAATATAGTAAACATTAACTTCTGAAAAAAAATAGGTGTGTCTGAGGTAAAAAGCACATTTCAACATTTTTGCAAAACTACAGTGCGGCGCAAAGTTTTAAGATTAGGGTGCCCGCCGTTAGTTAAAATACGAGGAGCAATAATCTTGATACTTCTGGATGGCACTTAAAAACTTACACTCAATGCATTCTCTAGCGTTCATTATCAAAAGTTTTAACGAACTAGCGAGCGTTTAATTGTACCTACAATTTGATTCTGCGACTGCTCATTGAGTACGCTGCAAGTTTTGATTTCCCAAATGTAAAGCATGATAATGTTCGGAATGGCGGAAAAATTAGTTAATTGACCTTTAACCTCAAATTTTTTATCGCAATTTTCTAAAACTGCAGTGCCCGCTAACTCAAGTCTCAAGGCTTTCAACAGCACGCACACATTTCTTTTTTAATTAATACGTAAGTGTAGTATGTAACGTAAATACGTGTTTTTTTTTATTAATGTGCATTTTAGAAATAATCTGTCACTTTTTAACGCAGTAACGGTGTAAGAAAAAGCAGAGGAAAAAAACATAGAAAGGAAATTGGCATATTCTCGATGTCGAAGGCACATTATGTCTGCTAAACCGCAGCGAAGGGCGAGCTGGCGGGCAGACAAAGTAAGGTGAGAAACCTGCGAACTAAACAAAGCTTTGGCGACTATTTTGGCCAAACTAAACTGTGCGGATTCTTATTGAAAACTAAGCGAACGGACACGTCGTCAAGTCACATTCAGAAAGGTGACCCGTGCCCAACAGTGGGGCAGTGAAAGGGTTTCGATTATCACACTAAGGATCTGTTCTGTCATTATAAATTTAATGACATCATTGTGGACCAATATAATCTCTTCTGGCAATTACTTAAGTTACAAGAAACCCTTGCTACCTTTAACATAAGTCGTTTTTATAATATAACTAGCGGATGTAAACGTTGCAACTATTTCTATTAACACGTTTTTATTAGCTTGGTGGGTATTATGTACGTTACGGAATCTTTGAACGTGATTTCACCCTCTATAAAACGTCGAATTTGAAACTTCGCACACTTATCAAATATCGAGAACAATGCAATAATTTAACAATGAACTTTAAAAAATCTAAATTTCAGTTCGTTTATACACAAAAGCGCTTTTTTTAAAGTTTTTAAACGATGTTGTTTCATTATTTTCTTCGTAATTCGCTAGTAATTAAGTATTTACAATTCTTTACTAATTTACTTTCCAACTAAGTATTTACAATACTTAAGTATCTTATTACACATAATACCTGCATAGTAATCCAATAAATGTTTACTGGGGCCGACGTAAAAGTGGTACGTTTTACGACGTCTTGTCAAACACGTCTATTTCCTCGCGTAACTACGGCTACAAGAAAATATTTTTCCGCTAGGAAACTCACCGGATAGTAGGAATTGTTACAAAGTCTAGGTCACAAGCTTTGGGAATTCAGCAGTGGAAATAACAGTTATCTACCATAAAAACACAGTATATACTAGTAGTGGGTAAATATGACATTCAAATCATTGTTTGTGGACGGTTATCAATAAAATAAATTTATCAAAATTACAGATTAAGAGTTGTATTTCGTTTTAAATAAATGAAACGTCACCTATTTCATCATTTTTTTTTCTTTTTTTGTATCTATTCTAAATAACACGATTTTCCCATTTATTGGCATACTTTGGTCAATTATTGGCATAGTTTAGACCCATTTATTGGCACAACGGATTAATCAATAAATAATCAAGTTTAAAAAAAACACTTGTTTAACAAGATTTTTTTACTACTACTAGTCACTTTTACTTACTACTAATCACTTTTTACTACTAATCACTTTTATTTATGTAGCTACTTAGAGAAATAAATGAAAACACTACAATCACTGCTTAATAATCATCAATCATTTGGTTCATACATTATCAAATCAACATTCAGTAACCATTTGGAAAAAGAAATAAAATATACATATAAAATTATCACTATCAAATTCAGTCAAAAACTACTCTAGTTCAGCATCGGTGTATGTCTTGTTTTGTTTTCTTTTTGTTTGTTGTAGCTCAGGATTGTACTACTCTATTTAAGTAAGTTGCAAGACCGCAAGATTAGGTGGATTCTTATTATAAAGGTTCAAACACAGAAGTGCCAATAATTGGTACGGTGCCAACATTAGGTCATCTTACCCTATATTGTTTTGTTTATTAAAAAAAAAAAAAATTTTGTACTAACGAATGTCTCGCCCATGTTAAAAATACTCATACAACGCTGGAACATTTCGAGATTGTGCTTATAAACTTCCACAGAGAAAACTTATTCGGGTTAACATTAAGCTTATGTGGAAAAAGTTAGTTCCCTTTGGTTTCACTGGGTAGAAATTGTGCATTAATGTCCTTGGACAGGATAGCAGCTTTTAACGAAAATGTCGAAATGTTCAATTTCTTGCGAGTTAAGCTGCGGGCGTCAACTTGTTAGAAATAAAAATAAATGTCACTTAAAACTACATATAGATAAAATCAAAATGTGAAGCAAATAATCTTACAACATAGATCCCGCCATTCCTCACTGGATCACCGCAAAATGGCGTCTAAAATATTCAATTGTCTCTATTAGTTAGGCGACCCAATCTGTGTAATGGGAGTATCATAACTGTTGTATTTGCGATTAAGAAAGCGGGTAATCTAATGCACAAGTCAAACACAAGTTTGCATAATGTCCCTGAGCTAGACGAGAGTCGGTCCTCATTAGGCAAATCTCGACGTTAGCGCACCCAATTAGTACAGTCAATGTTTGGCTACTCAATAAGGAGGGATCAATCCGTCAGTCGGTGGAAGCGCGGTTTTTATAACGTAAGTAAAAGTTAAGTGTGATACATTTTAAGTTTATATTTTAAGAATAGCGCGATTACGTAAATATCTGGCATGCGATTAAATTTATTTTGTTATCAGTAATTTGTGCCGTAAACTGTGTGTTTTACCCAATAATCCAGAAAGGTCACTAAGCTAATAAAATAACTTAGAAAAATATTTTTGGCAAATGTATGGATTCCGTAGATTTATTATTGTATAGTAGAACCCAATTTACCTATATAGATTTAAAGAAATTTATAAGTTATAGTCATTTTATGGAATTACTAATGGTGATCTTTGTAGTTTAATGTATACACATTTGAAACCTTTGATTTTATAAACAGATAAGATATTGTACAGATAAAGTATAGATTCTCAACTTTTGATCAAAATAGGGTTCACTTTCCGGAACTCCAAAAAGTGAAGACAGGAAAAGGGTCAAATGCGGGGGCGGAGAGCGGACGCCGAGGATTTCCGAAACATTTTCTTGTGTAAAGCAACTATATTGGATATGAAGGCCAACTGTCTGGTATAAAGCAAATTTATTCTGTTCGTTCGGTGTATTGGCTCACATAACTGGTGATCTGAGCGGCGACAGCGGTGGAATGATAACGGTCTAATTTCGCAGGACTCCTCTCCTTATACGCCTTAAATTACGCGGCGGCTTCGCCCTGAAAGGTTTTATTCATAAATCTACCGAAACGTTTTCATAAAGTTGTGGAAAAATGTGCCTTTTAGGGTAATAGCAATTTGAAATATTTTTTCTTGGCGTTTAGTTAACCTGTGCTTGGAGTGTTGGTTACAATCAGTTTGGTTTTGAGAAGAGTTTCGCTTCGGCGAACAGTGAGCTTTACGACTGGGCTGATCCATGCATCCATATTATTTCTATTAGGCATTTGGGCAAGCAAAACGTAAGCTGATTTTGAAAAATATTATAATTACATTTTTTTAGCTGCATTTAGTTTCACTGTAAATTCATAGTGCAATTGAGACACAGAAGCCTTACTTTTCTGTGGAATCAAAAACGTCATAGTGTGCAATAACGTCTTTTATATTGTATTGTATTGTAGTGCTTGATATAGTAAAATATATTGTTCTATTTGATGCTACAACCAATAGACGTCTCATTACTGGGCACAGGTCTCCTCCATGGACAAATCTGCGGGTGGTCACCACGCTGCTCCAATGCGTATTGGGGGAGTCAACCCAGTGTCGAATGTTCTTAGGCCACCCGAAGGTCTTCGACAAGGCTTAACGATTGTTTTCAACATTGAAAACAACCGGGACCGACGGCTAACGTGCCCACCGAAGCACGTACCGCCCATGAAATTTTGCCACTAGCGGTCACCCGTTGTTGCTTAACTCTGTCGATCACATTGAATCGACGCGTGCCATTGGGCTTTGGACGGTACACTATCTCACTGTACTATCTACAGGCACATAATGAAGTGTGGCTACTATGCCGTATTCATCATCATCATCATCATCATCATCATCATCACAATCCTTTCATTGTCCCACTGTTGGGTACGGGTCTCCTCTCAGAATGGGAGGGATTAGGCCTTAGTCCACCACGCTGGCCAAGTGCGTATTGGCAGACTTCACATGCCTTCGAGAACATTATGAAGAACTCTCAGACATGCAGGTTTTCTCACGATATGTCCTTCACCGTTATAACAAGTGACATTTAATTTCATAAATAGAACATAACTTAGAAAAGTCATTGGTGCGTGCCGCTTGGGTTTGAACTCGGACCACGCGAGTTCGATAGCCAATGGGCTGTCACCGCATGGCATTGGTAATATTAATTTATGAAAAGACTTAATTTGTAGGTACGAATATTCATGAATACTTACATGTCTTCGATAAAACTGCACGTCACTTGTCTTGCACGGTAATAACCATGATGTGCGATATATGGATCTTTCAATACGTTCTGTCCTTTTGTGGGTAACTTCAATTAATACGTTACAGCTTCACCAGAAAATGTACAATCGATTCATGTCGACACAAGGACAAATAGACCTACCCACTGCACAAACTGTCGAGTTTTCCGACCATTTATACACTAAAATGTGAAGTTGGAGCGTTTTTAGGACAATAATACCTTTGCGGATGCAATAAATGTTTCAAGTTATTCGGCGTAGAACGTTTGTTAGCATTACGCTACATTGCGCGCTCATTGTCCGTTTTCATGCGTAATTCATAGCGTTCACACGACGCATTCCAAATGTAATTTCACGTGAACACTGAACACCAGCTAAGTAAGGCTTTCTGTAGTGAAACGAACTCAACAGAACTAACGTAAGCTTAAACTAGAAATATTCGGAGATAACAAATATTGGGCACTGAACCAACATGTTAAATTTCAATTCTGTAGGATAAGTGGAATTCACCCAAAGTTAGCTCACCAGATTTGACCCAAATTTATAAACAATGTAACAAACTAAAAAACATTGCATGTTAAATAAAAGCTTTTAAATGTGGCTTCAGCTGAACCAGAATTTTCCATTCAAAAGAAGGTCGTGTGTCCTGTCTAATTAAAAGTCTCGAGTAAAATTTCCAATGCGTCTCGCTTCACTTAATGGTGAACTGAAAGGAAAGTTTATAATCAACTGCGTGGGCTCTTTGCCGGATGAATATTTATGCTTTTGTTTACGTTTTTCTCGTGAATTCAACTCGGACTACTGTTTGAAGACCCTTTTCGGGGCCCCGTAACCAAAGCCAAAGTAGAGACAGAGAGTTTCATCAGGTCCATTCGTCAATAGGTATAAAGTTAAAAGAGCAGGCTGCTATCCTCGGTGAGACCCATAGAAGTCCCACTGCTGGGCATGGGTCTCTCCCACAGATACTGTTGCGGGAGGTCTAGAGGATACTCCAACACGCTGCTCCAATGCGGATTGGTGGAGGGGTTAGTGGCCACCCCAGTGTCGAATGTTCTCAACCAATCGGAAGACAAGACAAGGCTTAACGACTGTTTCCAGCATTGAAAATAACCGGAACCAACAGTTTTACGTGCACTCCGAAGCACCGACCGTCGTTGCTTAAGTCTTTCGATCACTTTGAATCGACGCGAGCCACTGGGCCATGACGCTGCTATCCTACATTTTAGTAATGACATGTCTCCATGACGCTGTGGTCTAGGGCCCTCACTACCAGACTGTGGGTTTGAATCCCGGCCAATGCAAATATTTATTGCGCATATAAATATTTGTACTAGGTTTATGGATGTCAAATTGTATTGTTTTCTGTGTCTGTCCGGCACTCACACACAGATCTAGGCCTATAGCAGGTGAGCGTTGAAAAAAAACACCAGTCATGAGTATATTCTATATTAATTATCCAATGCCTAAGTTAAAGCAAACTTTTGCAGCAATTGACTGTTAATCAAAATTTAACTGCTCAAAAGATAAACAAATTAGCTGGAACAAAACAGGTATGTGCCAAGTTTGGCGCACCGCGTCGCTTAGGTGACGCCGAGTCATTTGTTACAGCAGCAATAGGGCGAAAGATTAGCATCCGTCGGAATATTCGCGACAAACTTCCCAATAAGCCGCCTTCCGGTACACAGCCTCGGTTTACAAGAGTAATGATGGTTAATTTTAATGACGCGTCGCGAGCGGGCCAGCGTCGCGGATCCCGCCCACAGCCAGCCGCGCGTGACCGGACTCACCAACGCTTCATATTGGAAGACGACGCCACTTCCACCGAAACTCCGGCGATAAATTTAGTTATTACTTGTGAAAATAGACGGAAGGAGATCGCTAACTTGTCCTCGTGAGAAGATAATGGATCATTCGGGCGGACCCCGTTATAGTCGCTCCGAAAAAGGTCTCGTTAACAGACGCCTTTATGTGATGAGTTTGCACGAAATGTGTTTCGTAATTTGGTCATTTAAGAAAAATCGGTGAAACATGGGGCATTAGTGTTCTTAAAAAGTTTTAATAGGCAGCTTAACCGTTACTACTTATCTCATAAAAATGTCGTGTAAGAGTAGTTATAATATTTGATGGAATTTATAAAGATCGTCAATTTGTTCATGTAAATACGAATTTTTTGTCAATGTAGGAAAAACTCTAGCAAACAATATCTTGCCTAGCAATTCACATTCTACCTTGCAAGCTTCAAATTGTAAACAATTGAAAGACCCACATAGCTCATCTTTTGTTCTCTTAGATACAGACCCACGAGAGATCGAAACCATCATTATGAGTCTGAAAAGTAGCAGTGCACCAGGATGGGACAACATTCCTACACTGTTTATTAAAAAAGCCAAAACTTTACTTGCACCTGTATTAAGCCACTTTGCAAACTTGTGCTTCAAGAAGGGCGTTTTTCCTGCCCAACTTAAAAAGTCAGTTGTCACCCCTGTCTATAAGAATGGAAAGAAAAATGACATAAATAATTATAGGCCGATTTCAGTTCTTTCATCCATTTCAAAAATAATTGAAAAATTAGTCAACTCTCGTCTAGTAAATTACTTATCTAAATTCAAAATTCTCTCAAACTCACAATATGGCTTTCGACGTGGATTATCTACAGAAGATGCAGTATTAGCACTTACATCATTAGTGACAGGGCTACTCGATCAAGGCAAAAAATGTCTAACAGTGTTTATAGACCTAAAAAAAGCCTTTGATACTGTTTCTCTTCCCATTCTTTTACAAAAACTGGAGCACATAGGCATCAGGGGCGCACCTCTAGAATTATTTAAAAATTACTTATTCGGACGTAGCCAAAGGGTGAAGGTGGGAGATAATATAAGTGGGGACTTGGAAGTGTCATTTGGTGTGCCGCAGGGAAGCGTATTAGGACCTACGCTATTTCTGATCTATATAGACGACCTAACTAAGCTGAACATTGACGGAGGACAGATCATTTCTTACGCTGATGACACAGCCATAGTTTTCTCAGGCCCTTCCTGGGATTCTGTGTTTAGTGCCGCTGAAGCTGGATTAGCAACAGTATCTACTTGGCTTGAGTCTAACATTCTAACACTAAATGTTGCAAAAACAAATTATATATGCTTTAGTATAAATAGTCGAACTCAACCAAAAAGCGACAAGAATCTGACAATCCATAAATGTAGGGGTAAAGCAATGTTAAACTGTGGCTGTGAGTCAATAAAGAGACTTGACTATACTAAATACTTAGGGGTAATAATAGATAAGAGACTTTCTTGGCATGAACAAATTGATTTTGTGAATGGCAGAGTTCGAAAACTTATATGGATTTTTAAAACCTTGCGACAAGTAGCTACACCTAGACTCTTAAAGCAAATTTACACTTCTTTAGCACAGTCAGTTATTACTTACTGCATTCCTATTTGGGGTGGGGCCAATAAATCAAAATTTATAACACTTGAAAGAGGCCAACGTTGCCTTCTGAAAGTTATGTCATTTAAGCCATTTAGATTTTCTACAAAAGAACTATATGAACAACTAGATGTACTAACTGTAAGAAAACTTTATGTTCTATTGTCAGTCCTAAAATTACACAAAAAGTTACCATTTGACCCCCTGCTACCAACCGGCCGAAGGAAGCATAATGTTGCAAAAACGCAACACAATAAAACTACATTCGCGCAGAGACAATACGCAGCACAATCACCTTATCTTTACAACCAAGCAAATAGCAAACTGGGCATTTATAAACTAATAACTAGACATTGTAAGCAATTATTATTAAAATGGATTAAATCACTGAATTATGATGAAACGGAAAATCTCTTAACTCGTAACCAATATATTTAACCTAACATAAAAATACACAACCAGTCAGAAAATACGCAAATTCATACTTACACAAACACACACACACACACATACACACATACACACACGCGCACACATACACACACACACATACACACACACAGATATAACTACCTCTTTAGAAATAAAAAACCTATGTATAATGTTAAAAATTGTAAAACCTACCTTAGATATGGAAGAGCGATACATCCTAACACAGGCCTTATGTGGCTTAAAAGGGTGTACCGATCACTAGTTATAAAAGCACTGTAAAGTTTATGCAATAAAGAAATTATTATTATTATTATTATTAAATAGTAGAGTAGATTATAAATATTTCTGCCCCGTTGAATGTATCAGTCTAGCGATAACCCAATATCAGCAGTGGGTACAAATTCCAGTGATACGCACCAATGATTTTTTCCTGTTTTATGAGTGTGAGATATAATTTTTCATAATTAATAATTTAATTTTAAAATGGAATTTATAAATGGCGTATGCAAAGCATCTAGGTAATGTTTAGATACGGTCCCCTTTCCGGTCTTTTGTGGTCCACTGCTGAACATAGGCCTCTCCTAAATGACACTCCGACCGGTTCTGTATCTTCTGAATCCAGCGGTTTCCCGCCGTCTTCTTCGTGTCGTCTGTCCGCCTTTTCAAAGGGCGACCTGTACTCTCCTTTTTCCGAGTCGTAATAAGTCGTAAATTTACATTAACAAGTAAAAATTACTAAAATGACAGAAACGATTATTTAAATTGTGTACCTATTTTTATTAAAAATTGAATTTAACAGCATCGCTCGTCTCCACTCGTAAAAATACATACTTATATACATATTTATATACATCAATATCCAGACAGAGCAAACACAAGTGTTTGACACCCGAATGTTTGTCCTGAGTGGGATTCGAACCCACGACCCCTGGCATAACAGGCAGGGTTACTATCGATGCGCCTACGGGCCAGTCAATAAATAATATTGTGGCACGGCACCCTGCACTAAAAATATTAGAATTTAAAAATGTGGTTGGATGTCACATAGAGTCGTTGATCATTGGCAGCAGTGCTGCAGTGTTGATAATTATATAACTAAATTTAACTAAATAGCCATGTATTCACATATATCACACTAGTGGACGCCCGCAGCTTCGCTCGCGTGGAATTAGACGTAACATAACCTAAATACAAAATTTCATTGAAATAATGTAGGTTACTAACTTTGCACACCCCTTTTACCCCCCCTTAAGAGATGATTTTTGAAAGTCAATAAAAAACCTTCATAAGTACTGTAGTGTATGTGATCTAGATATAAACTGTTAAACATGACGTTGTCTCGAGCACACGGGAGTGAGGTAAACAGTCACGTATTAGCCACGGGCGAGAACGGACGTTTACTGCGCACTGGTGTGGTAACGAGCCAATTAACGTACCCTTTATGACAAGGGTGACACGGAGCACTACATATGGCGACGAGAATAAAAGGTTAGTGGTAAATTAAAAATATTAAAAATATTTTTTCGAAATACGGAGAGAGGAAGGTTGAATAAGTATGTAGGTACATAAATAAAATTGGATGGTCTAAGAACTTTATGCATTGGATGATTGTTACTTTATGATTGATTGTTAAATTACTGATGGATCAACATAAAATAAATATACATACCTCTGTCCATAAGGATCCCGATTACCTAATCATCGTGTCGCGGCATTGCTATGCGGTAGGCAGGTATCGCGGCAGATTATTGTAAACAAATTATTACAGTTTTTATTATTCATAAAATTGAGTTCGAATTCCTAGTTGTTCTAGTCAGTACTTCAAATGTATCGCGACGAACAATATACACTTCGCCTCATTTGAAGTGGGACATTGTGCGCGCTCATTACAAAAAAAAATAGGCTACTCTTACAAACTCATGTATGATTCGCGTCCTACTCATCACTATAACGCATCGCACTCAGTGAACACTTAGAATTATGTATCGTGTAGGTATGTAAGTTACATATCGGCGGCAGGGTGAAATTAGGTGGTCGAGACGTTAAGTTACTCATGTATGATTCGCGTCCTACTCATCACTATAACGCATCGCACTCAGTGAACACTTAGAATTATGTATCGTGTAGGTATGTAAGTTACATATCGGCGGCAGGGTGAAATTAGGTGGTCGAGACGTTAAGTTCTATAAACTATTTAATTTTCTTCAATAGAAAATTACATTTTAACTTATTACTAAACTAAATCTAGAGTGGTGAGAGACCCGTCCAATGTTAGGCACGGAATGTCTTGTTTGTGGGACCGCTACGCGACCAATCAAATTGTCCGTACGTAACATGTATGTAACCGCCATTGTTTTCCAATACATTACAACTACTTACCGTAAACTGTGTGGTGGTTTTATATTGGCTTGACGAAGTTTTGAGTAATATTATACCGGAACAACAGCAGCAACACTAGTTATGCTATTATTTATTCGAGGCTATGACTTTAGTAATCAATAATTTTAATGAATTACAACTAAAGTTGGTAAGTTAATAAGCCATAACGGTACTAAGTATTGACCTAGATAGGTTGATTTCTTGTATTTATTTATTTATTATAGTTAAGGCATCCTAACAACATTTCACAGATTATTATACGAATTACATTAAATGGTGTTGTGTGCCAGAGTGAAAATCTCACTTACAAGGAAGCACAACTTACACAGAGAACATGCATATTATATTAAGTTATATTATTATTATATAAGTTTCAAGTAGACAAGATGATATAGGCTCTTATTTCAGTGATAACAAAATCATAAATAAATAAATTGTATCATAAACTCATAACCAGGTACTTACACCTACCTGAAGGATTGTTCTTAAAGGGATAGAACGTATAGATTTTAATCTGTACTGTGTGAAATGGATTGCCTACCTGGAGGATTGCTCATATGGGTGTAAAACAAAAAGATTTTAATCTGTATTGTGGACATGTGTGACATGTAACATGGATACAGATACTCTTCGGGGATCATCGAGATGAAGGGTACCTACATATCCTATGTTTCTATTAATTAATTCGACTGCAAACATTTGTTGCTAATATGAAGCAATTCATCAATTCTATTCATCCTTTAAGTAATATATCTGAGACTACGCTGCGCGGGGCCACCCACACCGCTTTATTTTATAAATGCATTATTTTCCTTAGACGGACATTTTAAATTCGTTATTGGTATGTTTTGAATGGAATTTCCGATTTTAACAATTTGTATTTCACAGGTATTGAAACGGTCTTTAATAAAATATCATTTAATGCGATAAGGACTGATACAGAGGTATGAATAATGTGGTTTGATTATTTTGAGCAAATCATATCAACTTTTAAAATGTAAAAAAAAAAAGTTGTTATAGTGGCATAACTACAGTAGTTGGATATATGGTATCGCGACACTTTTGTAAATAATGAGGTGTCTGCAAAGTCGTAGTACATTATTTAATTTTTATTCTATCATCAATAGTTTTCGCAGATAGCATGAATATATTAGGTAGTACGAACCTACATTAATTGTGAATCGTGCGTGATCGTGTGTAACTGGTAGTACGAACCTACATGAAATTGTAAATCGTGCGTGATCGTGTGTTAGGTAGTACGAACCTACATTAATTGTGAATCGTGCGTGATCGTGTGTAACTGGTAGTACGAACCTACATGAAATTGTAAATCGTGCGTGATCGTGTGTTAGGTAGTACGAACCTACATGAATTGTGAATCGTGCGTGATCGTGTGTAACTGGTAGTACGAACCTACATGAAATTGTAAATCGTGCGTGATCGTGTGTTAGGTAGTACGAACCTACATGAATTGTGAATCGTGCGTGATCGTGTGTAACTGGTAGTACGAACCTACATGAAATTGTAAATCGTGCGTGATCGTGTGTTAGGTAGTACGAACCTACATGAATTGTGAATCGTGCGTGATCGTGTGTAACTGGTAGTACGAACCTACATGAAATTGTAAATCGTGCGTGATCGTGTGTTAGGTAGTACGAACCTACATTAATTGTGAATCGTGCGTGATCGTGTGTAACTGGTAGTACGAACCTACATGAAATTGTAAATCGTGCGTGATCGTGTGTTAGGTAGTACGAACCTACATGAATTGTGAATCGTGCGTGATCGTGTGTAACTGGTAGTACGAACCTACATGAAATTGTAAATCGTGCGTGATCGTGTGTTAGGTAGTACGAACCTACATGAATTGTGAATCGTGCGTGATCGTGTGTAACTGGTAGTACGAACCTACATGAAATTGTAAATCGTGCGTGATCGTGTGTTAGGTAGTACGAACCTACATGAATTGTGAATCGTGCGTGATCGTGTGTAACTGGTAGTACGAACCTACATGAAATTGTAAATCGTGCGTGATCGTGTGTTAGGTAGTACGAACCTACATGAATTGTGAATCGTGCGTGATCGTGTGTAACTGGTAGTACGAACCTACATGAAATTGTAAATCGTGCGTGATCGTGTGTTAGGTAGTACGAACCTACATGAATTGTAAATCGTGCGTGATCGTGTGTATCAGGTAGTGCGAACCTACATGAAATTTGTAAATCGTACGTGATCGTGTGTTTAGGTAGTGCGAACCTACATGAAATTGTAAATCGTACGTGATCGTGTGTTTAGGTAGTGCGAACCTACATAAAATTGTAAATCGTACGTGATCGTGTGTTTAGGTAGTGCGAACCTACATGAAATTGTAAATCGTACGTGATCGTGTGTTTAGGTAGTGCGAACCTACATGAAATTGTAAATCGTACGTGATCGTGTGTTTAGGTAGTGCGAACCTACATGAAATTGTAAATCGTACGTGATTGCGTATTAGGCAGTAAATGCTTTATGATACTAGTTGACTGTATGTAGATGTGGGGATGAATTAATAATGTACTGTAAACTTGTAGTTACCAAGATTAACTTCAGTTCCAGGTCGCCCCAAATCTACCTACCACGAAAATGACAAACTTATTGCCAGCTCCGGAAAAGCTAGATTTCGAAGGAGACAACGCTACAGTTGCTTTAAGATTTAAGCAATGGAAAAGATGATGGTCACCAGGTTGTTTCCCTTTCTGCACAGGATGCATAGTGGGAATACCAGACAGATAGACCTTTCCTCCTCTTGCGCGGCGCTGTAGGCACTCCTGCGCTGAGGGAACTCTCTAGGTAGCGGTCGGCCTTCAGGGTTGCGCGCGTGCAGCGGCGCTATTCCCCCTTAGGTGAGGATGTGGCTCAGTGTCGGCGCGGTTATACATAACACGTCCAGCCTGCAGTCGCGTGCTATCACCGCGTTCCGGACGTAGGCGCCCCGCTCCTGTGATTTCTCGCAGGGCGAGGTTTTGCTGGGCCTGGAGACGCTTGCGCTGCGTGGCGCCGCCAGAGCATACCATGCTGGCGCCGCGTACGTACTCGTAAGCCTAGATCGGATATAGCACTTGTAATGGGAATACCCGTGTCTACACAAGATGCATCGTCGGACGGGCGCATTTGATGCGTCGTGTTACAGGTGCGCTAGGCGGTCGCGGTGCTACGGTGACAGCTGCAACAGCCAGTGGTTACAAATGATTGGATAATGCCTACCTACTAAAGAAAAGTGGTGTAACCAATGCTCCTGAAGAAGTCCAAGGTGCAGCCGAGAACGGCGCATCAGGAGAGACCGTATTAGCTGCTACCGTCACTAAGCGGTCAACTACCCGACCGTGTCTATAAAAAGCCAAACGCGGCCGTCGAAGGGTAAGGTTGTCGGTACCTATACTATGTGTCGGTAACTACGCTGCTTTGCTGTAAGTACGTTCCATATTTTAATTTATTTGGTGTATATGATGCCGAAGCTGGTACTTGTGTGAACATGTTTTTATTTTCTTTGATCTTCCCTTCGGGTTACCTACTAAAAATATTATATTGATATTGCGGGACACCGCTGGATACAGAAGGCACGGGATCGGTCGGAGAGGCGTTGATTATAAATCATAAATCATTTATATGCCTTAAAGTAGCACAATTTGATGCTACAATTAAAGGTAGTCCCTCACTCTTATCACTGGGTGGTATGTAAATGTGGTAAATTAATGGGTCACTTAGATTATGCTGTCACAATAAAAATAAAAAATAAAAATAAAAATCATCAAGTTTTGTATAGGTTCGGATATCTTATTATAAATTCTAATACACATTCCGTAAGCATTGCTTTGGAGGCCTGCATTTTGGGAAAGGCCTATGTCCGTATCTAATAATGTCTATTTTATACTGATATTTTTCTTTACTCAATACCTTTTTGTGACTTATGTATCGGGATAGGGCCATTGTAATGGTGATAGAAAACGGCACGCCGAGAATCCAACACTTTTTGAAGGATGGATGTAGTAGTAAGGAATGTACTTACTTGTCGTGAGATAGGTACCTAGCTCATTTATTTCTAGTTGTTTCATAAATCTACGAGATCTACATATGGATTTTAGAGCGATACTTTATTAAATAATAAATAAATAAAAATCATTGACCCTAAACTGGGTACTGACCTGTGCTATGGGTGTCAGAGTCTCATATACATGTATGGACATTTTAAAAACATGCTTGGATATATAGTATCGACATCCGGATGGCGTAACATGCCAGTTTACAAGATCAAATACAATCTTAGGCTTTGTGAAAACACAACTAGAAACCTAGTACTTCCTACTGACTGCAATTGCGACTATACGAGGTAGTATATGATATCCGTAATCCAAAAAACAGTACCTATTATATTACAAGAGGTGGATACGCCATCGGCGCGTCAAGCGCGTGTCGTGTTTGTGTCTGACATGAAGCGACTTGCTGACGGTTGCTAGCTGGACTGTTGCTAACGATCTGATCAACTGGTGTCCTTCATACGTTTATAATACTTAATAGATTGGCAATGCGAAAGAAAAATAACATAGATACTCATATGTTAGAGCGGGAGGGATGGGCGAGACCGTTTGCGTACACGCTATCAGCCTGTATGAGCAACGTCGGTTGTAAACGAGACAAATTTTGTTTATTTTTCTGAATCTTACGTTTGAAAGCGTACATTTGGTGTTAATTGGACAAATAATTATGGTTACGTGTACGGTACCAGAAGGTGGCTCATCTTGGAGAGAGAATACATAGAGGTATGCATTTCATATGTGAGTGGGATTGAAATATTTAATTCTCCAGTTGCAGTGTTGGTGAACTTTGAAAAAAAAAATTTAATTTAATTAACAAATGGATGGGTGGTGCTGCGGGCTCGTTTGCTATCTAATTGTGGACTATGTTCTCGATTAATAAGTTTATAATAAGGAAGGGATGTAGTGTATGTGATCTAGATATAAACTGTTAAACATGACGTTGTCTCGAGCACACGGGAGTGAGGTAAACAGTCACGTATTAGCCACGGGCGAGAACGGACGTTTACTGCGCACTGGTGTGGTAACGAGCCAATTAACGTACCCTTTATGACAAGGGTGACACGGAGCACTACAAGTACTGAATTTCATTCGAATAACATCAAAAACGGCAAAGTTTCATACTAACTTTGCACCCCCGTTTTACCCCCTTAGGGGGTGAATTTTCAAAAATCCTCTCTTAGTGCTCTTCTACGTTACAAAAGGAGCCCCTGTGCAAAATTTCAAGTTTCTAGCCCTTATAGTTTAGGCCCTGCGTTGATATGTCAGTCAGTCAGTCAGTCAGTCACCTTCTCCTTTTATATATTATATAGATTTACGTTTGGCTTAACTGTAAGTAAAATGTTAACTGTTAATAAAAAAAAGACTTGAATCGCTGCTAACAAAAAGTATCGTTAAATATTGTAAATATTTTATGTCCAAGTGTCCCGTCAATAAATTTAATTTGGTGTTGGTAAAAAGCACGTGTATTTTACTTGTGAATTGAACATTTTTTCAGGTAAACATGACATTGCAAAAGAGAACATCCGCAGGCAGAATCAGTGGACCGTATGAAACCCATATGCATTGAATCGTTTGCATACACTTGCCCTGTTCATTGCCAGTACGAGTACATTGCTTATTAATTACAAGAGTTTGTTTATATTTTGCTCCCCAAAAGAAACCTAACCTCATAGCTCCGTTTCTGGGGCCCATGCGACTGTTAATTTTTGAACAAACACAAAATTGAAAATTAATAAAAAAATTTTTCGAAAATATGATTTTTTACGAAAGCTTTGAAGTTAAAAGGTATTAGAACACCACCTGACATAAGACCTAAACTTAACTGCTGAAAAGTGCGAGTGTACTACGCACCTCTGCCTACCCCTTCAGGGGCGTAATCTTATGTTATGTTTAAAGTCAACAGGAACCTTTTTTTTAAGAAGGGGAAAATCTTCGGAAGATTCCCAACCTTTGGGGGTTAGGGGCTGGGTTAAGTGAGATTCCTACTACAGCCAACATTAAAACCTCCGCGGCTGCCGTCGGAAGGCTCCGGAACGAACATAGGTAGGTACATAGCTACTTTTCCACCAAATCTAACACACACTAAAATATGCCATGTATCTAAACGGCACGTTACATTATCATAATACCTATGCGACCAAGTATTGGCGAAGCATTATTAACGAATGCTGCAAATCCATCATGAAAACGTTTGTTGACACATTACCCAACATTTTGTTTGATGGTCATTTATATTTCATCGAGCCATTCGTTATAGAATGCCATTTGTATTGAATTCCACACTGGCGTATTTGTTGAAAGTACGCTTCATAAAAACGATCGGCTGTAAAATAATTTAAAAGCAAACGTTATGCTCTTGCTTTGTACCGACCATTATTATAAAAAAGATTGATTCCACGAGATCGTAAATGATATTGTATGAAATTAAATGGCTGGACTACTTAAATAAGCACCAACATTTCACTGATATTTTAATTTTAAAAATGTAGGTATTGTAACAGGAATAGAAAGTTTAATATTATTAAACCAACGATTTAGTAGATCATAATAAGCATGAAACCATTCGCGGTCTCAGAGAGTATTTAAAAAATCTTGATAGAAAATTGTAACATTTATCTAATTAATTTCTGCTAGAAAAAAATATGCGTTTTCATTTGGCAATCAGGACATTAATTAATGTAATAATAATTTTAGAGCCTATAGTCGACCTATAAGCGTCGATAGGTTATAATTGAAAATGCGTTATATTTATAAATAAACTAGCTAACCCCGCGAACTTTGTTCCGCGCAGGAAATAAATGAGTATATTTTTGATTTTATTTTTATTAGCTAGTACATAATATAAATAAAACAAATTAATTATTTTAATGATTCTTTATTGACCATTTATTTATATATTACCTTGTGATAGACGACATTTCTCGTTTTATTTTCATGCGCTAGATCAAAAAATGCAGATGATCTTAAATTAATGTTAATAAATTATTAATTTGACTTAATCTGGAGCGTTAAATTTGCGTTCGTGTTTTCCAAATGGTTGTTTATCCGCTCTGATCACCACTTTGTAGTCCTCATTTGTCATGCGCTCCAAAGCACTCTTGAACAACCTGACCAACGCATGAAGTTTATGAAGTATTTGCTGCAGATCTTGTTTAATTGCTCTTTTCATTGCTGAATCTCTTGACGTCGATCATGTTGCCCATGCAGTATAATTGTAAAAAAATATTTTGTGCATCTTCGAGAGGTTGTAATGATCCGATTCAATGGTAAATCTGTCTGTCCTTGTATCTACAAAATCAAAAGCAAAGTCAGTATTACTGATTTATAAATATTTTTTTTATAATTCGCATACATAACACAGTAATAATTATAGTATGTTAATGTTCTACTTTATTCTTTGTAAGTACAAAAATTAAATAAATTAATACATACCTTTAATGTCGGATTAAATCCTCGTTCTTCCATAATGACTACCCCAAATCAGGTCATTTGGAAACAACTATTATATTTTCGAATGTTTGCTAGAAAATGTCGTGATTCTGGTGTTTCGCCAAGGAACAATGAATGTAATGGTTCAGGTGGCGGACAGTAATCAGTTCTGAAATCGTATTGAAACGCTGCTCGATTCAAATCAGTACTTGATAAATTTCTTCTTGTTCTTCTAAAATTATCTAGTTCTTGATCTCTGAGCTTTGATCCACGATTTCGCATTGCCAACCTAGCCGTTTCAGTGGCTGCCTCGTTTTGCTCTTGTGATTGAGAAGCACGAAGTCGCCATACTAACGCGGCGCTCTTCACGTGCCCTTTGATTCGCAATGTTTCGAATCCTAGGTGGATTACGGCTTTGTCGGAAAAGAATTGATTGTCTCGGTCGCGGCATGGTATTATTAATGATAATATCGACACAATAAGCTAATAGAAACTCGAAACAAACATTTAAAATGTACTCTGTAAAACAAACACATCAACTGGTCGACTTCAAAAATTCCAAATTGTCAAAGTATCAACTGTCACTAAAAAATAAAATAAAACGGAACGGTGTAAAAAGTATCATAGAGCAGTCCCCCGGTTCTAAGGTACCTCCCGACAAATTTTCAGCCAAATCGGTTCGGCCATTCTTGAGTTATAAATGGTGTAACTAACACGACTTTCTTTTATATATATAGATAATAAGACCTACGTTAAATGCGTGGAATGCTTCAACCTTACAAATCGCCGTTAAATGAAAATTTTAATGACATGCATGGAATGACGGTCTGAATCATCCTATTGCCTTATGACTCATACTTTTCGCCTTTATTACACAATAAATTTCCTCGCCTAACTTCACCGAAGTTCAAAATAAAACAAGTGTCGTTTACCGATAAACGTGCTTCGCAGAGGTAATATTTTCCAGCAACAAATTGAATAAACACATCAGCGTACGCTTAAATGGCGAAAAGGCAAGTCCAATAACGTTGGGCCCCCGATAAATATTCCACACTAGCGTCTACGTACGCTACGTGTTTATCCTATCTTACCACCTCGTGTAGCTCGCACCTAACAAGATTGTGTTAGTTTTAATGTTCAGACGCTCATAAATAACGAAATAATTAAGAGTTATTCGCGGAAAAAACGTGACATTTAACTCCGTTCATTTCTGAACAAGAATTTGAATGTAACCCTGCTGGTTAGCCCAATGGTTACCTGGTCGAAAATTCTTTATAATTAAGCTCGCCATTTCTACTCCATACATTTTGAATATACCACACATATACATATAGAAAATAAATAAAAAATAAAGCTGGGTATGATAAATGAGATACATGTATTTACATACAGTATCTATGAACAAAAAGGCTTTTATTGTACGCTGACCTATACCAGCGTGGTTTCTTTTTCTTCCTAGGTACCTAACATTTTGAATTTGATTTTTAACAAATAATAATACTAGAGACGCAGCAGCTTTCTCTTTCACGTTGCATTTTGGTATAACATAAAACAAATAGGTTTGAAACTCAAGGCCCACACTGATCCTGCTAATCTGCAGAATCACGCACCGTGGTAGGCCATCTTATCTAATAGCAAATTTTTTTACTAAACGGCCCTTACAAGTTTTTGGGGATATTTTTATTGTATTAATGATCGTCTTCTAATACCAGAATAGTAAAGAAAATAAATAAATACTTACTGATGACCTGAAAAAGTCAGCCGGAAATCGCTGGACTCAGAAGGCACAGGATCGGGAGGAGTGGCACCGATTAAGGGAGGCCTATGTCCAGCAGTGGACTTTGAAAGGCTGATGGATGGATGGATGAAAGTTCTTTCCAATCTTTATGATCATAATATTATCTAAATTATTATTATTGTTATGAAACGTTTTTCATACGAAATCCACGCTATACAGGGTTTTCTAATCCATTGAGAATGTGTTAATTGTTTACGGTTGTTTATTAAAATAAAACGAGACACTAAAACAGAAAATCATCTGAATTCAGGAGTAAAATATAATTGATAATGTAGTCGCAGTCTATATTTCTAAATACCTATAGATTTGCCAGTTAAATGCGCGTGAATTTGTAATGTTATTAAAACTCATGAGTCTCGTTCAGGGTGCGGCAGTGGATGGTGCACGCCATAAAAATGTGGTTTATTGCGTTTACTGTGAGTAATTTAATGTATGTGCCATTTCGGTTGACAAAGACGTAGGCGGTTCCCAATTTCGTCGTCGCGGTACACATGTCGTGAGCGAATTCCTTGCGAGGTCACGTATCGGCTCCCTCTAATACAATTTGTTCGGAGACGCGCATCGTCCGCGGAATGCAAACAAGGACTTCATAACATATGACGATTATTCGCAATTTGTTCCCCGAACATGTCCCTTATTTGCTTATTCGCAATTTAAATAATATAATATGACACGCAGCACTGAAACACGCGTTATTTTTACCAAGAGTGTGTATGAAATCGTAACAGTTAAAGTGACGACGAGGTTAATAAACTATAAATAAAATTGAATTTCTCAATACAATAGATTAAAGATATGTTAGGTATAAAAATTTAATGTTGACTTATATCCGATGATTCTCATTCAATGTAAAGTTTATAAATACTGCTCTGTACCCAAACCAATTGAATTGAAACTTCCTTTCCTGGTATTTATTCTGCAGGCCAGTAACAGTTAGAGTTACTCAAGTGGAGGTACTCGCGTAGTAGTACACCCAACTAGTTTCACTAAGTACATAATAAATTCAATTCCGAGAAGTGGTAAACTTCAACAATGCGCCGAAATCATACACAAGTCAACAAATTATTTCCATTCACCGCTGAAATTTTGCTAAATAACTTAGAAGCCTATTAGAGTGGTCTCTTTCAGTAGGTGGGTAAGTAAACAAACCAATTTTAGACGACAGTTATATCCCGTGAAGCTTACTAATTCATTTAAAGAAATACTGGGGTACCTAGATCTAGCAAGTAGTGGTTTACCTCACATACTGTATTTTGGGCATGCACTGTGAAGTATATTGATTGCCAAATTATTGTTATTTAAATTACTATTTATTTTGCATGACCCTAACATAAATAGCTACAGTATAATGCGCGTCCTGACTAGCGGGACCGACACCGAGACGAAGAAGACATCAGGGCCAGGAACGCTGGACTCAGAGGGCACAAGTCTGAGAAAAAGGTAATTTCTAAAGGTAAAGGGAAGAGACCTAACTTGTATCCAGCAGATACCTAGGCTGTTTGGTTGGATGACTGAATTGAATAAAATAAAAATTAAATTGAACTCTAAAACTTCTTAATATTTCTTCTGTTCATTTATCGAATAAGTGCATTATATTGAAACTAGCTTTTGCCCGCGGCTCCGCCCGCGTGGTCAAAGGGAATTAACAATGAGTTGTTTATCATACATGACACATTTATTGGTGGATGAATAGTGACAGTTCCACGATTAAAAGATACTAACTACTTAACTGCTATACTAACTACTTAACTAAATTTTCGCTAAATAAACGCCATCTATTAACAACATCCGGAACTAAATATCTAGCAAATAACAAAACATCGATATCTTCCCATGGGGATGTTTTACCGCGGTAAAAAGTAGCCTACGTCACTCTCCACCCTCCTCACTATCTCCACACACAAAAACCATACCATATAATAGCTTCGTTGCGACGTGAAAGCCGGACAAACAAACAAATAAATAAACAAACACACTTTCACATTTATAATATTAGTATGGATTTACTTGTAACAAATGCTGGCTAAATGCGGCTTGTTTGCTGTATCCGATGTTTGTGTACACGTAGGTACGCTTACTGTTGTTTACAGCAATATACTCGAATTATTAAGTCTTGGCGGCGTTCAACCCCAGAGTAAACTCATGAATAATAGCCATGAATATAGTAAACTACGTATATACACGATGTGCACAGTCCAGGGATTATCGCAATTTATGTGGCACGTGTGTGACGCACCTCCGTTGTCCCGGATAGGGACGGCTCGCTCGAAGAAAAATATTGTGGCCGCAGAGCTTTAATATTGATGGATTTATGAACGCTCTTAAAATTATGACAGCCATGAGCCACCGGCAACTTTATTGAATCTTATCGTGCGGCTGAATTTATTGGGCGCGGCACAAAGTTTAGGGAATTCATTTTGTTTTCGATATTATGCTGTAGGTAGGTACATACCTACATGTTTTGACAAATATCTTATTTTGGGGATAAAAACTAGGTATGAACTGACTTGACTATTTAATTTTGATAACCTCTAATAAGAGAGATAATATGAGGTAGGTATAAGCATCTGTTGGAGATTGAAACACTTGGTTTCCAATCAGATTTTCTTACTTAATATAGAAATTAAAAACAGTAATAATATATATAGCCATAAATACAAATAACCAACTTATTACTTTTTATAAATTTTTATATTTTTGTATGTAAATTAGTATAAATAATTAACAAGTTTCGATGTCAAAATCTTTCTTTGTAAAGTAAGTAAGACGTAAAAGAAAAGTTAGATAGAAAATCATCATGGAATACACCCATGCCATTATTAATTTATTAATTAAACATTATTCATTTCTTTCTGTTTTTATATATTATTATCATCAATAAATTTGTAAATCTGCCATTTGTGTTAAATGTTGAGTTTTTGTGTGAAAACCAAAATTTACACGAATGAATCTAGGAGAATATATAGTTCAATATGAGTACCTAGTAAAAATAACTATAATCTTGCAAAATCTTTGCATTTCTACCGAATATTAACATCGGGGTTTCAAACTTGGAACATTAACCCGCAAAAGTTTCGACTGAAATGTCGTCGTAAAAACGTTTCTATTCATTTGGGGCCTAGTTTGCTAAAACTATTTAATGATTTCAGAAAAGTAATATAGGTAATTACTTCTGAAATAATGATGTATAATATTTTATCCCTCATATAAATATATACTTAAACCTGCCTCAGTAATAGATTTATTAGACCATAATAGTAGCGAGCGAACTTAACATTGCAATTAAGCGCAAAGCAATTGATCGCAAAAGCGATCTAGATCTGATCTTCATTCGATTCCCGGCTTCTTATATTTTGTACTTCTTTAATTTACTTAAATGTCTTTACTTTACTTTTTTATATTTATTTTACTAGAGTAAAAATGAACCTTTTTTCTATGAATAATTCCGGCTGTCCGTTAAGTTCTAGATAAAGCTGCAACCCATAGACGTCCCACTGCTGGCACTAATAGAAGAAATGTTAATCGACAACCGAACGCATGAGCTACTACTTTGACCTCTACATTCGTGCACTAAGTTCACTGAGACGGTTCATAAGAACTTGGAGATGCAAGCAGGATCAACAAATAAATATGTATGAGAATAAATTGTTTTATATTTAGTTCGATTATTGGATCTGCTATACAAAAATTCATTAAAATAATGCCTGTAAGAACCTATATAACTTAAGCGGTATCGATTAGTAACCCACCCGATATTATTGTCAGTATGTACTTAGTATTGTATGTAACTTATAGGGGTGCAGCGCGCAAAAATAAAGATTATTTCACCAACATCACATCTAGCCCTTATTTTTCCACGTTCTTAATGTATCTTAAACTGGTTACACATCTTACACTTTAAAAAAAAATAGAAGAATCACTATATTTTTGATATTTTATGAAAATTCTTCTTCAAAGATAATTGACATTTAAAAATAGTTGACCTGCGGTGTATTAATACAAACAGTTTTATGTCAGAATTATTGTTTTGTTTTAAAATTTACAGGGTTTACTAAAAATAATTATCTTATTACTAATTATTATTATTCCTTTGTACTACTTCCATTTTGTATCTTACGCTGAAAAGTGTGCATGTTACATAAAATATTATTACTAGTTATTTAAAACACGTATTTATTTGGAATTTCTTGCAGGACTTTGTTAAGCTGCCCAACATATTATTATTACGACTGCTAAACTATTTTAATTTAACGCGGCACCGGATTTTGGCAAATGGATTTTATTTATTTGAAGTGTACCACCTACTAGATTGAAATTTGTTAAATAAATTATTTTCGTAAGAATTTGCAACAGTTTATGGAGCACCTTTTAATTAGCTTGTTACCTAAATGTAAGTTTCACTAAGATTACATTGCGTAGGGGAGACTGGGGGCAAAAGTAACACGGGGCAATAGTAACGTTGGTGATATCTTGGTTACCAAGCAACGCAGAAGAGTGTGCGGGCGTGGAGGCATAGGCCGTGTCATGCTCGGGTAAGCTAACCAGTCGGCTATGTGCTCCGAGCGCCGTGAACGTATATTATTGACTCCGGCCATTTGGACAGCCCCGAAGTAAGTTTTCGTGCTTTGTAAAATCTGTTATTACTCTTTAATTTACAAAATATAAGTAAATTAACGTCAAAGAAATGTACGATTTAGATGTTATTTAATGACATAATATGCCTAAAATTGTGATTTTTTAAAGTAATATATTAGCTTTTGATCAATTACCAAGAGAAGTATATATTTTTTTGTATCGAAGCGGCTTGAAGAAATGAAAGCATTTATTTTTGTTACCAATTATAAGAATGATTATATTAATGATTGTGATTATTTTAAAAATTAAAATCTAGGTATATCCATTAAAACTGTCATTTTATTGGCCATCACAACTATGTTACAAACGACCCTGTACTAGGGGTCAGTTGTAACATTCGACACTCCCTTTTAAAAGTGTGATTGCAACAAAATTACAATTAGTACACGAACGTTAGCTGCACAAGTTGGTAGACACTTAAATTCTCTTTCTTGGAGACTAACAGGATTTTGTTAAATATCAACAGTTTTAGCACAATCGGCCATGAAGTAAAAACTGTTACTTTTGCCCCCAGTCTCCCCTACATAAACCTACCCTAACTAACAAACTATAAGTTTTCTTAAAATATTCGACAGGATAAAATTTGACCTTATTAAGATGTGTACCTAAAATAAGATATATTTACCAATAAACAATTTTAAACAATTTATCCTTTTGCTAAATCATTGAAGCGAATACTGACGAAAAACTTAATCCATATTCTTTAAAATAATAAACCATTTGATATTATGTATAGTGTTTGGTTTTCTCTATTCAAATTCAATTCACAATTCGAAAAAAAGTGACAACACAATATACAGCCATAATTATGTTTATTAATTTGATATGATTAAGGGGGTTATATGATAGAGGAACTGCAAAATAAAACATTACATTAAACAAAACCTCCTTAATAAAGCTTTCTATAAAATTAAGACTACTTGAACGATAGAAATGAGAGCTCCACTTGTTCAATAATAATGTAATGTGATCAAAATATAAAAATTGTAAATTTTGAAAAGAGTGACTACTGAGTTTCTTGCCGTTTTCTTCTCGGTAGCATCAACTTTGTGAACCGGCGGTAGATAAAAAATGTTATGACGTTAATTAAGCGTATACAAAATACCATATAATGAAAAATAACTGAATCTGAATCTAAAAACATGTTCTGAACGAGTGAGTAGGTACTCCAAAAGTAAATCATTTGAAGTAAAAATATAAGTTGCGAGTAACAGACAGATGGCGCAAGTTGAGGTGCAAATAAAGTTTGAGTGGAAAAACTTATTCCTGCTCCGCAAATCCCCGGCCTGTGCGAGTCTATGCCCTCGGGATACCTTTAACAATTTGTAAGTTATTTATTGCTGCCAAGAAATATCATTAACCCCTTTAAAATTTACCCCTCTACAAACCAGCTTCGTTTGTTACAGGTAATACGTCTTTACTCGGATTGAAAGGCGATTAAACTTTTCACTTTGAAGAAATCTTTCTAAATAGTCAAGGGAAAACAACAGCTATTCCGTTTATTAAAAGTGTTTTCATTGGAAACACATAGGTACTAAAGTAACGACTGTTTATAGCTCTGTAGTTAGGAGCTACTTACTTAAACGTCCGAGGTTCTAATCCCAGGCTTAATCATGGCTTTTACTTTTGAACCAAGCCTTGCCTTGAAAATGATAAGTAATTTGTACCTTGTATAGCGCTGGTATATTATTATGTACGGTCTCAACATAGTGGAATGATATACCTGTCCTTTCATTAATATAATTCCTCCATTGTCTAACGATATTTATGAGCCGATTGCCAACAATTGGTCTTGTTCATAATTTGATTTCCGTAGTAATTTATTAAATATTTATTTTTTCAGCGAAGCGAAGCGAAGTACAAATATTAATGACTCCATGAAGTATGTTTTAGTTCTAAGACCCAGTATATATTATGTACATATGTCGGTTTTTAATTCTCACCTACAAAGTAGAACAATGAAATTAAGTTCAGCCGGGACCGTAACTACGTCGCAGGACCTAATAGACTAGTAGAATAGAGTAGAACAGAATAGAATAGAATATGCTAGTTTTTACTAATAGAGTACAATGTAATATATTTTAAAGGTTACGCTAATTACTAGTGACTTAGTAGAAACGTTTTAATTGTCTTAATATTGAGGCAGACACAAAATATTAAAATTTGAATAATGGTCAAAAGTTCAATAAAAGGCGATGTTGATCATTTTAAGTTATTACAATTATTATGTATACCATAGACTTAATCTATTAGTGTTTCTCCAGTCAAATGTCAACAAATAACTTACTTATGAAGACTAAAGTCTATTAAGATAATAGATTTAGTCGCGACCACAGCTTTGATTAAGTTAAAATTCTATAACTTTTGAGCGGTAGGTCTTGTTATCAAGTGAATTCGAAAATTTTATATTTAAATGGATCAGACTTAACATGATTACGTCACAATTGGGGGATGTCGGCATAGTATAAAGAGTCTTCGCTTCGTTCTACCTTATACTATGATGTCGGCATGTCATATCGGGTAACTTAATTTGGGCATAGCAAAAAGACAAGCACTTAGGTTTTTTTATGTCATACCACAGGTGTCATCTTAGGTGAGTTTCGTACCTGTTAACAAAAAATAAGATTATTAAGTACAAAAATCTTCATACAAGATCCATAACATATACTAACAAAAGTAACTTAAGGTAGGAGACACATGCATGCTTTCAACTGTGTAATAAAAACTTGTTTTTTTCTACGATCAAAGTAAAACATTGTTATATACACGCAAGTAGTAAGTATTTAAAGTGAGAAAGCATATGCTTTCTACTTGTTGGATGTTCTCACTTTCGTTACATCATTGCGAAGCAAAGGCTTGGCGTGATTTTTTATACTATTTAAAAAAAAAACATATTCTACGTGAAAGTGATGTCAAAATACAAAATATCCATCGGCTTTGACAATTATGATATGCCTAAATCTGGGTAGTGATGGATGAGAAGGCAGACGTTGGCTTATTACGAGCAGGAATCGGCGCCGTATATCTGACGTTTCATTATTTTACAAGACAAATGTTGACGTAGCGCTCCGGATTGTATGATTACGTGTATGTGGTGAGAGTTGGGGACTTGTTTGTGTTTTAATATTTATTATATTATTATAATAATCAAAAAGTTTTATTTAGTTTCAGCAACACAATGAATTTTTGAAGATTAAGTTTTATAGACATAGTTAAAGACGCTGGAATCAGAAGGCACAGGACCGGTCGGAGTGGCGTCGTTTAGGAGAGACCTATGTCCAGCATTAGACCACTAAAGGCTGATTATGAGATGGTGATCAAGTTTAATAGATTATGAGATAGTTATATTAAAGGTATTGATAAAAAAAAAGTTGATACTAAAGTATTAGACAGTTGAGTAGACGTGACAACTTTAAACCGTTTTTTAGTAGACATGGGATAGATCAAAAATACTTAGAACCCGTGAAAAATATAATGATGAAACTTTAAGCTGGAGGACATTAAAAGTATTGGAGGAGTATACAAGTTTGGGCAAGTTTAGGTCGATGTGGCCGGAGCCGGATAATGGCACGTCACTCATCCGTTGCTGGATGCTACAGATTTACATTCAAGTGATTTATGACTTCTTTATAGAGGGGAGGAATGTACAGCAAAATACAAACGTGACGCCTACCACGGGCGCCTAGCCGGAACACACGTTTGCGCAGAGTTTTACTTAGGTATCTGTATAGTTATATTAGCCATACTGTATTTATATCAACGTATATTTTTTGCCGGATTAAGATAGCAAATGGGTGTATATCACCACCCGTTCACTGCCACCCAACTGGACAGACTAAGACAAGTACAATAGGGATTTCCAGTTAAGCATTAAATTCAACTCGTACATCCGTCATAAAGTACATATTATATACTTTACAGACAACTATTACCTATAGACTTTACTACATGGAAGTACACAGTAAAGTTATGACTACATTTTGTTCGCAGGTTGCAATCCAGGTCACTCCTGATGGTATTACATGCCCATTGGAATCCACTTAGATTTGTGTAGACCTACCACGAAAAAAGCTGTTTAATGTTTTGCATAAACAAGAACTATTAAATTTCCCAAACGCGTAGGCAGAGGTGTAATTCATCCATTTTCCACCGGTAATTTTAAGATTCCATGTATTAGTCGTTGACCTATTGCTATATGTACACTGAGAACAAATCCCATTTACAAGTAGTAGACTGGGAATTTCAATTCTCTGGGTTATGCAACATTCTAAATTGAAATTCCCAGTAGTGGATGGACAGTCTTCTAAACCCAATCTACATAACCCAGGGAAAGAACCCTAAGAACTTAGCAGTCATTTTGGGACTACTACACAAACAAGACAAATAAACCAGTTCTTAAACTTACTACTAAACTATAAAGTAACCAGAAACTAAGAAGAACGAAGAAGAAGTAAATAAATAAACATTACATCAACTCTTGCGAATCGTGAACGAAGATAACTGAAACCTCGGCATGAAGTAGGGGACGCGATATGCTCTCCAACAAAATAGTAAAAGGATATTGAATAGGCAAGAAAATGCCGTAACTTAAGAAAATGTCACCCTCTATCAACCGTCTACGTGTTGCTTTGAGTTCAGCCCCATCTGATATAGCCAGAGTTCAGGTTTCGCTTCCATAACAGAATAATCTCTGCAACAATGAAGTCAAAGTGTCTGCTATTTTTGATACACTTCTTTCAAACTTTTTTATACAGTTATTATTTCACATATTTTTTGCATATCACAATGCAAATATTCTAAAAATGCACACCGGCGGAAAGTTCATTTTGTAACCCTTCTGGACTGTATTAATAAAAAACCAGGTACCACAATGTCTTTATAAAAAAACTAGTGGACGCCCGCAGCTTCGCTCGCGTAGAATTAGACCCATTAACGACGTCTGCCCGCGTTCGGGTTGCCCACTTGACTTCAAAAACGGCAAAGTTTCATACTAACTTTGCACCCCCGTTTTAACCCCTTAGGGGGTGAATTTTCAAAAATCCTTTCTTAGTGCTCCCCTACGTTATAAAAGGAACCCCTGTGCAAAATTTCAAGTTTCTAGCCCTTATAGTTTAGGCCCTGCGTTGATATGTCAGTCAGTCAGTCAGTCAGTCAGTCAGTCAGTCAGTCAGTCAGTCAGTCAGTCAGTCACCTTCTCCTTTTATATACAGGGTTATTGGTAATTCGACGTATTCCCGTTAGGAGGTGATAGGGGTGACTATTTGTGATAATTTTAAGCCCCATATGTATTATGCAAAAGTGAACCATTTTCGAGTTATCAAGCTTTTCAGCTTTTTTCAAAATAGGTCAGAAATGCAACATCAAAAATTTATTTAAATAAAAAGTATCAATTAAAATCTATTTTTTTCTTCTGATTTATAAAAACGATTAAACAATGGTTATTTATCAACATTAAAACTACAATTATCGGTCCAACTTTAAAAATTCGAGACGATTAACGATATTACTTCAATATTTTTTGAGATTTTAGTCCACTAAAATGCCTTAAAAACAAAAAAAACTTATATCAAACTTGGCTTGCAGATTATTTTAAAAACATAACCGTTTTCTTAGCTTTCCAACAAGGCATAACAACTATGAACTTATTTTAAAAAAACTGAGAAAAACCGATCACAAAGGAAGCAGGCGGAAATTTGTATTAGAACTAAACTTATGGTCTTTCTTTAAAATTTCAAAAAAGTAATTTAAAACAATGCCCAATGTAAATAAAACAAAAAATATAAATATAAAATTAAATTTAGAACCAGTAAAAGTTTAGTAATAAGAACAATTAATAATAATTAACAATTACGACATTTAGTAATTTAGCCTAATTAAGGTCCTTGCTCGAAGAGACTTCCCCTATTGCGTACGCAGTCTCATTCTTTTTCTGAGGTGTAACTTAACTACCGAAGTGTTAAAATTATTCCGAATCACATTTGCACGACATCCGTCTTGCTAGTATATCATGTTTTGCCTTATAGCCAAAGGCACGTCTTCAAGCATTTCATTTGTTAAAAAAATTCGTAAGCGAGCAAAATTGGTTCATCGATTAATTCTTGCACATATTGCACATAATGCAGAATAATTTGACTACTTCGGTAGTTAACTTACACCTCAGAAAAATAATGAGACTTTGCGTACGCAATAGGGGAAGTCCCTTCGAGCAAGGACTTTAATTAGGCTAAATTACTAAATGTCGTAATTGTTACTTATTATTAATTGTTCTTATTACTAAACTTTTACTGGTTCTTAACTTAATTTTATATTTATATTTTTTGTTTTATTTACATTGGGCATTGTTTTTAATTACTTTTTTTGAATTTTTAAAGAAAGACCATAAGTTTAGTTCGAATACAAATTTCCGCCTGCTTCCTTTGTGATAGGTTTTTCTCTGTTTTTTTAAAATAAGTTCATAGTTGTTATGCCTTGTTGGAAAGCTAAGAAAACGGTTATGTTTTTAAAATAATCTGCAAGCCAAGTTTGATATAAGTTTTTTTTGTTTTTAAGGCATTTTAGTGGACAAAAATCTCAAAAAATATTGAAGTAATATCGTTAATCGTCTCGCATTTTTAAAGTTGGACCGATAATTGTAGTTTTAATGTTGATAAATAACCATTGTTTAATCGTTTTTATAAATCAGTAGAAAAAAATAGATTTTAATTGATACTTTTTTTTAAATAAATTTTTGATGTTGCATTTCTGACCTATTTTGAAAAAAGCTGAAAAGCTTGATAACTCGAAAATGGTTCACTTTTGCATAATACATATGGGGGTTAAAATTATCACAAATAGTCACCCCTATCACTTCCTAACGGGAATACGTCGAATTACCAATAACCCTGTATATAGATTACATTGGCCAGGGATTAAAAAAAAAGGATAATGTAAATACTTATACCTCAGTAATCTATCACTACTATTTTGTATTAATATATTTTTCTATTATACTATACTATACTATACTATATAATTTATCACGTAATACTCGTATTTAAAATTTCATATTAATACATACTGTCCAATTTCAATGAATATTATCAGCAAAAATATATTTTTTTATAATGATTACAGCGAGTTGACTGCCCAATCTTGCGTTCTCGAATTTCATCTTACTTGTCTGTGAATGTTTATGATATTTTAAAGTATTTGATCATGTATCATAAAAATACTCTGGAATGAAACAGGTCTATAGGTAATAGGTAGATTCTTTTCAATTTAGTTTAACATGCCACCAGTAAATTTTCTATATCCTCTCAGGGTTGGCTGGTAGAAAATGCCATTAGGCATTATGTTGGCCCTATGACAGCCTATAAACTGACATGAAAATTATAAAATAAAAGTATACCTATGTATAACAGCTTAGACACTGTATAACTGCCCATATTGCCCCGAGGACCTCGCTGAAAATCAGCGTAGCGGTACCATGGCCAATGCATTGCTGAGCGAGGCTCCTATTTGGATTATACTGCAGGACACAATTTATATTTTTTAATTTTAGTCAGGTTTCTCATATTTCAAGTTTTATTTCGTATATTTTATTTTATATCCTTTATTATTTTAAGTTTTGTTTAACTTTTTTTGATTTGCATTGTTTAATTTTAGTAATTTGTAAAAATCTAAATAAATTTTTATTCATTAATTCATTCATTCAGTACTTATAAGTAAAAATCCCGTTCAGAGTTGGCTTGGTTATATTGATAACCTTGAAGATTAAGAAGGTCGCCTATTGTATGTGTAGGTATGCTTCATTTCAAGTCAACTTTATCTGAAAAGTCACTGGGCCAGATGAGACGGAGTTATTGTTAGCCACATCAGATTTTTCCATGCTATACTACATGCATGCTACAACAAACCAAGAATTTGCATCCATCCCTTTACCCATTCCGTGCTGAAAAAGACGCTTGATCTGTTTCGGCTGGATTCGCTGGATCTGTTTCGGTTTGTATTGAGAAAAGTATTATATAACTTTTCGCAAGAAAATGCAGCATTATGACGCTGCTAGTAACGTGAATGGTTGTTTTTGATTATTGACGGTTATGTCGTGAGTCTTCATTTAGGTATAATTTCATTTGAGACACAGAGTAAAAGTTGGTTTAATGATATGTAATGGACGGCAGCTACCTCATTTTCTTTGATCGTTCAAACTGTAATATCATCATTATCTTAGTCAGAGGTGTAAATAATATATATCACATAATGTAACTGTCTGATACTATTGTGGTAATGTTTCTTGACAAAATTGTATGGAGAGTCTGTTAAAAAAGGACATACTTTTATCTCACAATTTGCAGTTTGAATACGCAGACAAATTAATCCAGCAAAAAATAAGCAAAAGTGTTTAAAGCGGCAACCCGCGAACAACGAACCGCGCCGAAATTTGCGACTGAGGATAACATTACCTACAGTCTATTTCGTGTACACACTGTGCAAAAACGTGTTGCTGACTCGACTTTGTCACATTTTTACGTTTTTACCATCATGCGCATTCATTCTGCAGCAAAAATGTGTTGACTAAAACTTTAATAAAGTAAGCTTTCTCCAAAAAGTCTCCCAATAACCAAACATTAGCTAGCGTGGACTCTCGCCAGAACGAATTTGCAATCTTCTTGGTATTCAGGACGCGTCGTTCAATTTCAAAGGTAAGGTTTGTTATTCCCTAACAAAAAAATCACGCGGAGCATTCAGACAAAAACAGGAAATCCCCGGTAACTAATTTTCGCTTCTAGTCTCCTGTGAATAACTGTGAACGTGTGGAAAATATCAGAGGCGTCTTTGTGAGATAATAACCTGTCTTGTTTCCCGGTGTGCTCGTCAAGCGCCGGCCCCGCTCCGTGCTCGGGCGTAGAAAGGGAAGGTGGCGGCATGTTTTGTCACTAACGCATCATTTGTACTGTTTGCGAGCCCGTTATTGAGCTTGTTTTGGCAAACTGACTGTCGTATTGCCACGCGCACCGCCTCCACCCAAAATGAAAGAGGCTTTCGGTTCACGACGGAGAATTGGTTGCCTTCATTACAATTAACGGTCTCTGTTTGCGCGTCTGGCGAAACACTGGTATTAAGAGTAATTAACCGGCTAATTGTGACGGCTACGACGCAGACAAAATAATAAAAAGATTAAACAAAAGCTCACGTGCAACTTTTAAAATGTTTTATCCGTACATTCTGGTCCCTTTGTTTAACGTAAGTGCTTTGAAGGTTTTTTTTCATCATGATCATTATCATTATGCACAGAACCATTTTGAAAATATAAATATGATTAAGTACTGTAATGTTGAATATTCTGTAAAAAAATTTTTTTTTTAAAAAGCTTTTATAACTTGACCTTGAAACCTAATCGTGGTCAAAGTTCATTACAAGACTTTACCACAAGTGCAAACACGACTATGATACGATATTCCATCATGAAGTTCCAGTTAATATCTTCCGGCTCCATCATCAGATCAGTTCGACATTACCATATTATTGCATTGTCATCGGAACCTAATATGTGTGCCAAATTTCAGCTCGATAGCTTCAGTGGAAGTGGGTGAAATATTGATTGCAAGATTCCAGGACATACATACATAGATACATACGAGTGAAGTTAAATAAAAGCTTTTAAAAACAATATGGCCGGAAAGACGACCTGAAGAAAAAAGTTTGAAACAAGGAAATTCATAGAGTAGTGAATTTGTTGAGAAGAGGCCTATGCCCAGTAGTAAATCTCAAAAGGCATTAGAAGAAAATGAAAAGGTATTAGAAAAAATATAAATATTTTTGTTCTTGAACAAAAGCGCAAAAGCATAAGTTAAATTAGTTTTTCCTATCGTTTAACCGACTTACGAATACCTACCACAAATTACTCCTACGATGAATATAATAACCGCAATAATTATTTTTGTTCCATCAAGTACTCCACGGCCGCATGCATCACTTGTTAAGGCCGAAATATTGAATAAACAAAAAATTGTTACAGGGGCTTTATAAATAAATGAAGTACATAAGTAGAGTTCAATTTATTTTGTAGCTCGATTTGCGATGAAAATGGGACGCACCCTCCTCCCGCCAAATGTATATTAATGTGCCATCCGAACCACAGCAGTAATATTGTTTTCTTTTTATACCCCGCGACCTCCAAAGCTTTTAGTAGTGTCAACTATTACACTGGCTTTTTACGGTTTCAAGTAATGTAATTGTATAGATGCGTGGGACGAAGTGACGAAGGCGTCTCGTCCGCGTGCCTACGTTGTATTTTCACTCTATTTCTATTGTTTTATGTGACATAATCTAGGTATGTATGAGAGTAGGTATTGACGGCGTGTGAAGCAGGATGATGCAAATTAGCCAGCTGGGTTACTGTGACCTGACTCTTTTACTGGGTCTCTATGCAGAAAGATTTTAAACAGAAAAAATGAATAAGATTATCAGGTATCATACCGATATTTTCACATTAGATACCTCCGATAAAGTGGTTAATGGAATATACAGTTTCTGTTATTCTATGTTTTTTCGCATGAAATTTAACGTATTCTAATTTCCAAATAAATGTACTAGAAATTTCAGATACCGTTATAACTTATGCTGAGAATAGTTTTAACCTCCAACACGTTACATTATATCCTTTTTATGGCCATGAAAATTGTTATACCTACTTGTACTTAGTAACAGAGTCGTTTTGAATCAGCAAAGCTGGCTCCAAATTGGGTCACGAAAATACAAGAATGCTCACAATAAGAGTGCAGTTCAGTCTTAAACTGCAATATAAAATGAGATTCTGGTGTAAGTTTCTTTGTATTCAAGCCACGCGAAATTGAGACTTAGAATGCCCAAAAAATTTTATACATACAGCCTTTGTGAAGCATGGTGTTTTGAAGTGTTGTTATTTTTTGCTAAATTGCTATTCTTACAAGACTTATATAACATTCTTAGTCTTTAGTTTCGTTGTTTACCCAGATACAATCTTTTTTATATCGTTGAATAGGTGTTTAAAAATCATTTTATGGTTCCATTTATCATTTATATTTTATATGTATAACAGTTTAGGATAATTTCACATCTCGTTTCCTATGTGTTCGACTTTCAGTCCATCTGACGTCCGCCGATGATGCAAGAATTATATTATCCACCAACGTGCCCTGTCGGTTCCCCGCTCCTGGTCCCTTTCAAGGGGATTAACTTGTAATCCCCCAGGAGCACCAACGTCATTAATTAGAATGCTATTTCCAATACAAAACAATGTCGTGGCGGGTTTTGAAATGATTTTAAATGACTTTTTAGAGATTCACGCGTGTAATAACGGCCGCTCGGACTGCCACAATTCATCCTGTGTCATCCATCTTGACGTGAAAATACCGTTTCATGTCCCCCGCCGGGATGAGTGGCCGGATATCAACTCATGTGTTTTTAAAACAGTTTTAGGTTTATTCGTGATATTATATTACATTCATGTGAACAATTATATCCATACTTAATATTATAAATGCGAAAGTAACTCTGTCTGTCTGTCTGTCTCGCTTTCACGCCAAAACTACTGAACCGATTTAATTGAAATTTGGTACACAGATAGTCTAGAGCCGGAGAAAGGACATAGGCTAAGTGTTGTAAAGGGTCGAAAAGGGGGATGAAAGTTTGTATCATAATATTGTCATTTTCAGAGCTAGAAGCATAAAATTTATAGTTTTTGTTGAGCTAAAGTTAACGCGTTAAGAAGAATCTATCATTATGTCTAATTCGACGCGAGCGAAGCTGCGGGCGTCCACTAGTACGATATAATAGTATTTAGATACTTAGAGCGTTACGTAGAACTCGTAATCAATAACCTAAATCGGTCTTGCGCGCAAACATGCTATTCCGCGCTAATCATAGCTTAAGCTAATTGATATACCTACTCTAAAGACATAATGATTACAAGGATATCATTATATTAGTAGCAACAACATAACAAACGCTATGGATGATCGGTCTTAATTAGAATGTATTTAATTAATCAAGTGCAATTTCATCAATGCCAGCAATCTAGGCATATGTTTGGAGAAACATAATAACATAATATCGGTAGTGTACAGTTTCATATTATTTTTATATTCCATATATTTATCGATAATCAATACCCGTATATTAACAGTAAAGCAAAATTCGTCCGGCTAAAGATACGTAAGAAGGGGCGAAGGCAGCTAAGTGCAAACAACCTCGGAATTAATCATCTCGGGAACTTTTTTAATGATTTTTAGTTATGATAGTATACGAAAATACAGCAGAACGCATCCATTGCCGCCCATGAAAATTATGACAGACTATGTTAACTTTGCGATTTTGATTTTGATCTTTAGTACTCTTTTAATTTAAAATTCTTTTTATGGGAAAACATTTGTATTTGTATTTGTAACTATCTAAACACATGACAACACTAGAACACAGTGCAAAAGGGTCATGGGACATTAAATCTAGATTATCGTATGTCGTTTGAGCCGCGCCGGATAATCAACGGGACTATTTAAAGCTGTCAGTCGCGGGACGTGTGACAAGCGCCGCGTGACGTGACGTGTGCCGCGCGAACAAATCAAACGCGGCCAGACATTTACGAATTTATGGGACTTATAAAGGCAGTTCGGGAGTAGTGGTAGGAATATTGATACGGATTTGTTAGTTTGTTGCTGTATGTAGGTAGGTGAACGCTAAATAAATGTCAGTAGTTTTGAATTATAGAATCAACGGTAGGTGTCTGCTTTGTCGCAGAAAATACGACGTATGCCGTGTGACGTGTGCCACGTTAATAATCAATCGTTGCCACATGATTGATTATTTCTCGTGGCAAACGAGCTATTTGACTCTCACGCCTCCTCGTGAATGCGTAGAGTAAAGGTAGAATGCCGCAAAAAGCGCTATGGCCGCATCATTGGGAGAAATAATAATTTAAGGTATGAATTTTCAAAATTTCTGACACAGCCCCGAGTGAACTCTTCATAAATCAAGCTCCTAAGTTTCTCACTAGCTATAAATAGTTTGCTTGCTTCGACCCATAGACGTCCCACTGCTGGGCACGGGTCTCCCCCACAGACACTGGTGCGGGAGGTCTAAAGCATATTCCACCACGCTGCTCCAATGCGGATTGGTGGAAGGGTTAGTGGCCAACCCAGTGTCGAATGTTCTCAAGCCACCCGAAGGTCTTCGACAAGGCTTAACGACTGTTTTCAGCATTGAAAACAACCGGGACCGACGGCTTTACGTGCCCTCCGAAGCACGGTAGCGTCCATGAAATTTTGCCACTACCGGTCACCCATCCACAGACCGACCGCGCCCGTCGTTGCTTAACTCTTTCGATCACATTGAATCGACCCGAGCCATTAATTAGGCTATGGACGCTACATAAGTCTCATAAATAGTTACTTAGGCACAAAATAAATAATGACACATACTTAACTACCCGATAAATCTACAATAGTTGGTAATTTCAGTTTATTTAAATGCAACTTGAATTCGAACTTGATATAACTCTAAAATAAATTTCGCTCGTACGTACAAATAATATTAAAATGTACCTAGTTAGTTAGTAGGTACTTATTAAGCCATTTTTGATGAAATTTATTAATAACCTTCTTATACCTGTTTTAAATTGAAAATTGATGGTTTGAAACCGCCTGATCGGAATTGAAAGGTATCGTTATGCAAATAACATAAAATATGATTAGTGGCTATGTGGGGGCGTGAGCGGTCGGCGCCGGCGTAGCCAAACGCAAATATTATCGGCCTACCCAAACATGGTCGCCGCAGGAAAAACGGACGACCGACAAATATTGTTCCAGCAAATCTTCACGCAGATCCCCTTAATAAGTTTGATATGTCCACTATCAATAGAAACCTAGGATGATGGATTCATAGTCACAGACAAAACAAATCAGTTCTCATCCAAAACCGTAATGCACCTAAAGTTGCTAAAGTATAATCCATCAAATATCTATGGCAAATCTGCTTAGAAAATTACAATGTCAAACCATGAATTCCAACAACAATGGAAACAAAGGCAATTTAAAAGCCTACGTCATAATTAAGTAAGTATGTCTCTCTACGGCGCTGCTCGCTGCCCAGGGCGACGACCGAACAATATGTTCTCATTCGAAAACAACGGACAATTTTTACAAGCGGCACGATTTCAGCCGCGCCTGCATTAATTGGATGCACCGACCACGAGGCTGCCGGGATGAAAATATTTACGTTCTCCGCAAAATATATTGGGATATTTCCAGGTGAATGAGCTCTCTATTATCTACGTGGGCCGGAACTGGGAAAACCGATCGCTTCAGCTCGTGATAAACAGCTGGCGCGGCTTGTAATCCAAGGCTTGAGTCTATTGGCGGGCGGGGCTGGATAATTAAGCTATTATAACCGTGGCTTAATATCACAATCCCCTGATTTTAATATTATCGTAGCGAATGAATATCGCGGATGTGTTTACGCTGGAGCTGTATCTGTACGTACTTTTATGATTGACAATTTAAAATCCAATTTCCGTGTATTTTCGAAACTTATCAATTCGTGTTGAACGAAAACAGATTTACAAAATGTATCCGTTGTTTTGCTTATTTTCGAATGGTTAATTGTGAGATAGTAAAAAATAAATTATTAAAATTCCTTAACAATGTTTATTTCACATTAGAGAATTTAAATTCGAACCAATTTTTTTTTTCAGCAATTTTCATAGTGAACAGTTTTTTAATAATTCAGCTAAATAACCTCGAGCTTCACTTGACCACGCTGCCACAGTACAGACTATAAACATGTGCATATTCGTATATAAAGATACGATCACATCGAAGTCTTTGCGTTTATACGCGAGTTAGGCTTCACGTTAAAAAGCTCCTATTTTAAAAGGAGACCAGTGCCCAATAGTAAGGTACAATATTTAGGCTTTGCCAAGTTATGGGTAGATCTATAAGCATATTAAAATTTGATATTGACCTGTTTAACTAAGTATATTCTAAAGCAGAAAAAGTTTAATAGTTTAAAAAAACTAAAAAAACATGCTTTTATAAAAAATCCAACTAAAAAAGAAGCCATGAGACCTTGAAACCTAATCGTAGTCAAAGTTCATTACAAGACTTTACCACAAGTGCAAACACGACTATGATACGATATTCCACCATGGAATGCCAGTGCCTATCTTCCGGCTTCATCATCAGACCTTGAAACCGTGGTCAAAGTTCATTACAAGACCTTACCACAAGTGCAAACACGACTATGATACGATATTCCATCATGAAGTTCCAGTTAATATCTTCCGGCTCCATCATCAGATCAGTTCGACAGTACCATATTATTGTATTGTCATCAGAACTACATACAGCTGCCAATTTTCATTACGCTACGATCCTTGGAAGATGGTTAAATTAGCTCTCTTAGATTCCACTTTATAGTAGTTAATATCTTCCGGCTCCATCATCAGATCAGCTCGACAGTACCATATTATTGAATGTGTCTCAGAAGTACATACAGCTGCCAATTTTCATTACGCTACGATACTTGGAAGATGGTTAAATTAGCTCTCTAAGATTCCACTTTATAGTAGTTAATATCTTCCGGCTCCATCATCAGATCAGCTCGACAGTACCATATTATTGAATGTGTCTCAGAAGTACATACAGCTGCCAATTTTCATTACGCTACAATACTTGGAAGATGGTTAAATTAACTATCTTAGATTCCCTTACATTGTGAGTTACATACAAGTGGACCTAATAAAAGCATTTTAAAAAGAAGTCATGAGACCTTGAAACCTAATCGTGGTCAAAGTTCATTACAAGACTTTACCACAAGTGCAAACACGACTATGATACGATATTCCATCACGGAATGCCAGTGCCAATCTTCCGGCTTCATCATCAGACCTTGAAACCTAATCGTGGTCAAAGTTCATTACAAGACCTTACCACAAGTGCAAACACGACTATGATACCTTATTCCATCATGAAGTTCCAGTTAATATCTTCCGGCTCCATCATCAGATCAGCTCGACAGTACCATATTATTGAATGTGTCTCAGAAGTACATACAGCTGCCAATTTTCATTACGCTACGATCCTTGGAAGATGGTTAAATTAGCTCTCAAAGATTCCACTTTAAAGTAGCTAATATCTTCCGGCTCCATCATCAGATCAGCTCGACAGTACCATATTATTGAATACGTTTTAGAAGTACATACAGCTGCCAATTTTCATTACGCTACGATCCTTGGAAGATGGTTAAATTAGCTCTCAAAGATTCTACTTTAAAGTAGCTAATATCTTCCGGCTCCATCATCAGATCAGCTCGACAGTACCATATTATTGAATACGTTTTAGAAGTACATAAAGCTGCCAATTTTCATTACGCTACGATCCTTGGAAGATGGTTAAATTAGCTCTCAAAGATTCCACTTTAAAGTAGCTAATATCTTCCGGCTCCATCATCAGATCAGCTCGACAGTACCATATATTGAATACGTTTTAGAAGTACATACAGCTGCCAATTTTCATTACGCTACGATCCTTGGAAGATGGTTAAATTAGCTCTCAAAGATTCCCTTACATTGTGAGTTACATACAAGTGGACCTAATAAGAGCATGTTAATAAATGAGAATGAAAAGAATTGGCACGGAAGATGGACAGGGCTACAAAATTGAGGAGTTCCTGGCTGCAACACTTATTAATCTCAGCGTTAATTAGTGAACACTGAACGTAAATCAAGCGCCCGTCGGGGAAGGCGCGTCTTGTGCTTTAACTACTGAACTCGTAGCTAGTGTCATGAAGTACGTAGACCAGTTCTTGTATATTACATACACTAAATGTCTTTTTTACGTATAAATTATCCTGTACTCTTTTACTCCTGCTACTCCTTTTGTATACCTACTTACTAATAAAATTATATCAGTTGAGGTGAGAGGATTAGTTGTACTATTGTACAGAAGTGTATCGTAGCGTCCATAGCCCAATGGCTCGCGTCGATTCAATGTGATCGAAAGAGTTAAGCAACGAGAAGCTTGGTCGGTTTGTGGATGGGTGACCGCTAGTGGCAAAATTTCATAGACGCTACCGTGCTTCGGACGGCACGTAAAGCCGTCGGTCCCGGTTGTTTTCAATGGTGGAAACAATCGTTAAGCCTTGTCGAAGACCTTCGGGTGGCTTGAGAACATTCGACACTGGGTTGGCCACTAACCCCTCCACCAATCCGCATTGGAGCAGCGTGGTGGAGTATGCTCTAGACCTCCCGCAGCTGTGTATGTGGGGGAGACCCGTGCCCAGCAGTGGGACGTCTATGGGTCGCAGCGATAGAAGTGTATCAAGGTATGTAGTTAATAGATTTTAATATTGTGTGAATATTATTGCGTTTCTGCAAACCAGATGAACCATCCCGGTCGCTATATCAGTTTTGTTTAAAGTCTGTAATGGACAGACAGCAGCGGGTGGGAAGTGCTGTATGCTATAATATATCCGTAATGATGAATAGAGCTGAAATGCTATTGACCACAAAATATATTTAGTAAATTAAATCATAAATACCTTACAACCGCAGTGCTATCTGTGCAATGCAGTTATTTTAATTGATGAATAACTGAATTTTGCTGATGGCATCCTAGTATTAGAGATTCCACATAAACAAATCCACATTAGTGCAATTTAACATAAATATAATATATTTTAATTTTTTAATATATATATATTTTATAATAATAATGAAGTTGCTTATTATGATAACGCCTTATTTCCCCGAAGGGATTGGTAGAGATGTGTGTACACTTAACTCACTATTCACGACTTATGTTTAGGTCTCATGTAATAGGTAAGCCGAGCTTCTACTGGGAATTTCAAGTAAAAAAACAATCCTTATTTCAATTAAAAAAACAATCACTTTGCCCGACCCGGAGATCGAACCCAGGACCTCTAGCTGACAAATATCGCTTACGACAAATATACCAACAAGGCAGTCATACTCATAAAAGCATATACCTACAGGCAATCCAAAATTTAGGGAGTATCATCTTCACACGAAAACATTATTGAAGCTGGTATGCAAGAATAACAATAATTTAAAGCAAAAAAACATAACAATTTAACAATCCGCAATTGCGGTGGTTCCGTAAATCAATAATAATTTCCAATCTCCGGTGACGTCACAGTAGATACTCTATGCTATAATCTGGCTGGCGTTGGCAGCGAAGTGCAGTTGAATGGTAAAGTTAAGTTGCTTATGTTCAATTACGCTGTAAAAATATCAATTCCAGAGCAAATGTAGCATAATCCGCCAGCGGTAGGGCAAAAATATTTTTAATACTATATTAAGGACACATAGCGGCTTCAGCCAGTGACGTCACGTATTGTTCGATTCTATATTAAAAGTTGTGTATAAGTATCATGAAATATCTATAGAATTGACAGTGGCAGTTCCATTCTAACCACCAATACTGCTTCCATATTGTTGTCTTATGTAAAAACAGAGTTACTTAGTATACTTTGATTATTTTTTCAGCGACGAACAGGTCGTTAAGCAATATTTTAAATATTATTCTGTGAATCAGTGTATTTTTTTTTTGTTTTTGCTGTAATCTACCTACACGCGCACATGGAACATCTCATTTCATCTCGTCTTGCTTTATGGCCCAAATAATAGATTTCGATTTATACAGATTGTTAGGATCTAGCTTACTCGACAATAATACTTCTGGGTAGCAATCCATAGGTACTAATATTAAAAATGCGAAGGTAACTCTGTCTGTCTGTCTCGCTTTCACGCCAAAACTACTGCACCGATTTAAATGAAATTTGGCACACAACTTTTTAATTGGAAAAAAGGGTTGTAAATGGTTGAAAAGGGGGATGAAAGGTTGTATGAAAGTATTGTCATTTTCAGAACTAGAACCATAAAATTTATATTTTAGGCAGTTGATTAGATATAAATCAATATAGCATTCAAAGTTTGTAAAATGTTACCCTTATGGGTGTAAAATAAACATAGGGATAACACATTTACGGATTCATTACTTTGTGGAGCTAAAGTTAACGCGTTACGAAGAATCATTCATTTTCATTTTCATTTTCAATCTATTATTATGTCTAATTCCACGCGAGCGAAGCTGCGGGCGTCCACTAGTCTTAAATAAATCAGTTTTAATGTATGTTACTGATATTTTTCTATCTTAGTACACTGTGACGTCATAGTACTCGATGCTTTAATCAGGCGAGCGTCGGCAGTCAAGTGCAGTCGAATGAGAAAGCTGACTGTCGCTTATTTACGTTCAGTTTAGCACAGATTTCTCTTGCTCGTATTTCTTGGCAATTTTAATTTTTTGCTATATAAGGCTAAAATTTAAGGCTTTTTTAAATATTTTTTGCGTCATTTAGTCAGTAAGCCACCTCGATTAACGTTTATGTTACGAAGATACTATAAAAAAGATCTAAGTAATAAAAGAATTGAAATAACAAGTTTGTCATCATTTGTCTATACACTACCTGCATCAAATCCAAACCACGAACTTTTCATACTGCAATGAAAATTTGGTCAAATAATGCTAACAGCAAATAGCGAATATGTATTTAAATGTAATTCCGGAGAAGCAAGGAAATGTTAAACTGTGTTAGTTTATTAGTGTTGAGTATTTATGTGCTCAAAAGCTTCTGTCGTCTGCGGTAGTGGACAATAGTATCTAATTATTTATCTGAGAATATCACGTAATGAACATGGAATATTACTATGTTATGTAAGAGAGTTGAATCTTGCTCATTCCTTCAACCACAGAATACTAATAACTGTAATAATTAACTATTGATATCGATAATAGATAGATAGTTAACAATCAATTTTTAATCGATTGATTGCTATCTCGGGTTATGATCGGCTAAACTGCGGGTGAAGCTAGATTTTGATTAGTGGATCTTCAGAGTAGCTTTTCGTTGATAAAAGGTAAGCTTACTACATTTAAAATTTTAAACTATCCCTTTGGAAAAGGATTTGACAGGCGAAAAGCTTGTCAAGTATATAATAAATAAAGAAACAAACAAACAGGGCAAGCTAAAAATGGTTTTGTATGCCAGGAGCGTGCGCGCGAAACAATATATAAATTGCACTATTGTCTGCCAGATTCCGACAGTAAAATTTAACAAAAAATTTGAGGCAGTCTTTAGGTATGAACAAATTAAGATATGGTAAAATTATGTTATTGGATATGGTAAAATATAGATATGGTAAAATATTGTATATAACACATGCATGTACGGTTTTATCATATCTTATTAATAATTTTAGCAACCCTATTGTAGTCGCTTAAATTAGTAATAGATGGAGACCTGTATATAGTAGTTATATTTAATATTATAGCTTGCCGAAATTGTATGACTAGCGCACGGGAATTAGAGTTTTATAAAAACCCAACAATACACGTATGAACCATAATGCCACTGTTTGTACAAAATTTACTACGGTTTGCGTAGGAACTACTTTTATTTTATCTAAATCGGATATCAACTTAATGGTTATCGTGTATTAAGTCCGAAATAAAAACCTTTCCAATCACATTTTAGCCCAAGTACGCCTACCTAGTTATGTAAATAGCACTATCATAAGAAATTCTTATTCAAAAAATGTACACAAAAGTTGTTTTCAGGAAATTACGAATATATTGCAGTAATATTTGTATTATTTTTCGCATTCATTATTTCTGTAGCTCTATATATCTAATTTACTTATAGTCAGTCAGTAATACTTATTTTCTTCAAAACTTAATTTATAGCTACATACTTTAATTTACAATACCAATAACTGTTAACAAAATATTAGTTTCCTGAACAAAAAGTTAATTTGGATGTTTTAACATTTACAAATGATAATCTTTCGGTTTAGAGATATTTTCTACCAGCATTTTCAATTATTTTGATTGCATTGCAAAATTCTTCAATTTGAAACTTACTCGTACATAATAATCGTAAGTATCGTAATAAAATCGTAAGATGCCAATTATACATACAATTATCTTTTTAGCAAATTATACAGCTAGCATTAGTTTCTCATAAGAATTCACTCAACAAAACCAAAGTGCAACATAAAAAGTTTAAATTAAATCTAAGTTTTTGTCACAACATACACGTTGCAGCAACATTTACTCTTCCCCGAGGAACTAACGATTGAATATGTACTGGTGCCACTGACACCACAAAAGAAGAAGTTTCTAAAGAACTTATCTACTTTTACTAACAATATCGACAACTCATCGACAATAACTTTTTGGAAAATATTTGCTTTTTATTGAGTGACCGAACCGACATGGCGATGTCGGTTCGGTCACTGGTTTAACTGGTGGGGTAAATATCTATACTAATATTATAAAGAGGAAAGATTTGATTGTTTGTTTGTTTGTTTGCATCGAATAGGCTTCAAAACTACTGAACCGATTTGAAAAATTCTTTCACTGTTGGAAAGGTACACTATCCCCGGGTGACATAGGCTACATTTTATTTTGGAAAAAAATAGGGTTCCGTAAGATATTTGGGTTTTTCGGACACAAGGTGTAAAAAATCAACCAGAAAAGTTACTTATTTTGCGTACGCTGCCTAAACTATAAAAGATAGAACCATAAAATGTTCTAATTAATTGTAGATCTTATAATATCTATAAAAAAAGTCCGCGACACACTATACCTATCTATGTCGAGTGAGGCACAACAACCATTTTTTTATCTTGAATTTTTTTGGACTACATTTTCAGTTTATGTAGATAATATTTGGTCTTTGAATGATCAAAATTGGACGTTTGGTTTTGAAGTGTCTGTCTGTCTGTCTGTTTCGCTTTCACGCCAAAACTACTGAACCGATTTAAATGAAATTTGGTACACAGTCTAGAGCCTGACAAAGGACATAGACACTTTTTAATTGGAAAAAAGTGTTGTAATGGGTTGAAAAGGGAGATGAAAGGTTGTATGAAAGTATTGTCATTTTCAGAACTAGAAGCATAAAACTTAAATTTTAGGCTGTTGATAAGGTATAATCCTTACTAATCCTATCCTACTAATATTATAAAGGGGAAAGTTTGTAAGTATGTATGTATGTATGGATGGATGTGTGTTACTTTTTTTCACGTAAAAAGTACTGAATGGATTTTAATGAAACTTTACAATAATATAGCTTATACATCAGAATAACACACAGGCTAAAATTTATAAAGATATTGTGTGAATTGTCCAAAATATGACGATAAGTGTCAAGTAGGTAAGTAGGAAAAAATCTACCATCTGCGAGCTATTCTGGCGTGCGCTGCCAAAACTACTGGACCGATTTCAAAAATTCTTTCACCATTAGAAAGCTGCATCTTCACTGAGTGACATAGGCTATATAATATTACTAGGCGTAAACGAAACTATTGTTATAATCTATAATATATGTAAAATAAAGTCGTGTTAAATTTTTATTTTTTTAGTAACCTGACGCAAATAGGGTTTATGTGTGTGTATTATAATTTTGATTTTTATATAAAATACCGGTGCGAAGCCGGGGCGGACCTCTAGTAATAAATAAAGTAGCACTTATGATTGACCAGCTACATCAAAGATACACCACCACTATTGAAAATCCAGCTTCACCCGCAGTTCAGCCGATCATAACCCAAGATATCTATCAATCGAGAGCAAGGCTTTATACAAATATACATTGTGTAATGAATGACGTTATAAGTTGTTATTAAAAGTAAAAGTTTATTGTATTCATATCAAAACTTTTATAAAAACAAGCTTTTTTTTTGTAATGCAATTAGAATTTAAATAAAAGCTTGTTTTTAAAAAAGATTTTATTATTTTTGCTCTTGTTTAGAAAAACGATTAGTCCTAGGTCGTTCCTCTATCTATGCTATTAGCATTCTATTCGAGTTCACACTTGTACCTTACCTACTGTTTTGCAATTTTAAAGCAGCGGTATAACGAGCACGAGCCGGCTAGTGTAAGAAGTTTAAATTAAATCTAAGTGTATGGAGACAACGCGTGCGCTTTAACATTTACTTTACTGATTGCTAATTAACTGTATGTGGAGTTTATTTTTATCTTTAGGATGTTGGCTCATTCTCAAGTTTTTAAAAGCTTTTATTTAACTTCACTCGTATGTATATTGTATGTATGTATGTATGTCCTGGAATCTTGCAATCAATATTTTACCCACTTCCACTGAAGCTATCGAGCTGAAATTCGGCACACATAATTATGTGGTTCCGATGACAATGCACGAAAAAAAAAGTTATAAAAAGCTTTTTGAAAAACAAAGTTTTTCTAACAGTATTTTGTTTAGTGTACTTCAATATTGGTTGCGCCATATATTTGCTCGTACTCAGAAATGTTTTCGTACAGCAACATCCATGCGCTGCCGCCTATGACAACTGTGAGTGGCTTTGAACAAGACTCAAATAGGGATTAGGATGGTTAGTTTATGTAGCTGAGTGGGTTACTTAGCACATTAGTTGGTCGGTTCGTTAGTGGGTATGGGGACTGGGGAGTGTTATTGGTAGTTAGTTAGTCCTGTTAGTTGGTGTTAGTAATAGTACAGTTAGTAATTGTGAGTAAGAGTCTCGTTCCAATACAGTCACAGATGCTACCCTTGAGGAGTAAAGGTCGCGTCTAAAGAAGTGTAACCGGAAACTGCCTCATGCTTCTTCGTCAAACATGCTTCGCTCATTATTTATTTATAGTAAAATTGTACGTTTTATTTTTTATTGGTTGGTATCAAATTGGTTGATATGGTATGAAAAGTGAGCCAGCTCAATTCTTGACTCAATTCCTTTTTAAACTTGGTTTCTATTTCTAATAACAGGTCTAATCCGTATTAATTAATATAATTTCAGGTGTGAGAAAATACCTAAGTAAGCAATTGTAACAAGTTTAGAGTTTTAGCTACTTGTGATTTCGTTTTCTGCTAAATATACCTTGAATAAAACAGAACATGACACCATCAGTTAAGTTTTATTTGTGATTTTAGTACTATTTATTTCAATCTGTAACCTCACGGTTAGAAAATAAAATGCTGGTGGTTAGTCCATTAGATTCCACCACTTTTTTTGATTAAATAATGTTTCCGTTCCTACTTGATTTTAGTAAAAGATAAAGAGATTGCGAGAGAAGTTTAAAAGTTTAAATTAAATCTAAGTTCTTGCGTTGCTTTACTCATATACGCTCGAGTGCGGTTTACTTTTCTGTCTTCTAATTAACTGTAGGTAGGGTATTTGTAAGATACAATGAAAGTCTTCTTCAAACTGTTTACTTTGGGTGGATCCTTCCACGTTGTTTAATCTTTTGTACAATGATAGTGCAATCTGATGTTAATTACATTGTACTTGAAGATTGCTTCAAAGCTTTTAAATAAACCATTGCATATTGCCTTGGCAAGAGAATAAACTTATTTATCAGCAAAAAATAAAACTAAAATATTTCAGTTGGGTATTTAAAAAAAAATTAAGTCTATTGTAGGTACCATATAGGGTACGGTCGGACTATATGGGTTAATAATATGATTATGGCGTGAAACCGCTTATAAATTTTGTTTTAATTGCTATCATTATGCGCTTAATTGAGATATGTTTTGATAAACTAATTGACTGTTACATGGAGATTTTTAGCAGATGCGGTGCAGGGCTCTTGATTTTCTTATCAACAGGCCGACGCGCAGTCTCGGCTTAATTAAATTCGAAGTGCACGAGGGATCGAGGTATAGCCAGAGAATGAGTTCCGACTTTTGTATGTTACGTATTTATTTTGTGCTTCTATTTTCCTTCATAATTGAATTAAATTGTGTCAAATGTGATTTTGAAATGCATGCATGTATGCAGGAAGATAAATAATAATTATACTGTAAAAAAAATTTTTTTTTAAAAAGCTTTTATAACTTGACCTTGAAACCTAATCGTGGTCAAAGTTCATTATAAGACTTTACCACAAGTGCAAACACGACTATGATACGATATTCCATCATGAAGTTCCAGTTAATATCTTCCGGCTCCATCATCAGATCAGTTCGACAGTACCATATTATTGCATTGTCATCGGAACCTAATATGTGTGCCAAATTTCAGCTCGATAGCTTCAGTGGAAGTGGGTGAAATATTGATTGCAAGATTCCAGGACATACATACATACAAACATACATACATACATACATACATACGAGTGAAGTTAAATAAAAGCTTTTAAAATGTAGAAGCATTTAAATTCAAATCCCACTCAGGACAAATATTCGTGTGACGATTTGTTCTGTGTCTGGATGTTGATATTATCTATTTAAGTATGTATTTAAAAACATCTATGTATGTAGTATATCAGTCCCTGATAACCATATTACAGGCTCGCGCCTATATTGGGGTCAGATGGCCGTGTGTGAGATTGTTGTATTTATTTATTTATAACACATTTGCTCGTAAAGGGCCCCTTATTTCACCAATTTCAATATCGTAATGTATCTCATTACCGCACTTGTGCGTTTTACATTACATTACCGCACTTGTGCTGTAATGTAGGTTTTTTTTTAATAAGGTAAAACGCACGGTCTAACAAGATGCTCCGTCTAAAACGAACAGTACCTACTTTTTCAATCTTATCAAAGAGTTTTTATGTCAGAAAAGTTGTCAACATTTTATGAATAAAATTAACTTTGGGAGATAGAATATAAAAAATAAACATTTAATTCTTTAATTTAATTAATTTTGACAATAAATTACAATAATTTATCTGTAACAAAAACAAAAACATATTAATTTACTTTAAAATAATACTGGCTGTTTTTGTGTCTTTGCCTAAAAAAAGTGCTGATGCGCGCGCATCGATTTGTGAAAATTGTGAACAAGTAAAAATTATTCCGCGCGCTTTTTCTTTTCGTTGCATTGTTTTTATTTGAAAATGACATCAAGTAATGATGAATATATTAATTTATTTCCTCGCAAATATGTTATAAAACGTCGTATGACACACGTGCGCTTTGATAATTACAGCCTCTGCTTTCTTGTAGCCCTCGCCTACGGCTCGGGCTAGCAATATCGCCTCGGCTGTAATTTTCAACTTACCGCACTTGTATCATAATGTACTATTATTTATTATTATACTATATACTGACTACATCGCATAAGGTGCTGCCTAGCTAGCTGAGCCGGATGATCGGCGACCACGCAATATTTTTCTAATACTTACATTTAAACTCGCGATATCTTTCGAATGGAATGTCCGAATTGAATAATTCAAAAAGTTGTATTAAGGTATTGAAGCAGAATTGAAAATGAAGTACATAATTTATTTTGATTAGGATTAATACCAAGATACAAATAAAGAGCCTTTTCTAGCGACGGCACTTCAATAAAAATTTTAAATTTACACTTATTGAGGCATAACTATAATAGTTATACATATGCTGTCGCGGCACTTTTTGTAAATAATGATCGGGTGTTCTGAAAAGTCGTAGTAGATTATTTTATTCTATTTTTTGGTTTTCGCAGCGCACGCGATGTAAAAAATATTTTAGGCCATTTTCTCACACCTTGGGTTATATTATTGCATTTTTATTAGAGATACCATTTTTTTTTGAAAATTTAATATAGCCTTATTACTCAGTGAAGATGCAGCTTTGGTGAAAGTTTTTGTGTAAAATGTTTCCCCTTTACAATATTAGTATTGAAGTACCTATAGATAGTATAGATAAAAACAAGCTTACGGATGTTCAGTAATTATTTCATATTTTGCTCTTATTACACCTTATCATAAAATGAGATCAGAATAGCAGGTTCACTTTGGAGAAATTAGTATGCGAAATAGGTACATAATAAAGCATGAAGACGCTCATAAAATTGTTTTGAGAGCACTTTTATATTGAAAAAAATACAAATGATAACCACTCCAGTAAACTACGTCTGAATGAAGGCTTTGATCGAGAGTCAGTCAGTCTTCAGACTTCTTATCAAAATTCAAGAAGCATTTGGTGCGCTAGTGTCTCCATAAATTATGTATTAGGTAAGTATGTGAAGAGGCTTTATGAAAACGTTTTTCCTCCCACAGCTAAAGTCAGTGACATCATTACATTTTTTGAAATTTCCTAGCTTTATTAGACTAAAAAAATTATTTCGATTTAATTTGTTTTCAATCCTTATGTTGATTTCTCGATAATATTGTGTCTAACGATATCAAAAGCGAATGTAAGAAATTTAAATTTAAAATATAAAAAAACCGACATCAAATACAAAAAGGAGGAAATAATAGTTCAAGGGCTCCACCACACTGCTCCAATGTATTTTTCAGTAGAATAACAGTTTATTTCATATCAACATGAAAGTTGGGGCCTGACTTCAAATAAAAAATTTAAAAAAAAACTTTTTAAATGCATTTGAAATACGGAAAATTCTTAATCCGTACTCTCTATCTTAGTTAAATGAACATTCAAGCCATAAAGCACGAGTACACGCCAGATTGAGGAGCATACGATTCTAATCCGCTTTCAACTCAGATATAAAGGGAATGGAAGGGCTTCGATGGGATTGGATCATGAAGCTCAAGGCTCGGACACGAGTGAAGGACATTCTCCTACGAGAATAAACGATGCAATGTTTCTGAAAGAATGATCTATCGACTTACATGTGGCCTCATGTGTTAGTACGAGTATATACCTGTGAGTGTTAAGTGTGAAAGATTTATCTTTAATAAATGTTATTGGTTTTGTAATAATTAAAATAAATAAATACTACTTACAAATCTTACAATAAACAGTGAGATACTAGTATTTATAGTGTACATTTATTTTATAATATAGTGTAGGCGGTTATAAATCCAAGAATGATGTCTACATAGTAACTAGAAAAAAGATGGGTACTGTATTATTGTAAAGTGTTAGTATTGCGCCACCTCACTATATTCAAACTAACTATACACAACACAACAGGGACCCTCTTGGTTACCCTTATGTGTTGATGGTTTTGGTCAATTCTACCTTGAACGACGATGGTATCATATAGGATTGGCTATGACGCTTGGACTTCCTGAAATATGTAGTTTCGCAGTGATTAAATGCATCAAATTTTTTACAATAGTTTTCGTAGATGTTAGCGTGATTTGACATGGTTTATTTCTCAATAGTAATCAAGAATAATAATATACTGATAAGAATAACAAGAGAACTGGGTTGGCCACTAACCCCTCCAAGCGTGGTGGAGTATGCTCTAGATCTCCCGCAGCAGTGTCAGAGGGGGAGGGAGACTCGTGCCCAGCAGTGGGACGTCTAAGGGTCGCAGGGAAGAATAACAATTATATTCGATTAGTGTAAACAAGTCATATACCAGTTATGTTAATCTCCTATTGTATATACATACTAGTGGACGCCCGCAGCTTCGCTCGCGTAGAATTAGACCCATTTACGACGTCTGCCCGCATTCAGGTTGCCCACTTGACTTCAAAAACGGCAGTTTCATACAAACTTTGCACCCCCGTTTTACCCCCTTAGGGGGTGAATTTTCAAAAATCCTTTCTTAGTGCTCCCCTACGTTATAAAAGGAAACCCTGTGCAAAATTTCAAGTTTCTAACCCTTATAGTTTAGGCCCTGCGTTGATATGTCAGTCAGTCAGTCAGTCAGTCAGTCAGTCAGTCAGTCAGTCAGTCACCTTCTCCTTTTATATATATAGATTTGTTTCTATATATACATATTTGTTTCTATCTGCACCTACAGCGCGGCCTAATCCGGCCGGACTAGGACAGACGACATCGACAGGTGTTATCAGTTGCAGCTGCGGACGCTCTCTCCGAGATTTGCTTAGAGACCAATACTAATTCAACTCAATACATACAAATATTCTACTTTATTCTGTAATTATTCTCATAGTTTTGACTTATTAGTAACTAGCTTTCCCCGCGGCTCCAGCCGCGTCAAATAGTATATAGTTTTACGTTCAGAATTACCGGCGGCGGATTTAATTAAGGCGGATGTTTTAGGCGTCAAATTACATCACAGATTAGTAATTATCAAAATCTAGGTAATTATCGATTAAAATCAAATTATTATTACAGTGTTCTCTCCATTTCACGGGAAATGTACAATTTTCCGGGATAAAAAGTATCCTTTTCAAGACGTTTACAACATCTATGCATAAAATCACTACCTGCCTTTTTTCGCGCTATTGAAATGAAATATTCCAAATTCGTCTCACAAAGCCTGTCTTTCATACAAACTAATCTGAGCGTTTATTAAACAGTTATAAGATACGGGTAATTAAGCTAAACCTATTAAGAAATAGGTAAATAACAACTTGAGAGCAAATCACTCAAGTGTCTAGTGTTCGGAGTCGTCGCTTTCGTGACAGCAAATAACCACATTTAACGTCAGTTGGAACAAAACTTTCCTGATGGACCAAGGGGCCTAGTAGACAAGATCCACGCGTTCCTTGTTCCGCAAACGCTAACGCTAATGCGTTAGCGTGAGTTTGAATACTCTCATGGTCGATGCGTTTAGCTTCAAATCACGTTGTAAAAAGAAGTGAATTATTTAGAATTAAAGTAAATTTAAAGAGTTCCATTTAAATGAATGAGGTAAAAAGTAACGCATTTGAATACATACATAAATAGATAATATTAACATCCAGACAGTACAAATACAAGTCACACGAATTTTTGTCTTGTGTGGGATTGAATCCCTTGGGAGTGGGACCCCTGGCGTAACAGGCAGGGTCACTACCGATTGCGCTAACGAGCGGCCAGTCAAGCTTATATTTAGGCGCTTCTAAGAACTTTTTGAGTAGTATATAATATAGTAAGTAAAGCCAACCGCTGGCCACCATGAGTTGTAATGATTTAGATATAAGCGATACAGCAATATTTTCTGTCTATACAGTGCTTTACTGTTTAATCAACAATATATTTATTTGTCTCTATCGTTGTTGTTAACTCAAATCGAACCCAACATACACATATCACCTATTGCAAACCGAAGCTTCGCCAAATCTGTACCAATTGGAACGATAGTCTAGTTTCAATATTCAAGCGAGCCGAATTAATCCGTTCCTGTACAGAGTAATGACAGTATTTGCAGTGTAATGGCCGTGTTTAATATCATTTGTTGAAAACTCGTGAGCGTAAATTTCCGTCGATTTGCACATACAGGCTGGCCCTAATCCGGTCCGACGGGGACAAATGACATCGTCAGGTGATATCAGCTGCAATCGCTCGCTTCGAGATTCACTTATGGACTGATGGCAATGCACTTCAATACAGCCACTGCGATACAGAAATCATTCGAATCTGGCTATTTCTACTTTCGCGGTTGGATATTGTAAGACGACATCAGGGTTTGATTGAAAATGTTGTCTTATCGATTTCAAATAGGTACAACTTTGTTTTTAAAGTTCACATTCACATGAGTTGATTGTTACTTTATTTTTATTAAGTACTATGTACATATTCCTCTTAAAACTTTGGGTGAGTAAGTTAACGAGAAAGAATACTCAGATACACTAATTAATTTGGAGATACAATGTAGATATTATATGTAGGTGATGCAATCTATACCTAACCAGAGCATGACTTATAACCCCTTCCACACGGGTTCATCCGATTTCACTGGCAATTTGAGTAAAATATATATTCAAATTGACCAATTCAATGTCATTGGGTGGATGGGACCGCTCGAATTGACCTATATAAATATAATTTGTTTCAATTTAATGTACCTGTGGACGCTAATTTATCAATTTTTTTCATTTTTAGTACGTAAAAAGTAACTTTAATCTGATACAATACAAGCGGTAAAAATAATATGAAATGCTAATACATATTTGTAAAAAGTTAAACGTCCGTACATGCACACATTTGAAAATCTAATGAAAATTAGCGTTTTTGTTGTGTCGTGTGGATGCAAAATTTTTCAATAGAAAAATGTATTCATCAATATAATCAGAAGTAAAAATCGGACAGTTTGGAGGCGTATTAACAAATTTCAAGCAATAGTCCTATAATTACTTGAATCATTAAATGTCGAATGGAAAACATTGTCCAGTTAAATAGAAACTTTTATCCTAGAACTAAGTAGGTACATTTTATTAACTTTGTAAGCACATAGCGATACTCATTAAGCTCTCAATATTTCCCTATGCATTACAAACAGCCGGCGGACAGCTGAGGTTAATTGGATGCGTCAACTGCGAAATATAAAACAGCGAGCTTGCAGGTGAGATCACCTAGTATCCGCCACCAGTCAACGCAACGTACTCGGTAACGTAACGCGTCGCGTCTTGTTACAGTAGAGACTCGTCTGGAACGTGAATTCAGCTTAAGTGACATCTGATGAGCTGAAAACGTCAGGCGACGTAGTTAGGCGATGCACGTTGCCTAAGCTTTCCTCGAGCTTATGAATATTTTACGTGAAAATGTTTGGTATTACCTACAGGTACGTCGCATGCAGACGGAGCCGAGTTAAGTATTTGTTACACTATTTAGAAATATATTTATACGGGTTTTTTGTCCTCTACAGGTTGACTGCACTAACGGTTATTGGTCTTGATGTGGTTTGAGTCGACAGCAGTATCACCGACATCGGTAACAGACTCACGAAAGCTCAGCTTTCGAACTCACCTTTAACTCAAGGGCAATCAGGCTTATTGATTGATTGGTTGTTCAATGCCTTGTATCAAGTGCCTTACATCGATTAACAATTTTATAGGACTGAAACTACATATCTATTTATTTTCGGGTATCTTGTACTCATCATCTCTTAGAAAACCTCAATAAGAGCATTAATTTCTGGATATGTATCGCGGACTATTATTAGAAATAAGCTTAAATTTACCTCAAATACATACAGATGAATACCTTCATACCTCAGAATACATTCTGTATTCTGAGCTTCAAACCAAACTTACACTCACTGCAGTACAATTGTTCGACAGGTCGGAAAAAATCACTCGAATCCGTGGTAACCCAACTGGGCTTTTATGGATGAAAATTAAATTAAAATGATATTGTTATGAATTTATTATTAAATTGAACTGAAAATATACCGACCTTTATAAGAAAGTTATTTCTACAAAATGGTGGAGTCTTAACTCTAGGTACTATCAGAATTTATTTAATGACTGCTTGGCATAGTAGCTATCAAAATGCCATGATAGGTTATCATATAACCTTAATACAGGAAAGTAATAGATCCTACCATATCATGAAAGTGTACTCACATCGAATGAGAGGCTCTGAATCTTCGCGCTGACCTGTTTTAGTAGGGTGACCGTGTTAATGGGAGACACTGTGAGACTCATAAGATTGTAAACTGTTTACTATTGCTCTTGTTCAATACTTTTATTTAAGCAATAAGCTGTGAAAAATAATTGATTGAATGTCAAAAACAAAATTAAGAAACGTAATTCAAACATATTTGTGTTTCGTATACGTAAACACGAAACATAAATTTTTTAGGGTCCTTAAATTGTCTTATGAAATCATGGACTTATGTCAATATGTCATTTCATATGTGAAAGAGATACACAAAGTAAAAGTTAAACTTGTTCGGCCCGGTTTTTCTTTTATTATTTAAGTTAAAAAATAGTTTTATGGCTATAGAAATAAAGTTCGTATTTGTTTGTCACGAATAGCTTACGAACTTACTCTTAATAGATGTGCTCATAAGATATTAAACTAACTTACATATTAATTAAGATATAATTTGGCCGTGTATTATGGATGTCACGTTAATTATGTCACTCGGCTTTTATTGAACTCATGCAATATGCATTATACTTGATAAATTACAGGAAACATGTTATTGTAATGTAGTTATTATGTGGTCATCGCATGAACATGAATGGATGGATAGTGATGATAATTTATTCGAAAAAAAATTCGATATTCTATTGAACAGTAGATGGAGTGTGATAGTTTTTGCAGTGGCTGCTGAAAATTGACCTTCCATTCAAACACAAACATTACAAGTAAAATAAAAACAATTGTACGCGACAAAATATTACATCGTTAAAACGAGTGAACCCAGTAAACTCTTTCATCAGCATATCCCTAAACGTTTAGTAAGCTATCGTTTAACTTTCTTAACATGGGAATGTCGGATGTAAGAACAGCCGGTTCTAGACTAAGCTCCGATTTATTGTGATCGTGATAAACCGGGTACGGAGCACCATTTGTCCATTAACCGACGTCCCTGCCTCCAGTTTGTAAATGAAAACGCTTTTTGTTTGCGTCATACGTCAGGCAAGGAAACAAATCTTTTCAGAGTGAAACACAAAGCGAAAGAGCACAATGCGATCGGCCGATTTGATATGGTGAACTCTTGTATAATTAAGCTTGCTAAGATTCCATTTTTAATTTTCAATAAACTATGCACATTTCATCATATAAATTGAAAATTGAATTTATTTAAATATGACTTTTATTTTATATTTTACTAGTGACTACTACTGACTGACTGACTGACTAAATGACTGACATATCAACGCAGGGCCTACTACAAGGGTTAGAAACTTGAAATTTTGCACAGGGGGAACCCATGTGCAAAATTTTATAGCGTAGGGGAGCACTAAGAAAGGATTTATAAAAGTCACCCCCTAAGGGGGTAAAACGGGGGTGCAAAGTAAGTATGAAACTAAACAATGCAAACAATAGGAAAAAAGGCAAGGTGGAGTTTCGTAATTGACTTGACTCTAACAAATATTAGCACTTTATATTTTACATACGGATCTCTAAATCGACAAATATTGTTGACACACCCACTATGTGCGACAACAGCATACGATAGACTAAAGAACCGTTTCATTCCAAATTACAGCATACTAGTATAGTCTCTGAGCTAAACCGGGAACAGACAGACATGGACAAGGCGAAACTATAAGTGTTCCTTGATGACACGGAACACCAAAATATGTTCTTACTACATATTACTCTTATTCCATCATAGAATATCTCTCAACAGTAGACTTATTAAACGTAAATGATTTTTTAATGACTGAATGAATTCTCGTATACCTACTGTATTATTACGTAACTAGTGGTCCGCCCCGGCTTCGCACGGGTATTTTATATAAAAATCAAAATTATAATACACACACATAAACCCTATTTGCGTCAGGTTACTAAAAAAATAAAAATGTTACACGACTTTATTTTACATATTATTATATAGATTATAACAATAGTTTCGTTTACGCCTAGTAATATTATATAGCCTATGTCACTCAGTGAAGATGCAGCTTTCTAATGGTGAAAGAATTTTTGAAATCGGTCCAGTAGTTTTGGCAGCGCACGCCAGAATAGCTCGCAGATGGTAGATTTTTTCCTACTTACCTACTTGACACTTATCGTCATATTTTGGACAATTCACACAATATCTTTATAAATTTTAGCCTGTGTGTTATTCTGATGTATAAGCTATATTATTGTAAAGTTTCATTAAAATCCATTCAGTACTTTTTACGTGAAAAAGTAACACACATCCATCCATACATACATACATACTTAGAAACTTTCCCCTTTATAATATTAGTAGGATAGGATTAGTAAGGATTATACCTTATCAACAGCCTAAAATTTAAGTTTTATGCTTCTAGTTCTGAAAATGACAATACTTTCATACAACCTTTCATCTCCCTTTTCAACCCATTACAACACTTTTTTCCAATTAAAAAGTGTCTTTCCTTTGTCAGGCTCTAGACTGTGTACCAAATTTCATTTAAATCGGTTCAGTAGTTTTGGCGTGAAAGCGAAACAGACAGACAGACAGACAGACAGACAGACACTTCAAAACCAAACGTCCAATTTTAATCATTCAAAGACCAAATATTATCTACATAAACTGTAAATGTAGTCCAAAAAAAATTTTAGATAAAAAAATGGTAGTTGTGCCTCACTCGACATAGATAGGTATAGTGTGTCGCGGACTTTTTTATAGATATTTATAAGATCTACAATTAATTAGAACATTTTATGGTTCTATCTTTTATAGTTTAGGCAGCGTACGCAAAATAAGTAACTTTTCTAGTTGATTTTTTACACCTTGTGTCCGAAAAACCCAAATATCTTACGGAACCCTATTTTTTTCCAAAATAAAATTTAGCCTATGTCACCCGGGGATAGTGTAGCTTTCCAACAGTGAAAGAATTTTTCAAATCGGTTCAGTAGTTTTGAAGCCTATTCGATGCAAACAAACAAACAAACAAACAATCAAATCTTTCCTCTTTATAATATTAGTATAGATAATGATCTAATTCCGACTAGCCGGCGACCACTTCTTATTCTAGTACAATAATTGAAATATTACCAAAATTCCAAGCTGACAACTATTTAATATAGGTACATTGATCATGACAAATATTTTGATTTAAAAAGTAGTTCAACGGTAAAAAAGTAAGTTACTGATGCCAATGTACTTCATCATCATTATTATTAAGGGTTTGCCACGGTTAATCAGGTCAATTAGCGGCGACCTCATTTCCAAGTGCTATTATTTTGGGGTTAATAATTACTATAAAAGGTGGCAATACACCGAATACTTTTTTTTTTCTTATTGCGGAAGTAAACCTTAAGCCAATTTGACCCCATTGCGCTACGACTTTGTTTACTTAGGACAGATCTGATCTTCCTCGAATAATTGATAGATCAAAGAAATTTACCGTCGAATATGAATTGATGCCGAATAGCTTACTTGTTAAAAATTTGAAATGAGATTTTAATGGTATTTCATTTTTGTTTGCGTTGTATTTTTCTCTTCTTAAGTGAACCTTACGCCTTAAAAAATAAATCATGTCATGTCAAATGCTAGATGCGTTTAGCATAAGAAGTAGGTACGTACCTATACTAATACAACTTTATTACTAAGTTCCTTGTCCTTGGTCTGTCTTTTATTACACTTGTATCACAGCTTGTATTTCCATATTCCATAATTATGGATCGTATGGCTATTCCAGTTCTTGCCAGATGCATGTTCGGTTTATCATTGACTAGCATAATAAATTATTCAAACAGAGTTAACTGACTAGATTGTAATATCAATGTACCTATGTTATGAACCTAATAAGGGTTTTGCCGGGATTGTGAAAATTATTTTGTACAACAGACATCAAGCTTTACAAACATGTAAGTGATTTACACGGAAGATATTTAACAAATGATCGAGCATAAAAAGGCTATTGGCTCAATATTTCTTATAAATTAGCTTATTTGCTAGATATGTAGATTAGTCAGACAGGCCGGCGCCTTTTGCGTCTCGTCGAGCAGTAAATGTAGGTCTCTCGATAAAACATTTACCATCTCTCCCTATACTTTTAGTCTAGATTAGGTTTCCCACAGAGATTGTCGGAGTACCATTGTGAGCCTTTGAAGCAAATGATAACCATTATTTTCAGGGTTGACAATTCTCGATTTGACCTTTTTACGACACAGTTCAATTTAAGAAAGATCAACATAGAACAAGAGTTCTTGATTTTACAAAATTCCGGACTCAATACTAGGATCCTAGTTCACTAATTCATTTGATTTTTGAAGTGAAACTTCTTTAGGCGCATGAGGGTAAATTTTTTACGGATCAAACGGTTATGACACTTATGACGCATTATTGTATCACGGATCTGACGCAATAATGCGTCACGCAGCATGCAGTGAGATAGTTTTTTTTTTTTGGGATTTTATGACCTGGTATTTACCTTTAGGTCAAGTCTTATGCGAACGTCGCACAATAAGTTACTATATGGTCGCACAGTACAAGTCAAATCCAAAGCTCCACCACAGACTAAATACGAGTAAAATACAGATACAAAATCCAAAACCAAAGATATACGACAGACTAAATAAGACAAAATACAGGTAAAAGATCGCTAAGCGGAATCGTCATTTAGAGATACCGTGCGGTGCGAACATAAAACAATTAAGTGTATATGGCAATAAATGAAAATTAAATTGAAATTAAAACTTATAAAGACTAACATAACTTAAGTTTTGTAATAAAACAACAAGACTTTCAAATGAATATTTATATTTATTCTTTTTTTGTGTATATTTCAATATTTAGCCAAAGAAGTTTCACTTCTGACATGTGTACTTTGTACGCACGCACTTTTTTTATTTGTTATTTGAACTACAGACAATATCGTACTTATTGACAAAAATTTTTTTTTTTTATTGATTAGATCCTTCTATTTAAATACACCTAGCAAGCAATACTTGGAATATTCCATACTTGTTCATTAATACAATTTAATTTTGGGCTATTTCATTCAGATTATCTAATTCTGATGCAAATCGGATTGGTGTGCCAAATTAGCATTCAATGATCAATTTTAAACACACATTTAAGTAATCACGTTATTTGTTAATCTCTTTCGTTAATACATATTGCGTTTACAATACAATACAAAAATACTTTAATGTGCAACATAGCAAAAACACGTACATACAGTAAATTACAGCATTTCGATGAACAATTGGCAGTCTTATCGCTTAAAGCGATCTCTTCGAGACAAGCAACCATGAATTAAGGACAAAATATATAGAAATAAAATAAGAAGGGTAGTGGCATACATTTAAATGCTTATAAATAACAAAATGCCAAGGTCACGAAACGAATACTCGGACGAAAAGTTTGTAATATATGTACGTGAACACAGTTTTGATCACAAATAAACGTATAATGTGATGTCGATAGGAGAACACGGTTAGCACCGTCTTGAGTGTATGAATATGATTTTTTTTTCTTTAAGGTAAGTTGGAGCAGAGGATTTGAACAGCGCACAGTAGATAGCAGACAGTAGGTACATGAATATTATAATACCGAAGGCGGATTGGGAGCCACTTGAGTTTTGCACGGAAGTCAGATAGGTGCCATCGCATTTGCGAAGACCAATTGAAGGCATTGAAATAATGTAATTTCTCATAAACTTTTATACAAAAATATTACCAAAACTAAGAAAATAGCTCTAAATAGACTTCCGAAGTAGTTAAAAGTGAATGGTCCACTAAGTTAGAGCAATTCCAAAGTCATATCAAAGGATAAGAAAGTTTTTCTTATTATACATCAAATAAACTGTCGTAAATTGAGCAATTTGCACGAGTAGCATCGTCGGGCCAGCGTGTAAACATCAAAAGTTTGTAAGCATCGACGTGTGACCGACTAGAACAAGTTGTGAAACGATATTATTCTCGAAATGCATAATCATGTAGAAATGTCTAGTGTAAGTACTAATTAATGTAAGAGACAAGAGAGCTTGTAAAGTGAATTAGTAAATGATAAATTATTTGTGAAGCTGTTCATACATTTGTAACTAAAATAAGGTTTCATTTCAGAAAAACATAAAGGTATTCTTTGAATATCTACGTCGTTTATTCCATTAAACATTATTTCCGAAAAATGTGATTTCACCTTAAAAGTGATTAAAGAGTAAGAGAAAGATAACATTGGGATTTAAGTATGTACTTTGACTTTTTTTGTACTTAACAAAACTGTAGACGGCGGAGTAAGGCAATGACAAGGCGAATTGTGACTTTGCAAAACGGTTTATTAATTTAAAGGTACAAAGTACAAGTGCGGTAGAAAATCGAATAGCGGCGCGCGCGCGGTGTCTTAGGAGGCGATCGTGCGACTAATTAACCGGCGGTCATCGACCCGCCGTGCGGCCGCGGCTAGTACCGGCCGCTGCGCCTTCGGCCCCCGCGCGCCCCCCCTCCGCTCGCCGATGAAACGCGTCGTTAACACGCCCCACCCCAGTGCTGCTTAGCAGCACTCTTCTCCTATCGGAATTCTGGCAATATGTGAATGGTCTTTGGTGATGCGCCATTCTGCCTTCCGGTAAGTCTCCGATTCTCGGTATCTCTGGTTGGCATTTCTTCAATCTACAGAGCATGCATCTTGAAACGACGCTCTTTACCGTCGGACGTAATCTTATAATCCAATACTTCTGTTTCAGATTATTCACCACCAGTTCTTGGTTTCCATGCGCGGCCAGTACGTGGTAATGTCTGATAATTAGTCTCGTGATGTAGTCTCCTCCATCTAAAATTACAGGTCTTTTTATTTCAGGTGCCACGTCGGCGGCGTCAATTCTTCCAGCAGCGCGAAGGACGCCGTGTTCATCGAGGTACGGCGACAGGGTAAGTAGTTTACTGGTGGTAGGTATGCTTTGCTTATTTTTTAATATTTTTATTTCAGGTCCAAATGATTGATATTGAGAATGCCGTAACAACAGGATCTCAGCCTTCTCCAGACCAGAGTCTTCATAATTGTAAGTAAATTTTCTATCTTTAAATTTTTTATTTACTGCTTTGATTCCTTTGTGTATAAATGCAATAACTATGTTGGTTGTTCTCAGAAGACGCAGCCAGGAAGAAAAACGCGTTGGTTCCGGCACAGGTAAGTTGTATTGTTCTATTTGTATAGTAATTACCCATTCTAATGTATTTTCATCTATGGTTGGGTGGATGACGTCGAGAGGCCATCCGTCTTCGTCGTTAACTACGTAGATTTTATAATTTCCCGCGTCATTTCTAATCCAGTGCAACAATGTCGTCGAGTCAGTCCAGAAAACTCTTCGCGCCGCTCTCATCTTGTGTTCGTTAGTAAGGGTATTAGCTAGGCGAGCGGCTAGCAATGCGGCTTGCAGTTCCAAGCGCGGCACTGTTGTCACCTTGTTTCCGGCGACCCGACTTCGGCTCGCAATGAATGTCACACATACGCGGCCATCGCTATTTTCCCAGCGCCAGTAAGCCACCGCGCAGAATGCTTTAGTTGACGCGTCGCAAAATATATGTAGTTGTAGGTTCTTATAACAGCTGTGAGTCTCGTTCCCGCTAGTAACATGCGTAGGCGCAGAACCGGTTTGCAATGTTTGCATCGAACACGGCGTAGCAGATGGAATGGACGCCGCGGTTACTACGCTGCGTAGCGGTTTCGTAGCTATCGGCGTAGCACGCTCCCGTTTGTGCGAGGGAGACGGTGGCTCAGTTATAGGTGCCGGCGAGTCCGTCTCGCTCGCTCTGGTCGTAGCCGATGCATAGTGTCTCGGGAAGCGTATATTCTTGTTTGGGTTCCCCAAACCAAATTGTGGTAAGTTCAATTCTTCGGCGTAGTAGTTATCTAATAGATGCTGTACTCGTTCTTGGTATTTTGCAGCGTAATCTTTGCTCTTCTTCATTTTTATTTCTATCCCTTGCAGCCTGGCCAGGGCGTGGCCGTACGAGTCGGGCATTACACAATTAACGTCCTTCCAGGGCAAGCCGACGTGCCACTTGCCATCAACGAGCCTGGATGTGGCTTCCAGGTAGTTCCAGGCCCGTTGGTCCTCCGAGTTCTGGCGGGGCTTCGCAGAAGAGACTCCCATCGCGTCGATTGAGAAAGAGCGCCGTACTTCTTCGTGAAGGTCAGTTAAATTTCCAGCTGCCTCGTCATCGGTGATGCACAACGTGGAGTGGTAAGTAGATGATGATGCCATCACTCGTCCATGCAGGCACCACCCCAGCGGTGTACGGGTCGCCCACGGCTCGTGAGGGTTGCCGGCCACCGTCTCCAAAGGTAACATCAAATGGTAATTGTCCTGTCCTATTAGTATTTCAGGTTTTAGGCGCCCGGTACAAAGTTCATCGCGGAGTCCCCTCAGGTAAGTATAATTATCGTAACTAACATTAGGTAGGTTTTGTACAGGTAAGTCTAGTTCATTAATACTTCGCGCACTGATAGTGTATATAGTTCCGTATGTATTGGATAAGGTAAGGTCCACTTGTTCGGTTTCACACGTTAGTCCCGTATTGTCCCACGCTCCGCGGACGTGTAATGCTCGTTTGCGCCCGCGCAGCTGCGCCCGCGCGGCGAGCGCGGCGCTTATCAACGTCACCGTAGAACCGCTGTCTAAGAGCGCGATTGCACTAATTAAGCCGTTCGGTCCGTGAATGTTTACTTTTACCACTTGCAGCAACACAGAACAGTCGTTCGATTTTATATGCGTAACTAGTCCAGTGTCCCGGTTAGATTGCGAGTCAGACTCCGAATGGTTATCGCGTACACTGTCTATCACTTGCACATCAGCTGTTCCGACGCGAGGCGAGTTAGGCACGAAGTGTAACAGGCGGTGGTGGGACTCGCCGCACGAGTCGACGTCGCAGGCGGCGGCCGGGCACGTCAGCCGGTCGTGCCGCGATGATAAACACTTGTAGCAGATCCCGGCGCGCTTCACGTAGGCCCATCTGTCTATTCGTAGCGATTTTTTAAACTTCTTACAATCGGGTAACTTGTGTTTAGATACGCGACAGAACCGACACTTCTCTTCCGTTGATTTTTCAATCGATTGTACTAGCACGGTCTGTGTTCGGGGATGTTGATTTTCACTGTATTTCCGTCTGTCCGTTTTAATGTGAAGTAACTGAGCATTGCAAGTAGATATTTTTAACGCTTCGTCACTGAGGAACTCTGACACAATTTCCATTCTTGTCTTGCCGCCGGCGATTATGTGTGGGTAACTGTAATCCGTCCACTTGGCCAGTAGCACCGTAGGTAGCTTCGAGAGTATTATGTTTGCCAAACTCACTCCCTGCAGGTATTCCTCGCGGTTCAGTGCACGTACTGCTGCTACACAGTTCTGGACTCTTATGGAGAATGTCACTATTTCCTTGTAGTAATCGTGGGGCAACGGTGTTACCTTCTTCATATCTGATATAATTTTAGTAATTATTACTTCCGGGTTTCCAAACTGTAATTCTAACGTGGCCATTACTACTGTCGGGGATGTGGCGGTTATGATGAGTGCTGAAACCGCCTCCTTCGCAGGACCACGTAAACATCTTCTTAGTCGCCAAACGTTTTCCTTCTCCGTGAAGTGGCACAGCGTGGTAGACTCCTCGTATGCCTGCTTGAACGCCAACCATTCCATCGGGTCCCCGTAGAACACGGGGAGGTCTCTCGGTGTGCTAATACGGCTTAGCAGGTGCCCATTGTTGTTAGCGGACGTGGAAGCGCTGACCAGCTCCTTCATAGCGCTCACCAGCTGCTGCACTGGACCATCAGTGCCGTCGGGATCCGGCGGCGGGTGACGCAAAGAGCCTTTTGTAATTCCGTTGGTGTCTCTCTGTGTCTCCAGGTGCTGCTGGCTCTGCTCTAGCCACTTCTTCACGTCTTCTCCGCTGTTCCCGCCACTCCTTGACGGGCCTGGACTGTATTGATCTAGTGCCGCTATGTCCGCCGCTAACCTTTTGTCAATAAGCTCCATTTGGATCCGTGCCTTCTCTTGTGCCGCCTCCAACTCCAATCTCTTCTTTTGGGCCGTGACCGAAGATGCGGACGAAGATTTCGCCGAACGACGGTCAACGGATGTCCTTTTCACCTCACTTTTCACGTCGCTTTTCACTACGCGTGCTTCCTCAGGTTTCTCTTCGGCAGGCGTGGTACTCGACTGCTGGAGCGCGAGTTCGTTTTTAGCCAACAAACGTCTTTCGTGGCGCGCGGACCGCGTGCTCGTCGACATTGCCTTACTGTGTGGCGGACTGCGGATCATGATTCGGCTCGAAGACCACTTTGTAGACGGCGGAGTAAGGCAATGACAAGGCGAATTGTGACTTTGCAAAACGGTTTATTAATTTAAAGGTACAAAGTACAAGTGCGGTAGAAAATCGAATAGCGGCGCGCGCGCGGTGTCTTAGGAGGCGATCGTGCGACTAATTAACCGGCGGTCATCGACCCGCCGTGCGGCCGCGGCTAGTACCGGCCGCTGCGCCTTCGGCCCCCGCGCGCCCCCCCTCCGCTCGCCGATGAAACGCGTCGTTAACAAAAACGTTTCAAACGTATCGATGAATGCAGCGTATATCCTTTCAGAAGTAATCTGCAGATAAAATCCTATACACCAATCGCCGCAGGGCAGTGAGCATTTTTTCGTGTACTCCCGGGAAATTAATCAAACGGACATGTACTGTATGGCAGTTATGTAAAGATCATGTCGTCGGTTAAATAGAAAAATGACGTTATTCAAAAACAGTAAATTTTACAATACAAGCATTTAAAGTTTTTAATTTTATTAAATTTCATTTTTCTTTTTAAGTTTTATATTTACATGTAAGTGTTATATATCATTTTAAAGGTATTAACATGAAGATTAATATGCTGTATTTATTTTAATCGAATTATAAAAAAAGAGGCTTTTCTAGTAAGAAATGACATTTTTCTACATAATTAAAAAAAAAATGTGGCACGTATTTTCTAAAAAATTTAACACAATAATGGAAAAAATATGTTTTTTTTAAGTACAACGTATTTATAAATTGAGGTATTAATAGTATGGTACATCAACTTAAAATTATATGAATTAATAATCATAAACAAACCTCTATATTAAAAGTAACCCCTACTTATTACACAAATCAATGGCAACAATATTGAGGTCACTGAGTTTGAATTTAAATCTACCCATATATTTTTTTTTTTTAGAATATATTTTGTATGTTAAAGTAGCTATGGGCAGGCGACGTCGTTCGCAGTATTGATAACCCATCCGTGGGGAAGAAAAGTCCTCGAAAGGAGACCTCCACTTGGAAAAAGGAGGAAAGGTCGCCCTTCGACAAGGTGGACGGACGACCTGAAGAAGACGGTGGGAAACCGCCGGATTCAGAAGGCACAGGACCGGTTGGAGTGGCATAGTTTAGGGGAGGCCTATGTCCAGTAGTGGACCACTAAAGGCTGATGATTATAATAAGAATATTAAGAAATTGAAGGCGTTCTTTTCTTATCTAATTTTTTTATTATTATTCGTTAAGTATTACAATTATTTTGTATTTTCTTGGCCATTCATTGTAGTGCTTTTATCTCCCGAAGATGTTGGTGACATAGCAAGATCTCCACGTATTAGAAAATCGGGGTCATTTACGACATTGTCAGACGAAAAGTCCTTTTGGCTATTAGGTTTGGAGTTGAAGGAAAGGAACTATTGTCGCCTTCCTCAGAATCCGATTCGACTCCGGCTCGACGTCGATAATCTCACACATTGTAGATACTTTTTTTGGTGGGTTCTTTCTCTTAATAGCTGAGTTATGGGCTTGAAAATCTAGACCTGGCTCTGTATTAACTGCTTTCATAAAATCAGTAGGTCGTCAGGTAGTCGTAGTGAGGTATGCCAATTAGTGGATCTTTATTTAACTTTAACGGAACCAAATTAAGCTCCACTGGATTCCCCATAGAAAAAAACCTTATACATAATTTTTTTTTCACTATGCTTCATCCTAAACAATTTTTTACATAAAACTTTTAATTCTAAAGGTTAAATCAAAATATTTGTATTTCATTCGATTAAATTGATTTGTACTGAAAGTACGTTAAAAGTGGTACGTTAAAATGTAGTATTTTTAAAAGATAAACATCATAATTAAAAAAAAATTCATACAATAAATAAATAGCACAGTCATATAGGAAATTGTTACAACAAAAACTTTATAGAAAAATGTCATATGTACAAATAAGTCTTGTATCAATAACTTAATTTCACAAAAAAACAGTCATATTTAAAAAAAATACATTTATCTATAAAAGTTACAAACACAATCGCAGTAAATTTTTAAAGAACAAACGTAATTTCTCGAAAAAATACGTTTTTCTATTAATTTTTCTTACCTTTTACAATCGTATACAGAAACTATTTTGAGAAATATCATCTTTCTATAAAAATACACATGCATTCAGTTTCGTGGCTGGGTTTCAAATGGCAGAGTGACGGTTATCTACAGTAATTAAGGCGGAAGACCACAAAATACCGAAATGACACTTGTGACATCTAGTGAGCTTGGCGTGTAATTTTATAAAGTGTCTTTTATCCATATAAAAGAAATGTTAATAACAGGCTCTTTTTAGGAATAACCTCACTTTACGAAAATTTTGAGAAATGTCATTTTTCCATTTAGTCGACGATGTGCCACACATGCAAACAAAAAAAAAACACTGAAAGCTTTCACATTTATACCGTGGCAAGTCTGTGATTGGGCTTTTTTTAAACGGTTTTATTTTGCTTGATTGCAAAGATTTCTAATATAAAGACAATCTCTGATCAAATCATGTAAATTATTGATAAGGAAAATTTTCCTGGTAACTTCAATTTATTTTATATTTCGGATATTGTTTCTATGTGTGTCAAGCTTTTTCTAAATCTTGATGGTAAATGTATGATCAAGTCACATCGACTTACATAATACTCGTATAATAAGAACATCCATATCTTATATAAGATAATATTAGTAAGTTATGTTATAACTCAGGACAAGATATGCCTATTTGCTAAGTTACATCCAACTCCTATCCTAATGGGTAACGTATGGTCAGTGAAACATGATAAGCATTTCCGGGAATCATACTTTCGGGATTATTAGGTACCTGAACACATGATTGTATAATTTATTTTTGGCTTTATTTATTGGTTGTTTGTTTAAGAAAAAAGTTTTATATTGTTAGAAACAAATAAAAGATCTTCTTTGACTTTACAGCATACAACTAATAAAAAGATCATAAGAAATTCAATGTTTTAATGCTTCCCTTTACGAAGTACCTTAATACGACTTGGATAAAAGATAGATCGGATAACGTAAGAAATGACGGTGGGCAATAAATAAAACTATGATGTCAGATTTATGAACTGCCGGGAGTAAAATATACCCCTTTATAAAGATAACTAAATACTTTAAGTGTTTCGTCGTCTGTAGGACTCACTTGTTTCAAGAGATGCTGGTACAAAGTGTTCATTATAGTCTCAAGTGTTTTTGTACTACCTGGTAGTGCCTAGGTGTTGTTAATTTTAACGTAATGAAAGTTAGTGTCCTTTTTCAACTAATTATGAACGTTGTTAGCAATGTAACAAATTCCCCGGCCTCTTGGACTACCTGGTACTTCCATGGGCGGGCCACGGATAAAATAAGTTTGAAATTATTTGAAACTTAAAGCGTGAAAGGGGCAACCTGAAACTCGACATAGGTAATTTTTAATGGAGTTGAACGCTTCAAAAGGTGGACTTATAATTAATAAAACTCATGAAAAAATTTGATTATGTATATATAATGATATGATATGAATTGATACATTTTAGAGAACCAACGCCATCTAAGGGAGATTTTGGTAACTATTTTGATAAAATCTAATAATACATTTTGAGTGTGAATTGTTACATCCAGTATTTGAAACTAACGCTGATAATAATTAGCTCAATTTTACTGATTATAATTACGAGTAAGACTATTGAGAATATCCAGTTTACAGTATGTTTAAAGTCATATTAGAAATTGCAAGTAAAATCCCATTTAGGAGCTCCACTAACGTGGTACCTACTATTTGGTACACATTACAGTGGAATTACGAATATATTTTATTATATTTACAGCATTGACAGCCCAGTGGCTATCGGACTTGTCTCTCACACGAGCGGTCCGGCTTCAGTGACTCTTCTATATTAAGTATGTACGATATAAGAAATTAAAATGTTATATGCTGTAACATTGATGAAAAAATCGTCATTACAGACTCATCATCATATATTTCAAACTAGTGGACGCCCGCAGCTTCGCTCGCGTAGAATTAGACCCATTAACGACGTCTACCCGTCTAACGACTTCAAAAACGGCAAAGTTTCATTCTAACTTTGCACCCCCGTTTTACCCCCTTAGGGGGTGAATTTTCAAAAATCCTTTCTTAGTGCTCCCCTACGTTATAAAAGGAACCCCTGTGCAAAATTTCAAGTTTCTAGCCCTTATAGTTTAGGCCCTGCGTTGATATGTCAGTCAGTCAGTCAGTCAGTCAGTCAGTCAGTCAGTCAGTCAGTCAGTCAGTCAGTCAGTCAGTCAGTCAGTCAGTCACCTTCTCCTTTTATATATATAGATTATAAAAATGTCTTATGCCGTAACAAAATAAAAACTTCTCAGTAGGTATATACGAATTCGTGAGAAAAACCTACATGACTGTGAGTTCTCATAATGTTATCAAAGGCATGTGAGGTCTGCCCATCCGAACTTGGCCCGCGTGGTGAACTAATCCATTCTAAGGAGACCCTTGACCAACAGTGGGACAATGAAAGGATTGTGATGGATACATTTTATAAGTTTTTTGTCGTAAGATTTGATTTAGTAAATAAATAATTTGGTAAACAAATAGCAGTATAGAATATCAATGCAAATATTATGTAGAATGATCCATGTCAATATGGACGAAACTCAACGCAATGGGTGGCTTAAGTCCACGTGAAAACTAGGTTAGTTTTTATGCCGATTAACCGCAAGGTTCCCCTAGGATAACTAACAAATATTCAAGCCCATTAAGCCACATGTAGCTTAGAGAGCATTAACGGCGCTTAGTGTGGTGAGCCGAAGACCTCGACGACAGGTGGTCGGGAGGGGTACATCCCTCGAAGTTACATCACTATTGGCTCTATACATCGGCTGTAATCAAGCGCTAACTAAAAATAACATTAATATAATATAATATATAGTATTCTTGAAAACATACAACATTTATAACACAAGGTAAAAGTTAGTCAAAAATATTAGAAGTGTAATTTTTTTTCTCGTAATATTTTGTGTTATTTATAGTATGTGCAAGGCTGCGGCAGTGTTAAGATTTAAAATAACAGGTTATATGAAAAGTTACATTTTTCACCCCCTTTAAAATGTTAAATTGCAATACTTGGCACACTTGACAAGGGCCGATGACAATGCAAAATAAAAATTTAATAAAATATATATATATATATATATATATATATATATATATGCAATATATATATAGACATATATTATATACATACATAAATTTAAAAAAAATCTTCATTCTAGATCATTCATCTACAAAAGCGTGTTTTTTAGTTTTCATAGACGACGTTGTTTATTATCAAAACAGATACCAATGATACCTATTTTTGAATAATGCGCGGAAGGAGGGATATAAAGAAGATTAGTAAAAGCTAAAAAATGGAGATTAAGTGCAGAAACGTAGAATTATTACATAACTTGAATGTCATTTAGAAGATTCTACTATCCAGCAGTTGATCTCAAAAGCCTTAGTGGATCTCAAAAACAGATGGAATCATCCATACATCAGCTTTTTGATGTCATGTGAAAAACATATTAAAACATGTTTATAAACAACTCGCACCATCTATGAGTGTTTGAGGAGACTAACGGTCGAATTTAGACCTTATGGGATTTAGTAAATGATAGCTGCGCGTGCGTCATATTTTCGAAACGTCAACGACGGCCTTGGTTCATTATGTTATTTACGGTAGGACAACTTTTTAATGGCGCGATAACAGACCACCCGAGACCGGCGCATTGGCGTTAAATCTCGAGCTCATAAATATGTTATGTAAACCCACCCTTATAATTAGTCGCGGTTACGGCGTGCAGTTAAGTTTTATGGAGCCGGTGGAGGCTCTAAGTGGAGAGCTAGGCGGGAAAAATGTTCCTTAATTTGTCTGCCTGCGTTTGGAGGCGATGAGGCGGAAATTGTTATGTTTATTTTGGGCATCTTGTATCTCTTGTTACCTTTTCATTTTGCTACCAGTTTAATGCGAACGAGATCTCGTAGACCGTTCGTAGCAAGTTCGTAGCGACGTAGTAACAATCGCATTGAATATGAATGGATTAGCCTGATTTCACGGCAAACTTCGCTTTGATGGCTCTAATATTTTTTAGATACAAAATATATTTTTGATTTCTTTTGAAGACAGATTTTTTTGCTGGGGACCGGATTGATAATGGCGCTTTGATGGTGATACAATGGCAATAATATCGTAAAAAGTGTTAAGCTTACGTACTAATTAAACTATTTATGTCGTATGTTTTGAAATTCAACGATATCAAGAGAGATTCGAGCGATAAGTATGTTATCAGTTAGTAAAGTTTCATTCAGTGGGGGCATAGATAAGATTCCCGCGCGCCCGACGCGGGGGCGGCGGCGGGGCAGGGCGTGCGGGGAGCGGCGGCGTGGACACAGTACCTGGCACTGTCGCCGCTGCACCACCTGCACTCCGACTTCCTCTGCTCTCTCGGAACTCTCAAAAGTTTTTACTACAACAGTCCACAAGTACGAAGCGGCCGAGACGTTCGAAGCGGTCAGGCGAAGCGTCGAGGAGTTGAAGCGCGTGATGCTCGTACACGGATTACGGCGACGAAGCGAGATACGGAGTCATGCGGTCAGCCAAAAGGACACAAACCTACTGGCGAGCTGGGTGTAGAGGCGCGGGGTGGGCGGCGAGCGGGGGCGCGCCATTGGCCCGCCGGGGCACGCCTCCGCCGACGTCAAGCTGCCGTCGCCGCGCCGTCGCCGCGCCGCACTCCACGACAACACCACGACAACAACAACTTTCTAAGCATTCGCACTTTTCATTGTTTCTAACTGACTTCAAAACAAACTTCTGTCTTCAAATACTAAATTGATAACTTATGATCCAGCGAGTAGAAGTATTCAATTTGAACTACTTCGAAACTTCAGGATCACGATACTTGCTGTCAACCCAAGAATAACAAACATACTTTAGTCCTAACTCGCTTTCGAATTTCGCAAAAGTTACATTCGCAAACTACTTTCGTATAGAATGGTACGTTAGGGGTATAAATTTATTTTAAAAGGAGATAAAATATTTTACGTAGAAGATTTTGAATGGATATTACTCATTTGATATAATTTTTTACAGCTTAATTAACCAATGCATATAATATAATATTAGTTTGGAAACATTCACTTCACTAACGACCAAAAACTTATTGACCTTAAAAAATCTCTCCTCATATTTTACGTGTTTGTTTAATTAGTAAAAACAGCTTAGCTACTGCTCGACAGGTCCGGAGTTCGAATCACAAGCACACGTTAGACTTTCGAGTTTATATGCGAATGTTGTTACCGGTTAAGTTTTCTTTCCTCACTCGACCAGCATCGTCTGCCCAAGCCTTGTGAATTCTTATCTTTAGATATACGGAATGTGTATTTTTTGTACGTTGATGTACGTGACCTGAGCTCTGCCGCAGTTGCGACTGTGCATTCGTTGAGATTCTAGAGACGTCCACCTGCATCCGATGTTAGTACACCTTTGAGACTGCGATAGACTAACCTTAAATTGACTCTCTGATATTCTTTGAAACTTCACATCATAAAAATGTCTATTATCAATATTCAATCTATATAATAAAAATGAATCGCAAAATGTGTTGGTAAGCGCATAACTCAACAACGCCTGGACCGATTTGGCCAATTCTTTTTTTTAAATGTTCGTTGAAGTTCAAGGATGGTTTTTACGGCGAGAAAAATTTGAAAATTCATCCCCTAAGGGGGTACAACGGGGGTGCAAAGTTAGTATGAAGTTTTGCCGTTTTTGAAGTTAGTGAATGTGTAACGCGAGCGAAGCTGCGGGCATCCACTAGTTATCTATATAAATAAAAATGAATTATGGTAAGCGCATTACTCAAGAATGGCTGGACGAATTCGACTAATTTATTTTTTTGTATGTTCCTTAAGGTCCATGGAAGGTTTTAAAAAACAAAAACAAAAATTCTATACTAATATTTATTATAAAGAGGAAACATTTGATTGTAATGTTTTCAAACAAAAACTACTGGACCGATTTCAAAAATTCTTAAACCATTAGAAAGCTGCATTTTAGAAATAGAATAGAAATAGAAAATAATTTATTTTGCTTATAATAAAAATACACACACAGATATAATATAACATATTTAGTTTTAAATATAAGCAAAATAGGGCCGTACTCAGCATTATGTCATGACTCGAAAGGAAGCCATGACGCTGATTTTCAGTACGGACCTGTTCTGAGTGATTAGTTTGGTCGAGTTGTGACATGACCACTGAACATCAATATTTTAAACCAACACTATTAAGATAGGTAGTAGGTAAGTACAAATTAAAATCTTAAAAATAAAAAAATAAAAACTGCTAAAAGAAGATATGAAAGGAACAGTACAATATTTACTAATGTTTATAAATAAATGATTTACATTTTTACAAATATGTGCTTAAATAATATATATTTTTCCGTACATATACTTACTATTAAATCTTGGCTTACAAATAAAGTACCTAATACATAACAATTATTAGTAATACTAAATCAAAAAAACAAACGAAAATGAATGAAAGAAAAATGACCCTGACCTATAAACAGACACTTGCGCTGAAATATTTAAATTCTAAAACTGTACCATTTGATTTTGATTTAATCATTTGAAATTATATTTTTTTTTACTATACTGAAACGTCAAAGCGTAGCTTGTAAAAATATTTTATTAATAAGCATACATACGTTTTTAAACCTTACCAAGAATTAAATGATATAAAAATATTTACCTACACATTCATCAGCATGGTAGTAGGTTTATAAAATGACAAGGTAAAGGAGCCTACAGAGTTTATTAATTGGTTAGCTTATATAATTCCTTATTTACTATGGATAAAAGCTTTGAGACCTGTCCCTAGTTTCACTGAGTAACATGTCTTATTCCACGCGAGCGAAGCTGCGGGCATCCATTAGTTAAAAAAAATAAAGATTTATGGTTCCTCATAATAATAATGATAGGAATATAGTTTTTTTTTTTGTTGTAAGTTGCATTTCTTGCCCGCTGTTAAGATTGTCCTATTCTTCTGTTAAGATTGTCCCGTAGACTAGACAGTCGTCGAAATTTCTTTCTGAAGTAGTCAAGTGCGAGCCTTAAGTCGTCTACGTTATCTTATCGAAGAAATACCAATCTAAGATAAGCATGGGCTCATGCTTAGCTTACTTATCGTTCATCGTAATCCCGTGTCTATTAACATCGGATGCGAGCGCACGGAATCTGAATCTAAACGAGAGCAAAGGATAGTTCGATCACGTGAGCTGATGTCCGGGAACTCTTATAGTCAGCAGTGGGTATATACGAGAGATTGTCCGCGTCTTTGTATGGATACTCCATTCACCTCTAATCCATTCTAAAAGCAATCGTCAAGTTTCCGGGATAAAAGGACCTGTAAATTTTCCCAACAATTCCCAGAAAACCAAAAGGATACAACTAACAATGTTTTTAAATTTAAGTACCGAGGATTAGAAAGAGATTAATTCGTTTGATAGTAAAGTAAGAAAAAAACTCTCCCGTTTTATAACATTATTATTATACAACTCGTATTTATAGTCCTATTTTATACCCCTTATTAATGCTTTTTTATATTAAAAACTGGAAATAAATTATAGTAAAGGCTTATTGTAGCAAACAACAAACGAGCTAAAATATTTCGAATTACATAAACGTGCTTAGCAACACTCGTGCAACATTGTCGGACGGCAACGGCCTGGCACCGCCGTTACTAAACATAGGGTCGTTTGTAAAATACAAGCGTTACAGCATGACACACATACTGGGCTCGGTACAACGGGCCCTAACTTTACTATAGTTTGTATACAACACGTGTGGATGAATTAGCCCTCAATGCACTCATTGAAGGCCAGATTTATTTCTATCTGTATTCAATTACACATCACTGAAAAATAGAATAGTGAAATGAGTTTTGTTTTGTTAACACTATATTTAATAATATTTAAATAGTTGTGACAGGCAAGTCAAATAGAACCCGAAATGAAATTGGCATGTCAGTAGGTAACTGAGGCTCGTGTATGTACTGTACCTATCATATAAAGTTGTACCGATGTGAAGAAAATCATATCATTAGCCTCTAAACTAAAGCATCTTCAGTTACGAGAGTGAATTCTGGAATTGAAAATTAAATAAAACCGTTTACTTATAATATATATTATATATACTAGCTGACCCCGCAAACGTTGTTCTGCTATATGAAATGTCAAAGTGAAGCGACGCTTCACGTCAATGAACGACGGGTAAAAATAAAAATACTAAAATCGTGTTTAAAAAACATTTTCCAGTAGGCAAATTGTGAATCTAAACCATTCTCGAATCCCTTTGAAAACACACAAAACATTTCATCAACATCTATCCAGCCGTTTAGGAGGAGTTCACTGTCATACACACGTACACAAGAAATATATATTAAGATATATTTAGTAAGAGGAATGGCAATGGACCCGTGCACCCGTTACTGCCATTGGACCATGTGTAAAATATAATACACATTTGACAACACAAGCAATACGTAGCAGATCGCACTGGAACGTGTTAGCTACATTGCTGTGTTTCACCTCTATGTACTCAGGTTAGGATATAAAAGTACACTTAAACGTTTTATATATTAATACCTACGTCCTACAGGCGATCGCATACTTATAAGTAATTATTTAATTGTACTTTATTTTGTAAAAACATTGTAAAAGCAAGGCGAATTACCTAAAATACTCTTTAAAAATATGTTACAATAAGCAAGAAAGTAGGTACTTAGATATGTTTAGGAGAGAGAAAAACAAAAATCGAAAACCATATTTGATACAGAATAATTTCAGATTGTTCATTTTCTCGTATTCCCAGTAGATATCAATGCCAGAATAATAACAGAATTTAAAAATATATTTATAGAACAATATTCCAAACGAAAGATAAAAGAAACAAAAATCCGGATGCATGCATTCTTTTCCTCGGCACTGTACATACACGTCGGAATAAATTCACGATATTATTTTTCCAGGCACAAACATTTGGCGAGGAGACTTAAAAAGCCCTATTCTAAAGTGTGATCGTACTTCAAACTGCTTTACGCGGTGTAAGTCTGAACTGTCTCGGTCTATGATATATCGTACGGACTGTTAAGTGGCATGCAAAATGTATTTATACTTTGTACTTCCTTACTTATGGCCTGCTGCCAAGTAAAACAATCTTCCGCTGGGCGACGATAACAGAGTCGCTATGATTTTATTACGTGACATCGTCGTTAAAATTAAATGGTACCGACTAGTATTTTAATTAAATAGTAATGTAATTGGTAAAATTTTGGTTTTAATGGCAAGCTGGATTGGAATTATTCCATACATATTTTAAGGCTAGACAATCATGATTGACCATTGCCAAGACTACATGGAATACTAGATGCGAACTGCAACAAAATTTCTACTGAAAAGTGCCAGTTGTTATTGTGTAACTTAAGTAACAAAATTAAATGATTTCTCGGTATTCATTTTTGTATCGAACTGAAATAGCAATGAGCAGGCCACGTCGCTCGATGAATTGATAACCGAAGGGTAAGAAAAGTCTACGAGTGAAAACCAAGATTCGGAAAATGGAGTATTGGCTGCCCTCTTACAAGGTATAACTGATGATCTGAAGAAGACAGCGTGAAGTCGCTGGATTCAGAGGACACTATCTGGGTGCTATGGCATCGATGGATGATGGACGCAGCAGTAATTTCGGTAAAACATTATAATTATATTATTTTATCTATTTCAATGTAAATTATTAATTTTTATTTGGTGTTTTTACCAAGTTAAAAAGGTCTCCTTGATGTTACAGAATGTGTATCATGGTCATAGCTTTCCGATTAAAATCGAATTATCCATTCTATCACTACATACAGCTTTGTCCTGTGATCATGACGCGTTATGGCAACAATAATTCAATAGATATTAGATATAGTCTAACGAGAAGTAATAAATTACCCAATAAGATCGTGGCTGCATAATTATTAATGACTGCAACACTGCTACCACGTACGTGGCGTCTTCACCAGTTTATTAAAATTAACTATAGTGTAAATTCTTATTCAGCCAAGGCAAGCGAATTAAAAGTAAGTGTTATTTAGTACCCAAGGAATAAAGATATAAGAAAGAACTTATTAACTGCTACAAATAGGTATCTGCATTCAACAGCTTTACTGAAGCGGTTGCACAACTTGGTTTCGAGATTGCTATACTCGTGGGACCTTAACAAAACTGGTGAAAAGTGGGGGTGTATGACATATAATATCACGAGTTTATTCCCCCTCCCTGTAATACAAGCGTGATATTATATTGTATCTCATACACTATTAACACTAATTTCCTTCAATCATCATTTATTCATGTCATGTCAATAGCCTGCAAATTTAAAACTGTTTTAATTGATGTCCGTTACTATTAACGTAAGAAGATTATTACATGCATTTTTTATAAGTGATCAAGAATTAGTCGTGGGCTTTATGCCATTCTAGTTTATTTAATTTATTCATATTTTGACACAAACACCAATACAAATTATAGTTAATTTCTCTATGGTGGTGAATTGGTGATTTTGATGATTTGACGATGATGCACGTAGCAGACAAAAACGTTCACTCTACGAGTACATTCACTCGCCATCGATATTCAGTCTATCAAGTGCGCTCTCTCGAGGTTTGCGATAGAGATTGATGAACCTTTTGGCCTGTTACAATTTTGAAATGGCATCTCTTTAAATGATCATTCTATGTACTCTTCTTTATAGGTAGAGCGGAGCGCGACTCTTTATACTATGATATTACTATTAGATTAGCGAGGTATATCAATGAAGTCTCAAATAATCTTCTGCTACAGCATAGGCATTTATACTCTTCTCTTAATGTTTAGTACTTTCATAACAACAATAACAATAAAATTACAATGTATTTAAATATTTATGAAAGATTATTTTTAAAGATCGCAAAAAGAGTTTTCCTTTAAGGCTGTCGCTAGCCCTAATTTCGTTAAGCCTAATTGAAAATGTATTGAATGAATGTATTGAAAATCTGAACACTAATTAGGTACCATCAAGTGGTCCTCTTGGTTATGCGTGATTTATAAAGAAAACATCTTGGTAAATAGACGTTAGACGGTGGCCAGTGGCTATCGAACTCGCCTCTCACTTGAGCGGTCCGGGTTCAAACCCCAGCGGCACGCACCAATGACTTTTCTAGGTTCTATGAGATTTAAGAAATTAAATGTCACTTGCGATAACGGTGAAGGACACATCTGAGGAAACTTGCATACCTGAAAGTTCTTCATAATGGCCTTGAAGGCATGTGAAGTCTGCCAATCCGCACTTGGACAGCGTGGTGGACTAAGGCCTAATCCCTCCCATTCTGAGAGGAGACGAGACCCGTGCCCAACAGTGGGACAAATAAAGGGTTGTGATCAGACAATAGACGGTAACACTTAAGCAATCAATAAAATACTTCAAAATAATCTATCAAAGATTTAATCAATTTAGTTCACTTGTCACTAATATGGACCATACTCAAATTCGCTTATATGCTTCTAGATATCCAGATTTATCACCGGAATAAAAAGAGGAAGCAAAATGGTCTAAATTAAAAAGCAATGCCTCGTTGAGACAGAGCGGGTGGAACAAAGGGCTGGAATTCATCAAGCTCTTTTGAACCCGATGCATTGTGGTGCAGCATTCAGATACCATCGGCGGAAAGAAAAATCTTCAAGTAGATCGCCACTCTTTGACGCCCCGATGAAATAAAAGTAATCTCTTTTCGCAGGAAATCCCACTGCATTACTTTGTACGACGGCTCCACATAAAAGTATTGAGGATTTTGAAACTGAAAGCTACTTGTTGAACGTGGCCGCTTTTGAATAGATTATACCAACTTAATTAAATCATTTTTGCATTGAAGACCGGTCCTATTCATATTCACGTTTTCGGACTGGAGTGTCGCATTATGTGTCGAGAGTGAGCGGTTAGCATCGCTTATCACATCGCGATCCTCCGATCTGCAAGATATCTTATTTTATTGTTGAGTAAAAACAACGATTGGTTCTTGTTGAAAACACAAATAGGCTCGAAATATAGTATAATGAAAAAATATTCAACGGCATACGAAGACAAAGAGTAAAGGTATAGTTATTAACAATAGCTACAATAGATATTTTAGTGACAGTGGCTTATGGCTTATGGGCTTAACCTACGTTAATCCTTCTAAATAATTTTGTTGTTGTCTTAAGGATGGATGGGTGGCGGTGCGTGCACGTTTTATCCATGAAAAATCCGATAATATATTTGGACTTAGACTTAGAACTTCGTAATGTCGAGTACAACATACTCGTGACAACATACAACATGACACGATGCTGATGGTGACAACGTACGGTATTATCAACACAAAAACGGGCTGTTCCAAAAGTGACAACTCTCGACCTCCTTATCGATCCGTGCCTTCCTCTATTAAAAAAGCCGTGTCATTAAGACAAGTGCGCGCACTTGCAAGTGCACGAAGCGCTATGTTGCGCTGGCCCGTTTCCAAGTCACTCGCCGCCACTTATTGACGCGCACAATTATCGCCGAGTGACGTCTCGTTATCGCCAAATCGTGTGAGAAATTTTAATGACAAAACTTGTTATGTATTGTTGGGTAACGATGCGGTGGGGCGGTCGGAAGCATTGCTCTTAACCGATGTTAAGATCGCAGAGTGTGCAAGGAAATGCATTAACATGCAATATTTTGGTCAACATTATGGTTCAATGATGGATAAACTACAGCTACAGCTATCTATTATTTGTTTTACCAATTAGTTACGAAAGCATTCGATCAGCAAATTATTTTAATAGTTATTAATAATATTTAACTAGTAGCCCAATGGCCTCGATTCTACGTGATCGACAGAAGACCCATCTTCTGTTCCATGGCATGCATTCCAATAGTTAACTGCTTATCAGAACTCTTGATGCGTAGCTGTCAAGTAGAAGGTTCGAGACATAAATTAATCTCAATCAAAGTCACATTGCTGTTGGTGGTCATTTACAGTCAGTTCAAGAATGTGTGCAACTTTAACACATAAATATAGCACACAAGCTTTTACCCACCCAATTCAATCTCAGTGAAAAAACCCATGAACAAAACATTATTTCAACGATAATCAAATTCCGGCGGTGATGGACTACATCAATTTACGAGATACTCCATCAGTTCTGACTTGCGCCGACCGGGCGACCGGAAGCCCCTCAGCAGCCATTCCTTGTGACTCACGTCACTTCCTTTGTTTCCCGCACACTCGGATTATGTTAATGTTATTTCGAAGACATTTGTCTTTGCGTAATGCTTCTCAGCTCGCCTTGCTCCGTATTACTTTCCGATGTTTACCTACATACTTTATCATTATTTACGGTTATTCCACCCTGCCAAGGCGTAGGTACTAGACGCGACCAGAAGATCAAATTCATAATTCAAACCTAAATGTAATGGAAAGTGAAACACTCCGTTTGGTCACCAGTGAGCTCATGTGTTATAAGCTTAAGGCTTATAAGTCTTAATACTTTCTCTAAAGGAGAAGTTTATCCTTATAGTTTTGCGAGATCTTGGTCTAAGTGGTAAAGATGTAAAATAAGTTACTCAATCACGTATTTTTATAAAATTATATCTTATTTGTATATAAATGTGAATTTAGCCGAAATACTAGATAAATTTCCTTTGATACTTATTATCACGGAGCAAATAAAGCAAGATAATCAGCGAGTTCGTTAAAGGTCATCACAGCCACATTTTTATTAAAATTAATACCAAAAGAAAACAAATTCCTTATAATCAAGCTCATTATTGAACAAGAAATTAACTGAAGATGTTATACATACCTACAAGATAGTACCTGCATAGGTACTATCTTGTAGGTATGTATAACGTTTGTGGTCTTGTAGGTATGTATATTGGTTCAGGCAAAAGTTAGAATAATATGTATATTCGCAAAATTTTATAATAATTTACGACTCGATTGCTTCGAAACTGGGTGATGTGTTTCCAACACGGGTTTATTACAAGCCATTACACCAAATCTGCATTTTTTAAACCATATTTCGGTCGACGATGTTTTTCCCCCACACAAAAATATTACGGCCAAGCAGAATAGCCCTAATACGCAATATGCACGCGTACACGTCGATATGTGTGTGCATACCAATATACCCTGGCTACACCCAGCCGAGCAAATATTTGTTTCCTACGCAAACGTTTGTCCCCGACGATTTGTCTAATTAAAATTCGATTACTCGCTTTGTTACTTCAGTATTGAGCAAGCTACATTGCTTTATTGCAGCCTGAAGCTAGATTATTACTACGATTGGTGCCAAACTAACTCACTAATATCTGTCACAAACGGTTTATCCAAATACGATAATATTATTATGTTTTAAGTTTAATATGGGATTACTATTTTCAACAGTGGATCTTTTAAAACTGTATGCATTTAATACGATTATGATGTGCCTTTATGATTATACCTTTTCTACATCGCCCAGGATTAGCTAGTGCAGACTGCTATGAGGCATTATGCTTCCTTAGTACATTTTACTTTTATAATGTGTCAATAAAGCTTTTTAAATAAATAAAATTAAAAAATAATGAGAAGAAGATATAAAAAACAGACTAAACAGTATTCTATAATATATATACCTGTAAAGTAAAACTGATCCTGAATATTGTATGAAAATATATCAAAAAGAATACAATACAAGCATAGAATCAATCAATGGGTTTTTACAGTTTACAAATATGACAAACTATGGGGAAGTCCACATTTATTTATAAATTCAGGTCGCGGCATTGGGTGCAGTCCAACGACATGGCTTTTCCTGGAACCAGGTCCGCAATGGTCTGGTTTATCCAAGAACGATTAAGTGTAACAAGTGCAGACTAAAATAAATTTGCCCGCATAATGGATGTTTAATACATGAGCGCAGAGTTACTTGTTCTTCGAACTGAAAAAACCGGACGAAGCTTTTCCCTTTTAAGCGATATATTTAGTAAAAATATTTAAACTAATTTGCCAAAAATGCTATATTGCATTCATATTTGGTCCGCGGGTTAGGACGGTTCCATTAGTTCAAAACAGCTTCAATAAACTAACTTAAAATACGTAACTTAAAATACGTACGTGCACGAACTTCCTCCAATACAAGGGTAGAGTAAAGTAGTATTGAAATGGTTTCTATAAATAGAACTCCGGAGAGAATAATGTAATTCCCGGGTGAGAGAAGTGGAATAATAAGTTTTTTCGAGTAACAAAGCAAATAAAAGCGTTAATGCGGCTGCATCGAGATTTTCCAACTGGAAAAAATTCCTCTTTTATGTAAGGTACAGTAAAGGAGGTTTTAATGAAAATCCTGAGCTATCCTATAAAGACAAAAGTTGCGCTTTCTGTTCAAAGTAAAGGATAGTAATAGCCAAATAAAATTCCAGCGTTAGGCAAATCTTGAGAATTGCCTTCAAGACATCTTATCTTAACGCCATTTTCTTAAAGGCAGATAAGTATGGATTGTAATATACTCATTTATTTCTAACTTTTCTACCTAGATCCGTGATAATTATAATTCTGGAGATGAATAAATATTTTATCTTCACTGCGACCCATAGACCCACTCTCGTCCCACTGCTGGGCACGGGTCTCCCCCACAGACTATGCTGCGGGAGGTCTAGAACATACTCCCTCCACCACGCTGCAGTTTGGTGGACGGTTTAGTGGCCAACACACTGTCGAATGTTCTCAAGCCACCCGAAGGTCGTCGACAAGGCTTAACGACTGTTTCCACCATTGAAAACAACCGGGTCCGACGGCTTTACGTGCCCTCCAAAGCACGGTAGCGTCCATGAAATTTTGCCACTAGCGGTCACCCATCCACAAACCGACCGCGCCCGTCGTTTCCTAACTCATTCGATCACATTGAAACGGCGCGAACCATTGGCCTGTAGACGCTACTTACTACTATATTTTATCTTATCCTAAGTTAATCTGTGTACATAAATTAATTACGAAATGCAAATTATGTATAACGCTGATGAATTTTGGCTTGGAGATGGCACAAATGGTTGTTTTAATACATAAAAATTGTCTTATAAAGAATAAAACAGTGAAAGTCGGAAAATAACCTATTTAGAACGTGTCTACATAAGATTGTTCCTTTTAAAAAGACATGATTTTAAATGTTTGTATTATGAATAATAATATCCTCGTTTCGTGTATCTCAAGCTTTTTAGCGTCAACAAGCAATCGTTTACCTCAAATAACGGTTATTGCTTCGCACTAGCAGCGAAGGGACGTATTTCCCAGTGTTATGATAACTGATAAAATGAGGTGCAGCGTATATTTTTCCGCTCGGACGCGCCACCAACCCTTGTCACTGTCATAGCGTATTATCTGCGAATTTCATTTCGAACTGCACCAGTCACTCCTTGATTTTGGTACGTGTTGAATTTTATAGCAATTTTAGGGTTGAATAGTTCTATTATTCGTATGATATATACGTAGTATATATAACATACGTAGGCCGCTACGAATATAACTACGTATGATATATACGTAGTATATATCATACGTAGTTATATTCGTAGCGGCCATAGCCTAATGGCTCGCGTCATTCGATGTGATCGAAAGACTTAAGCAATGACGGTCGTGGTCGGTTTGCCGGTTGGCACCGGAGACCGGCCCGGATTGGTAGGCCAGTCCCAGAGACCCGTAGGCAACGGAAGTTATTCTTATGAGTGGTGTTTATTTTAGGCAAGGATATATTATATATGTATCATAACGAAAACATAAATAGGAAGGTATGTTTATTGGTTTGTCCTTATTCTCCGCCTCAACGGAAAAATGGATCGACGTGATTTTTTTTTTTTTTGTAATGTTTATAATATTCTCCTCCTTTTTTAATAGGTTATATTCTACTATTATTTTTTTTGGTTTTAAAAATTATCGAGACTGGTCTATAGAGTTCATACTGTGTGGAAAACGGTGACACGGGCGGCACCGCGGATTTTAAAAGCTTTTATTTAACTTCACTCGTATGTATGTATGTATGTATGTATGTATGTATGTATGTATGTATGTATGTATGTATGTATGTCCTGGAATCTTGCAATCAATATTTCACCCACTTCCACTGAAGCTATCGAGCTGAAATTTGGCACACATATTAGGTTCCGATGACAATGCAATAATATGGTACTGTCGAACTGATCTGATGATGGAGCCGGAAGATATTAACTGGAACTTCATGATGGAATATCGTATCATAGTCGTGTTTGCACTTGTGGTAAAGTCTTGTAATGAACTTTGACGACGATAAGGTTTCAAGGTCAAGTTATAAAAGCTTTTTAAAAAAAAAACTTTTTTTATAGTATAATTATTCATAATCATCTAATAATGATGCAGTTTTAAATTTCGTCAAACGGTGTCCATGCCTACTCCTTTCAGTTTTCTTGCTATTCCTTGTAGTTTCGGATTAAGTCTATCACGCTTATTTTAAAATTTGCTAGGCAATTTCCGTTGAAATATAGCCAAAATAATTGTATGTCTACAGTTTTTGGTCACAAACTTGTAGCAAAAGTGCTTTTTAAATAGGAAAAAGGGATTGCTTGCACGAAATTCACCTGAATCGCACCATATCAAACACGGTTCAAGACGGGTTCCTCCGTATTGCCCGCGCCGACCGATCACCCTCGTCAAAGTCGCACCTCATTGACCCTCCCTGTATATCAACAGGGAAGTGCTATTTCTATATATATTTTCGATGATTCTTTTCAAATTGATAGCAAAAAAAAGAGCCATACCATCGCACATCGTATCCTAGAAACTATTTACACTTAAGTAACCGTCCGCGTATTCGGGTTCATACCTTCTTATTCAATTGATTTTTACACTTTATTGTAAAGCCTACAAACTAGGTTCACATAGTATTATTATCAAGTTTTTAAATTTCACGGGCCCAGATGGTAGACCCGATAATATGTGCGGCTTGGGGACACAATATATCCAACACGTAGACGCCCTTTGAGACATCTAATGAGTATTGATATGACATACGTGGCTGATACCACCCACGATAGACTGGACCATCAATTGATACACCCGAAGATGGGCCCCGCCAGAAGAGGGAGAACACAATCAACTGTCTCGTGTTTGCTCTTTAATAACTAAGAAATTCTGTTAACAACAACTTTTGCAGTAACTGAATCTAAATAAGGAATGTATGATAATCCAAGAGTAGGCCAAAAGGAAAGGAAATCAATTTCTTCTAAAAGTTCAGAGGTCTTATTATATATCTCTATTTCATAAATATAATATAAATAACGAAATTTATTATTACAGGTTTTCAGTTGAGCTTAACTTATATACACGTACCTACAATATTTCAAAAAATTTAGGTTAGCTAACACTAAATTGTTATTAGGGTCTATTTCTCGTTTGGAAAGTAGCTGGACTCTCTCGGGATAGCTAAACGTTGAAGCTGCAAGGCCAGCTAGACAGTAATTATCCTGCTTAACGCCAACGGTATTAGTTCCTATTGGTATTTTGTTCTGCTTAGGAACACCATTTCAGAACAGATTTTTAACGCAGGAAAGGTTTCACAGATGCTTGTTGTTATGCAATTTATTGATATTACGACAAGTCATACCAACAAAACTGATTTTTCGACCAATAGTTGCCATCGATATCATCATCTCAAGTCGTTCGTATCGGCAAATTGATTCGCTCTTAATACACTACGTTTTAGTTAACAATCAATACTTGGGTCGTAAAAGAACAAGTGAACGAACCATGTGGAATAATGCAATAAACTTGTCTATTTAAAGTTACAGTGCACCGTTTACCAGCAATGTTTTTGGTACGTACGACCCATTAAAAGCCTATATACGCAAATAAAACTCTAAAAAAATAAAGTAACGATCGTAAAATTCATTGCACTACTCATCTTGCGGTCCCAATATACTCTGAAAGCTGGGGGCTATTCGCAGAAAATTGCCGTTTGATAGGAAAAACTGTTACGTGACAATGGTATATTTTCATCGACCGACTTCGAACTTGTTTTTTTTTTTTTTAAATGTGTGTACAACAATAACTTTATCATTTAGTAGACAATATTGATGACTTTTTTGTGTTTGGTAGAACAAACATCGAAGGTGGTTTCATGACAAAATTCTACCCTTAAAAGTATATAACTCAGTTACAATTTTGAAGTAAATCTCATGTTGATGTAAAATAAACTGCCGGCCTGACTGAAAAATATTACGTGAATAATCGAATCAATCTGCATTGGAGCAGTGTGGTGGAATATGCTCTCGACCATCAACTATGTCTGTGGGAGGGACCTGTCATAAACTGCCGTAAACGAATTACTGACTTTTTTGAATATCTTTTTTGAATAACTGACTTTTTAGTTTTGTCGGTTTTTAGAAATTTTAATATCTGTTGGTTAAAGAAATATAGGGTGGGAAGGTACCTGGTTCGAAATACCCCACGCTAAGATGGTGAATGACGCTCCGACCTTTCTTTTATCCTCCATATGATGATTTTCTTGATAAACTATATCACGTATCACTATAAGACACTAATACGCGACAAATTAGCTGGGTTTTGATACTTTTGCACTTTGAGACTACGGTGAAATCGACGGGAACACGGGAGCTCGACCTAACATGACGCGCGCAGTCTGCAGAAGAGAACTGTCACTTAGTCTTCCTACCCACAAGTATTATTAGGTATTCTTTGGGAAGTGATGGAAGATAACATTAGGGTAGGGCGGATAAGTTGCGTCCGGGAATTACCTTCAGTATTGTTATTTTTTTTATCATAGGTACTATTTGTTTGTTATAAGTATTGTAAGAACACGTATCTCCTCGTATCTATATGACTTAATTATTACTAGCCAGTCTTTACTTTTTAACTACCTACTATGTATTAGACATATAACACGACATAACATCACGCCCACGCCCTCTTAAACCCTCTTTTCACCATTAAGGTCCCATGTACGTTGGGCTTACCAAGCTAAGCTAAAACTAAGCTAAAACAATGAAATTAACATATACGAGTAGTAAATATACTCGTAGTTATGGAAACATATCTACGAGTTCTTTTCAGTGTTACTATAGTTGGGAGCTTGTACTCAGCTTCTCCGATCTTGCTCTTCTGGATTTTGGAGGATACCACAGCTCAGTGCCTGGTAAAGATCGGTAAAAATAAAATAGCCTTAAACAAAATTGCCGGAAAAATAAAGCACAGCCCATTGTCACGGCATCTCAGCAGATCAACTTTCACGTTAGTCCCCGAATAATTTAAAGTCACGTTGCTCGCTCAAGATGCATTGGCTCATTCGAAACACAGGATTTGAGGTTGGTTCGGGCGGCCGGCATCACCAGTAAATGCGGCAATTCGTAGGCAACTCGTCCCGCAACTGGCATTAGCACTAAATGACATCCACGAAAAATCTTCGAGGAGCTCAGATAAGGAATAGGGGAATAAAAATGTTTTGTAGAAGAACTCTATTCCATTTTATGTTAAACGGAGACCCGTAGCTTCGTCCGCGTAGCATTAGACATTGTGACAGTTTTTTAGAAGTTGCTGTCCTTCTCAAGTACATCGCTGGACAAACTCCACCCAGTGAAGTCCAAGGTAATCTTTAAATTTAGGTTCTACATGAATTTTAACCCGAATAAAATACTGAAAAAAACATCAATAGGTTTTCATATGATGCCTAGACAATCATTACTTCACTTATTTTGAAACACATCTTGTGTCAATGTAACTTGAACTTACAATAGTTATACATAATCAACCTCAATTTAGGTTATACATAATAACGTTTAAAAACACGCCTTAGTAGATAACTAAAATGTAGTTTTTTTAGCCTATGTCCTTTCTCAGACTCTAGACTAGACTATATGTGTACCAAATTTCATTTAAATCGGTTCAGTAGTTTTGGCGTGAAAGCAAGAGAAAGTGAAAGCAGATAGTTAGAGCTACTTTCGCATTTATAATATTAGTATGGGTTCTGGTATAATAAATGATTTGTTTGTTTGTTAATTTGTTTATAATTTTTTTAAAGATTTATTAAATGTACAGACGAAGACTCTTAATGTACAGACAGAGGAGTTTTATTATAGTATGTAAATGTAATAGATAATTAATGTAACAGTTGCGTGTAGGATAAAAATAGCAAAATGAGTTTACTACTTTAATACTCTCAAAATGTAATAGTTACTCGTCTGTAGGTTTGTATATTGTTCATTGTAAACACAAGATCGTTAGCAGTTACTTCCTATTATGGCAGTAAGGTCTAGGAACAGGCAGGGCTGGCACATGCCCAGATTGTAGTTTATTAGAAGGAGCCTAATATGCACTAAACACAACTGGATTGTTGCTAAGCGAGATAATGCGAACATAACCTGAGTATTTAATTTAATTAAAAGAAGAAAACTGTTAATGCTAGCATCTGAGAAAAGAAGAGTTTGTGCTGTTCGACCAGTATTTGGTTAATAATGATGATGCTGAAAGCAAATTATAAAGATTATTAAAAATGTGATTTAATGATTTTGTAGGCAGCTTTGTCAGTCGAAGAATCTGAACGAGTCAATCGTAATGACGTGTATAAGTGTATGTGTGTAAAAGCATACACGTATTTTGCGACAGTAGGTATTACATATGTATCGCAGTATGAGCTTTACTCGTATACAACAAAAGTGTACAATTATTACCTAGTACATTGCATTATACAAAATTGTACATTTTATATGTACATATTATCAAAATTAAAACCACTTTCATTTGTCTTCCACCCTTCCACTCTAATTTTAATTAATTTTTTAATTTAAATATGCTATGAATGTATATTGTTAGGGTTATTGCAATTTACTAATAATTAAGGTACTCAATACAGTATTGTTTCCGGTAGCCAGAGTAACACAGCTTTCGCCTTCGTCTCGAACACTTTGGTTATCGAACAGTTTGTGTAAACAGGCGTAATTACAGTGGGTACATAATCGGGAAAACGCTATTAACCAAATGAAATTTCGCCCATCAAAGAGTTATAGACCGATGACTAATTAAACTCACAAAAGGTTGGTAAACATGACTCATTTGACCGTTAACGCATTTGTTGTCGGCTTATACCGCCCCCAAGTTGTTCTGAATAGTAGATTTAGCGACTAACTAAATTCAATGTTCATCATTAGTTTATTGATTTACTGGCGATGTGAGTATTTTACAATCATGTTTAGGACTGAAATGCGATTTGCGAATTGAATATTTAATTGATGTGCAAGCATTCGTATTCGAATGAACTGTTCATCGTTTATGCTTGATGGAATACGACACTTTTACTAATAACTACTACGACTTTACTAATAATAAACGAAATAATGATTCTTACACAGTTAGAGTTTACACGCCACTATACTCACTTTTCATAAAATATCATTATGTCAGTTAATAGGTTTAGGTTTAAAGACATTTACTCTCATAAAAGACTTACAAACTTCACCATATGTATCTAACATTTAATAAAATACTGGATCGGCAGGAGTGGCGACGGAGGGCCATTGAGAGTTCATGAGATTCATTCATCAGCCTTTTTTCGGGTCCAGCAGTGGACGAAAAAAGGCTGATGAATGAATGGATGGATGGAATAAAATACTGAATTAATGCATTTCAATCGAAATTTAATTCATTTTGTTTTCAGTTTACATTTGATGTATGTATATCAGCGATTTTTTTGTACCCAACGAGTATGTAACCCGAAATGAATTGTCTGAAGTTAAAATAAATTATCATTTTTAAAATATAAATACAGCGTAGGCATATTGTACGTATTGGTATCTATCGCTATTTGAAGTCAGTATAGCAAATAAGAAAACAAAATGAATAAAGCAATGCCGTCCAGCCTCATAAACGCCCCGTTGTAAATAGGAGCTCGTATAAAAACGTGATTTGTAATGATATAATTTGTCGCGTATAATTTCCTCCTTACCGCCGAGTGTTCTCGCGTCGGGTCTCATGAACTGTTTATTTTTATGAATAAGTCGTAAAAATGTTCAATTGAAGTCCTAATTTAAATTATAGGTAGTATGTTATTTAATTTCAATTTTAATATAAGTGTTTTATAAATGTTACGGCTAAACATACGTATGATGTGAACATAACTCACTCATAACATAATGTACGTAAATTTTGAGAATTAAGTATAACAACAAATAGTAAATATAACTCTACTGTTTCCTATATCATTTGCTTCTACAGGTGTATGTTTACCTAGGCACCTCTAGCCGCAACATACTCGTATGCAATTGTCAGATCTCTATACTGATTTATGTTTCTAAAATGTAAAGCGTCACCAAAAGAAGTATTGACTAAGTAATAATTATATTTACTTAGTCCATTTTTTTGGTGCCACTACATAAACATGTCGTTGTGCTCGTTGCCCTGTGCGATGCAGACTACGCAGACAAAATACTGTCAATTGGCGAGGTATCACTTTTACGGCTCCTATGGCAGATGTGCTACTATCTATGAGGAAACGCTTTTAAATATTTATGGTTGTTTAAACGATAAATAAAAACCAATATTTTGAATATTGAATTGAAATTACAATCCAATATTCAAAATTTTAGTTTTATCAAATTGGTTGGCGAAAACACTGTGATGCAGGTACAAATGGATGTTGCCAATGCAAGGTGAAAATAGACGAGTGAAGCCCCGTTCGGGAATGGGTTGCAGCTATTATAAGCAGAATTGAGAGTTTTCACGGAACTCGGCGTTTCATTTTCGTTCGTCCATGACCGATAACAATTAGGAAAACCTCCGTCGGTGCAAGTCGCGTAGATATAAAACTTTATGTACGCATATAAATTTCGATGTCGAGACATGTTTTATTGTGCCGTCGTAAAATTTGGGGGTCGGAAAACACCAGCATATTTATTAAATACGAACAGGCTCGTAAAATTTAATGTTGCGACTTTGTAATATTGATAATTTGTTATGATCGACCTACTTACTTTCAATCGTTTTCTATAGACTTTCGTGGTAACAGCATACGATACCGGAGGAAGCATAAACTATTGATGTAGCTACTCTTATGTAAAAAGTGAACATAAAGTATGTTTATTACTACTATGTTTTTAGCAACAGTATTTTAGCCTTACCAGTAATTATAAACACTGGATGCATAAAATAGAACATGTAGATCGAAAAATAATGAGAAAATTTCACCCAATTTTTAAATTATAAATTCAGTAAACCAGCAATATGTAAATTTCAGCGACCGTATCTAACATAATAAGCTTTTCGTATTGGTAAGAGGCTTAGCATCTCATTTAGAAATGTTTAAAGGAAAGTTAATGGAACAAATGATTCCGCTCAGCCATTTGTGCCAAATAATATTTGCCATTCTCTAAAAAGTTCACAAACAGCTGCAACAATAACCTGAATCGGCTTAACATTTCAGACCATCTCGGGGAGACGCGGGAATCCCAGTGACGCGGCGGCGCATACCGTTACCTTTCGCTTCACTTATTTACCGAATACAGCTGTAATAAATTTAATAAACGGGAAACGCGTGACAGATAGAGCATGAGCTACCAAATACGGAGATCCCCTTTTGTGTTCCTCGCGTGCTCTAAACCTGTTATATTATAATTTACTTACATGGTAAGACATATTGTCGCAGCATCCAAAAAGTCCGTTTGACTGTAAAGTCTACAGGTAGTTGGCACACCTCCAGTTCTTACCTGTGAAGACAGATTCGCCCAACACTAAGCTCTGTGCAGACTTCTGAGCGTCTGCTGGAAAAACTTTAATGAGACGTACATTTCCCTTTCTACGAAGAACGGTTGAATGTGGTGTACGTGTTAAATTTCAGACATGCAGGTACAATTGAGCTGAGTGTTTATAAAAAATATCGCACTGCCGGGTAGCGAGACACTAGAGTAATCCCGCTGCCAGTGGCAGGTATCGATGGCTGGATTAAAACACCATTTTCGCTGACGTTTAAGCATTTCAGTCGGACCGTTCGCTTTTTAATAGTAGTGGCACAAGCTTTTTGTAAAGCCATATTTTCGTTGCTTTTTAACTAAAGTCGACACAGACACTGTTCTAAGCTCGACTTGATAACCGAACGTAAATACATATAATATTATCGTCCCTACTTTATGTTTGACAGAAAAAAAGATCTTAATTGGTTTTTTTAAGATTATGTACCTATACAAAAAGATATATAAGATAATATACTGTACCTATTGTATCAGGGAATTAATAAGCATTTAGTCTATACCGAAAAGAAGGTATTTAATCATTTAAAATATTATATTTTTCGCCTCAGCTTTATGCCTACCCAATAGACAAAACCCAGAATTGACCAATAGACATATTTGACAGGTTACATAGTTTGGAAATCGATGTCAGGTGTATGAAACTATAAAGAATAATATTCGCAGCTATAAAATTTTATGTTGATAGGAGCGCTGGCTTCATGGTGTACATCAATTGTTCTGCAGTATGGTGGAGCACGCCCATCGGCACGGAATATAGTTTTAGCGTACTGCAAGGCAATACAGAACTTTCGTGTTTATATTATTCATACTCACTCACTAGAACACTGAAAATTGGTTTGAACATACATGCAATATTAACATAAATATTTCTTCAAAGATTCTATACGTGCCTATTATCTATATGTACATAGATAAAATCTTACAAGACTGTGTACCTATAATTAAAATAACTGTTAAAGATTAACAAGGCAACTGATTTAAAAATATAATAGGTAGGTAATTGTTTAAATTGTTGTGATGCGTAAGAATAAAGTCGCGTTTTGATGACCTTTTCAGTTCCAAATTATCTACACAGTTTTTTGACTTTTTGACAGTTTTTTGACTTAAAGCGGGTGATAGAAACTTTGCCCATTTAATTTTGTAACAATTTAAAAAACAAATTACATGTTAGTTCTATTATCTACAAAACCGTAATACCGTGTTTATTAGAGCATATTATTATGTATCTATACTTAGCATGGATTATGGACTTTAATCCCGTTAATACCTCTTCTATTTGAACTTCAATGAGTTTTTCAGAATATTTTCTTGAGAGGGACAGGAACTATTAACGAAACTTTTGTTGCATCTAATCAACACAAGCGAAGCTGTGAGCGTCCACTAGTATTATAAGCATAAAACGTTTTGACCGAATGGTCGCACGATATTTCGTTTTGGCAAATGTTTTCTAACGACCAGTCTTCTCTATAAAAGGACCCTTATATCGTCGACAACCTGAACGGGTTATTGAGTTTATGAAATCGAAGGCTCACGGTTGTAACCCAATATAGTGTAATATTGTCATGTTTTATCGCAAGAGCGGGTGAAATATTTTATACGGTTTTTTGTCAATAACCGGCCTACGGAATTTCATTTTCTTACCAGTTTCCTATAATTTCAGTTTATTGTTCATGTAAATTGTGTTTATCCTTTAGCCTTATTATGTAATTTCTTATATAAACTCTGATGACTAGACTATTAAAAAGCTCAGCGTGATTTTTATTTCACTCCGACATACTTGGGGAATTGTTTGTTAGAAGATACCAGCTGTTTAGAGCAGGCATTAAGTAGAAAAATTGTAGATGTGACTCATTAAGTTCGGAATACAACTTAGTCTCGAAACGTAGGAAAGTTACAGTTTACTCATACTTTTTAACTTTGATATTTAAATAAAAATATTTATTTTGATTTTTTTTACATAATACGATTAATTTAACAGAAGATAACCGCTAAATGCTTGCACACTCACAACTGACTTCCGGTAGGGAAACCACATCACAAACTCTATGACACTGGGTTGGCCACTAACCCCTGCACCAATCGCGTGGAGAAGCGTGGTGGAGTATGAACTCCCGCAGCTGCGTCTGTGGGGGAGACCCGTGCCCAGCAGTGGGACGTCTATGGGTCGCAGCGAGCGATTCGAACCTGGGTCCCACGGCCACTGACCACCGCGCCACGGATTCGTCATACCTAAATATTTAATTCACTACTAATGTAATCAATACACGGGCTTGTGAATTCTGTCAGTCCACGATTAACTACCGGGGTGGACTAGGCCCATTCTGTTCTCAAACAAGGGGAAAATCTCAGCTCACAAGTGAAAGTAAGGTATCAGCCAAACATGAACTATAGTTTATTTTAAAATCTTGATACCTAATGGTAAGAATATTAAGGTATGCAGCTTGGAAATTGTGACGTAATTTCATAAATGAGTTCAGCGCATCGCAGCAGAGTTGGTATTATGTAAATGAATTGCGACTGACTCAGTCAGTTAGCGCTCACTAATTAGCTGGAAAACGTAACGATGGGAGGAAAAGTTTAATTTATATGTGTCCGCACCCTTCGTTTTACGTGATTTACGTGTTACATTTAAACTGTTTTAAATTTATATTTTTCTTGTAACTTTAACAATCTACTTGGTATTGTTAGATTTTTTCATTAGGTACATTATTATGTGACTTTATATGCTGTTTGCAAAACTATGGTAGGGCTTTAATAATAAAATTAAACAAAAACAGCAGTCCCCTTCAGGACACGGAAATCAACTGAGAAAGGTGTGGAGAGTACTCCATGACGCTATTTCAAATCGTACCTAAAAAGTGGAAGGTTTAGTGGCCAGTCCGATTGCCTGAAGTGTTTAATAAGACCTAGCAAGCTAACCGGTACAGCTTTACACTCGATCGGTCGATGGTGTAGCTATTAAGTTATTATCTAATATCTTGTGAATTGTTAGTATGAAAATTAACAATCTTACCTTCCTTGTTAATTAAGGTATCAACTTTCTTCATAAATATAAATCTTCTTATAGAACAAAAGACGGATACTTTGTTATGGATTAGTTTTCATCTACCTTTGTAGGTGCCTAGCTATCTCGCAACCGGGAATTCACCTGAAATATTAAGTTACCTTTCGGGGTCTTAGATTGAAGATTTTCATATTTTTAGGGAAGTTACATTCCCTCATTTACCTAAATTAACTAAAACATTCCATTTGGTTCTGTGTCCGTACACAAAAGAAGTACGAAAGTTTGAAACTATGAATAAATTTATAAGATAGCTTTATTGTAGCCTCAAATACCTACTACGTGTAATAACTTGTACAAGTGGCCACCAGTCGATCGAAAATTTGAAATTCAACCGTAATTCTATAAATATTATACTCATCTATGACGCTATTTGTTCATTAGAAGTCATAATGTTTTTATACAAATTGTGTAATAACATACAAATTATAATTCCATAATAATTGTGTTTCTGCACTTTTTCAGTGTGTAAACGTTAACCACCTTTCGTAGATCATTTAGAAAAGGGTTAACAACATGCATTAATATAATTATAATATAAATGAATAATTATAGAAGAATGCGTAGGTACCATAAAGTATTGAATCTAGTAACATACTCGTAATAACAAAATAAATATCTTAACAAGTATCAATGCAAGTAAACAACCAGTATTGTAATGAATACCCTTAGCTATTACCAAAATAAATAAGTTCTAATTCAAAAGAATTGTAATCATTAGAAATTGACTCCCTATAATACCGCCCGTCGAACCGGGCTTTTCCAAATAGTGAAATGTTCTCCACACACCGAACCTTTATAAAGTTGTGTCCACAAATGAATTTTTAGAATAACCACAGTATAACTAAATTATAATAAACTATTATGGGTTTATCGTCTGTGATATTACACCTAGGTGCCTAGCTAGCTAGGTACTTACTGCAAAAGTCCTAGAGTTTCATCATGAACTGGTATTGGTCAACATCAGATAATAATAATAGGTTTAAGACATTTTGACCACAAATTAAAAAAATATTAATAGTATATATATTGTATTCGTTGTTTATACATATATTCTTTTTTACTTTTTCTCGTTTAGATATGTATAAATCCCTACTCTAAAAATGAAACTACTTTAGAACTATCAAAGGAGCATCACGAAATACTCATGTACGTACTTTAATTTTCCACAAACAGGTTCTACCTGAATACCTATTAATCAGTGTAAACACTGTGAACACGCCCTTAAACAGGTACGCTCTCGTTTACCCTCCGCGTATGAATGTTTATCTCCAGGAACTTTCCTTTCCTTTTTATTCCATTCCTTCCCTCTGAATGAATAAATAAAGTGAATCGACGCCACTTCTAATTGAAGTCGAGTTTTCGCGCCACCCCTAGATATTGTTACCCCTAGTTTAAGTAACATTACCTACAGGAATCCAGTATGGTATTATTTTAATTTATTTCAAGGACAACATGGGTTTATACTTTAATATTATTTATAATGCGGGGGTGGGTTAAGCTCACAAGGCACTGCGACCAAAAAATATCTATTGTAGCGAATAGTTTAATATTAGGAATATCCCACCGACTTTTTAAAATGAACACATGCAAATCCATAAATTGACTAAATATCTATTATATTATTTAACTCAGTATAACTCATTAAGTATCCGATTCATGGAAATAGTAATTAATAAAATAACTAAAAATATGGATTATATTTTAAATGTTTTTATTGCTGTAATCATTTAAAGGGGTTTATTTGATTGAAGTTTTTGAGATCTCAAAATAATACTTATTATGGTAAGATAAAATCTGGATGTAATTTACAGACGCCTGTATATCCTAGGTATGAATTACCTCATTCAAAACCTGAACTCACTAGATTGTCCAAGCCTGGGCTACTAGGGCTGATGACCATGTGATTTAATTGACCTCCCAATGTTTTTGGCTGTACAAAGGAAGTAAGCGCCAGTTAATGAGTACAATATCTAAATGAATGGGCGAGTTGCGAGGCGACACAGCGGCGCCGTTTGAAATCGTGCTAATTGAAAACGAAACTCCTATGTTTTCATTCCATTGGGTCCCGTTTCAATGCCACCCGCTCTCGACCAACGACGTCACATGCAAAGTGCTATATTTCAAAAACGTTTGCAGCTATGAATTTTGATTTCACCCGCTTCTACCTCTAGTGTTTGTGTTTTAATCTATTTACAGTTCAGCGCAGTGATAAAATATGGTGCACGCAATTGCAAATTTCCTCCCTCTCACTCAATGTGAAAGAGGTTGTAAGTTAAACGGGGTGGATGGATGGAGTTTACTTCGGTAAGTAAGGCTAAAAAGACAACTGTTGAAATTAATAGAATAACAATCTTGAAATGTAACAAAATGTAAAGTTGTGCAGCTTATTGCGCAAATATTAATTAATAAATATGTGGTCGTAAATATGGTCAAAATTAAAAATAATTGTTACCTACCTTAAAACATTAAAAGCCATCAGTCCTATAGACGCACCGGCATTATATAATCGCTTCTATTTGAGAAGATATGGTCAGCTCTCAGCTGGGATCCCTCTCGACCGCCAAATTCCTTCAATTTACGCGGCGAGACCGCCGTTAAGATTATGAAATTATGAATCCGCCACAAACCGAGATTTGTTCGAGAGACCGCCGTAAATCGTCTGACAAATGTTTGCCATTTGCACATTCTACAATTGCAAACATTTAAATAACATTTACGAAACCGTGCCGACATTTTGTACACTGATCTTTATTTTTTATGTCTTGCATATAAAATATTGTGTATTAGCTATGTGGTCAAATCTTTGATCAACAATACCGGTCAAAAGGTTTAGGAGAGGCCTATGTCCAGCAGTGGACTTCAAAAGGCTGATGGATGGATGGAGATAACCAAACTGAAGTTAGTGTAAGTGTAGTTTAAAGTTATAGCACTGTCATCGGTCCTTGTTATGTGTGCAAAGATTCAAATTAATCCGACGATAAATCTACATTTTACATAGTTCGGTTATCAACAAAAGCGAGTTTTTTAGTTTTATAAACGATGTTGTTATTTAAAACGGACTTGAATCTAAACTTTAGCGTGTCTTAGGTACATCTAATTGTTTGTAATAACAAAATTTTGATAATTTAATTATGTACCTCAAGGTACACAATTATTATTGACGTACACAATTATCATTGAAGTCACATTTAATTGACGACTCTTTGGCGTAATAATTGATTGTATTGTTTTCTGTATGTGCCCGCCACCCGCAACACAGTTGTATTGTGTGATCGTTAATTAATTTACTATTATTTATTGAAAGTGAAGTCATGGAATATTTAGAAAAATACAGTTTTTTTTTAAGATTCACTAGAATGTTCTTATTTTCTGAGCAATTAACTAATTGTGGTTTCTGCACGAGACCTGTCGGTATTTGCTAAACTAAAACATACATCACTTGTTAACTTCATTTGCAAAATATATAAGACTCTTCGCACTCTCTCTTTTAATTAAAGTTTAGTATTTATACCTACAACTAGTGGGACTTATACCTAAAACTAAACTACTAACTGTAATATTCTGCGGTTTATGGATAAAGCTACCACAAAACGTAACGTGTATGGATACTGCAGTATAAACGGGCTGTGGTGTCGTTATAGGAAATTAAGGGCGCTCCAATATAAATAGCGAATTGGCCAAATAAATATCGGATCTATTTTGGTAAAACGCAGTTTTAACGATGGAGGTTTGAGGTTTAATTATGCGGATTTTGTCTTTTTCAATCTCGTTATCTTTAATATTACATTAAGATAATGAGGTATTTGACCTCTGTACCGATATTGCCATTTATTTAAGGAAAATTAGGGACTTAAATAATTTTTATTCAATAATTTATTCTAATAGCTTTAGTCCTTATTTTTTATCAATACCAGTAAACTTCATTACCTTTGCTTATGTAGTAGGTATAGCATTCGGTACTAAAGTCCAGCGGTGAACGAAATCCGGAGGGATTGCTGCACATGTACAGTCCCGCACGCAATAATCATGTCTAAAACGAATTACTTATTGTGTTTTGTAACAAATTAGTATAGCATACCGATTGGTATATTGATTTAGCCAGCATTCATACTATGACTTGCCGCCAGTTACATGCTTATCGGTTATTGTTTACTTCAATGCGTAGCTACATAACTATTTAATTAAAAAGTTAGTCTAATAATAGTAACACGACTTCCATTAAATTGTCACGATAAGTGCTGTCGCTTGTTGCGGGTTCAGTACTCATATTATCATTTCTACCGTCCTCATCTGTATCATCTTCAGAGTTGTTGTCTTCGATGTAAATACTAAATTCTTCCGGTACCAAGTCTACAATGTGGTCACTCTTTGTAAAATCATCTTCAATATCCTATATTTTTTGGACAAAACATCGCAGTCTCTCATAAACTTTAACATATTATCTGTTATTACCAAACTAAATAAATTAAGACAAAAAATAAGCAATCTGAAACAATTTCTAAAAGCGCAACTGTACTTCATTCGAATGGCAAAACGCTTACGACTAACTCACACGCCCGCCCCGAGCCTCGATTACTCCGAACGAGACATTAATTTCGACTTCTGCGCATTTACGGTCAGCGCTAGACTTCCGTGCCGGATGGAATATACAGGCAAAAAAATGAAATTAAAACTCGTATATACACTCGTATAGCTACACAATAAAAAAATATATAATACACTTTCTTCCTGAAGCTTATTAAAAGCTACTTTTATTCGGTTTCCTTCACATAAATCAATTTTTGTGGATTCTATTCTACATTGAACTAATCGCAGGTTTATAGTGGCACAAAGCACTTTAACTCATTTGTAGAGTGCAATTCTTTTAAAATGCTGCCATTTTACTCGTTTTTACTCTCTACCGGCTGAAAGTTCAGCTGCAGTAATCATTTAACGGACCCCAATTGATGCACTCAGCCACTGGATTAGCGATTCTCTTTAATCGAGATAAGGCTGCTGGGGTGGCAAGGCCTCGGCCCCTTACCAGTTTCAAATGGAACAGCTAGCTACAAACTGTTATGGATAAGCGCAAACTTGGTACAGTTCCTATTGTTTAAGTAAAACCCCACCCTTAGCAATAAAATGCTATGCTGCATGCATTGACGAAATAATTGGACTAGCCAAGCTGAACATTTTACACAAACGTTTCTCTTTCAAGAAAAATGTGGCGCCATCCCGTACAACTCTTACGAACTACGCGAGTGCATCGTTGCTGCCGTCTATCGCTTGCTGAGAAACGTATTGACCTGAAAATGATATTTTTAGGGCCGAAGCGCATGAGCGTTTAGTAAGGCGCGTTAACCGTATCCTTAGGAATTAATATTTACGTCAATTGCTACATCAGATCGGTTTGCGAGAGGATCATGACCCCACTAATAACCACGAGTCTCTCTTCTAATGGTCTCTGGTAACTCTCTCTCTCTCTCTCTTACTTTTACGTAACTTTGACAGTTAGCCCTTCTTGAGCATTACCCTGTTTTCATGAGCAATTTTCTGTCATCGTGTAGATGAAAACATAAAACTGGCTTTTATATGGTATGAAAAACTATGTAAATAATTTAAAAACAGTAATGATAAAACTTATGAAACATTACAGAAACCGAAATCTATTTATAAAATTATAATTGCTTGCGGCCATATTTCGTGTCAGTCAAACCAAAAAGTATCCTTTATTAAGTGATAGATAAGTTTTTAGTAAAATTACAGTTGGATCTCGTACTATTGTGAGATCCAACCTACCTAGAGCACTTTTACTCACAATGAAACCTGTTCTAAGTTGGAAATCTTTTTGTACTTTTCTAACAGAAGTTGGTTAAAAAGGGAATCTGCACTGCAAATCGACATTCTTCGGGTTGATTACTAAGCGCCCGAGAGGCCAGATTTCATGGAGCTATTGCCGTTCACGCTTAGTCGAAAGTGATCGCTGGGGTGATATTATTTAAATGTAATCTTTTTTCGATACTTCTCGCTTCGTTAATACGGTCGACGTTATCTTATTAAAAATGGACACGATGAATATTCTGATTCGACAGTTCAAATAAGGGAAGCAGTGATAATTTGAGGTTATAGCTTGTGTCAAACAAAGTGCAGTTAGTTAACAAAATAATAACATATAGAACAAAAATGTGTAGGACTTAAAATACCCTTCAATCACCTTTGAAATATTACACAATTAATTAAAATACATTGTTAAATACATATCATCAATGTTAAAAAAAATCTTAACACATCATCAATTATATTTAAGCAATGCTATTAATTAAAACAGCAAACCGCCTGTTATATTGTCCTCTAAAAGTATTATCGTTACCGCAAGAAGTAAACTTTATTAGCGGCGCACAGTTATTCAGTTTCAGGTTAGTGAATTAGATTATGGGGGAAATATGCGAATTGTAGTACTATTAAATAATTGGTCGCGTGCCGGCGCCGTGGCGCCGATGTCAACGCCGGCACTGCATGCTGAGGCGCACTGCGGCAGAATACCTACTTAATGTACTAAAAACTTGCAGGCTCCTACTATAATTACTAACAGAACATAAGACTTCGTTTTAAACACAGCTTTAAACACTATTTTCCATTTCTGCTATATTGCGCAACTTTATGGTGCAAAGTACATGTCTTACAAATAGCAGATAAGTGGGTTTTTGAGGGATTATGGAAACTTTATTGTGTTTTTCTCCCGACTGCACGACGCAAAGAAGGGTGTTGTGTACAGTTTATGTGTGTATGTTTGTTCGTCTGTGGCGTTCTAGAGACCAAACGCGTAAGGCGATTTAGATGATTCTGACGTCAAAACACCGCCACTACTTCTACCCTTTCTTTGTCCCACTGTTAGACACGGGTCTCCTCTCAGAATGGGAGGGATGACGTCAAACGATTCGTCTTAACCTTGCGAGTGTCATTACGGAAATGATAGCACCAAGATTCACCACAGCGACCAACCGTACGCCATATTGTCAAAATGAAAACACAAAGAAATCGGCCAATATCATATTGGGTATCGTTGAATAGGTATTTAAAAATAATTTTAAGGTTCCTTTTATCATATTAAATTTCAAATAATAGTTAAGTAGGTATATAAAATAAATTTTGATTCTCGCTAATTTTCCTGCTCATATCATTTGTTTTGCAGGCGGGTATTTCTTTTTTAAATTAAGTATGCGACTTTTAAATATCAATGGTACTCTAAGACAAACAAAAATATATAAAACCGAAAACTATCTGTTGGACATGATCCTACAGTACCTAATGTTTTGTGTAGGCACTTTGTATGGATTACTACTTTTACTTAGTATATAAAATCCGAAATTATTGTAAATTTAATATGGATAATAGCGATCATTATTAAAATGCATCCATTGCTATGTTTTCGACGGCAGTGCGACTTATACCTTAATAGACCTTTTTATCGCTAATTGACATGCATTTTTATTGACGTGCTTACGTTGACTCCAATTTGCGTGATGGAAAAGAGAGATGAGTCGTGAGCACGTGCGCCTGGGTATAAAACTCGTTATAGGAATAATTTTTTGAATTTATTCTCGCAAGACTTTGAGGTCACATGAAATGTGTATTTAGGATATATAAATGAGATGAAAATACCATTTAAATCCTAAAAATAATGAATGTGTTACTTAACTAATGAGCTCACGTATAATAGGTACGTTGAGTATAATACGTACTACCTTGTATATTTAATTGGGCCTTTCAAGGAGGTTCATTAATAGGAGGAGGAGTTAAATATAAATATCTTTTAGGCCAATCATCTTTTATATCGGGTCGAGATAGAGTAAAATTTTCTGCTACAAACCGCTCGTAGCAACCTGCACTGCGAAGTAAACCAGTATGCAGTGAGCGTATGCAACAACACAGTATCCGTTACTGACTGTTTAGAGGATCCGTCCTTGTTAAACAAGATGTAGTAGTGCATAGTGCACTTCGATTTCAACATCATTGCCCTGAGAAATCATTCAGCATTAGGTATATTGTTTTGACGACACGTAGAATATGCGGTGCTAAAGTTCTCATCACAACATCGATCCTTGTCTTTCGTTTAGCAGCAAGATTTGTGGTCTCATAGCTGCGACCCATAGACGTCCCACAGCTGGGCACGGGTCTCCCCTACAGACACTGCTGCGGAGGGTCTAGAGCGTACTCCACCATGCTGCTCCAATGCGGATTGGTGGAGGGGTTAGTGGCCTACCCAGTGTCGAATGTTCTCGAGCCACTCATAAATACCTACTGTATGTACCTGTAACATTCAAGTCACGTAAAAAATAAATCCGTTTATAAACTTGAGAGCTTTGTGCCGAAGCCTCGTATTACTTATAATAAGTAATACGGAGGTCGATCGGGGTCCTAAAAATTATTAATGTGCAAAATGATACAAAGACTGAAGACTAAGAAACTTCACCGAGGCGCGTGATGTAACTTCAAAGCGTTTTTTTATTTAGTTTTCCTCATTGAAGGACAGCAAATATAACAATGCTGCATATAATATGTTCATAACTTGTTTAGAAAACCCAACATTTACTCTATGTAAAGCTCGGGGCATCTCGGGGCCTCTTGGGGCCTTTGCCATAAAATATGATAATTATATGACAAAGGTAAGGTAAGGTAAGGCAAAATTATAACGTCCTTCTATTAAGTGCGAGGTTATTGAGCAAGAAACCTATGTAATTATTTTTTAAATGAATCTGCAGAAAAGTATAAATACCAAAAATACAAGTCTCAGCTCAAATTATAGCTTTACAGCTTTTGTAAATAGCTTTAATTTATGTGCTTTAAAATTTTATAAAAATTATTATCTCAAGTTGATGTTCTACAGTTAACCAGTCTCCGCCACGTCCTCGACTTCGGAGGTGCGAATGGTACCTAAATCATTCACTATTATCATAGGGCCCGGGCTCAAAATAAGCAAATTTATACCTTTCAGCATTCCTATAAACAGAGTATAATAAGAGAGTAAGTCATCTTCGGCCCCGTAGGAGATATAATAGTTAAAACTAGCTAATAGAAAAACGAGCTAAGTTTAAAATAAGGCTTAACAATGTTCCGTGTGTTGAAGTTTATTCTTGTCTATAGTAGGTAGCAATGTCTACAAATCATAGCTCAGCGCAGTACCATTTTACCAGCCATGTTACAATGGAGTGTCATTGCCAGCAGGTATGTAGTATATCTGCGTATGTTAAATAAACATGTTTCTAATCGTTTTACATTAGAAGATATCCTACCTACTTTGAGATACAAGTAGGTACCTACTACAAATGCACCAAAGAGTTCATTATTTCAATTTTTATTGTATAGGTACACATGTCGTATTTTTTACAATTCAATTGAAATATCGGTGCAATTTCCACGTACTTGGTGCTAGGCAATTTTAGACCCCCGGTCAAATTTTACAGTGGGTAGGTACTGGCTTAACAACTTCATAACTTATTTAGGTACCTTCACAGTGGTGATAAACAGTCGTCATTAAGATTCCGCGTGAGTTTCTTAGGAGGTGACGTTTTTAGGAGAATATTTTTAGTGTTTGAGGAAGTTGCGAGTTCGTAATTAGTTTGGTGTAGCGCCCACCAGGTGGCTCCACAGTGTTTGCAGTATCATCACGTCCCATAACTTTTTCATTTGACGCGTACACGAACAACTTTTCCATTTCTTTTTATTAACATTGTAACGAAAATGAGAGTAGGCTTTATGAGAAACGGATACCTGATGGTTTTACCTAAAATGATATTGCTGGCGAGACGCGGTGCGTAGTTTGTATTGAGATGGTACTTACGTGGGAATGGCACGAGTTATATTGAGACATTGTTATTTCGATTGAAACTGCTATCGTACTAGACCTGGCAAATCTTTACGTAACAAGTACACTGACAAAGTCCCTAAAATTTAATATTGATAATGGAAATCTAAATTTTACATTACTCGATAAATTCTACCCGTTGAACCATGCCCTTACCACCATATCCGTCCCATGGTATCGTATGTTTAGAATTTTAGATAAATAGATACGGATATTTAGACAGATACGGTCTTGAATGCCAAGTTTCAACGACACAAACATAAACATTTTAGATCTTGAGTAGGTTTGATAACCGTTAGATAAAAATAGTCCTCGAGTGGAGACTGCGTCTCGGAAAACAAAATATTGGCCGCCCTCCGACAGCGTAAAGTAACTTTCTTTAGTATATATAGTGCGTAATTACTTCATTCGATTTAATATTACCCTGATTTATAATTATAGGGAACTGTGACTCACAGCTTGGGCACTTCTTATTGCAGAGTTTATCTCACAAGCTCAGTCCCCAGATCCATGACTCACGCTAGGGGTTTCAGAAGGTAGGTAATGTCAAAACACATTTAACAGAATCTTTGTAGTTTGCTGTAAAAGCTTATTGCAAAGAATTGTGTTTAGCATAGAGCTCGAATCTCGATACATAACTTAGGAGTGAGAATTAATGGAAGAAATAGTGTAGGTGTAGGTAGGTCAGGTGTCGGTTTTAGGCCCTAACACTCGTACTTGTACTCTTACTTTAAGCATTCAAAAATTTTCGCTCTCTCAGTCTCTCAATTGATCTCTCAGCTGTATACTATATTGTATTTCTAAATAATACGAAGTAACCGTTCAAACACTCACCGATATGAATCCCTCGAACCACCCGTTTGAGCAGTTATTGGCCACTCGACGACCAATTGACGCTCAAACGCAATATCCTGCCCCGAGTGTTTAAGGATTTCTTATGAATTAACTTTTTATTCTATCTTTATAAAATCATTAATGAAAACATGTTTCGCTGATTTGTAATCTATAACAAATTGTTTATATAAAATGCAGTTTACCTGGGGTCAATTGAATACCCTGCCTGGTTAGTTACGCTCATTTTCACTCGATATTTAAACTGTAGTCATTTTTACTATATTTTCATACTGAATACTAAATTCATTAAGTAATACCTATTCCTAGTATGTAATATATAATATATCAAGCAATGTCGTGTTAGTTACAACATTTATAACTGAAAAAAGGGCTGGACGAATGTTTATGATCTTAGATATGATAAAATCGTCTGCCGAATAGCAGAAACAAAGCTAAACATCTGAAAAGTAAATGGTGAAAAAATTATAAACAAAATTAACTTTTTCCTACATTTAGTATGCGACGGCTTTTAAGATGATATCTCGAGAATGGATTAACCAATTCTGATGTTTTTTTGTAGTTGTTATTAGTTTATAAAATAATTAAGAGTGTATTTTAGTACGGATATATTTTATATTAATTTAAATTTACTGATTTGAGAACAGAGAGCACCTACTGATATATTAATTTTAAAATGGAGGTTTTCATTCTGACATCAATCGACATGGGTTTTTTGCGTGCTCGAGTGAGTTCGCGCGAGGAATGTCCTAAACATTTTATTACATTCGTAGCACGTAAAATATAATATCCCTACCCACACTCAGCGTACGCGTTGCGAGCAAATATCTAAATGTAATTTCCATGCGTTGTCCCCGCAATGTTTTCCCAGAAAATATTAACATGGAAGGCAAGGGGCTGAATCTCTCCTAAGTAAGTTGCAAAAAATGTACGTGATTTTACTTCAAAGTCCCTTTTGTCTTTATGGAGGGAAGGCGTAAGAGTACAGGCACGAGAATGGCACATACGAAAAAAATTACGCAACGTAATGATGATGTGCCCGCAATTTCCTTGAAAACAAAATATTTTCTTTTTACAGTGACAGAAATGTATTCAACTAAGAACAGCAGGTTTACTGTTCCCCAGCTCGCGCCGGTAGCGGCGCTCAGACGGCGCGGCGGAGAGCTGTGCTCTACGACTCATTACGAAACTATACGATGTACGTTTTAAACCAAAATTCTTAAAGATATTTTTATGATGCTCGTACCAAAACTTTGAATTCACCGACAGCTTAATGGTAGCTGCTTCGCCACATTCACTGCATCTTAAATAGGAATATCATAAAATACGAAATAAAATATGTGGGTACTCAACATATTTTATTTCGTATTTTATGATATTATATTATAATAGAATCGTGTCGATTTTACAAGAACAGAGTGAAATAAAATTGGAAATTCTGGGTTCCTTTAGCAGCAGTAGGTATACATTAACTGAACTAATAGCCTTTGACTGGGAAATTTTATCAGTCTCATTATTAGAAACGTCGGGGGCAAGAAGTGATCGCCGCGGGTGTCTGCGATACCCTCCGATCGTGTACTCGTACTCTCGCGTATACTAAGTGTTTGATTCACTTAATCTATTTTTCTACTAATGTGTCCCCATTCCACATAATCGACTAGGGTAAGAAACTTATTCATATTGAGACACTTATTCAGCTTCCTACTGCGACATTCAACGAAATTGGCCAGCTTAGTTCGGTAATGTAAGGATATTTTTGTCGATGCTGCGAAAATAAGAAAGTTTTAACATGCAATGAAAATGTTTGCGGGAAGTTTTACGACTGGGTTTTACAAAAACTGTAATAGTATAGCTCGAAGCTGAAGTTTTAATGATTATTGGCTATGTATTTTGTAACCATTTACCGGATATTTGGTTTAAATCGAAATCTATAAGAGAATATTACCTATTACCAAAGTAATCACACTAGCACATGATATGTGGGATAATTTAAAATTACAGTAATCATTACATTGTAAAGACTATGATTTAAGGTGAAAAAAAAGTGTCTAATCGTTTATTTCACTTTAAACGTTTAAAGTATGCTTACTACTTATTTATAGTTACTCATATTTCATTAATAACTTACATTAAATAGCATAACTTCACGCTTGTATTTTCCCGAAGAGGTAGGCAGACGTGTGTATACAATACACCCACTTTTTTAGGTGGTTAGCCTATTGCCATGCACCTGGTACCAAACCAGACTCCAAGCTGCTACCGGGTATTTCAAGTTAGATATACCCAATACATAGTTGTTTCCTGACCCGGGGTACATACCAGGCTACGAGCATTACTAATTAGTAATTTAAAAGCAAACTATTTAAACCATTTTGATATTTGAAGGAAGGTATTATTAAATACGTATTTTGCTACGAGCGAGAGCAGCACAGTAAGCCTGTGAGTGTGTCTGTTTACGAGCATCTAGCTTTACGATGGAAACTCCTGAAGCCGTGCATGAAAATATTAAGTTTCAAAATAATATCTTTTTGCATTTTAAAGGATACAAATTGTAAAACTGATACGAGCAAATAGTTTGTTTAGATGCACTTTAAACTACTGCTATCCGATTTTCAATTGATTCAAGGTGAACTAATAATAAATGTGAAAGTTTGTATTTTTGGATGTTTGTTACTCTATCACACAAAAGTACAAAACGAATTTGGATCAAACTTGGCACATAGATGATGATAACCTAGATTCGCACATAGTGTAATTTTCTCTTCCACCACTTCCGCGCAGCATGTATTAAATCGGTTATTTATTTAATTTTTAAACTAAACTATTAACTATGTACGGTAATAGGCCTGAGATGTTAAGACTACTAGTTCACTAAGTCCATTTTATACTCATCTTTACGACCGATGCCTTTAGTTTTACGATAGGGTCTGCTAAGGCCATAAAAATGTAATATATTCTATTACCGGGGCACCTACTGAAACTATATTTTGGAATCTACTTAATTGTATAAATCTAATGTACAGTATATTGTTATGGTTCCGCGATTTAAAAAAATGTGAGTATTTGATTTTTAAAAGAGACTTAATTTTATTATGAAGATATTCAAAACAGGCAACATAATCAATATTAAGTATTTTGTGATATTATTACAAATATCGTATCCCACCATTTTTTCTACCCTGTCTGCACCGTTTTTATTAGTTTTCCCACATCTTCAACGTAAAACCTATCGTTAATACTTGTTGTTATTGTAAATGCAAATAGATAAATTAACATAACAAGCCTGTATTTCCCCGAAGGGGTAGACAAGTAAGACCACCCTTATCATAACATTGTTGAACAAGTTAAGTTGGTAAGACCCCATGTATTTTTTATTATTAACCTTGTACAATATCGATTACGAAATTTAAATTGAAATAAACTAATGATTTAGTAATTTACAATTAAAAAACAACTCCAAACTATAAAATATTTAGGTACATAGGTACTTAGAAAAGAAATTACGGCCGACATTTTTGTAAGCCGCTATTTTGTAAGTTACTATTAAAATACCTAAGCAACACGGTGCTTAAAGCTCAGTTTAATGGTAGTTGAAGACCGTGACACTTAAGTAAGAAAAAAGATTATCTTTTATGTGAAGAAAATTTTTGTAAAAACCGAGGGATTTGAAAAAACTGGCTGGAAAACTGGCTTTGCTTGTTGAATAGACGAATAGGACGTTTTATCCTTTTCTTATCTATATATATAAAAGGAGAAGGTGACTGACTGACTGACTGACTGACTGACTGACTGACTGACTGACTGACTGACTGACATATCAACGCAGGGCCTAAACTATAAGGGCTAGAAACTTGAAATTTTGCACAGGGGTTCCTTTTATAACGTAGGGGAGCACTAAGAAAGGATTTTTGAAAATTCACCCCCTAAGGGGGTAAAACGGGGGTGCAAAGTTAGTATGAAACTTTGCCGTTTTTGAAGTCGTTAGACGGGTAGACGTCGTTAATGGGTCTAATTCTACGCGAGCGAAGCTGCGGGCGTCCACTAGTATTTAATAAAATGCGAAAATGTTTTACAATCAACTATATGATAGCGTACATAGCATACATTTTATTTTTAATCAACTTCGAAAAAAGAGGAGGATGTCCCACTTTATGCATTTTTTATTTATGTCCAGCGATAAATTCGTCCTTCATAAACCGATTTTAATGGTAATTTCCTTAATGTTTGTGTTAAAATGATCCTTAATGTGTGTGTTAAAACATATTTCCAAGGTCTCATTTTCAAAATTCAAAAATTTACCCTAAGAGTAGTAAACAAGCCTAAAAAGACAGGCCTAGCAATGTTTAAAATAGTTGTGTTAATTTCCTTTTAATGTCAGTATCTGTGTACGAATTTTGATTTCTTCTTTTATTTGAAAGGTCTGATTTCAGTGTAACAATTTTAAGAAAATAATCACCCATGAGCATCCAATCCTTCCATAGTCCATTGCTGGACATAGGCCTCCCACAATCGGTCTTCGCTTCTCCCAAGACTATAAATATCCTTGATATGAGTAGCAATGCTTCGTGTTCATTACCAATGTGTATTGCTTCGTTTATTTACGTAATATTTAAAAGTCGTGCCGAATCTCTCATCATCATCACAACCCTTTCTTTCCCCTTTTTTTTCCATTTTTTTATTTTTTTATTTAACATTTATTGCTTTACACATGTTTTAGTAGGTAACATACAATTAGATACAACCAACACGTGCACCTTGTTAAGGCATTGCAAGATGAGGAGAGAGGCAGACATTTTAATTAATAGTATTTACAATATATTGTTATTGTAATTATATACCTATGGCATAATACTGTTTTATCTATTGATTATTTAAATATTTATTTTTTATTTTTTGTCATGTCCTTGAGGTATTCATCTACGCTGTAATATGCTTTGCAAATTAAAAGCTATGAACGTTACATTTATTTAGTTTAGTCATTCTATACATTTTATTGATTACCTTCTACCGCTATAGGGAACTACAACTATCTACTTACTTGCTCAAGTTATTCTTCAACTTAATATTTAATTTTTATGTAGAGGAACATAAGTAATTTCGCTTTAAAACCGCATTTCTCACTTAATGTGGGAGGAGTAGTTGTATTCCCATCAATCCAGAGCTTCGTTTAAAGAAATAGGTAATTATTCGGGCGGTAAGTTTGTGCGATCGTGCGGCGACCTTATTAGTATGCGATGCACGAGATGCCGGCAGAGGCGATAACGCAAATTCGTTTTGGCCAACATCTTGCTAATAGAGTTTCACTAATTTATAAGGCCGTTAAGCTATATTAGACCCAACTTGCGTAAAACTATCCACGACAGACGTAAAAAGGTTCTAATGTAAGCCCCCGGTAAAAATTGTACGGAACTCAATCTACGAGTCCGAGAGGTATGAAAGATTAATTATGAACGATGAAATTTTACGAATGTTGCTTTCAAGCTCTCGAGATTGTTTCCTTGGTTTGATTTAATCAAATCTCGGCAGAATAATTCTGCGAACGCAAGTCTGCGAACGCAAGATTGTAGTGCCTTAACTATAGGTACGGTACTGCCGGAGCAAAATGAAGATAAAAAGCGTATTATGACAGACATTCTTAATTAAAATCTCGATTTGCTTATAAGCCACAAGCCGGTTCTACACCTGAGTATGGTAAATAAACATTAGCGAAAAATGCGCTCCCCGCTAACGAGGTTGAGCGTAGATCACTTTACTGTCCTGGGCATGTCTATATGTAGGAAACATGCTCAAAATGGAATTATTTACGCTTCATGACGTGGAACTAACAATCAAGTTTAAGTGCAGCAATAAATTTTGCCGAACAAAACAGCACCGAAAATACGCAGCGCGCTTCATTCAGTGCAAATGTGATTAACAAAATACCCGCGCTCCGGGAGGTAAAGTCAGCTCAAAAACTCGATGTGGCCGTATTTATTAATTCAATAGAAAATATACCTTTATTTCATTTATTTACTCAATAAGGCTTTCTAACTTAAAATATTCTGTTATTAGGTACTTAATACGTTTATAGGAAACATATCAGGAAAGAATGAATAATTTTTTTTTATGTTATGATTACATCTATTTTATGGACCCTTAATAATCCACTAAAAAACGTTTACTTACTCGTATGCTTGATTTTCCTCATATTCTGTCGGCAAAGCATAGTCATCATACAATAAATAAGATTTTCGAAATTTGTCATTACTTTTATTAGGAAAATAGATGTAATAAAATTTATTTTATTTCAGTGTCACTTTGTTTCAACAACTTATTCGTTCTTAAATTATTCGTAATTTTTTATTTTTTGTGGTAACTGTACAATACTGATTCGTGATGAGTAATTTATTGTTCATGCAAGTTGTACAGTTAGGTACACTAATTGTGCTTCAAAAAAAAAGCTAACAAAAGCTAAAATAATAACCAGTTTTTGTGTAGGTACCTACTGATTTTAAATGTGAGCGAATATGAAAGTTTTCTTCCTGTAAGATCCTAAATTTATGGAAAAAATCATAAAATAAATATAGTACATAATGTAAATACTTTGTGGTTTAATAATCTAATATAGTTACTTATTTTAAATCAAGCATATCAACTTATAACCAAGATATATCTATATATATAAAAGGAGAAGGTGACTGACTGACTGACTGACTGATTGACTGACTGACTGACTGACATATCAACGCAGGGCCTAAACTATAAGGGCTAGAAACTTGAAATTTTGCACAGGGGTTCCTTTTATAACGTAGGGGAGCACTAAGAAAGGATTTTTGAAAATTCACCCCCTAGGGGGGTAAAACGAGGGTGCAAAGTTAGTATGAAACTTAGCCGTTTTTGAAGTCGTTAGACGGGTAGACGTCGTTAATGGGTCTAATTCTACGCGAGCGAAGCTGCGGGCGTCCACTAGTATATATATAAAAGGAGAAGGTGACTGACTGACTGACATATCAACGCAGGGCCTAAACTATAAGGGCTAGAAACTTGAAATTTTGCACAGGGGTTCCTTTTATAACGTAGGGGAGCACTAAGAAAGGATTTTTGAAAATTAATCCCCTAAGGGGGTAAAACGGGGGTGCAAAGTTAGTATGAAACTTTGCCGTTTTTGAAGTCAAGTGGGCAATCCGAACGCGGACAGACGTCGTTAATGGGTCTAAATCTACGCGAGCGAAGCTGCGGGCGTCCACTAGTATAACATATAAATCTACAAGTTATACGTGGTTTCTATTTGTAGATGATACCTTAGATTACATGCAAGGGATGTTGCATCATCTACCAACAAAACCTTAACTAGTAATGGTTTAACCATGTATTGTAGTCACTAATTTTTTTTTAAATTAGCAACTTTCTAGCCTTAGCCTTAGCCAAAACCTTTCTAAATATGAACATTGTAGAGATGCTCTCCAGTAAAGATTGTTTGAGATAAAAGTGATTCCACACAACAACCCTTTCACTGTCCCACATGGGTCATAGAATGGGATAGTCCACCACGCTGGTCAAGTCCGAATTACAGCATATGACATTTAATTTTTAAAATCGCACATCTATCTATCTATCTATATATATATATATATATAAAAATGTTATGTTGGTTTGTGTACGCTTCAAAAACTCAAAAAGGTCTGCACCGATCGAGCTAAAATTTTAGCATGATATATAATCCGCATCAAGGATTATTTTTATCTAATTTTTGCATCAGTCTTCATCCCCTAAGGGGGTAAAACGGGGGTGCAAAGTTAGTATGAAACTGTGCCGTTTTTGAAGTCATGTGAGCAACCCGAACGCGGGCAGACGTCGTTAATGGGTGTAATTCTACGCGAGCGAAGCTGCGGGCATCCACTAGTAACTTATAAAAGTCATTGGTGCGTGCCTCTTGGATTTGAACCCGGACCGCTCGAGAGGCGAGTTCGATACGGTCACCGATGACAGTATGGGCTAAATAGAAAAAAAATATCAAATAACAAACGTGTTTTAATGTTCAATCACCCCACATATTTTCAGCAACTGGAAAAAATATTTTATTAACTTCGTTATCCTCAATGCCCTCAATTTTGTGGCTAACCAACAAGGTCCTTTCATTGGGTTAGGGATGTTTGGTGCGTATCATTCTTTAATTATGTTTTTTCCTCTTTCCTCTTCAATTTTACTTTTAACAAAATTATTCCTGATTATGTAAAACAAGATAATCGTTGTGATATAATAATGTAGAGGCTCCATGAAAATACGCAAGTAAAGTATTGTGAAATTGGCATAACATTGCTGGATTACTATGAATATATTTTTATTTAATATTTCTAAAAGTTCGTCAGTGCTCTAGATAACAGTGGTCGTACTAACTGAAATTTATATCGTGCAGGAAACGCGTTAAAAGTGGTCCGGAAATCGCATCAAGACGCCTTTGCGGGCCGCGCTTGGTTCCCGCTGGCTAATTTATACTCGCAAACTTGTGGATATTTCTTAAAAATATTTACAGCAAGTTTAATGAAAAATAAAATGTACAAATCCTTGACAAAATTCGAAAAACAAAAATGAAATACTAATTTCATTTTTGTTTTTCGAATTTTGTACATACTAATGTAACTAAAAAGCTACACGTAAAGTAAAATCGTAGCGGCTGTACGTGTATAAATTATACTAAAACTTATCGTAAATATTTATCATAGGTTTCATTATTTACTAGCTGCTACCCGCGGCTTCGCCCGCGTGAAATATAAAGAACATTGAAATTGACTTTTCATCCCAAGGGAACATAGTATAGGGATAAATATGTTAATCCAGGATGACAGCCTGGATTTTATCAAAATTGGTCCAGCCGTTTGAGTGTGAAGAAGTAACAAACAAACTTTCGCGTGTGTGAAATGTGTTTTATTTAGTAGTATTTATTCTGTTAACTATGTGCTGGTGTTGGTATGAAATGTGTATGATTAGAGTAGGTATCATTATGCTAATTCAGGTCGGTTGTGTAAGGTTGGTCTTAACCGCTTTTTAACTTAAAAATATAACAACACAAAACCGCGTACCTACCTATTTTCGGTCTATTCTTCCTTTGCAGAGGAAACGAACGACTATCGTTATTTGAAGGGGCTTTTCAGTGCTCTTGTCTCCACTCGGTTGTTTCACTATTTGAAGTACCGAGTGTCGGCTGCTTGAAAATCAATTTTAATGCTTTAACCCTTACTTCACTCTTCAGTTCAACCAAGTTTTCCCTTTGTTTAACCCGCTGATCTTACGAGTAGGTAGGTACCGGGTACGTAGTGCTCAATAAATTCGTATGAATGCAGAAAATAGCATCATCTGTGAATTAATAACGAAAAGTCGCTTTGCATTCAGTTAGTGGATGGTTAATAATCATGGAATAGATATCCTGAAATTACCTATTGCTTATATTTAAGTTGTTAATTATAATTATCATTGGCACTTCACATGCGTTCTCAAGGCATGTGAATTCGCACTTGGCCAGCAGCGGGGTGGACTAAGGCCTCTCCCATACCGAGGGGTCTCCTAAATATTATGATACAATTTTACTTAGACTCTCTAGTTGGTAGTTTGCTAAGGATTAAATTCCATCCACACGTCAGACATTTAAATTCTACAGCTGGACATATAGACCAGTCTCGATAGCTTTTAAAACAAAAAAAAAAATAATATTAGAATATAACCTATTAGATAAGGAGGAGAATATTAAAAAACATTAAAGGAAAAATAAATTCCGGGCGATCTGAGGTAGGGAACGGGAAGGGGGGGGTGTTTAAGGGGAAAAAACGGTTTATGTCGATTTCCGGCAAAACTAAAAGTCCTATGGAAAAAAGTCAAATGGCAAAGTTGTAGATAGTAAAAAGATCTAAAACATTTTTTACACTTTTTCTACATAACCTCAAAATGTATGTGAAAAGTTCAAAAAACCAAGTTTTTGGTTTTTTATTTTTATCTTTTACAAATAATTTTTCTTTTTCACGAAATTTGGTGAAAACTTACCTTTTTATGTCCCAAATACGCTGTAATTTATTTGACTAGAAATATTTATTTTTTCAACCTTATTTTGAATTAATATCGAAAAAGAACCCTAATTTTCAATCGAAAATTCACCCGTCAAAATATCAGCTTTTTTCAAAAAGTTGGTATGCTTTCTGTTCGTTGAAACCTCTACTTTCCGATGGTGAAAAAAAAAAAATATCGTACTATAGTAAATCTTCTCATAAAATGCAATTTTTAATTACTTCTTTTCCTTCCTTTGCTTTTTTTTGTCTTACACATATACATTTTTTACATCATTATACACTTTATATAGATTTTTAATATATTTAAAATATATAAATATTATTTAAAATATATAAATATATTAAAAATCTATAAAAAGTCCGTAAAAAGTTTTGTTAAAAATATATAAATATTATTTAAAATATATAAATATATTAAAAATCTATATAAAGTGTATAATGATGTAAAAAATGTATATGTGTAAGCCAAAAAAAAGCAAAGGAAGGAAAAGAAGTAATTAAAAATTGCATTTTATGAGAAGATTTACTATAGTAAGATATTTTTTTTTTTGACTCATAGGTGTCTGTTTCCCTGTTAGGCAGTTGATAACTGTATTTTTTCCCAATGCTTCCTAATACAGCGCCCATCTACATTCATATGGGTGGAACATTTGTGTCCGGAGTGCTGTCTGCATTTTTATACAGTTGATTTTGCGAAGAGAATATAAATTTATCGTTTTGAGAATACATTACATTTTCGTTTGAAAGGTAGATAGATACCTGAAATCATATTTAAACTAGCTTTTTCTGTGGCTTTCTCTGAATAGTAAAATTTACTAAACTAGGTTCGTTACTTAACCATGTTAAATAATTACTTACATAAAGTGATAAAACTATGTATTAACTGGACGATAAGTATTTCAGTAATAAAATTTCAATAATAAAATAAGAGTAATTGTGTAAGTATAACATTTTTGTATTTTATTGCATTGTAAATGCAACTTGAGGCGGTTAATACGAAGCAGAGCGACGTACCCAGCTTCAGGACAGCTCGAGCTATCAGCAGTTGTCTTGTAATAAATACGCTTCAATTGAAAATTTGATTATTTAAAGCTATAAGTATTTCAGTAATAAAATTTCAATAATAAAATAAGAGTAATGGTGTATAACATTTTTATATTTTATTGCATTGTAAATGCAACTTGAGGCGGTTAATACGAAGCAGAGCGACGTTCCGGACAGCTCGAGCTATCAGCAGTTGTCTTGTAATAAATACGCTTCAATTGAAAATTTGAAATGGAAACGGATTTTCCGATACATTAGAATTAAAGATGGTTTGCATTTCGATTTGAAGGGCCAACAGGACAAAGGAAATATTTTGATTTGAAGTTGATATTATGGTCTGAAATATTTTTTATTTTATTAATACACTTAGGTATTTTATAATATTACTGTAGACTGTTGTTTGAATTTATTTGATACATAATTCTTAAGTCCGATTAAGGCCGACTAACCCCTCCACTACTTTATCCGCAATGGAGCAGCGTGCTGGAATATGCTATAGACCTCCAGCAGAATTGTGCGTGGGGGAGACCCGTGCCCAGCAGTGGGACGTCTAGTATGGGATACAGCTTAGCTTACCTTAGCTTATAAAATTCTTTGGGTGCAGCCAAGGTGTTCCATAACTGTACATTTAAGGTATATACGGTACTCGACAGAGTAATAAGACACGAAGGGTATCGCAAATCTTAATACGTAGTTGACTACTCAAATTCGCGTCTCGTATTTAACGATGAGAGGAACAAAGCCCGGCGGCACGTCCGCCCGCCGCGCCGCCTCATGCAAGTAATCATAACATCATAAAACTTTTGCACTTCACCGAAAACCTCGTGAATCTTCTCCGGATCCCGTGTCTCGGGTAATCAGAACTTAATGAAAAGTGCGCTCGGCCGTCTGCCGCGGTGTTACGCAAATTTTAGGGGTCACGTAAAATATTAAAGAGACGAGATGAAGTGGCCAGAGATTCATTGCCTCTCCTTGTTTTTATTATTCGTAAATAAGACACCCCCAACACGTTGGCTGTTGGTTCATAACATAAAACTGGGTACAGTAAAGTTTCTCTTCAACGACTCTCGTGTAGCTCTCGTAAATGTTTAGCGTCTTAGTACCTACGTCTGTATTCTTGGATTTCTTATAATAATATTCTTGAACACTTATATTACAATAATTTTGTATTATCTTCGACATTGCAGTTCGACTCCGTTGGAATAACTCTGATTTATTTTTCAATTCCCTTAATAAAGGTAGGTAAAGTTCGCGGAGCGTTCTGTTATTTAATTTGCTCAATATTACTTGTAAACTCGTTTTAATGCTTTGAACAAGTAGAATTTAACAAGATACCGAGCAAAATATGATAAGAAAAGGTTTCGTAGAAATTCAAATAGAAAAAAAAGCGTCTCGATGTCACGCGCTTACCATTTCGCCATTTAGATAGCATTATTTTAATTTACGATTTTGTTGTACGAATTTTTATGCTCTTTTGGCTCAACTTACATAGGCTTCTTTGCCTTGTATCCACCGTGATTGAATACTTTACCATATGTATTCTGTGACTTTACTGTAAACATGACAGTCACCGAATTCTTGCAACGATCGCTAACAGCTTTGAGATAAAGCGTCACTTCCTAGAATAACTGTATGGTAGATATACATATATAATACTTATCTACCCTTTTCTTGGCTACTTTCCAGTAAGCCTATTTGGATAGTGGCGGTCTAGCAGGATTAAGATTTGTCAAATCTATACGGTTCTCAAAGAAAAAAATACATCATATCTTTTGGTCACGAAGATAATCAGTTAAACTACTTACAATTTAAATTCCACATAAACGTTTAAAGAAGCTTAAACATTAATGTGGAACTTAATTTAATTTTAGTAGGTTGTACCTACATAACGCTAGCTTTAATCTGTTCAATAATATTAAGTACTTAATGTAAACTTAAAAAGCAAACAATAAATTAAACTAGAATATGAAGGAACTAAATCATTTCTTCATTTTCTATGCAAGTATTTTGAATGCCGTGATGGCATTTCACAACTATTTCCGGAACAATGTGCAGGATGAATGCAGATTAACATAAAATGCCAAGTGGAAAACTATTAAGAAACTCACACAACCAGAACAAGTATCTGCAGATTGCGAATCACGTATTCAATTACGAGTGAACGTGATAGGAAATATTTTTTAATAGATTTTAAAATTACACCAACTATGCAGACGGGCAAGAACAAAGAAACTATTCAGAAATAAAATGAGAACCAATTGGTTTTCCGGACTTTAAGGATTTATAAGTGCTCTTGACTTCTTAATCTTACTAGATTGGAACGCTTTCAGCTGTAAGTAGGCCTGTCTATAGAATCGAGGGTGCTACAGATGTCTTTGCTTTTAAAAATTAAATAATTTTGTTGTGGTATAGCTCGACTAGCTTCCATTATTTATAATCGCCTTGATTATCAATGTATCTAAAAATTCAAAGCCAAACCACAAAATTCGAGGGACTAAGGATGGCAAAGGATGATTAATTATTTTAGACCGATTGAACAGTTTCAGAATGTGCCCTTGATACGGTGAGCTTGTGATAAGGCTCAACGTTTATCAACTCAACTTCAACTAGAAAAGCGGTTTGTATTTTATTTAACAATTTAGTTGAAAAGTTTAAAATGTTTTTTCTAAAGAAAAAGGGCTATAGACGAATATGTTGCCCATGTTCATACTTAATCATACGCAGACAACACAAAATCAAATTCAAATATAAACAAAATAAAGTACAAAATAAACTAATGAAACTAATGATAGTTAAGTATTGGGTCTATTTAAGGCTAGTTTGTAAAGTATTCTGGCGGCAATCTACAAAGATTCCGCCAGAACCCTTTTACAAATGCCAATGAAACCATGGTTTGGAATGTTTTATTTTAGTTTAGTATTACTTAGAACGCACTGACGCTACTTGCAGAAGGTACTTACTAGATACTAATGCCAGTTTACTATTTACTCTGCTCTAATACATAGTAATTAAAATTATGTTCCCAACTGTCTGTGTTGTTGTGAGTCGAGATATTTTGTGTAACGAGAAACTCTTTTTTAAGAACTGATAGAATCACACTATACATTACATATAAATAATCAACGTCTTTTAGTTTTATTTAATTACCTACACTTCAGAACAAAGCTGTGATAAAGTAAAAAAATACCCAAAATATAAAATGTGATTTACATACACATGTAGACTTACAACGTTTCATTATAGACATCTATCTATACTTGTCTATCTATCTATCTATCTATCTATCTATCTATCTATCTATCTATCTATCTATCTATCTATCTATCTATCTATCTATCTATCTATCTATCTATCTATCTATCTATCTATCTATCTATCTATCTATCTATGCATGTCAGAAATAACTTAATTATTGCACATTATCACGGACGCCATATTAATTCCACTCACATCACTATTATTAGGTATTTCAACGTTAAAATATACGATTGTAACGAATGGCTGCCATTAAGACATGACGCATACTCGTAAACCCATTGGCGAAATTTTATCGGAACGGGACATAATTCTTAATACTAATGTAATTGTGATTTTATTATAGAGTTGCAATGAAGGAACGTTCCAATGTAATGCAATAAAGCGGCTCTTAGCTCGAAGACAATTTAAACTGAGTTATTCCTCTTGGCTGGCAATAAGTCCGAGCCTTACATAGCGTATAATGGTATGACACGACAAACAGCTTTAAGTGTGTAAAATATGGAACGTGACGTCAGCCAAGCGTACTAGACTAGACTTTATTACAGCGTGGAGCCTAGGAAGCGCCGGATCCTACGAGGGCCGACGCGGAATCGTTGCCGTTTCGGGGTTTTTGTGTGGCTTAATACTTAGTAGCTCCATTAAATTTTCAAGTAGTATGCACGCAGGTTTTTCGTGTATGCGGATTTGGACCCTTGGGGCTAGGAGTTAGCCTTACCGTCTGAATTCTTCTTGACGTCACATAATACGGAATGTTTTGCATTATATTGAATATTCCCTTGACAGTTGTCATTATAGTTTTCTTATTATAATTTGACCATATTGATAATAAAGGATAGCTCAGGATTTACATGATTACTGCAGTTAACCAACGTTTATCTGATAATCTATACATAAAGGTAATAAAAACTCCACGTCTATACATTGAATTAATATTGAAAAATCAGGCGTTATTGAAATCGATACAGATTCCGAAAACATTTATTTTAAATTTCATAACGACTGACAATTCAGTCTATGCTGGATTCAAAAACTTGGTACAACATGCACTATATTATTCCTGCGACGGATTAAAATCATACAAATCAATATTAATTTCATAATTTAAGTTATTTTCCGTGTTCGAATGCCAAACTAAGACATACAGTAGTATACAACATAGATACAAACATCTTAAAGCTCACTTTCAATGATTATTTTTCCATAAATATAACTCACATATTGCGATTGAGGCGCTATCGGAGTGGAGGAACCCATAAATCAAAATAAAAGCCAATATGCATGGGGTATTATTCGATATTTATATTCTCGCGTCAAGCTAAATAATTTATGCACATTTTGTGAGTTGTAATGGTACTGACTACCTGCAAATCGTTACTATAAACATTATTGAATTGCTGTCTGTTTATCAACCGAATTTACAACTGAAACCTGTTAATATAATCTAATCTCGCTACTGCTCATTAATGTGATGCGTAGCTAATAATTATTACCAAATTAACACTCACTTATCAATTCTGCTAGCAATTTAATATAAAATATATTATTATCAACGAGTGAGTGTGGAGATAATAAGAGTGTATATTTAGTTGATATCTATAAATACTTTATATTTCCTACTATTTATTGGTATCAAAAAGATAAAAGTACCTAAATTATGCTGACTAAATGTAGAATAATTTGACTAGTGTTCATCATAGCCTAAAGGCCGGGAAGCGTAAGATAGTAGAGTCGGATGTTCGGATTCAAATTCAAGCAAATCTCTCAATCTCAAAGAATAGGATAAGCATTCACCTCTCTAAAGTAAAGGACAGGAATGGAAACAGTCGAGCGTCTAAGTCAACACTTTCCACGAAGAGGCAAGAACGTTGAACAAGAAATATTGGAACAATTTACAAGTTCACTTCCTCACTGAAATACCAGCCAAACGCTTTTTAAAAGGACTGCTAGCTATTTGGATGGAGAGAAGTCAACGTTCCACTCGGCCAGACTCTGTGGCGCTTCGCTCCGCCGCCATTCGAGATTACACTATAATTTTGTCAAACTTATCCGATGCTCTAGAATTCAAAGTTTTATCTATTTTTAATTCACAGATAAACATTAAACGAACAAACAACACAGTTTAAGTAATAGGTACTTTGATAACAGTATGACAACAGCAATAATATTGTTATACCGCAAGTATGGTGCAATTCGACGCACGAATTCGATTTATGGACACTTGGCTCATATTTTGAAGTACACCTCAACATTACGTGCCCGTGTCTAAACATAACGTGCGTGTAAAAAGATATGGCTATCGTAAAAACTCACTAGAAATAATTTAAGCAATGTTACTCGTTTTTCGCGAGTCATTCGGTGGTAGGACTCACATAAAAGTTGAACATGAGACGACCTAATGGATTAGAAGAATTGCTTTGTCGTAAATGCAGGCACATTGGTAGAGGCCTCGAGGTGCAATAAAGTCGGCAATCTGTATTGTTGTCAGTGTGATATAATATGACCAAATGTTTCGGATCTTTTCGGGTTAAATGCAGGGTTAATCAACTTTTTTTATTTTTCAAGCCGTGTGATACGTCGTGAAATGAACCATCAAATTAGTTTTAAAGATTAAAAATAAGTTTATTCAAAGGTAAATTAAGTTAATATTAATATTAACACAGTAAATCTTTGACTTCTTCACAATAACAGACACGCTTCTAAATATCAGTTAGTTCGATAAAATAGGTGCCTGCTTATACTTTATAACAGCAAACGGATTCATATTACGTAGTTGTATCTATTCTTTAAATAAAAGAAGGAAAGCATCAAGAAGATAAAAAGGACAATGTTGAATATTAAACTATTACGTTTATTCCGCTAAGTTGGTATTAAAATGTATAATGGGTGCAAAGTTTGAGATTTCCTTGAAGGCGGAAGTTTTAAATATATTATGAAGTACAGAGCACTCCTTGCCGGCCGGCGGCTGGTAAATAGTTCCTTAGGCAACGGCGTGAAACAAACATGATGCAATTAATTAAAGCCGCTTAACGCCGTGATATTTTCTTTTCGTATTTATTTTAATTTGTTTATATTTTTGAGAAAAATATCTTGTGAATATGTAACAACTGGCGTAGCGCGTTTGGCTATTAACCTAACTTAAGTGGTTATACTTAGCTAAGATCGTTACTTAGCTAGGTAACGATTCTGGATATGATTTGGGCCTCGATTTCACGAATTGCGGTATTTGAGTTCATTCTTCGACTCAGATGGTTATTTTAAAAACATTTAAAGCGGGCAGAGATTGCTTGTAAGAACTTGCTAAATATTTCAATGCTAAAATCAATATAAATGGGTTTACAACAAGAAGACGCATAAAACCGTGCCTAATTTAAAAAAAGTGTGTGCGTGTAATCTTTACGCGCGATTGAAGTAAAACTTATTATAAGTTATTTTTATTATTTATTATGTATCGACAACCACCTAGATATTCAAAATAAAACAGCAAGCGCACCGTAAATAGGTTCTACCACCTAGCTATTCAAAACAAACAGTGTCACCGCTGTACCACCAAAAAGTATCAGAACTTTTAGTCTTAATTTTTTCCGTCTAGCCCCCTTTCGCAACACGCGATAAGGAACTTCGTTCCAAAAGTAAAAAGTATTCGTTTGAGTAAAATAAATTAATACATAGTTTAAAAATAAGCGTCACATCCGTCAAAAAAAAGTACTCGTTTGATTAAAATAAATTAATAGTTTAATAAGAAAATAACCGGAACATCCGTCAGAAAATAAACGTCACTTCCGTCAGAATCAAAAATCTGATGTCCTAGTCGCGCCTAAAGAAGTTTTAAGTACTTCAAAAAAAACTTACACCATGTTGATCTCAAGTCTATAATGGCAAGAAAATGTACGAATAAATTATCCAACCCAGTCCGTTACTGAGGTTAAATATAAACATGAAGAGGTTGATCCTGCAGTCTCTGTGCTTTCGAAACATCCGACTAACGGATCGCATTTGTTTCATAGTTAATTTAGATTCCTAAAATCAAAATTTAGTGTACAGACTTAAAAGGACTGAGCCGACTGAGCTTCATCTGGGTCATTCCCCGAGAAATGTGTCCTCGTCGATTTATTTCCACTTTTACTGCAGTGGCAATGGTCCAAATTCACAATCTACCTTCCAGTTGTAAAGGAGAAGCACATTTTTCAAAATTCACTGACTCGCTTTGTGAATACACTTTTATTTGTGTTTGAAAGGATTTGCTTTAGACCTAATGGGTGCCGTTGTAAATAAGAGTTAGATAAGATAAGAATTTAAGATTAAAAGAGATCATGTAAGACGGCTCTCTTCCCTGCTTGATTATCGTTATTTTGCAGAATAGGTAATTTTGCAAGTCGTCGCGACATTTTATGTTCATTGACTATTTAATGTGCAAACATTCCGTTATGTCTCATATCACAATAATCATAGATAGGGTTCCAAAAAATTTGAATAAGGAGAGATAAACAAAATTTATATAATAACATTTCTGGCCATTATATTTTTATTGTGTCCTGTAAATATTTTAAGAAAAAGGGTAAGAATTCATAGTACTTACAGTTCCTGGCACGTCTGTGATAAAATAAGAAAATGTTCACACAGTGTGGCGCCTTAGTGCTCGATTTATGCTCGGGACACAAAAATAGGATTTAGATAAAATAAAAGATATTACTGGGCCTCAGCAGCATGCCCTTTCTCTACTCGTAATTTACATTGTTTTCCTAAAATATATACGGTATTATGTAGGTTCTATATAAAGCCTTTGTCCTGTACTATTGTATACACTGAATATTGTAAGGTTTTTGTTTCACAACCATCAGCATTATTGTTTGCATGTTATTTACCATGTTTCTTTCGAGCAGACGTTGTCATTTGTAGTCGATAAAGTCTTTGACACTCTTTGACCCAGACTCATCGTGTTCATATTTAGTGGCATTTTACAATGACAACCCTGGCACGCCGTAAGTAAAGCATAAGCTATAGGTATGCTATGCTTTTCTATGCTATGGATAGAAATTCGAACCCAAAGGATGAGCTAACAGGATTATTTTACTTTTCCTGCGCTATTCGTCCTTCTATGTCGTTTAGAATCTAATTCATGAACCGTAATAATTCGTACCGTAACTGTAAGCATGTACCTATGAGTATTTCCACTATAACAAATAATATGTACTTAAATAAAGCTAAAGTCTTTCCCTGCACGATTCTATTAATAACTATAAATACATACAAAGACCTACCAAAGAAAATACATAGATGCTTCAAAATACTTCGTGTGCGATAATGACTTGCACTTGGCCGGTATTGTTTGCTACTTTACCTGCATTGATCACCTTATTGGCTGAACTCTTGTTCTGTGATTTTAAGAAAAATACCTAATTGGCAGTCAATTTGGTGACTCATTTTTATTAAATAAGATAATAGTTTGAATATCTTACTGTTTAGTTACCTACAGCATATATTAGCAAATATGCTTACACACACTCACAGCCTCACGTGATTGGTAGTGCCAAGTTGTTAGATATATTGCTACCCTTGCCAAAACTACTACTTGTAACACACTTGCTTATAAAGCACATTGCACATTTTTAGCTTTATTAATTATTACACGACAGAAATGATTATTGGTATCAAATAAATATGCTCTTGGGAATTAAACCCTATAGATGATATATGTAATATAGGTAATTACTCAAACTATATCCTAACACTATCAGAATTCCAATAAGCTAGCGATTTGCTAATAAACCTGTATCTACAATAAATACGTTATGACAATTCCGTCCACATTGCAAGCGTGACTCACGTCAAGAAAACCATAATTTTACTCATATTTCTCCAGAGACACGAGTTAGTTTCAGTTTATATCTTCTCAATTCAATCCGAGCCGTATAAGCTATTTAGAAAATATTGACGTAACCCAATAAAAGTTTCAATAACAATACCAATAAACAAGGTTTCGATATCAATGGGTCCTCAAGGCGGCGGTGATCTCATCGAGGACAGTAATAACATTTTATTCTCCAGAGATACAGATTCATTAAATTCCTAGTAAACCAAATATTGATATAGGTACATACATACTAGAAGATTTATTAATATATATGTTAAATGGACTGTGCATATCTGGACATAGTCGAGAGTCAGAAAGTGATTACATGTTACACTTGGTTAAGATTATTATTAACGGGTAGTCCAATACCCGTTAATAATAAGTAATAAGTAATTTTCTATTTAATTCTCTCAGCTAACTGGACTAACTATCCTAGTCATTATTTGAGTCTTGTTCAGAGTCAGCTACATTGTCATGGGCGGCAGCTGGGTGGTGCTGCAAGCTCGTTTGGTATCTTTTATCCATAAAAAAAAGTGCGTGCGTACAAAGTACACATGTCAGAAGTGAAACTTCTTTGGCGAAATATTCAAATATACACAAAAAAAAGTAAATATAAATATTCATTTGAAAGGGCTATCTGCTTCATGCTACGCACGCCCTTTCTCACTCTTTCTCAATTGCCCATCCTCTTCTTCGTCACGAACGTTGCATGCTGCGTGACGCATTATTGCGTTTCATCCGTAAAAAATTTTACCCTCATGCGCCTAAAGAAGTTTCACTTCAAAAATCTTAATCAAATAATCTTTATTGAAATCCTTTGGTTAACCTATGACCTTCAGATACGTCGCTTTTTTAAATTTGTTGTAGGTTTTCTGATATCCCACATTGCGCACTGAAGCAGCATAAAAAAATACGCTTGTGGCATTTGCGTCATGTGCAGCCTTCAGTCGCATTTAGTTGATATATTTTTTCTCCAATAATAAGGAATGTATAATATCAGCGAAGACCGTATCATAGTTTTAAAAGATTCACGTAACTCAATATACATTTTCTTAATAAGAAGTTATTAGACGTCCATAACAATGTCAGAGAGAGGCGGCAGACTGGACAAACTAATGACTTTTTATTTCTCCAGAGATAGGCATTAATTTCATTTGTTGTCTCATCGAGGTTGGAACGCATCCGTATTTGTTGAGATAACAGTATGATACATTTTTTATTGCATTGGTAAAATGTTCAGATCTTCAGATTGTATATAAGTAGCTATCAGACAAGAACTTTAGCTTAGTTTAGGACGGAATTAGGCAATATTATGTTGATTTAAATATTTTGAATAGTTTTGATTACATACCTCCTTTTAATCCGAATGTTTGATGTGACGTGTAAATTAAACAGCGTGGAAAAGAAACTTTCATATATGCAGCAAAAATTTGGAATGGTGGTTATCACTCGTATCATTATTCTGTGTAAGTTATCACTAAAAAACTTTATATTATTGGATGTAGTCCCTCTTAATGATTACAAATTATATGAAAGTACAACATTAGGTACGTCAAATAGGAGAGGGGGACGGGGAAAGGCAATCGTGAAATAAATCATAACTAAATGAGATATTGTAGCACTGCGCCGCGCCCCCTCGGATCTGCGACTGAAATGGATGCGATGACAAAGTATGCTAAAACGTGAATTAAATACACCTTCCCAATTTTCTGGCCGTCAGAGGGCTAATGCTCGAAAGAACTCTTGCGTATTATAACCCACTTTGATTTCGTAGTCTGACTTGCATACCTAAGCACCCATAATTTATAATATATAACTATAACATTATATTTAATAATAAAATGTCATACCTACTTAACTGTTCTGTAAGGTTCTGTTTAATATTATATTAGGATCGAGTTTTGAAAAATATAAATTATAGGTAGGTACTTTGGTGTTAATAAATATTTTGTTGCTGTTTGGATATAAACTCAAAAGAAAAAGAACATGCATACTGGATCTTTATTCAAAGTGCATTTAGTGGTTTCTTGAGTGCGCTAGATTTTCAATATTCGCCTGTTGGTTGCATCATAAATCTTGAGCGCAGACGCTTGTTGCGACAACCTGTATTCCCGTTCCCGCTCCCGCCATGAGCCTTGCTATTTAATGAAAACGTCTAGTTTAATTTTACTCAAACTAGAAGTCGACAAGTTATTTGATAAATTATGTAGCAGATATTTTAAAGTTAAATACTCTTTCAATAAATAGCAAACGCTACTTATCGACTTCAAACAAAATTATAATAAGATTATTGCTAACCACAGAGAATTTACTTTAGTTGCTTAATCTTATACTCTTTACAATTAGGTTGTTAAGAAATTTGCCAAAGAGCTGTCGATAATACGATTATGATTAAAATTGAGCCTCTTCAATTTCTCACTACTGCAACAATGTCGTCGGTCGTAACAAATTTACGGAATATTAAGATACAGATTAATCAGTTTTCATAACCTACCTAATGTAAATTAATACATATGCATGTAAGTAGGTTCCATTGATATTGAAAATCAAAAGACTCAAGTTTAAATTCCAAAATGAACGTCACTATTTAGGTATGTAAATTTAAGCCTTGTAAAATGGTATCGATTACAAGCTCTTCACTTACTCATATGAGTGTGCAAGCGCAATAATTGAGCGGGTGCCGTCAATGTTTAATCCGGCGCCATCGAAGCGAGCCGTTTATCAATCGGCCCAAAAAACAACATATTTCAATATCCACTGATTAATATCCGCTGCCAGTTCGCCTGCCGAAGCAAACATGAAATTTATGTACTGCGACCAAACGGTTTATTTCATTTTGCTTTTTAAATTACGAATGTTTGGTGCGACAATTGGCCGGCGCGTCGCTCCCATCTGTTGCGGCAGCCTCGGCAGCCAATTAACATTTGCATTAGGATTTCGCTTTAATGGACCGGCCACCGAAAACAAGCCAGCTTCGTCTGCCCCACGACTTATGTTTCCACTCAGTACTATAAAACTTTTGTTCTCGTATGTTTTAATTAAGTTTACATTGATTTCTCTGCTGAAAGCATTTCGTTTGAATTTAAACAGATACAATTATCTTCTAACTTATCTGTATAATACCATAATTTATGGGTAAACTAATTTTATGTTCCGCAATTATGCCTTGCGCCATAAAATATACTTGCGTATTTGAGACTGCAGCAATACCAGGATCATAAATTAAAATAAGCAGTTTAGTGAGGGCGCTACACCATCTTGCCTACTCACTCACTCAAGACACTTCCCACTTTGTTAGGGATCAAAATTAAATTTGAAGGCCTTAGTTAACACACAAAAAATAAATGAATTAAGAAAGCAATTATAATCATTGATTTTTATCAGCTGAATGTTGTAATGAGAGGGACATGTTTTCTAATGTACAAATTTAAATATTTAATCACTTCAAAATGACAACAAACAAACTCTGTAGAATTTGTTTTAATTAAAATGCTTACTTAATAGGTAGGTACGAGTACTTTACAGTGAAAACGTAGTATACGCATTGTCCTGTATGTATGACGGGTGTGCTTTCACTATAAATTCCTAGTTAGGTGGCGTGATGTCTTGAAACACAATAATGATAGGCATCAAAACTAGAACTTTCTTCTGCTGTCTGTGTATTCTCAACCGTAAATGTTTATACTGTATCCGACACGGCTTAGTTTAACTAAGTTTAATTTTAAACGGCAAAAGTTTGCTACAACTACCCTAAGCGTGTTCGCCAAATGGCATGCTATGCAGTCAAATGCGGTCTCCTATACACCGAAATATACTTGTTTGAGGTGGGCCGAGCTTACTTAGACAGAGCCCACTGGCCATCGAAGTTAGTCTTTGTATTCCCAACGTGTTTGCAGATTGCAATTTGGCTGTTTGTTGCTGTACAGTTTTCGAGTGGCCGAGTTAGCCACAAGCCAATAGCCTACTGCAGAAGTATCTCCGTAAAACTGAGAATAACTGTATGCCACGCTGCTCCACGGACGGATTGGTTGTAGAATTTTATCATTATAATATTTAAAAACGATGTCTGGAAACGACAGCTTAACGTGCCCTCCGAACGAAATAGTCACCAACTGTAGTACCTTTGAGGGTTATTAACAAATGATAATTAACATGGTAATTAACAATGGTAAATAACATTGTAATTGACAATATTTTTATTCATACATACAACTATATAAGCGGTGACAGCGGCTATCGAATTCGCCTCTCACTCGAACGGTCCGAGTTCAAACCCCAGCGGCACGCACCAATGACTTTTCTAAGTTATGTACGATTTAAGAAATTAAATGTCACTTGCTGTAACTGTGAAGGACACATCGTGAGGAAACCTACATGCTTTCTTGCAGATCTGCATAATGTTCTCGAAGGCATGTGAAGTCTGCCAATCCGCACCTGGCCAGTGTGGTGGACTAAGGCCTAATCCCTCCCATTCTGAGAAGAGACCCGTGCCCAACAGTGGGACAAAGAAAGGGTTGTGATGATGATGATGATACAACTAGAAAGTCACACCTGTTTCCTACTGAGGTACGCAGATACGATGGATTTCCACTTACCACGATCCTGGCTTATATACTTTATATACCATTATACGACTCTTTCGCTCCATCTACTTTCTTTAGTGTCTTTATACATGTCGCCGATTCAAGGTATTTGTGACTGTCCTGGTCTCCAAATTTATTTTATTTTATGGATATAATGTAACAAACGAGCTTGCAGCACCACCCATCCGTCACCGCCCATGACAACTGTGACTGACTTTAAACAATATTTAAATAGGGACTGGGATGGTTATTCCAGTTAGCTGAGAGAGTTAAGTAGAACATTAGATGGTCAGTTCGTTAATGGGTATTAGGACTGAGGACTGTTACTGATAGTTAGTCCTGTTAGTTGGTGTTAGTAATAGTCCAGTTAGTAATTGTTAGTAAGAGTCTCGTGTCAAGTCAGTCACCAATGTGTTGCTACCCTTGAGGACTAAGATGGTCGCCTCCAAAGAAGTGTAACCGGACACCACACCTTTCCAACCGGACCACAATTGTTTTAAAGACAAAAAAATTATTACACGGTAGAAATAGTACTAGGTATCGTGGCGGGCGGTGGTACTGCCACGGGCGCGAAAATAGGTTCATGTAAAATTTGGTTCCCTGTAGGCTCTACCACCGTGATTTGATCAGAGTGAGTAAGAATAAGTCTATATTTCTAATATTCATTATCAATTTATTTATGAATATTGAAGCCAGTTCTTATTCCAGGAATTCCTTACAGAACAATAAGACGCGTTGGATATTTGAAAACATAAACAACTCCGCAACAGCAATAGTAACAGTCGTAAAAACAGAACTCCGGGAAACTTAGGACTGAACTTTTATTAAAATAACAACATTAAGGCGTTAATTTGTTTGTAAAACTGCGCAGACGGTAAAAATTACTTATTCAGCATGGTACGACCGAGGTGAAGTAGACTCGATTCCTTGTAAGTGTCGCTGCGGCTTTCTATAATTCAGACCCACGTCCCAAGTCATACCGGGCTTCTATGTTAAGCAATCTGAGATACATGTAAAAATATAAAAATAAATACAAAGTACAATAAATACAAGTTAATAATAAAATAAAAAAGTTAGTAATAAAAATTAGTAGAGCCGCAAGTCATTCGATGCAAAAATTAAAAATTTTGGAATGATTTGGACGGATGTATGTATTCCAACCGGACCTGTACCTGTATCATAGTATAAAGAAGTCGCTCCGCTCTGTCAAGTTATCTCCGGCCGAATCCGCGATTTAATTGCCTACAGTCTGAGGGTTGTCACTATTAGCTTAATTTTAATTCAGTGCCTATGAATTGGCAAGATATCGACCCTTGCCAATTCATAGGCCCTGAATTAAAATTTAGCTAAAAGTGACAACCCTCAGACTGTAGGCAATTAAATCGCGGATTCGGCCGGAGATAACCCACTTGGTAGTCTTTATACTATGACACTGCGAAGCACTTCAGGATTTTGTATAAGTGTGCGTGCGGCGACGCATAGATACTATGGCGCGCACATACAAGCCGCGCGCGGTGCGTTTCTATGAAGATAACTTACTCTTGAATCTTTTCCGTATATTACCTATTCAATCATTTTTCGGCCCTCAGTATTGTAAGTAGGGAGGGACATACGTGTACCAAGACTACTGTCTTGAGGTTTGCTATTTTTAACCGACTTCAAAAAAAAAGGAGGAGGTTATCAATTCGACTGTATTATTTTGTATGTTTGTTACGCGATTTCTCCGCCAATTATGAACCGATTTTGATAATTCTTCTTTTGTTTGGTAGGTTATACTTCAGAGGTGGTCCCATTTTAATTTGGTGAAGATCTGATGAATATCTCCGGAGATGGAGAACGGAACTCCTCATAGTCTAAGATCCCGCTATACAACGACCTTCACCGAGATGTTTATTTAATATAACGTATTTTATATTCAATTTAATATGTCAATAAATATATTGCATATGGGTTGGCTAACTAATTTCAGTCCAGGATAATTATGATTAATTAATAATTTAAAAAAAAAAAATTTTTTAATATTCCACCGGTTTTATGTTTTTGTGTTATTCCTAAACATGGAACATAGATGTAAGACGGCACACGCGGTTTAAGGATTTTAGGAGCGCTTGCCTTTCAGAGTTGCTTCTCAAATATTAATATTTAGGGCAAGCTGAGAAGATAAGCCTAAATTTATATTTCTAATCTAAACTGTTCCTCATGAATCTTCTAGTTCTAATATATTATGTTTTAACTGGACTGGTACTTGCGGAGATTAGTGCGTTTAGACAAACAAACAAAAATCTCCTGCTTACATTAAATTTTTCAAGTAGTAAAATTAAATAATTAATAAAATAATAAAAAAAAACAAGTATAAGAGCAAAGTCGTGTTAGTTTTCTATTGCTAGGGAGGTATGTGTGAAATACATATATACATAGACATAATTTTAAAGTGTAAAAATGTTATAAATTTATATTTTAAGAATGTCTCATGCTTTAAACTTGTTTAATATATCGATTGCAGTAAGGTAATCAGTATTTTAATTGGCTTTGTTCGTATTATGGTTGCGATATTAATCTAGAGATAACGAACATTAATCTACGTTACTACAGGTAAGATTAATGCCAGAACACACACGCTGGTAAGTCAATCTAAATGGCATACTGAATAATTATACCGTTAAAATTTTTTTTTTTTAAATGCTTTTTAAAACTTTATTTTTATTTTCATGCATTGTCATCGGAACCAAATATGTGTGCCAAATTTCAGCTCGATAGCTTCAGTGGAAGTGGGTGAAATATTGATTGCAAGATTCCAGGACATACATACTTACAAGATACATACGAGTGAAGTTAAATAAAAGCTTTTAAAATAAGTACATACTGTTATGGATAATTTTATAATCTTTGTGAACACTGCAGAAAGATGACACCTACTTGTTTTATGTTTTGTGCGCATGAATATCGCTGAGCGACGCAGATTTATACGAATTAAGAATTATAATATGATAGGAAACGTTTTATAACAAAAAGCCATGCTGTGGTATTCGGATATGGGTGTTAAAACTCATTTAAGAGAGTTTTCAACAGACTATAATCAGGTGGGCATGATATCAATTACAAGCAAATTAGAATGATAGATTCTCGTCGATGACGAGTCGAGAAGTCTCTCAGCCTTTTGACGTAACTACGCATTGTTTCCTTTCCTTAATAAATATAATATTATATTATTACTGCCCACTCTTCTTTAGGTCATCGGTCCACCTGATCGGAGCTTAATCGATTATTTTTGAATTTGCACATAGTCGGTATTAGTGTCGTAGTTTTAGAGAACCTTAATATTATGGAGCTCTATCAGCCTATACCTTGGTTTTGTACAAAATCGGTTTCTGTCGATATTCCAGCTTGACTAATACAGTGAAACTCGAAACGATAAAGCTATTATTATGTTTTTAAAAAAATGTATTTGCGACCAATTATCTATATCTTTAGTAAACAGACACCTGTGTATCCATATGTCTACTACTTCAACCCACAAACGTCCCACTACTGATTACCTGGCTCCCCCACAGACAATGCTGCGGGACGTCTAGAGCATACTCCACCACACTGCTCCAATGCCTATATATACCTACTCATACATATGCTACGAACCATACCTACGGTTTTTTATGTCTACGAAGCACCAATGTTAGAAACATTGAAACCAATAGTAATTTTTATGTATGAAATACATATTTGTGGTATCCATATGAGAACAGCAAGAAAACAACTGAGACCCACATGCATATGGCCTCATGCATATGGGTCCTTCGAATGAAACGTTCGACGATGCATAGATTGCAATTTCCCTTGAATGCGCACTGCTTCAGGAATTACATGAGATCTGCATTATATAGCTTGCTAGGCTTTTCTTTAAAATACGAGCAAAACAGAATTGTATAGATAAAGAGCATTGACGATTCTAGTCAGGTTTTAGATACATACGTATAAAGGTACTACTCGATATGTCCAGTTGATAATATGTAGAATCACATCAGGTTGCCGATTTTTCAAATTTTATATAACGTACCGTACATATTTACCACATTATTTAGTCATCAATCAATTGTTTCTGTTAATTATATAATTTTTACTTTTCATTTAATAATTATAGAATGTAGTTTTAGAATTCTGTCAACACAATTTGTCATACAATTAAATTAATCATTACATGGGAAGATAATTAGATAAAATTTATAATAGGATTGTAAAAATAATAAATATTAACAATATATATCTGTCTCAAAATAAATAAAAAAGCCTTTTGATGTAGGTTGTTCAATCGCTCCCACGACGTCCGGATACCTTTCAAGGTTTCCCACTCGTTAAACAAAAAAAACAGATTGGTCAATGTACTTGACATTTAAGGACTACAACCTGAAAAGCTTATTACTGAAGAACGTGGAAGAAATAGTATGACCGGTTCTCACACTATTTCATGAGAACCCTTATCATCCCTCATGTCTTTGTTCAACTTGCGTTCAGCAAAGATGATTAAAACATTTCTAAGAACAATGAAACACTTAATAAATAGTTTATCTACTTTCAAATAAACTGTTACTTACGTATTTATTTATCCGTTTGGGCTGTACACTGAAGTTTCCATTTTAGCCGTTGCGTCACGTACGTGACAAACGGCTCGTCTTAGGGATCGCCAAATACCGTTTAGTACGTGCAAGAAGAAAACCAACCCGCTGGGTAAATAAAATAAATCAAATAATATAGGTACATAAGTGAGAGACTGTTTCCACGTTAAAATAATTTTGCATGAATAATAAGTAAAGTGAGGTGGGGTACGACTATCATATGGGGCGAGACTAATTACTTGCGTAGGTGTGTACTTACATTAAAATTAGAAGTTAGTTTTGCCCCATGTGTAAGTTTTACCCTACCTCAAAATACTTGTTTTATCAAAATTACTTTAACGTGAAAGATATAGGAAAAACATTGTGCTTTTGTAGGTTGACGTGTTATTGTTTAACACGAGGCCATTGACTAAATTGTGAAGATTTGGGGCCAAGCTACAGTAGAGTTTTCGAAGATCGATATTAATAATTTTGTTCTAATGTTCATAAATTTAAAACTATTTACATAATAATTAAGAATGCGAATTAGAAAAAACCGATCCTACACCAAGAAGTTGTATTGTCTAATTGAGTAAAATGTCGAGTAGTCAAGATAAAGCGATGTCAATTTGGAAATCAAGGGCATGTGAAATTTAACATCGCTACAAAAGTGAAAAAGTTAAAATTGCGACCCTGATTTTCGAAACGTTTTATTTTTATTTTACTATAAAAGCTGATCATGTTGGGTAACGCACAATGTTGGGTTTCCTTAATTGCCAGTCACAATCTACTCGTACATAGGGTTCCTCACTCAATTGAAATTTTCTTCAACCTTGATTGAATTACTACATTTTATTTATTTAGATATGAATCAACAACAACCTTATGTGCTAATTGTAGGTAGGTACTAGGTACCAATGTGCTATTCATTATTATTCTCATGCTGTCATCTCGATATAAAGTTATAACAATTTCCGAATTCAATAAATTTGATATTCCAAAAGCTTTTTCTGCTACAAAGAAAGACCTGGCGCAAATTACATTATGTACGCGCACATTACGTTAGCGGGTGGCAGCAAACAGTAATATTATCATGTTATCTTCTGTGTCGCGTCGTACGCTGACCCCATATAAATAAGGTCCTTATACAGTTTTTCAAAGAAGACTCATGTTAACACGTGTTCCCGAGTTGGGGCAAAGTTTGCGGCGGCGTGCGGCGTTCTTCCGACGGCCAAATGAAATTTGCCCCACTGACATCGGCTTTCGGAGCAGACGGAAAATAAGTAGCAGGCAGGTGCTCTTTATTGTTTTAACTATGACAGTTCCACTTAGCGAAACGTTCTTTTCGACGCAATCGCCTCGGCCGACGAAATAAACGTTGAACATTATTATTTCGGATATGGCGAATGTTGAAAATAAAATTGTTTTCAAGCCTACATAAGCTGAGGCTTTCGGGCATCAGATCCATCATCCTTAGGCCTGCGCGGAATGAGTAAAATATTTATATTTAGCGTTATAGAGCATATATTATTATTATGCACGGTATGTGCTTAAGTGAAGTCTATGTTTATTTAATAAATAACAAAAATGTGAACAGAATAGCCATTAAAAATAATTTTGACAAGTAACTTGGTACTAGTTGTAGGTATTTGTTTGTCGCTACTAAATACAAAAGCAATTTTGGGGAAACTTGGCACGAAGACAGTGAGGCGCCCGAGAAACGACATAGGGTATACCTAGGCGGTATGTGGCTTAGAAACATCATCACGTTCGATTAACTAGATTGAACTAGATATCTAGACTTAGGCTAGATATCTAGTTCGAGCGACACATCTAGTCGAATGAGGACACGCGTGAGCCACCCAGGCGAGACCTTTGATTTATAGAGAGCTCGCAATAACTCCTATGGTTATATATATATTTGTGACTAAGGACCAATATCAGGCTAGCTAGTTATTAGATGTTTGTATGAAATTAGTAAGGAGAAGCGATGCCGGCCGGGCAAGATGGAGGCATGATTTTGACTCATATACGATGAAATATTTTGAGTTTTTTGTCAGATTGCTATTATTTGTAGATTTTACTGAGGTTCCTAATTATTCGAGTCCATCGACAAACAATACGAAATCAAGACCCGATTAAACTTTACATACCAACTTAATTGTGAGTGTCCCAATGAGTTAGTCGGGTTTTTTGATTTTATGCTATTATTATACTACGTATACCTACTACAAAACAATACAAAACAACGTGTTCAATCCAAGTTCAATGCATGGTTTAGGCTTTAAAAAAAATACCGCCGTTCATTCTCGTCAGGTTTCATCGGCGAAGATTCTTGAAAGTCAGACGCAAATGTGTTTTTATTGTTCTAAATGCATATTTTTTGCAAAGCCTTCGGGAAAGACAGACTGTCGGGAACTCGGGAAAAAGTCTCCGCTAAGTCGCGAGGAAGTTTGTTTATAAAGTAACTTGGAGCGGCGCAGCGTAACTGCAATATGTTACTTTGCTTATGAAATTTGTGATTGCATATTGCACGCTAAATTTAATATGTGAGTTATGGTATCGTTGTATTAGATTTAGTCTTCCAAAGTTTTGCGTTATATGAGTTTTGTACCTCTACTTGCGTTCAGAAACGGTCAATATTTTAATGATGAATTAATATTGACTGTTACCCAAGTAAAGCGTTGGCTTATGATATCAGTTACTATGGTCGAGCAGAGAGGATACAGATGCTACACTGTTTCTCATCGGTCGCCGTGCCTCCAAGATTGCTGTTCGAAATGATTAGTCTTTGTTCGAATCCAAGATAATCGCAACACAAATTTTGAATTGCGAATGTATTTAACAAGAATATAATGTGACTAAAACTGAAGGTATGTTTATACGTTATTTTGTACGACAAGTATTTAGTCATTCAAATAAGACTCTCGACTTATATAAAACGGGGATACCTACGCACCGTAAACCGCATTCATTGAGAATTCAACATCACAATGATTTAAAGTGGATGAAGGTGAACAGCAAATTTATTTATAAGTAACAATCGGCCTTGTACTGCGATAAATAATAAAGCGCTGAAGTCAAGATTAAACGGCAGGGCACGTCGTGGCGAACTTTCGATTCCAATTCGGTGTCAGTCGATATTAAATTAAAAGCACCCACGCATTCCTGTCGCGTCTTTTTCCTGTCCATTTGCGAGGGCCGTGTAGAACCCGGGGTCACATCTCGCTTCTAACGCCTCTAAACTCCACAGTGCTAGCGTGGATACGCCAAAAAAGCAATAATTTATAGTATTTTTATTTTTATATTTATTTTTATATTTATTTTTATATTTATAATTTATAGTTGCGCCAAAGGTCGTGGGTTCGAATCCCACTCAGGACAAATATTCGTGTGACGAACACTTGTACGAGTATTTGTTCTGTGTCTGGATGTCAATATTATCTATTTAAGTATGTATTTAAAAATATCTATGTATGTATGTGAGACTGATATACAGTCTCTCACACCAATAACACAGGCTCGCGCCTACTTTGGGGTCAGATGGCCGTGTGTGAGAATGTCCAAGATATTTATTTTATTCATTTATTTATGTGTCAATTATAAACTACATTTAACTGAACTTTATATAGTTTGTAACGAATAAAAGGCCAAGAAAATATTTTTTGCGAATTATCTCATATATTTGCGAGAAATTTTAATCCATAGCTTCCTCTACACGATAATGTAATGGGTGGGACGGTTTAAAAAAGATGGTCATTAAATGCTTTAAAATTCAGTGATATGTTATTTAAAATAGTCCAGTTTATACATGGTATTGGCATGGTACAAAAAATATAACCAGGGACATTTAAATGTGAATGGCTTCAAAAAACTGATTTCTTAGAGCCCCCTTTTCCAAAAGCTCAAAGTTTTCTCTTTCAACTTATACATATAAAATATAATATACCTACCTAATGAAACACTATCACGGTATATTCATCAGAAAATCGAAATAATATTCGAAGCGTATCCATAACAACGCAATGGGTCGAGCGAACAAATTTCTATGCCAGCGATTGAATGGCGACGCATACTTGAGTGATGGCGGACTTTTTTATTTGAATCGTGTGCGAATGCGAACGACTAGCCGCGGCAGAGTTGTCACACATAATAAAATTATCATTGCTTCCATTCCATATGTACTTGAAAATTCACGAAAAAATACATAAATTAAAACAGTTTATTTTTATGACGCTTGAAGCACTTGAAGTAATAAATTAAATTATCTCTGCCTGCTTGTCTGGAGACATGTAGTTTAGCCACCATCTACGGTATAAAATCATCAAGCATTACTTTTAAGGTTACAATTTATTACAGGCTTGGCTGCATACCGTGGTATATACTCACCATCGAGAAAGCTATCGAGCTTTTTCAATGGTGGACGTTAATAATTAAAATTCTGCTAATACTTCAAAACACTACTACCATCGGTCAGACCACCATTTAGAGTAAAAATATGAAAATACTATCCCATGGAGAATACTATTCCATTTTTATGTGTGGCTTATCTCAACCAAGAACTTACAGAGTTATAACGATATAATACAGGTTTAGGTTACGGGTTGGGATACAGAAATAGACACGTATCTATAGTGTGTCTACCTAGACGACAGAATATGTACAGAACAGCAAAATAAACGAGACTCTATTATTTTGCTAGGTCCAAACACTGGGTTCAAAGGTAAATTTGTAAGTACTTATATTTCATGGAATCTTTATTCGGAGTAAGGAGACAGCTGCACAAGACCGGAATTCCGACTCTTGAATTTTAATGTGGTTTTCCCTTTGATAGTTGTCAATATAATTTTACGATCCTACTCGGTAATTTTTAAACCCTTCATGCATTTGCGTATCTAAGATCTTCTACGTAACGTCAGGATAACTACAGGATAACTACACGTGTAAAAATATTTCAGATTTGGTATATTATTATGTAGCAGATTAAGGCTGGGAATACATTTCCGATTTTTATCTCCGATAGTCGGATCCGATAGTCTGATCAGACAATCTGAAGGCACTCGTGCCATACATTTGTTTGAATACTAAACACACATATGATCCGATAGTCGGATCGGACGTTCGAGTATGTATGGCACTGATCAGACAATCGGAGAGAAAAACCGGAAATGTATTCCCGGCGTAAAAGATTAAAAATGTTATTTACGAATATAAAATTATAATTATAATATCTTAACAAATTATTTTGTTTGAAATTAAGGTCGTTTCTTTTTATTTCAATCAAAAATATGAATGGATCCCTGTCTGGAATATGGTTACAATTTACTGTTTTCTTGGATCCTATTCTCTGGTGGTGCCCCCTTCACATTTTCGTTAATAGATGTGTCATTAAATTTGCGTTTTCAATTCAGCGTCGGCCGCGGTGGCGGGCGTTTCAATCAAAACAGGCACGCACTCGCCCCACATCCTCACCAGCCTGCCTTTTAGAATAAGAATTGTCTTTTTCGTAGCACTCAGCGGTGAAGGCTCGCCAACTAAGGGGAAGGCTTGTCTGCGGAAAACTAAATATAATTTTTTGTTTTGATAAACAGCAGATTAAATTACAGTAAACATTTGAAAACATTAACGTGTATTTTATTAAAGTTTTTTTTTTGTTATTTGTGTGTAAAATCGAGCATTTAACTGATGCAAAGTGGCGCTAGTGGTTGGAACACGCCAAATCTATGACATCATTGATGTATTCTAGTTGAAAGTACCTAGTGATAAACCTATTGACCATAAGCTACCATTCCTCATAGGATCAACAGTTCAATCCATGACGCTCCAGTCCACTTCTGAAAAGTAGACACTTCTGTACTCTTAGAGATAATGTGCGTTAGGTCGCATCCAAACCTAGATGATATCAGCATCAGACGTATTCCATACTCGTCGACGCAGTTGCCGCTGGGGCACTGTGCCCACCCGCCATGAAATTAAAGCCGACTCGCGCCGAACGAATGATTGAATAATAAACGAAAGAATTCGCGTCCTGCCCTTGTATTATGTATTCATGACGCTGGCCCGTGGACGACGGCTGGAGTGACACGACGCGAGACACATCTGTTCCGACTGCGGAACTTAGTACCCCTGGTAGTTGTTTACATGTTGCTAACTATTCATGTTTCTATATTGTGATAGTGTGGTATTCATTTATTATTTTAAAATAATATGAATGTTCTTACTGAGTATTTATAGGTACAACACAAAATTTAAATACTGTATGAAAAGATTACACACTATGCGCCATCTCAGACATAACAACCAGCTCTTCCAGGATTATGCCTTTTGGGAACATTATATAGCCCTATCCTGCCCTATATTACAAGAGCTGCTAGTATTATAAATATGATAATTTGACAATATGCAAAATGCCCATAGAGGTTATCAATAATTATCCTACTGATAACATTACACATAGATTGGCTACATTCCTATTCCGAAAAATCTTTTCTTTGACTTCTAATTTTAAAAAAGAATTAACAGTAAATAATTAACAGTTACAAAATTTAAAATTTGTAACACGTGAAACTAAAAATACAGTTTCTTTATTTTTGCACCCTGAGCTCGAAACTATTATATTTAAAAATTTTATATTACTTCGTTTCGGAAAAAAATGTATGAAAAAATGCATGATGATTTTCTGTGTTAATAATTTAAATTGATGTCAGTGATTAAAAAGTTAAATGACACAAATGTCATTCTGAAACAGAATATATTTAGACAAGCAAGTGCCAACCAAGGAGTAGTGGTTACAAGGATTAAGCGTATTCAGCTATTCAGCCGTACCAATGACGTAATTTGTCATCAATCTTGAAAATTTAAGTGTAATAAATTTTTGAAAAATTATAAAAATACGATACCATTTTTCATTTGCTTTTAATAAAATAATAATACGAGTATGTTAAAAAATTTAAAATGTTATCAATTCCCTGGAGTTAAGTCCGCTCACTGTATATAATCAAAAAAAAGATTTAAGTAATATAGAAGTAATAAATTTTTTTTCAACCGTGAAGCCATTACACTCAATATTCCAAAGATAGATTCTTTGACAGAGCTACACAAAACTTTTTTTAGAGGAAAGTCATTCAATAAATCTATTTCAATAACCAGCAAAATAAAGTTTAAAATAAGGCTTAAGTGTTGCGAGGTATTCAGGTATAAACTGTTTCTCTTGGTCCCTCGTAAGATGATAAAGTTTCACATTAATTTAAACTGGCGAGAATATTTACTAATTGCACAGAGTAGCCCAATTAGAATGAGGCATAACTGCATAATATCGCTGATTAAGCCTTACCAAGGAGTAATGAAACGTCCATTAGAGGCCGTCGGTGCTTAGGATGGGACATTAACATAACAGTACTACGAGAAGTACCAAATGTGAATAGGTTTGAAGTATCGGGATCCCAGGGGGCTCACCGCAGAGCAACTTAACCCGAAATTAAATCAAAGAGGGCTTAACCAATCAGGGCGAGTGCTATCATGGAATCGGCAAAGGAACACTAAAATTACTTCTTGATGCGGAGAAACGAAGATTCATCGTAAAAGTGGTGGGCGAACGCGTGGGGTCGGGCGGGCGGGGGGTCGTCTGAACGGTTTTCCGTGTTTCACAGACGTCCACGCCCGCCGATTACTACACGTAGCTACTACGTGTACTGGACTATACGGCCCACTAGCTAATGCTCCGTTATAAACATGAAAAACCGTTCCGATAATGCTCTAAACGTACAATACAATTTATTAAGATGAGCAACTCCATAAGTTTGCATCTCATAAGTTTTATAATAAGTACTGATTTTATATTCTTAATAAATCACATGTAGATATCACTAGCAATACTTATAAAATCAATCTCATCGGGAACCTACTTGAAGCCTAGTTGGCATTTAAAATTGATAAAGTTTATTTTTTGAAAACCAAAATGAAAAGCAAGGAATTAGGTTGAAACGCAATTAACTAAGCAGGTATAATTATATTGCTTAAATTACTCCAGAGTCATATTTAACGGGAAGCCCTGCGTACGTACGTAAGGTACAAAAAGACGAAGGGTCTTGCAATTTACGCGCGTTGTACTGCCACCTGGGTCATGTCTCTTTTACTTTATCCCGTAAAGATTAAGTTCCCCAAACGCGTGGCTTCCCCACCGTGAAGTGAGTCATTTGGCCCCTGTTTACTAGATTAGGGGATTTTTTATGCCGCACAGCTTTCTGTGGTAAGACCCCGCATTGACATATTATGCTACGGGATATATCGCTCAAATTTCGCTTCACCTGTTACGGATTTTTATACCGTCGATCCTGAGTGCCGTCCCAGGATTTCGTCCGCCTAATTTATTTTAATAACATGTTTGCTTTCCTCTTTATTCAACCGTTTATGCTGCATAACTTTGCCTCTGAAACTAATTGTTCTTTATATTCATTTGCTTCATTTAAATTTTCCTTAAGGGTTCACGTAGTTTTATAAGAGTTTCCGTCAGACATTGTTCAGGAGTCTTTGTTGAAGTATTTTAATATTAATATACTTTCAACGTTGAAAATGGTAAATGGCGATCAGCACATCATGGCAACTCTCTATCTAAGTACATATGACTGCCCTTAACCCTGGTTGTTTGTCGGCTCGATATTGGAGGTAGGAAATATAAATTTGGTAAATCAACGTAATGTCATTTTGGTAAGTAGGTAATGTTATTTTTCATTATTCCACTTTGTTGTTCTTTTGTCGGAATAAGAGGGGTAAGGATAATAATGGAACATTTATAAGCTTGTTGATGTTGTCAAGACTTAGCAAATGATTGAGATCTACTCGTGCTCTAATATATGGAATCTCTACTCCGTCGTCTACTCAGATCTAGATCTTCGAGTGGTGATAAGTGTTGTATAAAAGTGTGTCATGTAGTGAAACAGTACCTGTGTTAACATGGATGAAATGCAGTTGTTTTTATTCATTAACTGGCATTTGATTGAAGAGATCGGTCCTAATAATAATATGAAAATGAGTCTATTAATGTAGAACCTATAAGTTCCGTTAAATATTGTTTAAATTTACAATATTGTAACTATAGTAATAGTTTATTTTATTAAGGCTTTTTTACCATCTTCTCCATCCATCAGCCTGTTGAAGTTCACTTAATTATACACTTCTCATCAGAAAAATCGAAACACTTCTCTTTTCATGGTTTCTGTCCTAATTTAACACAAAAGAGTTTTCATTCCATGAAAAAAATCACATGATTGTATAGCTGGCAGTTTGGCCATTACAGTGATTAGCGAAAATTCTAAATTCAAAATTAGAATTTCATTTGTTTATCTTATAAATGTTGTGTTAGTCTCGTGAAGAGCTTACTATAGAAATGATCCTATGAAGTAAGGTCTGAAATGAGTAGCGTCCATAGCCCAATGGCTCGCTTCGATTCAATGTGATCGAAAGAGTTAAGCAACGACGGGCGCGGTCGGTTTGTGGATGGGTGACCGCTAGTGGCAAAAAATTCATGGACGCTACCGTGCTTCGGAGGGCACGTAAAGCCGTCGGTCCCGGTTGTTTTCAATGCTGGAAACAGTCGTCAAGCCTTGTCGAAGACCTTCGGGTGGCTTGAGAACATTCGACACTGGGTTGGCCACTAACCCCTCCACCAATCCGCATTGGAGCAGCGTGGTGGAGTATGCTCTAGACCTCCCGCAGAAGTGTCTGTGGGGGAGACCCGTGCCCAGCAGTGGGACGTCTATGGGTCGCAGCGATCTTATAAATGAAATGATTCAGTTTTGAGACAAGCGTGTGTTTAGAGTTGGAGTGCATTTAACAACTAAAAATTAGCACTCATCTTAAAAATTTTTGTTCTGTGTTCTGTATACTGTGTGTACTTGACTTTGGGACGTCTGAAAAGTTTTTGTTCTAAAACATATGGATACTTCGCCCGCAGAAGCCGCCCAAGTGGTGGCATTGCTGGATTCTGGACTTAGCCAGCGTGTTGTGGCTGAAAGATTGCATCTAAGCCTGTCGTCTGTTCATAGAGTCTACAAACGCTATCGGGAGACTGGTTTGTTCACACGCCGTTCAGGATCAGGCAGGAATCGGGTCACTTCTGAGCGAGATGATCGATTTATTGTAACAACTTCTTTACGAAATCGACGCCTTAATGCTTTTCAACTGCAGCAGCATCTTCATGTTGTACGTAGGGTGGCTGTAAGTGACTCTACAATTAGAAGAAGGTTAAAGGAACGTGGACTGGTACCGCATAAGCCAGCAAATGGGCCGAAATTAACTGCAGACCATCGAAGAGCGCGCCTTAACTTTGCACGTGAGCACCTAAATTGGTCATATCTCCAGTGGAACAAAGTCCTCTTTTCTGATGAGTGTAAAATTATGCTGTATGGTAACGACGGAAGGAACAAGGTCTACAGAAGAGATGGAGAACGCTTTGCACAATGCTGCATTGAAGAGAAGGTCAGCTATGGTGGCGGTTCGTGGACGGTTTGGGGAGGAATCAGCGCCGACGGTAAGACAGAGCTTGTCTTTGTGTCTGGGCCACGTCTGCCTGCACTAAACAGTCATCGGTACATCGAACAGTGTCTTGAGCCTCACGTGATGCCCTATGCACATTTTATTGGCAACGGTTTCATATTCATGCACGACAATGCTAGGGCTCACACCGCGAGCATCGTACGAGATTTTGCTACCGAAGTCGGTATCTCCATTATGGAATGGCCAGCAAGAAGCCCGGACATGAATCCGATTGAACATCTGTGGGATGAATTAAAGAGACGAATTCGTGCAAGAGATCTGCCCCAGAAACACTTAGCCAGCTGCAAGATGCAATCCAAGAGGAATGGAATGGAATGCCACAACATTTGATTGTGACTCTCATCCGATCGATGAAGAACCGTATGGAAGCAGTAATAAGAGCTCGGGGAGGGAATACACGTTATTAAATAAACGTTTCTTAGCTTTTTTTTCATTTACGTGTGTTGTTTTATCAATTTCCTTCATACTCCATACAGGGTAAAAATTACTTGTTAAACAAAATATGAAACCTATGAAAATTTAATTTGAATTTAGAACATTAACATTAGGATTTGAAAATCTCATAACATGCACTATTAAACGACATTTGACATATATTCCAAAATACACACATTTTTCTAACAATCCTTACAAAACATAAACTTGCAAGGTGTTTCGATTTTTCTGATGAGAAGTGTATATATATTATTGGGTCTGTGTGTAAATCTATAATTAAATATGTCACTACGTGTTTCCTTTAAAAATATTTTTAACTGGTAACAGAACATATGAAAATATAGTACCTATATCAGTACATCTAAATAAAAATTTCACAGCATTTACCATTATATTACATAGGTATATACTCATACAATGTAACTTCAGCAAACACAGTTGTACATTCGCACAGTTCTCATCTCAATTATTATAGTCGCCGTTTCAAACCACAATCCGAATATGTGCTGCTAACAATACTGATTTGTTCTAGCTGGGTATGAGACTTCGGGAGACAAATTATCATTTGGTGGAAGTTTATGGGATGACTGATACAGGCATTTTCGGATCAATTAATGTATTGAATGCTTTGAAAATCTCGTATTTTTTCAAAGACTGATTAATTTTATGTTTACAAAATATCAAATTGAATGTAATTAAAAAAGAAATAAATAAGGATCTGATTAACAATACACAGCTTTTAACGACTTCTGTTCTGTCGATTTCTATAGCTAAGCAGAGGCTAAGTCGACTGCAAAAGGTTACTGCGCAAGCTGCACAGCTGCAAAGCTGAACTTTTGACAACATTGTAAAGATAATGTATCTACTTCTTCTCAAGCAGAGAAAAACCAAAAGATTTTACTTCACCCATTTTAAAAGCTTTTATTTTACCTTCACTCGTATGTATCTTGTAAGTATGTATGTCCTGGAATCTTGCAATCAATATTTCACCCACTTCCACTGAAGCTATCGAGCTGAAATTTGGCACACATATTTGGTTCCGATGACAATGCATGAAAATAAAAAAAAAGTTTTAAAAAGCTTTTTAAAAAAAAAAAATTGTATTTATTATTAGCTACAGATACTACAACCTACTAAACCATTTTGTGATCAATATCAACGTGGAGAATTTACGCAATTATCAAACTTCTCAATTATCGGAACTAAGTCGAGCCACGAAACATGTCAAATAAAAATCCCAATCTTGTCACACGAAACGTGTCAAATAATAAACCTTCTAATAATATACTTTTACCTCGAATTAAATAAATATCTTGGACATTCTCACACACGGCCATCTGACCCCAAAGTAGGCGCGAGCCTGTGTTATGGGTGTCAGAGACTGATATACATACATAGATATTTTTTAAATACATACTTAAATAGATAATATTGACATCCAGACACAGAACAAATACAAGTGTTCGTCACACGAATATTTGTCCTGAGTGGGATTCGAACCCACGACCTTTGGCGCAACAGACAGGGTCACTACCGACTGCGCCAACGGGCCTGTGAATTAAATATAAACTAAAAATATTTTTAAATTAATGTGCTCTAGAACTTGGTAATGGTGCAATATAATTGCGTCCTTCATCTCGAGCAAAACCTGGGTGTATAATCAGGCCATGCAAACCAAAATACGATACTGATTCAGGTCCGAATTTTGACCAAACAGACATGATGAATCTAATTGGCAATATGTTGACATTCTCCTTAGTTGGTTAGTATTATATCCCTGAGGTCATCATGATACAACTTTTGAGCTCAATGTACCAACTTTGATTTGAGCACTAAGTTTATTACTTTGGGTCAGATGTTTAGTGGTAGTTGATCCAGTGTAGAAAATTGTACGAGTATGATCCCGGACTTAGACGTAATGGACAATAACTTCAGACCTCTTTGAGACAGTTAGATATCATAAATAATAAATAATAAATAAATATCTTGGACATTCTCACACACGGCCATCTGACCCCAAAGTAGGCGCGAGCCTGTGTTATGGGTGTCAGAGACTGATATACATACATAGATATTTTTAAATACATACTTAAATAGATAATATTGACATCCAGACACAGAACAAATACAAGTGTTCGTCACACGAATATTTGTCCTGAGTGGGATTCGAACCCACGACCTTTGGCGCAACAGACAGGGTCACTACCGATTGCGCCAACGGGCCTGTCAAATCAAAAATCATATTATATATAGTTTTTACTAACTACATACATGTCTGCAGTCTTAAAACAATTTAAAACTTAATTATTTACAAAAGAAAATAAAGTAGTTCAGTTGTTATTCGGAATATTATAAATATTTTTAATTAGATTTTGTAATAAAAAAATTAAATTGATGAAAAATTTCATCTCAAAAATTGAAGAAGCTTGTATATTATTAATAGTAAGTATGTACTTTATAAATATATTAGGTAGAAAGAATCAATTCTTGTAATAATACCGAAAATAATATTATCAAATAAAAGCAAATCTTACAAAATATAGCATCACCCTCAAATACTTCGCCCACAATTCCAATACAACACGCCCAACAACAGATCAAAGTTATATTAGCCTGCAGAATCGCAGTTGTAAATAGCCCTCGAGATCAGGCCCCGAAATCCAATCAGCTATTGAATTAGCCCCGGCCGAGTGACGAGAATACGGATTTACCCTATCCTCATGTCAAATGTTTATCTTTCATCTGGCGTTAGAGTAAGTGCTAGTACAGATGGTAATGGAACACGACGACGCGGCAACGGCGCAATAGATCTGCTGAGTTCGCTGTAATCACGGGGAACGACCTAACGATTCCGATTCTACTTTTTCACGGATTTCTTTATGGTATCGTAGTTTAGGGCTACCGGTTGGTTACATATAGGTACGGTTTGACAACGATTCAACTACGACGAACGTCCGCAATATAGCCTCATTTTATTATATTATTTCTATGTAGCTAAACATGTAATATTCTGATTATTTGCCAAGGCTTAAATGATAAGTAGTATATCACCGGTCATAACTTCACGATTGTGTCAGTACCAGCTCACCTTACCGGTCTTCCCTAAGTTGGGTATTATGCGATAACTCAATGTGATATCTATAGTCCACCACACTGGACAAATATGCAATGATAGTATGAATAGTTTTTTTATAGATACAACCAATAAAACTTTTTCTAACACTGTGTGGAAATTTGAAAACATTTATAATTGTTCAATGAAAACCAGCGGCTGTGGTTTTACCAAGGCTATTTGCTGAGTACGGCCTTTTCGTCGAGAATACAATGATGTTTATTTTTTTTTACTTAAAAAATATTATTATATCTGCTTGTCCTCCGTAATATTTGTATAAATATAAGTATGCTGTTTTCTTCAAATGTTAATCATGTTTACTTGACGAAATAAACGTTTTCATTTTTATTTTAATGAATTTTATACCCAATGCTTATTTACTATTTTTCACTTATGGTTGGAAAATTAACTACCGGACGTGGGTAATTTAATTTTAAAGTTATCAATTGAATCGTCACTATGATATTGTTTGTAGTTCATATTATTATTATTAAAATACTTTTATTAAAATTTTGAAATTTCTGATGTAAAAGTAGGTACATATCTGCCAATCATTTCTTAAGCTTATCAGAGACAATTTTATCACAAGTTATTTTGCATATTTCATAGCGCGCCTTCGAGTATCTTGATGTTAATATCTGCTGCGGAGACAAACACACATATTTTCCGGGGTTCAGCTTAACAGCGACCTTCGGTGGACAATATTTTGCTCTGGTCCCGCGCTATCGGTTTATTCAAATGTTCCGTGTTCGACCCGAGCTCAAAGAATCAACCTGCATAATATTATACATATTGAAATTCTTCCACCCTCAAATATTCCCTGTATTATTATTCTATGAATAAGTTTATAGGATGCGATGCAAATGTCTACGAATAACATATTTTTATTTGTGCCTATCAAGCTTTCGTCTTAATAACCGATGAAGCCGTTTACCGTATACCGTTATGGTCCAAGATCCCAGTGCCGCCAGACGTTACTTATTTTCTCACAAACAATTTATATGGGATAAGCTAGTGTTAGTACATACTTTGAGCGTGTGCATACTCGCTAGCTTGGGTAGACGGCCAATTCATTGGTATCAGATGCTGAAAATCGAAAATTTCAGTACCAACTTTTCTTATTTTCTCATGGCTGATTTTCACATATGTTTTAGTTAGTTATGTTACAAACTAATAATAACTATTGCCAGACACCTTCCGTCGGCCCTTACCCTTGCCAGACGCCTTAAAGATCCAGAAAAAATGATGTAAGTTTACTTATTTTCTCAAGCTTGATTTTTATGCACGACACTTGGGGAACTATTTCAACACTGTTAGTCAGCAGCCAGACCAATTGGATGGGCCAAACATCCAGCCAGACACACATAAAGTGTCGCTAGTAGTCCGGTTGATTTAGAAAATTGAAATAAAGAAAATTCCGACAGAGCCAAATCTTCGTAGAGACCTTAGGTTTACCACAAGGAATAAAGTGTCAAAAGTCCCAATCAGTCCCGTGCGCTTAGGGACTTATTCGGGGCCCAAGGTCAAAATTTTAGGTATTTTGGATTTTTCTCGAAAACGGTAAGTTTTATCGAAAAAGTACCTTAGAGCAAAGTTGTAGATCTTAAAATACTCTATAAAAATGGTCTCTACGATTTTTTTTCTATGACCCACTATTTTCCTTTTGATAAAATAGGTATCATAGATAGGTATCATTGCTGGATCTTTAAGGCGTCTGGCTAGGGTAAGGGCCGACGGAAGGTGTCTGGCAATAGCTATTATTAATTTGTAACATAACTAACTAAAACATATGTGAAAATCAGCCATGAGAAAATAAGAAAAGTTGGTACTGAAATTTTCGATTTTCAGCATCTGATACCAATGAATTGGCCGTCTACCCAAGCTAGCGAGTATGCACACGCTCAAAGTATGTACTAACACTAGATTATCCCATATAAATTGTTTGTGAGAAAATAAGTAACGTCTGGCGGCACTGGGATCTTGCTCTATTAAGTATTATTATGAATCGAAAATATTCTGCCTTGCAAAATTTTCTTAGAATAGTATAATGTATACATAAAAGAGACACGAGTAGGCATTTTTGCTTGTTTGAGTACCTAAATATGTATATACGTGGCATATGTGTGCATACTATGTAGAACATGATTCTTACAAGCGCTATATCTGGAAAATAGTGGGTCTTAGAGAAAAAATCATAGAGACCATTTTTATAGAGAATTTTAAGATCTACAACTTTGCTCTTAGGTACTTTTTCGATAAAACTTACCATTTTCGAGAAAAATCCAAAATACCTAAAATTTTGACCTTGGGCCCCGAATAAGTCCCTAAGCGCACGGGACTGATTGGGACTTTTGACACTTTATTCCTTGTGGTAAACCTAAGGTCTCTACGAAGATTTGGCTCTGTCGGAATTTTCTTTATTTCAATTTTCTAAATTGACCGGACTACTAGCGACACTTTATGTGTGTCTGGCTGGATGTTTGGCCCATCCAATTGGTCTGGCTGCTGATTAACAGTGTTGAAATAGTTCCCCAAGTGTCGTGCATAAAAATCAAGCTTGAGAAAATAAGTAAACTTACATCATTTTTTCTGGATCTTTAAGGCGTCTGGCAAGGGTAAGGGCCGACGGAAGGTGTCTGGCAATAGTTATTATTAATTTGTAACATAACTAACTAAAACATATGTGAAAATCAGTACTGAGACTTTAATTTGTCACTCTCAATCGTACAAATAATGACCTCACGCTCTATACCTAGCGGCACTTTATATGTGTCTGGCTGGACGTTTGGCCCATCCAATTGGTCTGGCTGCTGACTAACAGTGTTGAAATAGTTCCCCAAGTGTCGTGCATAAAAATCAAGCTTGAGAAAATAAGTAAACTTACATCATTTTTGATAAAATAGGTATCATATACCTATTGCAATGATACCTATTTTATCTAAAGTTTTCGAAAAGGTAATCCATAAAAATATAAACTCATATTTTGAAAAATTTAACATATTCACTAAAGAACAAATAGGTTTCCGTAAGAACAAGTCCATTAATCAAGCAATATTAAATTTTTTAAAGACAATAATGACCAGTCTGGAAAGTAAAAAAAGAGTTACAGCAATATTTATGGACATGACAAAAGCTTTCGACTTTGTTGACCATACAATATTATGTAATAAACTAGAAAAATATGGTCTCAGAAATAACTCTCTTAACTTAATAAAATCATATCTATCCAACAGACAACAAATAACTGAAATAAGTAAAATTAATATTAAAAACAAAACGATGACAAAATATCTATCTGACCCTAGGGATGTGGCCTTTGGTGTTCCTCAAGGGAGTATTTTAGGACCGCTACTATTCTTAGTTTATATAAACGACTTCCCTCAAGCTATTAAAGATCCCATGGTCTTATTTGCTGACGACAGTACAGCCATATTTACTGACAATAATCCATTGACATACGAAAAACATATAAATAAGTCTCTTAAAACGCTAATTGAATGGGTAGATAACAATAATCTCAAAATTAATCTGGATAAAACCTGCCTGATGAAGTTTGCCTATAAAAATACCCAACCCTATGAACTCAATATAACCCATAAAGGAAAGCCAATAACTGAAAATGAATCCACAAAGTTCCTGGGACTACATCTTGATAAAAACCTATCATGGAGAACTCACATTGATCATGTTGTAACAAAAACTAATAAATTTTCATTTGCCCTATATATGTTGAGAAAAACAGTGAGTACTACTGCTACTCTAACCGCATATCATGCATACGTAGGCAGTACGCTGAGGTACGGAATAATATTTTGGGGGAATGCCGCTGGGGTTGACCGTGTATTTAAAGCACAGAAGAAATGTGTACGGTCTATTTGTAAGCTGCGGTCAACAGAAACATGTAAGCCCCACTTCATTAAACTCAATATACTTACTGTACCATCAATATATATATATGAGGTAGCAATTATGGTAAAAACCAATCTCAATAGTTACGAAACTTTTACTTCTAAACGAAACAACGACAAATTACGAGCTCTAAAATCAAGGACTAAAACACATTGCAACAGCGTTTTCTGTATGGGACCGATAATCTACAATAAGTTACCTGTTTATATAAAACAAGAAAATACGTATAATTTTAAGAAGACCTTAAGGACATATTTATTAAGTAAAGCATTTTATTCCATTAGAGAATTTCTGGACGATAACGTAAAATGACAGTCCGACAATAAATAAGTTTAATATTGTGTATTTTGGGTATTCAATAAAATGAATGATTAACTATAATTATTATCTGTAATATAGCATTAGATGACTTTGCATGCCTTATGGGCTGAGATAAGAGGACAAATTGTAACTTGTTTTGTATCTACCTATAACCTTATCTTGCAAATAAAGACGATTTGATTTGATTTGATTTGATTTGATTTGCATTCGAATTGAAGTTTGTAAAATTTTAGGAGATTTAACATGTTTAAAATAGGTAACTTAAAATTTAGATAACTTTTTATTTTTAATTAATTCATTTAAATGAGGTTTTGAGGACAAAACAAGTAATATTGCAATCATTACTGTGTGAAAAAAAGGAAAAATTAAGGAGATAAGCTCTTTCAGTGTAGTGGTCTTATATAAATATAATAATAATAAATATAATTTTATATTTGTATTTTTATGGGTATATGACAGCAAACGAGCAAGCAGGATGACCGATCCAGTTAGCAGAGGGGATAATAAAAACATTAATTTGTCAGTTCGTTAGTAGGTAGGAGGACTGGTGTAGGGACTGTTAGTGATAGTTAGTCCTGTTAGTTTTTGTTAGTAATAGTTCAGTTGGTAATTGTTAGTAACCAAGGTCGAACCGTACCGAAAACTACACCTTTCCAGCTGGAACATAATTGCAATAAAATATTTTTTATCTACACATTAGAAATTGAACTCAGTAGGTACCGTGGCGAGTGATGGTATCTACTGCCCCGGGCGAACACTATACAATTATAGGCTCTACTATGTACTATGTCTATGTACTTTTACTATATTTAATTTGATAGATTTAAATCTATCAATTAATTATATTTTAATTGATAGATTTAAATTTTGCTATCAATTAAAATTGACTATTCTCCCCAATTATCTCTGAAACTACAAAACTAAACCTGAAGTAAAAACACAGAAAGGTGTGTAAATTAAATTAAATGAGTTATAGCTACCACAAAACTAAATGATTTTGGGACGTTCATTCTTAGCTACACCATAGCTAAACGGAAGGAAGACATTATATTTGTATCGTATATATATCGTATGTATCTTAACCTCCACTACTTACTATCGTTTTCATTAAAACTGATGCGAACATAACTTCTTACCAGTGGAAATCAGTGCCTGATCAATGACCGCCTACCAGCGCGCTGCGTCAAAAACAAACGTCGGTAGCTTGTGTTTGTGACGATTGAAACATTGGTGAGATTCATTGGACTAACAAATTAAAGGGGTGTAAGGGGGCAGAATATCTCAGGCTCCAAATGTCAACCTCACCTGCACGCGGTGCACCCTGCTATACAACGGACGAGGCTCTGACGACCGACTGATGGCGGAATAACCATCACAAAATTACCGAGACGCGAAATACAAAAAACAGAAGCGGGCAGCAGCGCCTCTGTTAAAACCGTCTCGGTGACTGCGATCGCCAACCCGCCTGCCCAGCGTGGCGATTAGGGCAACACCTCCCATGAACAGCACAACCTTACCACGGCCCCTAGTTCCTGGCCGCCTCACCAGGCCGGACCAAGGTAGCGGTCCCGGTAGCGGTGGGGCAGGGGGTGCGAAGAATCCCCAGGTTACGGTAGGCTACCATAACCATCTGAAATTGACCCTGGCGACGTATAACGGACGTACTCTGAGGCTCGACGAACATATAACAGAACTTGAGGTAGAGTTGGAGAAAATTAAATGGCAGATCTTGGGGTTATGTGAAGTCCGAAGACAGGGGGAGGACACCATAACCTTAAATTCAGGCCATATCCTCTACTTCCGAGAGGGCGATCACCTTTCCCAAGGCGGAGTCGGATTCCTCGTCCACAAGTCTCTCAGTGGTAACATTGTGGAGATATCCAGTGTGTCGACCCGGGTGGCATATCTTGTATTGAGACTGACTAAGAGGTACTCCCTCAAGGTCATACAAGTTTATGCGCCGACCTCGACACACTCAGACGATGAAGTAGAAGCTATGTATGAGGACATAGCAAAAGCCATGCATAGAACTACTAATACCCATTTCAATGTTATCATGGGAGACTTCAACGCCAAAGTGGGTATACAGACTGGTATCGAATCGTCAGTTGGACCCCACGGCTATGGAAGTAGAAACCATAGAGGCCAAATGCTGGTCAATTTCCTCGAGAGCCAGGGGCTTTCATTGATGAACTCATTCTTCAAGAAAAAGCCCCAGAGGAAATGTACATGGCGAAGCCCTGATGGAAGGTCTAAAAACGAGATTGACTTCATCATAACGGACCGAAGGCACATTTAATGATGTCTCAGTGATCAATAGGTTTAATACAGGAAGCGATCACCGACTAGTACGAGGCATCTTAAATATTAACGTCAAGCTTGAGCGCAGTCGTATGGTGAAGTCTACGCTCCGACCGACTTACTTCCAGGCCGAAGCGGGAACTGAAACTTTCCAGCTCGAATTGAGCAACCGATTTGATGCCTTGGCACCCACCGCGGATATGGACGAGGATTATGAAAACGTGGTCAAAATCATGAGGGACGAGGGCAACAGGCTTTGTAGGATGAGGCAGACTGGTAGGAAGTCCAAGCTATCTGAAGAGACTCTGGACCTTATGAAGCAAAGACGAGAGTCGACAAATGCCACACAGTCAGAGCTCCAGTCACAGACGAGGAATATTAGGAAACTGATACGCCGAGACCTCCGACGTGCTAACGCTCAAGCCATATATCAGGCAATAGAGCAAAATCGGGGGTCGAAAGTGTTTTCCCACCGCCTCGGACGGAGCCATCTGACGAAGCTTAAAGCTCGTGATGGCAGGACCGTCACTTCTAAGCCAGAGATACTCGCAGAAGTGGAGGACTTCTATACCCGACTATATGCCTCACGTCAGCCGGAATCCAAGCCCCAAGACGAGGATCCCAGAGCCACGCTAGTCCGCCACTACACAGACGAGCTTCCAGAAGTCAGTCACGAGGAGGTTGTTTTGGCCCTCAGACGGCTTAAAAACGGAAAAGCCCCCGGTGAGGACGGAATTACAGCCGAATTGATTAAGGCCGGAGGTAGACCAGTCACCAAGGAGCTAGCCAGAATATTCAATTCCGTTCTGCAATCGGGGAGAACTCCATCGGCGTGGAATAGGAGCATTGTAGTTTTGTTCCACAAAAAGGGGGACAAAACATTACTACAGAACTACAGGCCCATCTCACTCCTGAGCCACGTCTATAAGCTGTTCTCGAGGGTCATTACCAATCGCCTCGCAAGAAGACTTGACGAGTTCCAGCCACCGGAGCAGGCTGGGTTTCGTGGGGACTTTGGCACCATAGACCACATTCACACAGTGAGACAGATTATACAGAAGTCAGAAGAGTATAATCAGTCACTGTGTCTGGCATTCGTGGACTATGAGAAAGCCTTTGACTCTATTGAAACTTGGTCTGTTTTGGAGTCCCTGCAGCGGTGCCAAGTCGACTGCCGATATATCGACGTGTTGAGATGCCTCTACAGCGCCGCAACTATGTCCGTCCACATCTATAATGGTCAAACAAGGCCCATCCATTTGCACAGGGGCGTGAGACAGGGGGATATTTTGTCCCCGAAACTGTTTACGAGTGCATTGGAGGATGCCTTCAAGACACTGGATTGGACGGGACGTGGGGTACGCATCGATGGCGAATACATCTCACACCTTCGATTTGCAGATGACATCGTAATTATGGCGAAATCACCGCAGGAACTGCAGGAAATGCTGACCAGCCTAAATGAGGCTTCCCGACGGGTGGGTCTAGGGATGAACTTGGAGAAAACGAAGGTTATGTTTAACTCTCAAATCATTCCTAGTCCCGTCACCGTCGAAGGCATAATTCTTGAAGTTGTCAGGGAGTATGTTTACCTCGGCCAAATTATACAGCTAGGTAAAAACAACTTCGAGAAAGAAGCCGATAGGAGGATTCAGTTGGGCTGGGCAGCGTTTGGGAAGCTTCGTCACATCTTCTCGTCGCCTATACCGCAAAGCCTGAAGACTAAAGTCTTCAATCAGTGCGTCCTACCAGTAATGACCTACGGAGCTGAAACGTGGACACTCACAGTAGGGTTGGTCCATAAGCTTAAGGTCGCTCAGCGTGCCATGGAAAGAGCTATGCTCGGTGTTTCTCTTCGGGACAAAATCCGAAACGAAATCATTCGTACGAGAACAAAAGTCACCGACATAGCTCTGAAAGCTAGCAAGCTGAAGTGGCAATGGGCGGGCCACATCTGCCGGAGGACCGACAATCGTTGGAGTAAACGACTGCTCGAGTGGAGACCGCGAATAGGCAAACGTAGTGTGGGACGACCTCCTGCTAGGTGGCGCGACGATCTGCGCAAGGCGGCGGGGAGCAAGTGGATGAGGAGAGCCGAAGATAGGGCTCAGTGGCGTACCTTGGGAGAGGCCTATGTCCAACAGTGGACTAATGTGGGCTGAAGAGAGAGAGAGATTGGACTAACAAAAGCCTTTCAGATTATAACATATATGGTCCAAATCAAAGCCGTAGACGCCACAGTGACTACTTCAAAGCAAAATTTTATTAGGAACATTTACATTTTTATTGGCTTGCTAGGACACCGCCTGCCGCCTGCGCCCTGAAACGTAAGTGATTTTGAATTTTCTGATCTGTATTTTACTATCTGATTTTATGTGTGTTCAATATGACTACAGTTTACCATAGGAAAAACATTTTTGGTTACGTATCAGTAAATAATAAGTTTACGTAGGAAGAGTATTATTTTAAGGCAAAAATAATAAAAATTCTTATGACACAGCATCGAGCCGGAGAAACGAGACTTGTAATGTTCGGTTATTTATTCTGGAGGTGATTTTTATGATTTAAATTTGTTTCATTTTATTTTTATATCTGGAGAAAACTTTCTTCATACCAATATCTACCGTTTTGGTACAGGCGAGATTTAATTAAATCTCATAACACATTTTACACTAAAATCCTTATTCTAGCTAAACTACATCATCGAAACTAGGCACTTCTTGTGTGATGCTAAAGATGACCTTTAACGGAAAAACAGATATGAGTTATTGGCGTGTGTATTGGAAAACTGTTGAGGATAAAATCTTTATGGAAGAGCCATTAGGTTAGAAAGCTATTGTTTGTGCTGTCTGTGGGGTATGTTTGGGCCGTTCGTGATTGATTCTACTGTAATTTCCATACGCGTGCTCTGTTCGTATTAGCCACGCTACACCCACCACCTTTAAATAAACCTCCTTTCCTTTCATACTGCCTCTAAATAGAGGCAGCAAAGGAGAGTTTGACTTGTTTCATGAAGGTCTAGTTTATTTGGTCATGTATTCTAGGACTACCTACACAATTGTACACCAAGGCGACCTCGCGGCGCCTGTCGAGTCACGCACATAATATTTTTTCAGAAGCTTAAAGTCTATAGGTATTCATTAGTGTATGATACTTTCTTTAAGATTAATGGGCTTCATGGGTATAGTTGTACTTAGTTGAAAATATCGTTGATTGCAGATTGTAATAGGCTAGAATTAAAAAAGCAGTGGCGTAACTACGATTTGATTGGAGAAATGTTTGACTCAAAGAACCTGTGTTTTTTTTGAGAGATTTTGGGAGAGCATACCCAAAAAAATAGGCAAAGCAAGCCATTCCACGAGGATGTTTCAAGGAAATATTCTAATTTCTCATGAGGTAATAGAGACATCTATACGACAATTTCAAAACTAATGTTTTTTGCCTGACACAAAGATGGCGTTACAATAGGTACTATGAATACTCGAACATCATGATACATAATAATAATAATATGAATATCGCGCATTACCTTACTGATTACTTTTTTTTTTACGGCTTTTCCCGCTGAAAACTGTTGCATTCAAGTAAAAATGGTGTATCTTGCCGTAAAGTAACTAAAAAGTCTTTCCCCCTTAATCATAAAAAATTAATTAGCCTGTTTTAGCTATGAAGAAATTATAATTATAATATGTACATATTTACATATTATTTGTCACACTAACTTTGTTATATTTTAAATATTTATTATTTTACCTTAGTAAAACTTCATTAGGGTAGAATAATAAATAAGCTGCATCAGATACCTGTTCCAAAAGTTTGATAAAAATTTTATAGAATCCACGTGAGATATAAAGCCAACAACGTTATTTGCGCGCATTGGTACATTGTTCAAAACTGCATTTCGGCAAAATCAGGTTTTGCAATAAATTTTGACGACGTACGATCTGTTATGCATTTCCTTCACTCTATCGTGACTCGACAGTGCAATCGGGCTTGTGAATATGAAGCTTGGATTCATGGTCATCAGACACGACAATCCACAAATGTGGTGGAAAACCCCAAATGATTACCCGTCGCATAGTAAATACGTGACGTCGGCCTACGTTGCAATTAGGGCCGGCGTCAGTTACAACGGCACACAATTACCGCGTAAAGATATGACATGCCACTCGGTCCTTGGGCAATCAACTTGATACATAGACTGTATGGTACGTGCCTTCGTTACGAGAAATAAGCGACATAGTCAGTTAAAAAAGTGATAATCTTTATTTGTATTATTGTAAACCGCTGCATTATTAACTGCTAAGCTGCTGATATTATGCGTATGAAAACAATTGTGAGGTTTCGGTTATGTTCATAATTAGAATTTAATTTTTGAAATAAATATAGGAATATGTATAGAAAATATCTTATTTTTGGTTCTAAAACATTACACTGTAGAAATCTTCCGTGATAAGGTTACAGTGAATTTTAGATAAAACTATCAGGACATAGTTTCAGGAGGTTTAGGGGAGGCCGTTGAGGCGACTAGGTACTACATAACAAAAACGCCGTTGTTTAAAATTTTATTTTACAATGAAATAGATAGAAGACACATTGTACTCTGGATATAAACAATATAAAATGGGTCTGTTACATTAGTAGTATAGCTTCTGTTATATTATAAACTTGTGTTAAAAAAGGCTTTATATATTTTTTATGTTCTTTAATTTAATTTCACGACACAATCCAAAATGGCATAGATATCATTGTTATGCAGTAGGTACCTATATTTTAATAATAGTAGGATTCTGCCAAAATTTGCCGACAAATGCTCTTTCCTGCTGTCGTCAATTTGTTGGGCACTAGTTACAAGCGAGCTGCTTAGAATTCGACGCGCGAGCCGCCTCCCCAACTTATGAACACCAATAATAACAAAGTTGAGATGTCAAACCATTAGCCAAAAGCCAAGGCATCATACTTACCATTATTATTATTACCATCTTTCTTCAGAACGGAACTAAGAATTTTTATTGCGAGATAGAATTCTTACTTTCATCTACATTAATCTTTTACTTTTCATGAGGAATTAAATCAACACGGCACGCCATATTTCGGTACGGTACTTCTCCATGAACTGATTAAGATAATTGTATTTAAGTCACAAGCATAATGTACTTGTATGAAATTATAAACAATTACATTAGGTTTTATTATTATGTATCTATTTATTGTTCATGACACGGTTTTGGGACACTTTTTATAATAGCACCATCTTTACTCTATCTGCAACCTGGTACACTATACAGTTCCTATGTGACTGATAAGAAAAATCTAGGAGACAACAATTCAAAGGCTGCAGTCTTGCTGCTCACTACTGGTTGCTCTATGTACATAACTTAAGAAGTGATAGATGTACTTACATTAACTACGATCTTGAACCTGTATGTATGGTCAAGCGTGGTCGAGCTAAGGACGCGTCTTTAAAAAAAAATGGTTAAGGATAGCAAACGAGCTCGCACCACCACCATCCGCTACCTCCCATGACAGCTGTGACTGACTTTAATCAATACTCTAACAGGGAAGAGGATATTGGTTATTTATTCCAGTTAGCAGAGTGAGTTAATAAGAACATTAGTTGGTCAATTCGTTAGAGTGTATGAGGACTAGGCAGGGATCGTTAATAATAAGTAAAATAGTAATCCATACTAATATTATAAATGTGAAAGTGTGTTTGTTTGTTTGTCCGGCTTTCACGTCGCAATAAAGCTATTATATGGTATGGTTTTTGTGTGTGGAGATAGTGAGGAGGGTGGAGAGTGACGTAGGCTACTTTTCACCCCGGTAAAACATTCCCATGGGAAGATATCGATGTTTTGTTATTTGCTAGATATTTAGTTCCGAATGTTGTTAATAGATGGCGTCAGTAAAATTCATTATTCAAGTTCTGAATCACGCTGACAAATGATACATGTAAATAAATTAAGTCATAGGCAACTAATAAATTAAATTGAATTTTGAATTCGCGCTGGATAAATTGTTGTTTTGGTTTAAAATTAATATGGTAAAGGAATAAGACATACGTTTTGATTTTGGTTTTGGTTCGCTTCTTCGTTCGTTCTTTTAATCGTGGAACTGTCACTATTCATCCACCACAAATGTGTCATGTATGTTAAACAACTCATTGTTAATTCCCTTTGACCACGCGGGCGGAGCCGCGGGTAAAAGCTAGTCTCATTATAAGCCAGTCTTGGGCTTCCATGGGTGAGCATGCCCAGTTATGACTTGCCCATGAGTACTTATCCGCATTTTTTTTAATGTTGTCCCAACATTACGAGTAGGTACGAGCTGCAGATAGCGAGAATACATATTCACAAAACTTTAACATCCATGACCTGAGTATACAAAATATCTGTCCACACTGGGCACGGGTCTCTTCACCTTCTCTTGGAAATCTTGGAATGAGACAGTCCACTCACCATCATAACCGAAACATTTCACGTGAATGAACTCTGTTCCATACAATAGCGACATCTAGTGAAAAATACTAATATGTTCGAATATCGACTGCGTTTATACCATTCTAGTAACTGGTACATTTAAAGAAACACAGATGGCGTTACAGGTGACGAATATTTAAAACAAAATAAAAATACGAATAATTTACAATTACTCTTTCACTCTACAGCTATTATGACATCATAACGAACTTCAAACATTGTAGTAGGGGAGCCCACGATGCTAAATGGGTTTTTACTCGAGCGTCATAGAGACTTATTGGGTTGAAAGCTTAGATGATAAGAAGAAAAAAATGTTTTATAATGTGTACCTTTTCATCCGTGGGGGGACAGGCTATAGATCTTCAAATATGTAAAAAAAAACAGATGCATGGGCATACTTGAGCGCGTCAGATATTGATAGCATCAATGTCCTACGTATTTTTAATATTGTACGTATGTTAATCTGATCGTTTGCATTATGCGGGTGGTCGTACGTAAGGGTTGAAAATGAAGAAAAAAAAAAATTAATCGAGCGCGTCAGATTTTCAAGGAGGATGTTATGTGAACCTAAAAAAAGCTCTCATTCAATAATCTTACGATTTCGATGTGACGCAAACTCGCGGCCATCATTGTGATGTGCAAAAAAAAATCGCCATTTTGAAATACTCAAGCGCGTCAGATTAAGATATATATGGTTCATCATTATGTGCTAGACATGCTGTCTCTACTACGATTATCTATAAGGATTCGCCTAATCTGACAAAAAAAAATTTTTTTAAATCATTGAACATTATTTATTGAAAATCTCAGAAATAAAAATGAGTATGTTCTTAAGTAGAAGACGTATACGTAAAATACGTTATTAATAATACCAAGAACGAGTCTGTGTTATGGCGTCATGGCAACAGAAACCAGAGTGGGGACGGAGTGAGAGAGTAATAGCTCATTTACACTCGCGTACGAGTTGCGAGACGAGGTGCGAGGCGAGCCACGAGAAAGGAGTGTGAATAGACGCTCTCGGCTTGTCTCGCAACTCGTCTCGCGACTCGCAACGCTCGCGCCCGAAGCGGTTTTTTGCGGAATGCGAGATTGGTGTTTTCGTTCGCGGTCTCGCTTCATTCAAATTTCAACGTTGTGCCACTCAGGTTATGTGTTTACAGCAATGGATTGGTCGCACTAATGAATAACACACACATAAAGTTATTTTCTAGAGCTTCATGAACCAAAATTTTCTAAAATACGTAAATGTCTTAATTTTCATTTATTTAAATTAATTGCGTAGTAGTAGAAGCAGTAAGGAAAGGCTTGTTGCCGCTAACACTCGACGTCCTCCATTGTCGCTAACTCAAACCCAACTCCAACTATGAACTCACAACGAGAGTGTAAACAGGAAGCTCATTTAATTTTACCATCAATCACGCGAGGTGCGGACCAAAGCACGAGATTAATGAAGCATAATAGATAGAGAAATAAGTGAGAGAGGAATAGAAACACGGAGAGGGGAATATAGGCATCACGCAGCTGCACGCATTTAACTTTATCGACGAATTTTTGTTACTTCGGCTTGTGGAAATCGTCAGATTGTATATTTTTCGTTATCCTTGAATTATTTCCTTTAAAATAAAAATAAATTTAGTCACGCTGGAGAATGCCGAGATGACGTTTTTTTTTTACAACTTTGTAGCCCTCCCCTTTCTTAACGTTACTCTCAAATTGTAAGATTAGTGGAATATACACTTTTTAGCATGTAATTAACTCACCCTACCTTAATCTGACGCGCTCAAGAATTTCTGATGACAAATTTTTTTTTACTAATCTGATCCTTTATCCTTGACGGCCCCATTTATATATGGGGCTCATATTTGGTGGAGGTACTTAACCGGGTACAAGGTATCCCACTGTATATTAAACTTACGCGCTTGAGTATCCCGCAAAATCCCCTCTTGGGCTCCCCTACTATTGTTACACTGAAACCACCAATACATATTGAGCTAACTTGGATGCAAACTTATACTTAATACAAATATTTTACCTTTTGCTCCAAGTCACTCTACTGGAATAATTTGCACATGCTCTCAATGAACAATAGTCTCCAATATAGCACTAAAATGTCACATTTTCAATTATACGTTCACTTTCACATCTATGAAGCTACAAAAATTAAATTAAGCAAACTTTTAAGTTCGTTGCGTGTCCAATCTTATCGAAATAATTCAAATAAATTATTTGACTTTGACTTTGATTGAATAGTTTTGACATTGGTTGACGTTTGAGCAGCGTGGGGTTGCCATGTCTTACGACTAGATTTATCCCGTAATTTTTCAAATAAATAGTATAGAACTTTTAAATCCAAGATAAACTATGTGTCCAATATGTACCACTAACCAGATTTTAAAACTTCTGAATACATAATCTATATATATAAAAGGAGAAGGTGACTGGCTGACTGACTGACTGACTGACTGACTGACTGACTGACATATCAACGCAGGGCCTAAACTATAAGAGTTAGAAACTTGAAATTTTGCACAGGAGTTCCTTTTATAGCGTAGGGGAGCACTAAGAAAGGATTTTTGAAAATTCACCCCCTAAGGGGGTAAAATGGGGGTAAAAAGTTAGTATGAAACTTTGCCGTTTTTGATGTTATTCGAATGAAATTCAGTACCTATGAAGGTTTTTTATTGAGTTTCGAAAATCATCTCTTAAGGGGGTAAAAGGGGGGTGCAAAGTTAGTAGGTATAAAAGTTTTTCGTATACACCTACATTATTTCAATGAAATTTTGTATTTAGGTTATGTTACGTCTAATTCCGTAGGGGAGCACTAAGAAAGGATTTTTGAAAATTCACCCCCTAAGGGGGTAAAACGGGGGTGCAAAGTAACTATGAAACTTTGCCGTTCTTGATGTTATTCAGATGAAATTCAGTACCTATGAAGGTTTTTTATTGAGTTTCGAAAATCATCTCTTAAGGGGGTAAAAGGGGGGTGCAAAGTTAGTAGGTATAAAAGTTTTTCGTATATACCTACATTATTTCAATGAAATTTTGTATTTAGGCTATGTTACGTCTAATTCCGTAGGGGAGCACGAAGGATTTTTGAAAATTCACCCCCTAAAGGGGTAAAACGGGGGTGCAAAGTTAGTATTAAAATTTGCCGTTTTTGAAGTCCAGTGGGTAACCCGAACGCGGGCGTTGATGGGTTTAATTCTACGCGAGCGAAGCTGCGGGCGTCCACTGGTTTACTAATAAATCTAAATAGGTACTTAGAATCTTATCATGTCTAGTACGGCTAAATGAAAATATATTTATGTTAAACCATTTAGATTGTTATTCGGGTTATTTTAAAATAAAAACGCAAATTACATCAAGATAAATTACATTTATTGTCCTAGTTGTGTACCAACAAACTGCCCATCATTTTTAAATTTTACCCTAAAAATAGACAGCGCATTACACACTGGCAAACAATCAGGCTTCTACCAAAAGTTTTCGATCATTAGTTATGATTTTTCCCGATAGAGTCTATCTTTGTCGTTCTGTGTACGTTAGGCAGAGATGTATATTATTATGCTGTTCCTATGCCTATATGTATATAGACTGCGAACCCGGGCTTCGTAGCTTGGGGTTTGCGCTAGCTCTAGTTTATTGGTTGCGCGCGATTGCGCGACGCATCGCGAGTCGCGCGGTTTATAGGTGATGAATGATTGATGTAATTCTGTTGCCTTTAGTGACGTTACTAAGTGGGTTTGGTGTTAGGCAGTCCTGGGTTTTTTGATTCTATGGTGGCCCCGCCACTGATAGGCTCAACCACTACTGGATCTGGGTCTCGCTTAGGGACTGATGAATTTGCTGAAATTGGAAAGCCCTGCCTCAAGTCTATCACACGTCACCTGGGTCACGACCCACGCACATATCGTGATGTCTTCTGACGACAATTAAGATGTTTGCTTGTTTAATCTTAAAGTTTTATTTGTACGACATTATGTAGTACCTATAAATATTGTTGTTAATTCCGTTGTATCTAAAAAAACAACATCAGCTTCCTTTATTCACCAAGTTCACCGAAATTAGTACCAAGAAGTTTTGCGTTAAATATATTTTTATCCAATATTAACAGGGTATACATTAGTTATTCTGCAGTTTACTTTAGACATGGAGGGCGTTAGGATAGGCGAGACGACGGCGGGGTAGTAAGCCTTATTTGAGCCGAGCGGGCGTGACGGGAAACTGGAAACGCGAGCTGTATGTCGCGGCGCGTCGCCCGAATTCTCATCAAATCATTCCACGACAATGTCGGCGCAAATCCCTACACGGGATCAACAGCATTAAAGCCAAATTGAAGTTAGGGATACGTACTCGTACATATTACAATTTATAATACAGAAACCCACCGCAAACAGACACTTTAATTAAACTCCGATGTCACAATGATAGCAAATCGAAGTCTTAAATTGAGCGAACTTAACAAAGATAAGTCTTCGAAACACCTGTCAGTCGCAAGGTAATACAATAACATTAGCTCAATGGATAAAAAGTGAGTAAATAACACGAGAAGATCCTCCCAAGACGGCGCTGTCCTCGCGAATCATTAATTTTAATTCGTACCCCGTGACGCGCTCGCTGTAATGAATTATTGGGAATCGGTGGAGTCCCCTCCTGCTCCGTGACTTCCTACAGTTTTTCTTTGGGACTTAACATAATGTGAAAAAATGTTGCGCGACTTCCTTGCATACTAATTGCGTGTTGTGCCGCCTTAAGTAGCGACGACCAACTTGCTACGAACTTCGGCAGGACAAGATTAGCAACTTTTATTCCTCATCGATCACTTAGCGCCCGCTTTTTATAGCAATCTTCATTTTCAATCCTCCTTTTCTATTCTCGCCAAAGATTTCTGATCTTCACTCTATGAACGGCATTTCAAACTTTATAGGCATAGGTAAAGATGGACAAGGAGATTTTAAAGAACTATTATTCCCTTTATTTTTTTTAAAGTCTCTTTCGTTTTGCGGCCTACAATGCGTATAGTTGTTTTTTACAATTACAAAATAGTCTTTATATTATGGTTAGTAAAGATCGTTAATATTGATATTTAAAAAATAAATTCTGCATGTTTTCAAATCATACGAGTAAGAAGCAGTAAGAAAGAGGAAGCTTTTGTAATTAATAAGCGCCCTTGCCTTTGGGAATTTACTGTAGAATCAAGCAATTTGGGAATCGTTGAGAAAATCTGTGTATACTCGCGAATCCCACTGGGTGTGACGTGTACGTGTGAACCTCGCCGATGCGTGTCCACGGGCCCGGGGTAGGCAAACTTGTATTTTTTAAACTTTTGCCTTCACGTAAGCTGGGGGTACGAAAGTTACAATTGTATTCTCTCTCCACCCCTTCAATATGTGACCTGCTTATTTATTGGAGAGGCATCCGCGTCGGCGGAGTTCTCAGACAATATGTCGCGCGCCGCGCAACGCACAACAAGTCGACGAGTTAAACAAAACACGATTTACCCCTACGGATAAAGTAAACTCGTAGATTTATTATATTTTACTTTGTTAGTTTGCCTACACTGTCTACCGGACTAAGTAAACTGTAAGTTTCTCGTTGAGTTACTTATATACGGGTAGAGACTGAAAAGGGCGTGCTTGGTCGTAGTTATAATCACGAACTCATATCATAAAGGTGGTAACTCAGTAAATGAATAATCCTGTGAAACAATTATTAAACTCAGTATCTATCTTACGTTAGTATCTACAATTTTTTTTTTAATATTTATGTCATTATTACATTTTAAAAAGACTATATTTTCGTCTCCATATCGGAGCCAAAACTACCAGAAACTCTTAAAACTCTAATATAAAATATGGGCACTAAACTAATATATGGGTGTTTATCAGAAATTTGGTTAACTTCTGACATCATTTTGAAAGTGGTGTTTTTTGTTAAAAATCAGAACAGTTTATATTCTATGCTATGGGTATAGCATCTACTTTGCTGAATCTAAACGGGCCAGCCACTTTACTTGATATTTTTAGAGAAATTTATGATTTTTTAAAATCAGTGTTCTAGGGACTGACGGGACGTTATAGGGACTGACGCCAAACACAGTTATTATGACAAAATCTTCATCAAGGAGTCCTGACAAGTTCTCGCTAAGCATTTTTCCGAGTAACGATCACAGCAAATTGTTTCCAGTGCAGTTTGATATGTTGCAAAGTCAAGAACATTTTGCATTTTTTAAGGCACCCAATTTCAATAGCCAGCGTCCATAGCAAATATCTTTATTGTTTTTTAACTTTTTTGCGAGTGATGCATTCTTTTTTTCCTGCCGCACAACGACTATTATTGTCATCATCATAAAACTTGTGAATGATTTCTTCAACTCTCTTTCTCTTTAGCTTAGCTTCATATTTTAACCGTACGATTAAATCCCATCCATTTTATATGTAATAATAATGGCTTTGTTTCCAAGTCTCCATATATTATATCATCATGTCAGTGGACTGGACAAAATCGTTTTTAAGAAGGTTTTTTTTGATGTATCTCAATCTTTTTATCTAAAATTTGCCTCTGAATAATATCGCCAAATAACGCTTTTTTTATCAATTTTACTTTTTGATTAGGGTCGTTGGCCATTTCTACAATTTTACTTTTTGGTGTCAGTGCTTGCTTCTTTTTTATAATTCTATGTTTAAGTACTCCGTTTCTTTGTTGTTCGCTGACAGGTTTTTTCTTTAAATTTTCAATAAGTAGTCCTTCCTAAAGGAAGGACTACAGTATAATTATTTCTTTTTTTCCTTTGAACTATACTTCTCTTTCTAGCTTCAGCTTCTCTTTCATTATTTAATAAAGGAACCTCAGGAATAATTTCATCTTCCTAGGATGGCGGCGTATTTTGGTCAACGTATTTATCTGTATTTTCACTAATCTTTTGTTTTTTTCTATAATTAGATGAATAGCTTTTTCTTGCCTTTCTGTGCTCACGCGGAGTCATGTCTTTTACACATTTCCGTTGTCCTTTTTCATTTTTCATTACATATTTTAGTCGTTCCTTTTCTTTGTACTGTGCCAGCAAAACAGAGTCATTTTTATTTTTTTCCAATCGCCTCTTTGCCTGTTCAGACGTTTTTTTTTGCAATTCCCTCTTTAGACAATGTTTTTTTCATTCTAGGCGCCATATTCTACAACAAATACATTGGTATTATGTTTAAAACCATGGATCACACATTATGACCATCAGTCCCTATATGTGGCGTCAGGCCCTAGTCACTATTACGACTAGGGCCTGACGGTCTAGGGACTGACAAAACGAAACAAAATCAAATGAAACCTATTATTTAAAATCAACATCAAAACCAATAGGCCGACAAAATAACAAGGCAGACCAAACTCATAGTTACAATAAGTAATAAGGTCAATTAGTAATTAACTATCTTTAAAACGACTTACCTAGGGCCTGAAAGTTTGACTGGCACAGTACGTGTTTCGGCAACAAAGTCGGCGACTGCACTTAAAACAAAATGACTGCCGCGGCCTGGGTTGTGTTTGCAACTAATTCCACACCGATGCTATCGTATTGAGTGAGGTATGAAAAAGCCCTATGCTTGGATGCCGCGTATTTTTGAATTTCGTAAATGACTAGGGCCTGATATTTTTTATCGCTTACACTTTTTGACTTGAAATAATGTGATGAAACATTATGTTATTATAAATTAAATCGTAATGACAATGTTATTAATGTAATAGTAAACGAATTTAAATAGAGTTTGATCAAATTATTCTTATAGAATTATAATTACAGTGAAACGAATACTAAATTCGGGAGATCTTACATGGCTAGGGCTTGATATTTGGAGTAAGAAATGGCAATTTTTGGAAATAAAGAATATTATGATATACATTAAAATGAGTGACCGAACTAAATGGACTTTATATGATCGTATAGTAGTTTAAAATATTGGATATTTTATTTATAACATTGTGAAAATTGATGCTAACACCAAGTTAACCAAATTTCAGATAACCACCCATATACAAATACTGCAAAATCCTATCTGTTATCGCAATAGCATAGCTTCGACTCATTTGGGTACATTGTTCTATGTTAAGGCATCCCTCAGGCTCATATCTAGTCGATGTTACTCGTACGTACCCTCCGCGTGTCTTGCAGTGCGATATCGCACTCAACATTCAGCACGCATTCTTCATCAGGCGACAGACGCTGGCCCCACCAGCCGGGTCCCAGAGGATGCTCGGAAGGTAATGATCAATATTGGAACACGATTGTCATCTAACTCAATTACTTACACGGAGATACTCAGGCCATGTTCTTAAGGAAGCGTGGCTGTGGCTAAGTATATTAAAACGTAAATAGAAGTTGCTTGCAACTCGTGCTGGCCGCAGCTAACTATAAAGATGACATTCGAGTTAGAAATATCAGGGCTTTTTATTTGAGAATCAATTTTGAAACTGGTTAATTTTTGTTTGTCCGTTAAGTGAGATGGCTCCTTAACATTATTTTTTGATATAATATTTAGCTTTTAGCTTTGATATATATGTACCTTTATAGTGTTTGTGTATATTCACATTGCTACATGTGCATGCTTTCTTGTGTGGGAGGGAGGGAGGTTCTGTATGCATGAATTCAAATTAATTAGAATTATTCTGTATCCAAAGTAAATTAAATATAACTTCCGCAAAGTAACGCTCGATACCATTAATTAGTATTCACGTAGGTAATCACATCATTTAGGTACCTATCTAGCATACTGCATTCAGATAAGATACAACAAGATGATAACACACAGATAAGAATTGTTGTTTAAATAACAAGATCAAGTTAATTCATTAGACTAACTAACTCCTTTTGAAACCTAAAACCAGAGATTACTTTTAATTTCATTAATAGTCTTCTTAAATCCCGATTACAAATAAACAACCGAGCGGGGGAGTAAATCCATCGAAACCAAAATGCCTTATGCATTTAACTTTCGCCGTTGTTTTACGGAATACTGAAATTTAAATACAGAATCCATTTTGTGTTCAAATGAGTTTTCGGAATAGCCAATTAGTTGTTAGCGCCCGGCCGCCCTCATTCGCTTTCATTAGGCTATATAGTTTCCCGAATATCTGAACCCCTCGAAGATATGTCTTTCGGCTGCTCTTTCACTTTCTTCGTAAGTCTACTCATGCAATGGAAAGGCGTAAATCGGCTTAGGTATTAGGTATATAAGATTTCTTCTTTGACTATCAATTATGTTTTCTCAATTTGATTTCTAAGTCCTTATAAAATACAGTCTTATATTTAAGTTCCTATAGTTAAGAATAAATAAATTATGAAGATTACTTTTTGTGTTTGTTTACTTACGTTCATCATGACTTTCGTATATAACTTACATTTTTTAACATCAAATTTCGCTATCTTTCCTTCAAAAATTTACTCAAAAAGCTCAGCGTATATCGAGCACGCAACTCTTTACAGTGTGCAATTCCTTTCTTATTTCAAAACGCAATCTTCCTCCTCCTTATCTCCCGCCGAACATATCTTGCCCCGCTCTCGAGGAAAATCATCCAATATAAAATCGGTTTAATTTGCGCTTTTCGCACTCAATGGGATGGAATAATATCAGGCAATTTGGTTACCGCCGGCATAAATATGGCGGGCCGCGTTGTAATTGTAACGCGAGCACTTCGCGCCTAGTAACGACCGCGGCGAGGAAACTTCGCCCGGCTGTGCGCCCGGCCGCCCAGGGCAGCGGCGGCGGCGACGCGGCGGCGGCGACGGCGGCGGCTGACGATAGGGTTTTTAACATTTATTCTCATTTGAATCGGTCATCACGATAAGGTTATAAAGAGTTATACAGCCAGCAAAGGATTAATTGGTCTGATTCGTTACGTGCAGTTGAACTTTAGTAACAACTAATAATCCAATTCTTTAGATTATATTTTCGCTTTAGAGCTCATGTACACACAATTGCACAAAATTATCACCAAAACCCTGAAAAATCTGAGAGCAAACACTTGTTTGTCACTTGATTGTCAAATACAGCCAGCTCAGCTTGATTTATAGTAACACATTCGTAGCATCGCTGCGACCCATAGACGTCCCACTGCTGGGCACGGGTCTCCCCCACAAACACTTCGTAGCATAAGCAGCACAAAATGGGACATTTATTTATAGATTGGCTACTTTGGAGTATCATAATATCAGTTGTCATGGGCGGCAGCGGATGGGTGATATTGCAAGCTCGTTTGCTAATTTTATATCCATAAAAAAATCTAAAAATATTTATAAATGAATGTGTTTCAATATGATGATTTTATATAAATCTTAAAATAATAATTTAAACATTTCGTGCATCGCAGACATTAAACATACATAATAGTATTATTTCAAGAATCACCATATACTACATATTAAAATTCATAACAATAACATCGCTATAAAATTATGATCATAGAAATATCAACATGAACAAACAGATCGTTCGCGTGATAATTAAACTAATATTAGCATACTGCATGTGTTTATTAATCCTTTACAATCCGGTTGGACTACTTTAATCAAATGCGGACCCATGATTCGCACAAAAGTAATTACGCGCAACTCTTCTTTGCTCGGCGTAATAGAATAATGAAATGTCATTTTCTTTTAGCTGGACCCTTCCGCGGTTCATGCGGGGAATGCCAAGTTCCTGAAATTAGACTGAATAAACCTGAGTTGTAATTAAAACCGCGCAGCGAGGGCCCGAGACACTAGTCGCCCATCTTTCTTGCCTGGCCTACGAATTAAACACCGAATTACTTCGGTAATTCGTAATATATATTCTTCTTATATCTTTAATGTTATTCACTTTTGCTGTTCCAATGCTATGCTTTTGTTTAAGTATAACAATAAACCTGGTCAATGGTTATCAAACATAAAAAAAGACGGTTAATAAAAAAAATTGATTCCTAGCTATGCTAGAACTATGAGTATTACTGAGATGAATTCTCATAGTAGTTGTCATTGTGTACTCAAACACAATATATATATTTTGTTCCATATAGAGTTCGCCCAGATCAGTAGGTAGGTAGGCCCGCCACGGAGCCTAGTACCATTTCTACCGTGTAATAGTTGTCTTTAAAACAAATGTGGTCATGTTGGAAAGGTGTGGTTTCCGCTTACACTTCTTTAGCGGCGACCATCTCCTCCTCAAGGGTAGCAACACATTTGTGATTGACTTGGAACGAGACTCTTACTAACAACTACTAACCAGACTATTACTAACACCAACTAACAGGACTAATTAGCACTAGCAATCCTCAAACCCACTAACGAACTGACGAACCTTCCCAGTCCCTATTGGATTCTTGATCAAAGTCAGTCACAGCGGATGGGTGGTGCTGCATGATTATTTGCTCTATAAAAGAAAAACAAGACTGATAGGTAACTTAATGATTTATAAAGCTCTAGAAAAAAAACCTTACTGAAATATTGAAGTAGGTAGGAAATTAATAGGTTTAAAACATTCATAAACATGGTCGAACACAAAATGGAGTTTTATTACTACATTATCACAGAAAACAGCTGGTAATCGTTGTGGGTTATATTTTCCATCTATAGCGAATGGACATAAAGTTTTATTACTTTTATATTGAAATTTATGTTATCATCAGTTAACGTTAAATTTTTGTTGATAATAGGTGTATTTACCTACCTAATTAGTCTGTGACACTACCATTTGTAAATGGTTTTGTATTAAAATTGTGAAGTTATTTCCTTTTATAGTCATCAAAAAAATAACTAATTTAACAGGCCTATTTGAGTTATCTATCGATTTAAGGAATTTAAAAAACACAGTTCAAAATAGTTTTGTTCTAATCTAATGATTATTACAATCAAAAACCGTAGGCGAATTTAGTTCTGGTGCCTTAAAGAGCACGAACTGGCAAGGCGACAATCAGGGGGCGCAATAGTTAAACTACTCGTAGTAACAGCGCTCAACCACTTCCGGCTGCCTCCCACCAAACTCAAACTATACTCAATTGTTGTAGTGAGGGCTGGGTACATCGATATTATGATTTATCAAACAATTTTGACTTCACATAAAGCAAAGTTAAATGGAAACTTTTACTGTGTATACAGTAAATAATTACTGTAAGTGAAATAATGTAAAATTAACAAATCATATATTATATGTACTTCAATATAAGATAGAAATGAAAAATATATCTTACAAAAATATATTTTTCCTGAAGATTACACAGATTAGAAGAAGATTACATAGAATCTTAAAATCATATTGAGGATGACTGCTTATTCATACAATATAAATATGTAAATATACATTTTTACAGACCTATAAATTTGTTTTTCAAGCATACAATTACAGGAACTCAATATCTATCGATACATTGACTACATGCAGCAGCCCTATTTTTCACAGCAGCTGATTACTTTAATAACAACCGACGCAAATGTTTGTTACAAATGACTCCTGCACATTGGACTAAGTTTTAGATAACATAATTAAGGGCCACGCTACGAAGTAAGAGAACACAGAACAGCCTCAACGATCCTCCATTCAAAACGTCCTTCAGCAACTTTCCTTTGGCTGCCCGGAGCCCTTAAATAAACCAAGCTAGGAGTTAAGTCTTAAAAAAGGATTCGTAACACTTCATATTATTAGGAAAGGTTATATTAAAGGCTACAATCTTTGTTCCAGAATTATAAGCCCGCCACTTCAACCGTTAAATTTTTCTCTACGACAATTATTTTCCTAATACCTATTATCTCATCGTTCCTCTAAGCTGATACTCATCTCTACTTACTACTCATCTCTAAAATGAAAAAATACCTACCCGTCCAAGATCCAAAGATTAGACAACAGATCTAGCCGAGCTAAGTAGCTAGATAAACTTTCGGATTTGTAATACTAATATATACAATATACAATATATTGTACTACTACAATTAATACTAACTACAATAATTAAGTTCAGAAACAAATTAACTTACTAAAATTTTGTTAAGTGAAAAATCTTTGTTGTTTTTTATATCGGCGTTTCAAATTTAATTTTACCATATATTACGTTTGGGAACTGGAACTTTAACTTCGACGTGAAGTTTTTCTGAAAATCACTCCATGAAGGAGAACTGTCGCCGTTGTCACACTGACTGAAGAATGTCTACTGAGGAAAACTAGGATTTTCAGATAAAGTACTTGTACTATTATTCTGTGGCTAAAGTGACAACTGTGGAAGTGGTTATGGCGCTGAAAACTTTTGAGTGTTTTGTCATTGCACACCATTTGGTAATCTGTGTTGCATACTCTTGTAATGTAACAAAACATCTCAAATGTTCAAACTTAAGGACATTTACGGGATGCAAAATAAGTTACAAAATTGAGTTGTCGTGAAACGACGGCCGCGTGAACTAGTACATAAACTACATTTGCCAAGTTACTAACGCGGGCAATCGAAAAATAGAAAGTTCGTCTCGGAGCCAGGATCGAGACTAACTGTGTAACTGGCATTCTTCACAAAGTTTAGGTGAGAGTTTCTTTGTCAAGAAATTTATTCAGTTCAGTTTGTTTTCTCTGATCCTCTTGTTTTGCCGACGCGTAATTTGTCGGTACCGACTCGCCGCGTTGTCATCCTTTATTTATAACTTTCACTCATGAGAAAGTCTTGCAATTTTTGTTACAAAACTTTCCCTGATACTGTATCTAGTAAATGAAAATACGTGTCGGGTATCCTTTATTTTCAGCTCAAATAATTTCCTGATGATGACAAAATGTTGATTAACTGAAAACTTTTTTAATGTCAGATACTTGTGTACACTAGAGCCCTAGTAGTTAGGTAGTACGAGTATATCTAAATTAAAGTGCTCACTGAATGAATTGAAGCGACAGCCAAGACGTGCGCACTTACGCTGAATAGCCTTTCCACATTTTCCAAGTCCAACTGCGGTCATGGGGGAGATACTATTGACTTAACATGTTTGCCTACTATGTAGTCTGCACAGACACGTATAGGTGTCTACGTGCGTTTCTTTTGAATATAATGATGTTTTAATTAAGGTACCGTGAGAATTATTGTAGCGTCCATAGCCCAATGGCTCGCGTCGATTCAATGTTATCGAAAGAGTTAAGCAACGACGGGCGCGGTCGGTCTGTGGATAGGTGACCGCTAGTGGCAAAATTTCATGGACGCTACCGTGCTTTGGAGGGCACGTAAAGCCGTCGGTCCCGGTTGTTTTCATTGCTGAAAACCCGTCGTTAAGCCTTGTCGAAGACCTTCGGGTGGCTTGAGAACATTCTACACTGGGTTGGCCACTAACCCCTCCACCAATCCGTATTGGAGCAGCGTGGTGGAGTATGCTCTAGACCTCCCGCAGCAGTGTCTGTGGGGGAGACTCGTGCATAGCAGTGGGACGTCTATGGGTCGCAGCGAAGAATTTATTAAAGCTGCAACCCATAGACGCCCAACTGCTGGGCAAGGGTCTCCTTCATAGACGCGACTTCAATGCGGATTTGTTGTGGGCGTCCACTAGTTAATTATAAATACACATATGACATACTGACATTTTCGATAAATAACAAAATTATTATATGTTTTTTATATTAAAAAAATATAAAACATTATCTGGGTACATTTATACTCATAGATTCATCGAAGAATTAAAACCTGTAATTAGGAATTGATTGAAAAAATTATAACAGAATGTAATAATATACATTTGTGCTATCGTCGCTTGTGAAGAAACAAAATATAAATATGTACCTACCTACTTAGATACTTTTTGACAAATATAATAAATGTACTTACAATTAGGTTGTCTAGCTTGTCAGAGCGAAAACTTATTAAGATCAAAATTAAGACAAGTGCAGAACTATGTTACGCCTTACTTTATAAAAATAATGAAAAGGCGTAGAGCTGAATGCCTCGTCATAAAAACCACACGCGGGTTTTCACCGAAGTGATACCCATGTTCTTTTAAAGGCTGCTTACGCCCTGAAGTGGTACTTAAAGCTACAGAATAAACCGTCGGTGGAGTTAGGTAAACACGGAAATTCCATCCCGTAGACGGTCTACACGCCCGAGGTCATTCAAGTTTCATTACCAATAGCTCTGTCCCCATAACTTATTCAGTTAGGGGCAGATAACGCGTTTTAACATTCAATTTGCTACCTGAGAAAGCGTTATGTTCCTGTGAACATCACGACTACAAATGCGTTACCTGGCATTATGGCCTCCGGACGCAAGCGCTATTCATAACTTTGTTCATTCACCGGCAAAATGGAGACAAAGCGTGAAAAAACGTGTCAATTATTTGCAATAAAAGACAAAAGCAGAGCAAGGTTGTGTATTTACTATTTATACATTTATTTACTTCTAGAGCTAACGTTTACTTTACTAGGTCAGGTTTTTTTAAAGGGAACTTTGCCTTTTTATGTTTTATACATTATAAAAGCCACAAAAAATATCTTTTTTGACAACATTGTAACTATGTCTGTGTGTTAAAAACTCACAAATATGTATATATGTATAAAAGCCCAGTACGAGTACATACATAAACATACATACATAACTCATTCTTGGTTATCGAATCATTCTCAACTTGACTTGACAAACATAAAGATAAAACTCGTTCGAAAGTGACGATGACGAAGGAGGTAGCGACACCTAGCGGCTTACGTGATGTACACTTCCTCACTCGGCACTTAGGTAATAAAACCAGGAAAGTAGTTTTAAGTAAGCCCGCGACAGCCATTGCGGTCCCTTATTACCGGCAACAAAGCCCTCCTTATTACTGGGGACAAGCAGGTTATTCGTTTCAAATTGAAAACTTTCTACCCTAGGTATTGGGGGTTGTGGGCCATAAACTCACGCCAATTTTGTTTTATTCCACCATGCCGGCAAGGTAATAAAAGTAAGCTGGACGTGAGACCAAGCCTTCGGTCGGGATTACGCGGCCATCGCCGTCGCTCGCTGCAGCCTGTGATATGGTGGCTAAACAACCTTGCTGACCGGCCCTATAATAACATACTAAATTTACTACTTAAGACGTAATTATTATGAAGGTAAAGCATTCTTCGTAGACTAGACTAAATCTCCGCATACGGATGAAAGTTATATGAGTGATCACTAGAGGTAGAATTTTGGACGCATTTGTGTCTCAAAGATACAGTACCTACTCGTACTCTACAGGGAAGTGACAGGCACTTAATTCAGCTAGGCTTCATTCTACCAATTCACTTAACAACGAGATACATTCCTCTTACTAAAGTCGCCTTGTGAATTGTAAACTATTGGGACCTGAAACTTGTTATCAACAGAACTGAGTTGGAATTTTCAATGAAAATCATTTGAGTATCCTGCGGTGAAAACTTATACTAATTTGTAAATACTTTCTAACAATTGTGTACGAAAACCTTCACTCGCTTCGACGCCATTTCGTGATACGCACTTCAGTAGGTAGGTACTATGAGTTTACTTGGTATTATGTTTAAAAGAAAAATCATAAAAGTTATGATGTTAGCCGTCTCGTATGTGGTTTAAACTACGCTTCGCAGCGTGGTTTTATAGCATTCCTCTTTGCCTTTTATTTTTATGCGGGGACCAAATTTGGCGTGATACTCAAATGAGGGATCATAACCGTCGGACACAGCAAATGTTTGTACGGCTATCCGTACAGCTGGCATCATTGTTTTGTTCTATGAGAGCGGAATTTTGAACTTTACTGCATATAGCTACGGGTGTTCTATGGATCATTTTGTTTATATTGCGCGCACCCTAACTCATGCGAACGATTTTATTTCAGCTGCTATAAAACATCTTATTACTAACCTGACACCTTGCTCATCTTCAGATGAACCAACATTTCTTTTCACGTCCGTAAACCTAAATGAGAAAATATTTCTCATCTCGAAAACTAAAAGCGATGCTGAGTTAGGATAGCTGAAAGCTAAAGTAGCGACCGTTCGAAATAAACGAAAAGCAATGTTTACTCGAACGGAGCTAACACTTGTGCTTACATGACACGTTCCGTATAGGAAGCACTGGAACAATGAGCCTGCACCAAAGATCGCACATGCGGCCTCTTTCTATTGCCAACAATAGAACTGATGAGATTGGAGACGCTCCAGCTCTGTGCACCTGACTTACAAAGCTTAAGATTACATTGTCGGTTTTGTACCGCATCCAAATCCACACTTATCATAAAATTAATTGAAAAAGAAAATAGATATACTAAGTCAACAAAAGTAATAAACGCTATATATACAGTAGCATAGCATACAGCATTACAATTTGACATCCGTGTCCCGAGTTAAAAAAAATCGTTTAAAAATGCCATCGAGAGTCAGTAGTAAGGCTAAGGCCACCGGTCAGAGCCCGAGTATTTTACGAGGCGCCCGGGCCGCTGCCGCTAAATCTCCTTATTTATCCGGCGAACACAAACCGTAGTCTCGGCAAAAATTAATTGGCTTCCACGGTTTCTTGTCGCATTACGCTCAGCCAGTTTACGGCGGCGACTATCTTTTTGCGGATATTGATAAACAACGTGTTTATGGGATTGGATGGGTAACAGTTCCTTTAATTTACTCTGCGTGCGAGTTAGCTTTGAACAAAATGGATATAAAAGTGAAGGATAGTTTTATTCTATTAAGTTAAATTGTTTCGACTTTGACCCGGACTGCCGATTAAATTTTGTAATAAAAGTACTTGCGATAAAGGATTCACGAATTCGAAGACCAGAGATTCACGGGGAATCTCAACACCTTTACATAAACTGGGCCATTAGACAAGTGGCAATCGCTTTGTAGCAATAGAATATCTAAATTCTTCATCATCTCTGATGCTAGCAAGAAATTGAAGCTTCGTGAATCTCAGGTCTTCAATTTCTTTGGATGCGGAGACTTTGGCCTTTCTCATTACGAGTAGCCCACAATAAACGCAGTGTATGCATTTTAAACACTAGAATTTGTACAAGCACAAATCAGCTGACGAAAAAAACATCCATATTGCTTCGTTATCTAGACCGTCACAGCGTTCGGTTCGTATTCGTGTTGACAATCGATATCGAAGCGAAGGAGAACATTAAAAGTGCCGTTTGACTACTCATTTGTATGGAAGTAATCGTTCAAACAATTCGCTTCTTCATCGTTTCGTTGCTAAATAAAACATTGTCTACAAACTTGCATAACGATAACTATTTACCACGTGATCTAACGACGGCATATATCAATCCCATACCGTTTATCATTTACTACTATAACTGCGTTATCGTTATTAAATTGTTACTTTGTCTAAGCCCCCTGGGGTCAATGTCCTTTATTGTCACAACAAGTCAGTAGGCACTACTAAGCACTGTCCTTATCTCAGAATGATAAGGTTCCAGAGCGGCCACTGGCTACTACTGGCTACTACTGCTTTTTACACATTTCGTTTGACAACATTGTAGAGACAATTTTTTTTCAAGATCAAGATTCAAAAAGCTCCTGAACTTTAGCGCTCGACGTGTCAACACACTACATAAATTGTGTCTTACTGACATCAAGTCACCTTAGGAGTCCTGCTGTAATACGGTAAAATGTTGTGCCATATTCTTTGAACACCCTGGAAATATATTTCGTTCTCCCCATTAAGTAATAGACAAAACTCTTTGCTACCATTACTGAAAAGTAAAGGGTTACAGCAACATAAAAAATAAATAGCAAGGATTTTCTGCTGCTGCAAGGATCTATGCTGTTTTATATTTATAGTTTTACTATTTTTAAAACTAATTCGAGTCAAATGTTTGAGGTACCGCATACTCTACACTACAATGCAAGAAATTGCAAGGCAGATCTAAAAGTCATTGGGTTGCATTTTATACCTCAGCATCGAGGGGCATCGAGGCCGGATGACTAAATAATGACCGGGATAACGCAGTTTTATTGCTGCCTCCGTGTTGCGAATATATAAATGAACCCTCAAGGGAGTGTTAAAGACGCCGCCAAAGAACTCGCGTCGAAACAGTCGGGCCCACTGAAATGGCGCTGTAAACCTCCCCATCCACTGAGACGTCATTTTGCGTTCGTGAAGTACTGTCTGGAGCACGAAAAATAATAAGACTTGTATATTATTAAAAATGGTGCTCCGACAAGCTAAGATGCACACTTATCAAAGCACAGTGCTGTCGTTAAAAATGCAACAAAATATTTTGGAAGTGAGCGGGTTCTCGGGAAACTTTCTTTCTGGATCTGCTGCGAGTAATTTTTCAACGTCACTTTTCGCGTTTGTAGTTAGTAAGCCACCTCTCCACCAATCCGCATTGGAGCTGCGTGGTGTAGTATGCACTAGACCTCCCGCAGATATGTATATGGGGAAGTATTTTTATATTTATGATTATATTTTAGATGATTCATAAAAATACTAATTTATTTTTGAAATATGCAAATACTTTAGAAATAAGATAGTACTTTGAAAAACACCAAAATGCTTATTTATATTTTTTGTAAAGTTATGACATAATACAGCAAAAACAATCGTAATGTTAATTATTTTTGAGAGCTGTCTCCGACTGATTTCTAAAGGTTATTATTATTGTGTAATTATTACTAACGGTATTATTTTAACCAATAATTTTTTATACTATGATTTTAACTGAATAATTTGTAACTCAAACAACATAGTAATGCATGACCGTGAGTGAGATCGATCGCACTTCATCAAATGTGCCAAAGTGTGTGGGGACTGACCCATTTCCATTTTTCATTACTGAGGTTATTATTTATTATATTTATATATATATATATATTATATATTTTTTTTTATTATATTATATTTATATTGTTCATTATTTATTATAAACATTGAATGCCAACAACGCCATCTATTAAAAGTAATACCAAGTGGCGATGGCTGGAATGACAGTGTTGTAAAGTAGGTATGCCAGTTAGACGATTTTCCATACAAAATTACCGTTATAATATTATTTTATTTTTTAGCTTTTCTTTAGGATTTTCTCTACTATTTTTGTTAATAAACCTTCCCTGAAATAAAACGAAAACATTTCGGTAATTTTCGAGTTTTAGCGAGACTAACGAACAGCGATTCATTTTTAACACGCTTTTATTTTATAGACTATAGATATAGATAATGAATATAAATAGAATTGAATAATAATAAATAAATATAGAGTCAAACCGTTTTTTGACTATGTAAATATTAGTCACTCTATTGCATAGTCATTTGAATTAGTTTAATTGAGCCACATTAGTTCTCATTATTCTCTCAATAGCACTTAACATGACGTAGGTGCTTTGCAGTTATCTTGATTGGCTAGACAACAAATACCTCATTAGCATTACACTAATTATTCGTAGCATAATAATCAGAATTCTGTTCTGAGGCCACTGTGTGTGGTTACCGATACAACCAAATGTTACCACGAGTAGCCCTTGATTTGTACCCACAAGTAGCTCTGCGATTTTTCATGAATACTTGCTAACATTTCAGCGGTCGTTTTAATTTTTTCCAACACTCTTACAAATCTATCGGTCAGCCTTAAGTTCACACCTTGTTTAACTTAAGTCCGGTTATAAATAGAGTAGTCAGAGCGGAACTAATGAGAGTTTGTGAGCGCAAATCATGAACCAAGTAGCTACAGCGAATGAAAGCGATGATGTTTATCTCCTGAAACTTATCTCGTTGCCAACACCCAACTAATATTTCCAAACTGATTTTCCAATACTTTATAATGACCCTAATGGTTGCTGTTTGTAAAATAACAGTTTAACTTCATAACGGCCTACCGCCACTACTACAAGCCATTCTTTGTTCATTGTTGGCCACGGGTCTTTTTTCAGAATGGGAGGGGTTAGGCCAAAGTCCACCATTATAGCCAAATTCAGAATTCACATGCCTTCGACAATTAAGGGGAATTCTCAAGCAGCAGATATGCAGGTCTCCTTAGAATGTTTTCCTTACCATTACAGCAGATAACTCCTAATTCCTCAGTCGCACATAACATTCTACGTCACTATGGTGCATGCGTGTCTCCTCTCGCGTCTATTTTTTTATTTTAAATTATTCATTTCAAAACAACCAACAATGCAAATTAAAAAAAAAGAATTGATATTGTTTTATGCAATTTATGTCGAGAAACGGGTTTTGTTTTACGAGAATGGCAGTAATATATCAAATATTCATCGGATACTACGATCGAACCCTATTGCTAACACAGTCGATGTTTGAAGCCGTTCCGATTGCGCTAAAGCTTTTTTCATCATTCCAAATGTTCGTGTCCATTTTTGAGTGCGTGTGTGTGTACGTCGTATCTAAAAATAGTCGAATATAAGTTTGGAACGATCACAGCGGCGCGTCCCGACTCGACTAATAGTTGCCTGCCTACCCTTAATCAACTTTAGGACTTGGGTAGCCTTCCACGCTATCAAAGCAGATGCATTGGAGATTGATTAGGCGGCTCAGGTTTGCCGGTTGGCAGACTCCGGCATTCTTGTTTTTTCACGTTTTGCACCGTTACAGCAGATTTATTTGCACTGGGCACGGGCCCTCTCAAGAGAAGGTCAAACTTAGCTGGGCAACTCAAGTGTTATAATTTTTTTTTATTTACTTAGAGTTAGCACGTTGAAGTGACAATGGGCAGGCCACGTCGTTCGCAGGGCTGATAACGGATGGCGAAGAAAAGTCCTCGAATGGAGACCTCGACATGAAACAAGGAGAACAGGCCGCCCTTCGACAAGGTGGATGCACGACCTGAAGAAGGCAGCGGAAAACCGCTGGATTCAGAAGGCACAGGACCGGTCAAAGTGGCGTCGTTCAGGAGAGGTCTATATCCAGTAGTGGACCTCTAAAGACTGATGAGGATGTTGATGATGACTGTAACTTTAACGGAGTTTACTTATGTAGGTAAATACATATCTACATATGTATAAGTAACATCATAAACCAGTGAAAATTATTTGAAGCACTCTGAGGCACACAGGATTTTTCAGCCTTTAATTCTCTCTTCATATCTGAATCTACTATTACGGTGATTGAACTGCTTTAAATGAGTTGACTGGAGTCCCAATCTCGGCCCTTATGTACAAATCCTAATCACTCGTCTGTGTGGCTTTTTAACTTACTCGTAGCCTGAAAATTTTACGTTCCGAAAATAATCATGAAGAAGACAAGCTCCCGCTAATACACTATTAATGCAACTGTTGTAAGGCCGCAATAAAATTTAGCCTTCAGGTGGAATCCACCCCACTTCGCTCCCTCGGCTATAATTTTTCGCAATGCGGATTTTAAGCTAACCCGCTTCTTAGCCTTGTATTGTTTCCTTTACAGCATTAGCTATTTTGTAGATAATAATACAAGGATAGAATAGTGTAATAAAGTAAGGTCAACGAACTAATATTCCATGAACAATAGGTAACGTGACGTTTACTTGCGATTCGTCGTAAGGGTTTGGACGAACTGGTTACACACACAGTTTTAACCCTTACATGCTAAGAGTGTGGTGTAACTATGTGACAACATACTACTAAATTAGTCAGTTAAAATATTACTACTAAATTAGTCAAAGCAAAAGTAGTAGTTAGCTACAATTCAAAAGCTTGAAATATTTCAAACTTTTGGAATTTTCAACATATGTATGTTGGAAATAGACTTTTCTATTTCCAACATAATGTTGTTTCAAGGCAATATCTATTAATACTCTATTTCCAACAACTGTTGGATTAATAGTTACAATAAGTACAAAAGTACGAGACTACGATCTCGAAAAAATCTCACCATCTGAGCTATTATGGCTAACCGCTGGAACTTATAACTGGAATATTAAAGATAAAACAAGAATAGTTTTAATGTTCAAACAAAGCTTTCTCTGTTCGAACAATATTGCTGTATTTCGTTCATAGCCAAAGATTCGATATAACATAATTATAACTTTCGTAGGTTCAGTGTCGCAAGCGGGACCGCTAAGCTAGAAGTCCTGGATTCGATCCCCGGCTCGTGCAACAACTATTGGGTTCTTCTAACTTGAAATGCCCGGTAGCAGCTCGGAGACTGGATTTGTGCCCGGTGTTTAAATTGATAAGCTTTCAACCTATTAATATTTAAAAAATGGCCAAATCTAGATTTGACCAGCGTAGTGAACCCTACGTAGCGTCCATATCCCAACGGCTCGCGTCGATACAATGTGATCGACAGGGTTAAGCAACAACGGGCGCAGTCTGTTTGTGGATGGGTGACCGCTAGTGGCGAAATTTCATGGGCGCTAGCGTGCATCGGAGGGCACGTTAAGCCGTCGGACCCGGTTGTTTTCAACGGTGAAAAGAATTTTTAAGCGAATTGTTAAGCCTTGTCGAAGACCTTCGGGTAGCTTGAGAACATTCGACACAGGTTTGGCCACTAACCCCTCCACCAATCTGCCTTGGAGCAGCATGGTGGATTACACTGTAGACCTCCCGCAAATTTGTCTGTGAAGGAGTCCCGTGCCCAGCAGTGGCACGTCTATGGGTTGCAGCAGTGAACCATAAAATACCATAATAATGGAGACAGCAAATTGAATAGTTATAACCAAAGACTGTTATCAGGTTATATCTTTACAATTTGCAAGATTCAAGTTGAAAACACATAATGATGATCATTTAAATTTACTGTATAAAATTAACATTTCATTATATAATTATATTTTATTAATTACTATTAACACTGTCTTTTGGCATTTATTATATTATTTACAAAACAATTAATAATTACTGAAGTCGAATTAAATTATGACTGATTTACTAATCGGTTTTTAACATTATCACATATTTGTATACATATAAATATACCATTCATATTATATTATACAGTATTATATTAGTTAACATTTCTTTCAATCTTAGATAATAAACTACAACATTAAATAATTTTTACTTATTAAATTCATTACTTTCAATTTCTTTGGGGATAGTGCTTAATTTCGTACAACTTATATTTCAGTAATTCATCTACATCATCAGTAAGCAATCAAATGATTACTACCTAACGAGTCTATTAAACTTAGTAGGTGATAATTATTAGATATATAATAGTAGCGTCTGTAGTCAAATAAACGTCGATTCAATCGACAGAGTTAAGCAACGACGCGCTTGGTTTGTGGATTTTTGGGAAATTTCAAGCATGTTGAATGCTGAATGTTCTTCGACAAGGCTTAACGACTGTTGCCACCATTGAAAACAACCAGGACTGACGGCTTGACCTGCCTTCCGAAGCACGGGAGCGCCCATGAAATTTTGCCACTAGCGGTCACCTATCTGTAAACCGACCCCGCCCGTTGCTTAACTCTTTCGATCACATTGAATCGACGCGAGCCACTAGGCTATGGACGCTACAGCAGCATTCAGCCTTGCCATTTTTGAAATAACCGTTGGAGTGAGACGTCTGTTATTAGGTACTTAATAGTATTTCTAAGTTCTTCGTTCTTGACAAAACACAAACATTATGTTTACTTTTCTCTGTGCTCATAGGGCACACAGCAATCCACATATTTTTTTAAATTCCTTTGCTAACTGCCACGATAATAAAAGATATTTTTTGTATGTCAACAAATTTTTTGATCAGCAAAATGCGTTTTTCAGTATTGTATGTTTACAACTTACATCTGTAGTCTTGAAAGATGTTTGAATTGTTTTTCGTAGAGGATAATTTTATTGACCTCATTTGTTTATCTTTAAGATAGCCGAACTGTTTAGCTATCGAATTAATTTCTCTTCGACATGTTTTAATTTACGTCACATTTATATCTATTGCCTTTATCGGTTATTCGACAAATATTTACGTTTAGGACTTTTGAAACCATTTTTCAAGGATGTTTTGTGAATTACCTTGAAAAAAGATACTTTATTACTGAACGATTCGTGAGTGTCTGAAAAAAGATACTTACACACATTTTTGATCACAGATACCTAAACCAGAATCGAGATTAACATCTAACAGCAATACTTACATCATTCGACATCTAACTATTTTATTACCTGTCATTCTTACAGTTAATATATGCTTTTTTTTGCTTATTAAGATTAACATTAAAAAATATCCTTTCCGGTCACATTTTATTCGTGGAAATATTTGTATTACATAACATAGTTAATTTATTTCCACACACGACTATTCACACTTTTATTTATGCATAGTTTTTAGATAATTTGTTGACTTTTTACATTTGACACGTTAGATAATTCTGTTAACAATCGCATGACACAATGTTACATTTACATTGACATGATATGTCGGTTAAACATGATTTCCGGTGCGAGAAATTAGTTTCTATCAAATTCCACAATATGGCTGCATCCAAGCCGCATCTCATTAATTCCTAGTCAGACTATACGACATTCAAACTATAAAAAAACTGTCACCAATCCTTAGCGCTTATGGCAGTAAAATTGTAATATTTTTAACAAAGAATAGATTGAGCCTGCGTTTCGGATGGATGTCGACACACACAGAAAATACAATAATTTGACATTTATGCAATTATGTTATGAATTGCATGAATGTAATTCATAATATAATATATTTCGCAGATAAATATTTGTAAACCTACAAATATTTATCTGCGAAATAAATATCTGCCCCGGCCAGGATTCGAACCTGAAACCCACGGTGCGGCAGGGATCGGGATCACATGCAGATATACAAATATACATACTCGTATTGCTTAATTTTCCGATATTATGCTATTGCGTTTTTTCACTCGCAGTACCACGTAGTTCGGCGGCTTTGCCTGTCAACTGACCTGCGGACTTCACCCGGCACGCCACGAAGAGAGTTATCTGAAGAAAAAAATGAAATAAAAAATTAATTTCGCCTCTTTCTTTGTTACCAATTTATCGACTGGCTAGTATTGTTGACGTGACAACGTCTTATAAATTGGTTTGCCGGGTGACACTTCAAGAAACTGCGTTACGCTCCGCTCACGTTATGCGCTCACAATGAGAGCGAGTGAGAGGCACGCGTCCCTTCCACTCGGGCATGGTTAGCCCGCCTAAGAGCGAGAGAGACGATACGATACGAGACGATACTACTATACGAATGAATATTCACATTAAAATTATTTTACCACTCAAAGTCGTTGTCACGTAAAACTTTCGCCCGTATACCGACTTTACAGGCAACCAATATTTTTTTTTTTTCTCATATTCAAATCATACTAGAACCAGAGAAAAAAAGTATGACACATCCTTATTTCAAGATATCGATAAATATCATGGCATCATGCGCGTTAACATGTTCATTGCTTAATTTTATTATTTCTTCAATATAACAGCTTTAAATGATAAGATATAGATAAAGATAACGATTTCACAGAAGTGGAAGAAATATGGTATTCCAAATAACATTGAGCCAACAGTGGTATTAGTAACAACAAAAGTATGAGTATGTACGATTAGTAACAGCAAAAAAGAAGAGTTAGTAGATTTCACCACTCCCACAACATTATCTTATATTATGTATTAGAAGTTCTTCGTACGACAGTGTATCGTAGCTCGTATAATAAAGGCTAGTGTTTATTTGGGTAAACCATCATCTAAGTCGACTCTTCAAATTATGGCGAAAACGTTTGATAAAGTCCTTTAACGTTAAGAACGTTACCGTTAAATCTAGATAGTATTTTACTTTCTCAACCGTTTGTTTTTGTTTAGTATATACCTGTAAGTTGCTACGAAACATTGTTGATCAATTAAATTCTACGAAAAATACATCACTTCTATATAGAGGTAACTACAACAGCCCACAATCACATTCTGAATACAAAGATACTTGTAAATTTTTTATATAAGTAAAGATTAAAACATACAAATGAATTAACCCAACAGTAGCCAGTAGCAAAGAAGAGAACTAAGTAAGGTAGAAAGGTAGTTAAAACAAATATGGAAGCGAGCCCAAAAGTACTGAGTTACTGACCTACAAAGTAAGTCATGGGTGCAACTTCACGAAAACGTAACCACCTAATAGACCTGCAGAAATATATTTTCTTAAGATTGGTTAAACAAAACAAAAATTAAATATTATGGCAATGTGTTAGCCACGTGTACAAGCATGACTATGTATCGAGTAGTAGGCGTTATGAATATTAGAAACAAACTAAGCCCCAGTGATGCTTGTATAGAAAATAATAGTTAATAAAAATAAATATAAGCATGACAAAGACAATATTGATCTCATATGTTGGTAATGTTATTATTAAAATGTTCAATGTATTCATTTATGTTTAAAAGTCACACAAGTATTATTATAATACTTGAATGTTCAACTCAACAACTTCACAAGTTTATTAGCATTCTATATTATATTCATCATGTAATACAAAAATGGTATATAGGACAGGGGATCCTATCTTATACTGCATCACATAGCCAACGTTTTTTTCGAATGTTCATAAAATAAACTTACATTTATCGTCATTTCTTTCAGTTTCTGTAGAGTCCTGACTGTTCATTGATACCACTGATATCCTCTTTGAGCGTTCTTGCAGTAAGAGTTCTGGAATATACGAAATTGTTGTTTCTGAATTCAAATATCAATATCCATATTCTCCAAATTAGTCTTCAGATAAATAAGCCAAAGATTATTATTACATTTATTTTCTAACAATTTAACCTAAATCTGAGTATAATTTGGTGCTTGCCTAAACTTTATAGACTTAAAAGCCATCGAAAAAATACACTTAAAAAAGCCTTTTATATATCTAAAACAGAGTGATTCAACTGTTGGCAAGTCAACTCTCGGTGTAATGACAATTACGGTTGGAGTTTAATGCCAACATTTGATTAAACTAATACAAACTAAAAGACTTGCGATTATAATTATTAATTTAAGAGCATCTTAAAAATATTTGCTAGATAATGGAGCCAATTATCGTGTATGCATCAATGATTTAAACAATAAATATCACATAATATCCATTATTGTTTTACTTTGCCACTGAATAGCGATCAGAATGTTTATATAAACATTAAACAAAGCGACGTCTGAATCAGGAAAGCTGTAAATGTTTTCATGTTTACAAATGGAAATACAACATCGCCGACTGCCAGACGATGGATGGTGCAAACTATTGAATTACTGTTCTAAACTACCCCAACGTCATTATCATAACAGTGCAATTGATATTGAAAGTCCTTGTTTGTCTGCTGCAACTTGTTACTAAATATAAACTTTAATGTTTAAATGGAATTCACGAACAATACAGAATCGGTTTGTTTTGGAATACAGAATTAACGATATCAAGAAAAAAGAAAGGGCCGTATATTTAAAGTAAACATACTATGTACATCTTAAAACAAATATAAAAAAGTTATATAGTGAAACTCATCTAATTCTCTCCCAAGTGGCATAATGCCCAAAGTGCTGGCAGCGTGACCTCTTTGAATAGCCAAGGTAATACTTTGAGCAAAGAAACTGCCAGCCCTCCGGTTACCTGAAGCGAGTATTAGTCTTTCCGTCTGGTATCTTTCCATCGTCCATACACACCTTGAGGCTCCAGCAAAGCTGGTATAGATGCGATGAATGTAGGTCTTTCTTCAATTAATTTAAAAATAATTTTTACACCTTGTACTACTACATTGTAACACGTGCTACACAATATTATAGCACTTCTTATGACGACGTCAGTTTTACTTGAAAGCTGATATACTTTATTACAATACAATATAAAGTCGTATATTCCCCAGCAGCGATACTAATTTTGATATTCAGGATATTCTTTATTTATTTAAAGCATTCAGTTTTACTCGTAAATACAATTTTTAACATAACGAACGACGACGATCTTTCATGTGCTTATACTTACTTACGTATGATTTTTTTTATCCTAATTATTTTATCCACGAAGATATAACAATCTGTTACACAGATATGCGCATAATATTGGCGTCACAGCTTATTTGCGTCGGTATCCAAGAAGCAAAACGAAATTGATTGATGTCAGAAAAAACGTCGACTTCCTGACGTTCCCACAGACTCGCAATGCACATGCAAGTGCATCCAATAAAAAACTTAAGTCATTGACCCCGTGTGCGTCAGCCGGCAGTGAAGAGCCTTACGTTAGGGGAGTTCCTCATCGGCAACGTGGAACGTATTGCTAGACCTAACCTTCGTGCACAAGCAGAAGCGCGGAGCAAGATTAGGTAAAAAGTTTATTTTATCAGCTTAAATATTTTTTCGTTTGTATATTTGTTCTTTTGAGACACTCTAAAGATAAGACGCGTGGGCCGATTATGTTTCTTCTGTCTATTGTCTATACTATACGAGTACTACTACTATACTAGTCTTAGCCTAAATTAATTATGGCGACGGATTCACTGCATCGCATATTTCGTATTTCGAAATATCACTTTATACAACTAATATATTCAGTTTACTTTCGCATGTATCTTACCTATTCGTATCTATACAAACGTATTATTCAATTAATTTTATTTCGAAAGTAAGTCTAGGTTTTCTACGGAATATTATGTGAGGAGAAAAAAAACTTTGATCGGGAAAAAAATAATATCACTGTTTTGTGAAATATATCTCTTTGTGCAGCAGTAATTTATGTAAATAAATTATTAATTCAAAATAGTAAGTACATATTATTATATCGCTTGCTAGCTCGCTAGCTCATAGTTAGACAACTCGGTCACGTACAAAGACGGGAGCAGATGACGACCAATTAAAAAGTTTGTCCGTATTAACTATGCGGGAATTACGGGCGGGCTTGCGTACCAGATGGACTCAACAACTTTCTTTGAGAAATGTGGCTACTCGAGTTAATGGTCAGATCGTCAATAGACACTATAGTGTACAGAATTACTGGGGCTTAATATTATTCAATCCTATTCAATTGTTGTTGCCGTGAGACGCTGTCGCCATGTCGGAGGCCTTCGTGCGTTTTGATAATCGTGTCGGCCAGGCCTTCCAGGCCTTTTCAGTTGTGAGAAGAGAACAGAAACGCCATGTAGTGGGACGATAACGGGTTGAAGCCAGGCAATCTAATTAAACATGAACATTGACATAAGATCACGCCTGTATATTCACGACGAGGTAGGTGTGTATACACCCACCTATTATGCACGGACCTAGGACCTCTAGCTCAGCAGTCGCTGTTACGACCACGAGGCTATTGATTTAATCTAATCGAATTAAAGCACTAATAAGATCGTATCAAATTATCTTACACGTAAATATATCATATAAAAATATTTTAACATGACATAACTGCTATGCTGTTAACATTGTTAAATAGTTTTCTATGTACCGACACAGAAATTAAAAAATAATTTCTTTGTATAAATTTTACCAAAATTACGTACCCCAGATACATTCTTATATTATACGTTCTTAGATATAAAATCATAGTACAAAATAGAGCCATAGTAGGAACATGATATCGCATCGCCTTCTCGCGTATTTAATATATAGTCACAGTCCTACCTAGTCCAGTACCTAGAACCGTGCATCTATGAATTTTTGTGTAAAGACCTTTGTCTTCCGGAGGCTAAACTCGATTTTTTAACTGATATGAAGGCAAGTCGTACTCTCGTCTTTTTGTCTACAATTCAAAATCCTCACCTTTCTTTTGCATGGCCTGTTCCCATAGCAATGAAGTGATTTCTTCGACCCACGTATTTCGCACTACGGGCTCTCTGGTCTCCAGCTTGTAGGATTTGAGGTTTCGCTTCTTATACCAAATGGTGAACTTGTGCTGGTCTTGCTCCTTCGCCGTGATGCCGAGGTCATCGACCGGTATATGGTCTTTGTAAATAAAGAACTCCACCGTCATTTGCTGAAATTAAACAAAAATGCCATAACTAAAAATATTGTATAAAATAACCCCTTATTCATAATAAACAACTTATGTCAGCTTATTTTTATTTATCTTCTTTATTTAAACTCAATTAAGAAATCTAATTAAAGTGACATAGCACTTTAATGGTAGGTTTATAAATTTGTTATGAATAATTGTTTAGAAGTAAAAAAAAAGCGATTTAGAATTGGCACCGCTAAAGTAATAAGAGGCATAAAGGCACTTTAAGGCGACCGTAATTTGAAATAACGCCATATCAAGCAATTCATTACAGCTAAGGTCACGATAACACTTCCATTAAAATGTCTAAGGGTTAAAGTCGAGGAAAAATAGTGCCATAGATGGTATGAGGTACGGCGCAGGCACGGCCCAAATTTTGTAACAGGCATATTTCATTTCAGTTTAGGTAGGTATCAAAAAAGATTTCTTGATCAAAAAAATAAGTTCAGATATAAGACAAGAAGTTAGTACTACTACATCTAAGCAGAAAAAAATAATAACAATATCTAAATGAAACTACGTAAAAAAATTTTAACACTTATTTATGTACCTGTAACGTTAAAACGGGATCGTTAAGGTAATTTTTTTTTAAATATATTTTACGATTGTATCAACTATGTTATTGAATTTTCTGTAAATAGGACCAGATTTATCCAGAAGAAATATCAATCATCATAATTTGTGATCAAATAAGAATTGAAAGAAAACTGGCTACTGATATCAGAGAACTATTAGATTATAATACACAAATAAAATCGGATTTAAAAATTCAGTCTAAGAATAATTAACAAACAGGGCTATCCTAAAGTCCTGTTTACGGATAGGTGTCTACGGCGGTACTGATTACTGCACGACGCTTTTGCTTTTGTTCAGATAAATAAAAGGGCATTTATGGACAATTGCTTGAATGAGTTATTTACGCACAAGTTTGCTGGCAATTTCTCCGTCTACAATCAGCGGCCGACGACGCCAGTGCGGCGCGTCTGCGTAATAAACTATTTCTGTAATGTTTGTTCACAATTTCATTATACGCTAGATTAAGGATGTCGATTCAGATAAAAATCTACATACAAGAGGTTTTCACTATTGCTACTATTTTTACTAGTGACCATAGAGGAAGGACAAATGTAGGCCGTATAGCCGGCAACTAATAAGTAGCTATTCGACGATAGCTACTGAATACTCATTACCGCCTTCGAAAGGTACATACATTTATTATTAAATTCATTAATCTTTTGTAACGATAGCGTCATCTTTATCAACATCTGATAAAATAGTCATCTCATTCACTCTATAGGTTAAATTAAACAGCGCATGTATGTATATTTTTTTTTAATTTATGCGTTTTTATACTCATACATGACATAACATCACGCCCTAATTTCCACGAAGGTGAGTGAGTCAGAGGAGTGTAGTAGTAGTAGGTAAGTATGACCACATTTAGGTCCCATGTAAATAGGTGGAGCCTATTTCCATACACCGGGCATAAATCCAAATTCTGAGTTGCTACCGGGCATTTCAAGTAAGAAAAACCTAATAGTCGTTGCCCGATCGAACCGAATTTAGTAAATTTCGTATTTTTGATTCGTCCTATAATGTTCATTAATGACTGAAATAGACACCAATGTCTGAAGTCAAACAATGCGCCTAAATGAAACCTTCACTTAAAAAACGCAGAAACATAACTTAATTGTACTGTACCTACTGTACTGCCTGATTACCTTTTGTACATAAAATTACTTTTTACAAGTGCAAAGCGTGGATAACGCACGGCAGAGGGATACTAAAACATTTGTTATCGCTCTTATCGCAGAGAAAATGCCTAACTAAATCACCTGACTAATAAGATTAGGGCTGCCATTGCAGCATGAAAACTGTTTTTAAATTAAAAAAATTATCTATATTATATTTTTATATCCGAGGATTTAGTAGGTAACCTGTACCGAACTGCATTTATATAGGTACCTATCCTTTATAGTGCGTGTTTTTCAGTTATTCATAATGCACAGCGGTGGGATAGTAGGAAAGATATGTCGCCGTCAGTAAGTTTTCACATGGCTACTTCCATGTCCAGGCGTTATAATTGAAAATTGTCCATTGATTGTTAAATTTTGAAAAGTTTTAATTAGAAATTAATTATAAACTAAACTATTATTTCGCTGCGACCCATAGACGTCCCACTGTTGGGCACGGGTCTCCTCTCAGAATGGGAGGGATTAGGCCTTAGTCCACCACGCTGGCCAAGTGCGGATTGGCAGACTTCACATACCTTCGAGAACGTTATGATGAACTCTCAGGCATGCAGGTTTCCTCACGATGTGTCCTTCACCGTTATAGCAAGTGACATTTAATTTCTTAAAACGCACATAACTTAGAAAAGTCATTGGTGCGTGCCACTGGAGTTTGAACCCGGACCGCTCGAGTGAGAGGCGAGTTCGATAGCCGCTGGGCTGTCACCTAGCCCTACTATTACTAACTACTAACTACTAACTATTATTTAAATATTTAAAATTCTTAATAATATATTCATAAAAAAAGTTTATGATAAAATACATATTTTAATGTACCTACCTCATTTAGATTCTGAACTATTTATAAAGTGACAACCATAGATGCTATCAATATGTGAAACGAAGACAGTATAACTTATGCGCCTTTTAGAAATACGAGTATAAACTTTTCCCGACTCCCACATACGATTTAACACATACAACTTGCACGTAGTATAATATTTTCTCTACAATTAAGTAGTAGTATAGAAATTCTCTTTAGCGTAAAAGTCGTAAGTAGGTAGGTAATAACCTTACTTATGATAAGTTAGTCGTCAAATGTTAAACGTCTTCAACGTTTTCCGGTAGATTTGTTTGGTGATTGATTAAGCATGTTGCGTAGTTATTGCTCTTACGAATCTCATGATAATATAATATTGTTTTGAATATTTTTTTAATATCACCGGCTATTTCTTATCATGTCAGTGGGCACATCGCACTCGTAATGGTTTTATTGTTTTGATTAAAGATGAATCATTCGAAAATGACTCATTACGCAACAATAATATTAGGTACAGAGAAAACCATTCGGTATCAATGCACATTTTTAAATTAAAATTGTACCTACTAATAGCATAATATTGACTGGCAATATCTCAACATTAATGAGAACTCTTTGTATTTTTTACAATATATTACGTCTGGTATTTATAGTAAAAATCTAAAACGATACGACTGAGATCTTAAATAAATTCCACCATGTATGTCATCTTACTGTGGCAAAATCAATAGATGAATGAATTACTCTGCTATTGTGCAAGCTCATGAAGGTTGATGGAGAGCTTCAAGAAGAGAAAACTGTTACTTCAAGCCCGACTTCGCACGTGCCCTGGACGACGGTGACACTTACCACCATGCCTGTCTGGTTGTTCAATTGTGTTATAAATAATATCTGACTCATCCAGTACAATCTAGCTAGGGGCTGACCGGAATTATGGCGCCCAGATAGAGTTAGGTCTGGGACAAAGGCATTCTGTACCAGTCATGCTTTCCTATATGTGTTGGTTTTGGTTGTGGATAAAAGTTGTTCTTACTTTCCTATACACGACTGTGATGAGCACCAGCTTGTCAAAAAGGAAGATTCTCATGAGTTGTCGCCGCCGCCTGGCGTTGTCCATCGCATAGAATTCGTGCTGACGAAGCAGCCTACCCTGATTCAGGAGGTTCAAGAAAGGCTGCAAATGATAATAAACACTTTTACTATTATTGTCAAAAGAAACAGCGTGAAAACATCTATACATGAATTGAGTGATGTATTTGAATGTATCAAATACAAGTTCAAAAATTAATTGCCAAATTTTTTAAACAATGTACAATCTTACTATAATTAATAATTCAAAATTTAAATTTATGTATTTCAAATAAATTAACACATAGGTAAATGTAAGTATTGGCTAAATTGATTTATTATATTATTAATTATTTTTAAATTGTGGGTTTCAGAGCATTCAGAGCGAAATGTAGATAACATTAAACGTTTGATATGTACATTGACTCACGTATTATTCATTATTTTACACTTTATTTTAGATCGTTTGTGGTACGTCACATAATTTAGTTTTGTGTATATTATTGTATCATGTTCAAGCGCAATTCAAGCTCATTTAGGTACTTATAAATAAATATATGAAATTATTAACTATCCTTTGTCATGTATGCCAGGACCCAGGACTAATTAATACACATGTATTTCATATTGGTAAATTATTAATGTTAAAGTAAAAGACAAAATAACGTGACAATTTACGTTTTATCATAGAATTAATAGGTTTTATTTACTTACCGGACAGTCTCTGATGTTTTCTAGTGCCATTATCCCATCAACAGCTGTCAGCACACACTCAATCATAGTTTTTGCAAGCTTCAAACTTTCCAATGGCGTTTCGTCACTATCGGAAAACTCTCCATTGCTCCCACCAGTCTCGTCGCTGTCTACACTCAGTTTAGATATTCTAGAATCGGACTCACACCTTTCATTTTCATAGTTTGTATATGTTTTCACGAGATCATCCAGGAACAACTTGTATCGTGGTATCCTTTGGACGGGTTCCAGGAGATAGCTAGAAAGGTCTAATCTATCACCTAATTCTAATTGTCTACCCTGAAATAGATAACAAATGTTTGTTTCAATAGGATGCACAAGGCATGCCTGCCAAGGCACATAAAATACTTACAGGTTAAGGTTATCCTGTGATATTTCCCTCCCCATTACAGCCGGTGGCATTTTATTACTAATACAATTTCAAGCCCCAGCCTTCAAGAGGCTGAAGTTCTTATCATTGATCTATCTTAGTTACATTAAAATTGTAACTGTTTGTCTCCTTCAATAGTATGGTTTCTGCTTAGCTTCACCGAGTTAGGTACTATACTTACTTATACAATCCAATAAACGAATTAGCTTACGTTAATTTTACCACACGTCATGAATGATTTATTTTTAAATTTGAAACATTTATGCCTTTATAACATACAATAATTTTTAATATGTAATTTTTCGAGCATTTCCAATAACGAAATGTCCTGGTATCACGGTTTATTCGCGCGGAAAGTAAATATTTAAGTATCAACGTCATATTTCGAGCTCGATTATACTGAAAATATTTTTATCACCTTTTAAAATTAGTATCAAAACCATCGATTGGCTTTCACCGGCTATCGTGTGATATTTGGGTCAGATGATATGCGATCATATTCAAGAGTGGGGTTACTGGAGCATAATTTTATTTGAACAAGTAGGCTGCGAAGTTTGTTACATGGGAAATGGTGCATGTCATCATATAAACTTTCACTCGGCTAAAACATATTAAGATGCTAATATACAAAGTTTGGCTATTATGCCGAGGATTCTGTTACCGTTAAAATGTTAATTATTCGGCAGACAACAAATATCGAAATTAATTATATATTGATTAATTCTAGTGTGTTGAAAGTCGTTTTTGTATATTGCAAAATCAACATTCTCTTTTTTCTCCGCTTTGATTTCAGTCAGTAAGAATTCGATTTCAAATGCCAGAGTAGGTACATGAATGGCTGCTTATGTATATGTTATAAAGTATTTTACAAACCTTATGGATGTATACTCTGGAAAGTTATAATTTGAAGAAAAGCCATGTAACGGCTCTACAAACAGTTACTCGTAGCTAAAGTAACAGCATTTGCCATTCTGTACGCCTTAGCTTACACAAATGAGGAAATAACGCAGAAGCACGCACCGCGTCGCGGTATTAAACATGCGGCAACCGATAATGTAGGCGATCAATTTGCTTTTTATGACAATTGCCTCCCCTGCCTTGCTACAGAATGCCAATAAATAATAATGGCGTATTATGGCATATGTCGCCAAGTACGTAGACAAGAGCAGATCACACAAACATAATCATGAGTGTTCATAGAAGTAAGAGCAACTTAGTATCGCCGTAATAGTAATAGAAACTAACTATTAAATTACCCCTTGTTTTATCAAAGCAATTGGTAGGATAGGTAAGATTTTTAATAAAACTAGAAATATAAACAGGTCTCAGACACAAGAGAACATTGATAACTTGTTATCAAAACATGAAACAGTTGTTTTCTTAAGGAGCTAGCATAACATATCTCGCACGTAAAGGTGCTAAAGGCACCCTCATAGGTCCGGAGCCCTTTTGTGGTATTCCAAAGAGTACTATCCGTCACAAGCTTCTGCAACAGTGCACAGAGGAAGCTCTTGAATCATGGGTTAAAGAGCCCGGTCAATCTCACTCCAAAGCCCTGGTAAGAGGCTACGACAGGAAGTTATCTGAAGAGTTACTAAAGCTCAGCAGACCCAATATCAGGATGATAACTAGGGCACTCACAGGCCACTGCAAGCTAAGAAGGCATATGTCCCTACTAATAAAAAAAAGGCCATCAAAAAGTAATCTAGAATGTATAAACTTCGCAAGATATAAATTTCAAGGTAACAAAATTTATTCGTAGTATGCTGCCTGGGCACTTTAATTCTGTCTATCTAATTACTTAAGTATGTCTTATCCACTTCGCTTACAATTTAACACGATCTTGTCTGCTACTCTACGCGTTGTATGCATTAATTAACCTTGGCAAATTTTGCTCATTGGAATTGGAATTAAAAAATACGGCATCTGAGATCATTAAACTTATTTGGGCGTTTAAACATTGTTAAAATGAATACTTAATTTTTTTAATCGTAATACTTTACATCATCAACCAGAACCTACCTACAATACACATGTACTGTAATCTTAATATATATAAATCACGTGTCACGTTGTTTGTCCGCGATGGACTCCTAAACTACTTAACCGATTAAATGCGCAGTTTGATCCAACTTGAAAGGTATGATAGTTTACATCTTAATTATTTTATTGCAAATTATTTGTCTATTATTTGACATTCACAATTATCTGTTAACTCCAAACGATTTTAACAGATGGCGATATCTGTTGACTGGATTGAGTAAGTAATCAATAGATGGCACTGCTATGTTAAACCTACAAATGTGTCTTTTAAGCTACAATTTCATAGCATAACCACCACGTGTTGTTGATTTTGTCTAATTCTACGCGAGCGAAGCTGCGGGCGTCCACTATTACTTTATAATAATAATTAATGCTTATATGCTTGTAACGGTAATTTGTAAAGAAACAAATATCGCACTATTTGATCAAATTTTATCATGCTTATCAGCGAGTGCACAGATAAAACAATAGGCTAGAGGGGAACTTAATCTATGTTATATCCGGTGCGTTTTGCGGTATTCAACTGATTGATATAATTGATAGCCGATAGCACTATATGAGGAGCTATGAATAAATGAGTCAAATATGTATTAACAGGGCAATCTAAATTTATGCCGACATACATTTGTATATTATATATATATATATATATATATTGCCTATTTAGGCTATTTATTTAACTGCTGGTAAAACAAAAGGAGATGGCTACAAATATTTTGTTATGTTTACATTGAAGACCATACATTCACTTATACCACACATACATATGTATGTATATGCATTGATATATATTGTATATAAAATACTTAGACATACATATAATTAAAAAAAGACGTTGTGGGTGACTCACCTGAAAAAATTGTTTATGTTCGTACACCAGTCTTGTTGCTCTTTTGTTTTTCCTAGAGTACATCACGTACATGTTAAACCTTTGCTCCTAAAACAAAATACAATATTAAAATGTTATTTGCAATCAGCAAATCATGTTCCATGGTCCTATATTAAGCTCCGATCATTCAATACCCACGTAATTAACATCATATATTAAATTCTTTACAAATACTAGTGAAGCCCATAAGAAACTGAAAGTGTGTAAAGGAAATAAAGTAACCTTTCTACTTTATTCATAACAAATCAACCCATTTATTGATCAACTCTTTCCAATGAGAAGACATAAATAGACCATCTTGTTGTTGAGTTGGATTGTTCGCTGTTGGACAGTTTTGGTTGGATAGATTCTATTCTTGATGACATGACTATTATTATTAACTACCACGAAACCATTGAGAACAAAACTTGACCATTGTCACTGGTTTAACGATAAATCTATAGTATATACGAGTATATCTTGACCCCGCAAACGTTGTTCTGCCATATGAAATGTCAAAGTGACGCGACGCTTCACGTCAATGAACGACGGGTAAAAATAAAAATACTAAAATCGTGTTTAAAAAACATTTTCCAGTGGAGCAAAATTTGAATCTAAAGCATTCTCGAATCCCCTTGAGCACACACAAAACATTTCATCAACATCTATCTAGCCGTTTAGGAGGAGTTCAATGTCAAACACACGTACACAAGAAATATATATATTAAGATATGTAAGAAAAGTTTTTATTTCTTAACAAAATACTTTACTTCTAAAACAACAAATAACAAAATAATAAAACACCCTTGTCCGCACTAACTCCGTTCAGTCACCTTCTTTCGAATCTCACGCTCGCGATTCAAAATGCGCGGCAAAACAGATGCCGCGCTCTGATTGGTCCTACGCATAGATGGAGGACCACAGAGTATGGCCCGTTCCCTTTATGCGTTCGAAGAAAAATAAAAGGAATGTGTTCATATTCATTACAGATATCTTTTTCTCTGACAGCTTTTCCCTGAAAATCAATATTAACTGTTCACCACCGGCAAAATATTGGTAACTAATTTAACCGCACTGAATCGAATTGGGTATGCCAATGACTGCGGCCAAATACCCCTAGACGAGAACCGTGACTAATGCCAGCATCAAATCTCGAACAAAAATCAAATCTATGTGTTATCATTATTATTAAGACTTTAAGACTGAGAGTTAAATATCTAAATCCCTCGCAATCGTATAGATCTATCCAACTCGGTATTTAACCATGGCGTAGTAGAATCTAGCGAGGCATGGAATCACGCTCACCGTCCAACCGTGACACCAATATTTTCATAACGAGTTTTTATAATTTGCTACTGTTTACAGTTCTAGTTAAATATTCATTAATCACACTTCTTTATTGACACTGAGCCGGCCTTTAATTAGTGTCGTGGTGAGATCTGATCAACGATGCTCAAAGTTAATTGGAGTAGGTACGGGTTACTCTGTATAGTAAGTGATTTTCAGGTTAGTACCAGTATGCTTGTTTAGAATGATTTTGAAAGTTAATTTAACCTATACGCGCTAGTTACACCTACTACAACAACTACAATTACTACTACTACTAATACTATTAGGCACTAATACTTTTCGGGGCTTTTCTGTCATTGTCATGATGCTACGTCATAACGTTGTATGCTTTTATCATGATTTTATTTGCTTGGTATGTCCGTATGTAGGATATATTATGTAGATGTATTTATGTAACAGAATCTTTGAAAGTGAGATTCGCCCAATTCAAAACGTCGGATTATTTTGAAACTTTGCATATCAAGGATCGATGACAACGCAATAATTTAAAAAAAGTTGTATTAAGGTAAATATAATATAAAATTTACAAATGATACAGTATAAATAACTAGACCTTTCGAATCAATCAATAAAGACGATACTCACAAATCTTCTAAAACACTGCCCAAGTTTCCTCAAATCGTTCTCGCAGTCCCTCAGAGCCGGAAGGAACTCCTCTGCGTGAAATCTGCATATGCGCTCGATATTGGCGAAGATGTCTGGCTTCATTCCTCGCAGCGTCGGTGGAATGTCTTCTCGTGCCAGTTCAGGGATATAGTCTTCTACTACGTGCCGTAATCGTTCCACATACACCTTTTCCGTATGAAGTAACTCGTTCACCCTCTCAGTCAACTGTCTGTAAAGAATAAAATCCAAAATTGTATTATCATTAATTACAGGATGATTTCATTTCTAAATATTCTTAATTTTTTGGTTCGAATAAAATTCTGAACAATTATATGTTTTGGGCGATGCTCGTAAGGTGGGACTAATTTTAATATAATGTTACATAAGTGTAGTAGGTACGTATGTAACGCATTATTCAATCTCTCGAATGTGCTAATATGAAATTATAAATAGATCATCAATATACATGGAGATATTTCTGTCGATGTTTTTATAAATCGAAGGCTACTGGACCGTGTTCATGCGGTTATCTTTGCTAGTAATTTACATTTTAACATAAAAATTGTTAAGTCGTTATTTCCTCTTGATTTCAATTAGTCTCCTAATAAGTCATAAAAAATAACTCATAGCTTTTCCTAGTTCCGTTTTTTATAGAGTAATAAGAATAGCAAACATATTAATGCAAGACTGTCTTAATATATAATAATATAATCATTGTATGTATTCAACTCATAAAAAAGACTTCATATAAATCAGTTAGTCTAGTTACTGTTAGGACAATAACTGGACGGACTGTTAGGACAATTAAACTTATCATGCAGTTAGGTAATTGTTTAGTATAATATGTATTTTTCCAGTATTGTGAAGGACATACTACGCAATACTGGAGTAATTTTTTATTTCATTCCATACCTTTTCTTTTCTGAGAGCCCCGAGAAAAAGGTTGCATCTATTCCTATTTTTTATTCACGAAGAATGTTGATACTTATATAAAGTAGAAATGGATATTATTGCAAAGCACTCCAGAAAAACCTTTTTTTTTTTCATATTGACATTGAAAGCGTGTCACGCATGTCAAAGCAATACTAAATTTATTATGAATTAATATATCTAGTGATACTAATTGATATTATAAAGATGTATAGTTTGTAAATTATTATGCAATCAGATAGTTCGATTCTGATTAAACTTTCACTAATATAAAGCTAAATTGTTGCCGAGTTATATAGGTTATTTTTAAGTGAGCCATGTCGTGGGCCAGACCTTGTCCTTTTTTTAAAATTAATTTATTAATGGACTAATGTAAGATAATTTATTTGTTTAACTAATTCTACTAACTAAACGTGTAAGTGATACTATTGTTATATCTAAACATAACAATAGTTTCGTTTACACATTTAGTTGCCCCACTCAAAGATACTTGATTATTTTTCCTTTGAACTTAATTCCTAGGGTAATCACCGGGATAAAAACTACCTACATATCCTATATTTTTATTATATTAGTTTATATTGTAGTAGTGCTGACAAAATAACCTTTATAGCGCACCGATCCTACTGTCTGGGGTCTGCTTTACCTGTACAGATTGTCGGAATATTAGCAGTATTAATTAATATCTCTAGCGATAATTGATTAATGACCAACACTAGAATGCTTGTAGCTGTTGATTAAATTATAGGGTCCGCCATTTTTTCCTCGAATTGCCTGATGGCTACAGATCATAAGTGAACAAAATAAAGACAAACGATACTGCCGTTAAGGCTTCTTTAACCTGTGAATTGTGAGCGTCCACTAGTGCGATACGGTACACCAATATAAGTACTGTACATTACATAATTATATGTGACCATGTCCCATACGATGACGTAAACGGCCTTCAATGAATGTTTTACACTCTTGCTGCAATCCATATTATGCCTGACCGTCTCGTATTTGCTACGTCGTCGTAATCGAATATGATCACGTGTTTCTGCATTCGTTTACTTGAACGTGACAGATACTGTGTAACAGTATCGCTAACTTACTTACAAAGATAATTCAGTTGCCACATTCAATCATTTCTGAGTAGGTTTACCTATAAAATCAATAAAACTACAAAGTTAGACCAAAAACATAAAACAGATATCTACTCGTATCTAATCTATCTAAATTTCACTGCGGACAGCTGCTAGTTAAAAACATAAATATGTGATACTTGTCATACAATATATAAATTGGTTTCTGCCTAACCTGATAGCAATTCCTTTACATCTTCAAGACTGTGGACTTTTTTTAAATTTATAAATAAAAGGAATTCCGTAGCAGCCAGTAACATAGTATAAAAGTTCTTGTAGTTCGTTATTTTTTTTTATATATGAGTTCATTGAATAAAAGGTAAATTGCGGTTTACGATTTATGACGTATTAAACAAACTACTTGCTATGTAGATCTCGTTCAAACCAATTTGCGGTGGAAGTTTGCATGGTAATGTACGTCATATATTTTTTTTTAGTTTTATCATTCTCTTATTTTTAGAAGTTAAGTTATTTTAGAAGTTGGTATTTACCACTTTGTAAGTGTCTCTCGCGCAAACTATTCAGTTTAGAAAAAAGTGATATTAGAAACCTCAATATCATTTTTGAAGGCCTATCCATAGATAGACACGTATGGGTTTGATAAAAAAATTAAATGAAAAAAAACGAATCCATAAGGTTCCGTTTTCGCCATTTGGCTACGGAACCCTAAAAACGATTAGGTACACTTTTTTTAAAGGCAACTATCTTAGTCCTCAAGGGTAGCAAAGCATCCAACAATTACTAACTCCAGCTAATCATAATCATCACCAGATAGGTGCTGGAGGTTCGTTTGCTATCTTAAATCCATTAAAAAAAGGTTATTGTTAAAATTAAATGACTCGAAATGATATTGAATTTGTTAAATCTTATGAGCAGAGGCCAAGGACGATAGTCGATATTGAACGTTCGCCAACCAACACATAGATACGTCATCAGGTGACATCATAAAATGTAACAAGCAGTGAAAATATTTATGTTATTTAATTTTATGTACCTGGTTGCTACCAATAGACGTCCCATCGCTGAGCACGGGTTTCCTCCACAGACACAGCTGCGAGAGGTCTAGAGCATACATGTATCTATATTTTTAATACTAGTGGGAATTAGACATAACAATAGTTTCGTTTACACCTAATAATATTATATAGTCTATGACACTCAGTGAAGATGCAGCTTTCTAATGGTGAAAGAATTTTTGAAATCGGTCCAGTAGTTTTTGTATGAAAACATTAAAAACAAATCTTTTCCTATTAGTATAGAAATATATTTATGATATTATTTTATGTAAGTATGTAGGTATATTCTTATTTAGTTATATTAACACCTATCACACTTTTTCTACATCGCCCAAGGTTAGCTGGTGGAGAATGCCATAAGGAATTAAGCTCGCCCTTTGTACATTTTACTATTGTAAGGTGTCAATAACGTTTTTAAAAAAATAATTATGTAATACGTTTGTAACATATTCACTTATTTTAAAACATTAGGTACCAATAAACAAAAGCAAATACGTAGTTGACTATTCGTCAAATCTACATTTGACATTGAGATCAGCACTGATGCACAGAAGCGTAGGAAGGGGACTGATTTGCGTAATCATAACAAAAAGTAGGAAGGTATAGGCTACATGATGACTTGATTTATAAAAAAATACATTAAACTATGTAGCTACTAAAATCTCAATACATTATAAGTATTAATTTAATTTAATTTAATTCAATTCAAAACTTAACTTGCGCTATATTAGACATAACAGAAATTACCTCTATAATTGCTGTTCTCCTCGAGAAATAACCGGAAAAGCTCTGCCCGTTGAAGTTCACATAGTTGATGGATTCACGATTGTTTTGTACCAAAATCAGCACTATTTACTTACTGGCTTTGGGCACAAACGATCAGTCATGGTCGAAGTGCCCGGAGCTGAAGAAGCTCGAGCCAACAACTCAAATAATAAATAAATAATAATACCTCTATAATAATAACCTGATAACTAAGAAGCAAATTCAAAACGACTTATTATATGTAGGTATTATCTATGTGATGATTATCTCGAATATGTTACATTATTATAATGATAAGGCAACATTTTGTTACTTGATAAGAACGGCAAAATTTTTGGTACCCTGAATCATCAAACAAAATTTGCATACGTAATTAGATAAACTTACATTTAGGGATTGATTATTATAGTCGGTCTATTAATTTACCCGATATTGCTAGGGTAATTAACGTGCTTTATGCATATTTGTTCTAAATATGCAATTATGCCAATTATGCGATGTTCAAGCTTTCAGGAATTTATAATACATACCTACATAATAATACATATCTATCACTCTAACGAGTCAACATTGAATAAATCCTATATAAAACTATTACCTAAAGCTAACGAAAATATTTTTTATATAAAAAAATAAGTAGACGTTTTTTTTATTTTAACAATACACTCTTCGATGAATGGGTGGTATCGTCCTGGATTTAAGATTACAATAATATACATCAATACGTGTTCTACAAAGAAATTCAACGTTTTTGAAGTTTCAGTGATGAAAATTCCGACTAAAGTGATATCAAGAAATTATTTTTCAAAACCTGTTGATAGATTCAGTAGAACTTATAAGGTAGGAATAACGAGATGTTCTATGCCACATGGAGGAATGTATTTTAATTATTGCACATAGGTAAGTTTTACTGAAAGGAGACTTCAATTTTATTAAAAGCATTTATTTAACTTCACTCGTACGAGTATGTATTCATTCATGTATGTCCTGGAATCTTGCAATCAATATTTCACCCACTTCTACTAAAGCTATCGAGCTGAAATTTGGCACACATATTAGGTTCCGATGACATTGCAATAATATGGTACTCTCGAACTGATCTGATGATGGAGCCGGAAGATATTAACTGGAACTTCATGATGGAATATCGTATCATAGTCGTGTTTGCACTTGTGGTAAATTCTTGTAATGAATTTTGACCACGATTAGGTTTCAAGGTCTGATGATGGAG